>CM073735.1:99451716-100066604 GCA_037113605.1 Calophaca sinica | reverse complement strand
TCGCAAGCCATTAAGCAGCTGCCCTAACACGAGTTCGCACGCTGCCTCGCCTCACTGAAGACATGCGACTCCTCCTCACCGACACCGACCTCCTCACCAACAAATTAGTGCACGCATTTCCTCACCAAAGAAATGACTCGCAAACGATCTTGGCACGGGATCTCGACACAAGGTCTTGGTCGAGGTCTCGATACGTCGTCCTAATACGATGTCGATCTCGTCCTCAGGTGTTACAAGTTGCCTCAAGTTGATTTAGGGGTTGGCGATAATTGCACAAGTGCTTCAAGCAGTTGTGTAGATATGGGATATTGTGAGCAAATTGAATTGATGCAAGATATGTTTGTTATTCCTTGGGGGTCAACGTATCATTCGAGGAGCAACAATATGATGACACGGATGAACTTCCAAATAAGACAGCACAAAAATTTTATAATCTCTTGTTAGAAACAAATAAGTCGTTGTTTGAAGGGTCTGCAGAATCTAAGTTATCAATGTGTGTGAGGCTTTTAGCTCTTAAATCAAACTGTGGTGCTACGGATGTGTGCTTAGATCTCGTAACGAAGATGATGTTGGATGTAACGACCCGTTTCCGGACCGCTACCGAGCTCAATATACCGAGCTCGAGTTACCGAGCTCAACAAACCAAGCTCAACAAAAACCTATATGAGATGTGTTTTAAAAACGAAACTCTTGTGCCTTTTAAAAATACGATATATTTTTTTATAAAACCAACTCGCACATCGAGTAATTACAGACTTTTTAAAAACATGGTGCAACTAAGACACAAGACTTAAATTCTAATAAAACATACATGCATAACATACATATATATATCACTCGAAATAATAATGTATACAAAATACATGAAGAGTAGCAAATGTGCAAAGAAAATACACCTAAGGTACGACGACTTCAAAAGAGCAATCATACCACAGGGGTACTCCTGGAACTCCACGCAGGCTGCTCCAAAAAGTAAGACCACCAATACCCTCAGAGCAACAAAACAACACCGCCTAAACCGGGTCACGACATACTACTCCAAAAGAAAACAAGGTACAATTATCAAAAGAAATCGTCGAACAAACAATCAATCACGACAAGTCAAAGTCGTCACTCGGGTCCTCGTCCGAGCTCCTCCTCGGCATCATCTACCTTCATCGAGTTCCTGCGCTCGACATCGCCTGGGTGGCCGTCATGGATTGAAGGCACCACGCAGGAAATTCAACTTCTCAGCAATTTAAGATAAGCTCGACATAAAGGATATAAGCAAACGATAATATATCTCACTCATCAGTAACGACCGCTTTAGGACGCTACTGAGCTCAATATACCGAGCTCGAGTGCGAGCTCAACACACCAAGCTCAACAAAAACCTATATGAGATGTGTTTTAAAAACGAAACTCTTGTGCCTTTTAAAAATACGATATATTTTTTATAAAACCAACTCGTGCACATCGAGTAATTACTGACTTTTGAAACATTGTGCAACTAAGACACAAGACTTAAATTCTAATAAAACATACATGCATAACATACATATATATATCACTCGAAATAATAATGTATACAAAATACGAGTAGCAAATGTGCAAAGAAAATACACCTAAGGCAGCGACTTCAAAAAGCGCAATCATACCTGGGGTACTTAGCGGAACTCACGCAGGTCAGCTCCAAAGTAAGACTACCACTTCTGTAGCAACAAAACAACACTTGCCCAAACCGTCACGACATACTACTCCAAAAGAAAACAAGGTACAATTATCAAAAGAAATACGCCGAACAAACAATCAATCACGACAAGTACAAGTCGTCACTGGTCCTCGTCGAGCTCCTCCTCGGCATCATCTCTGTCGAAGTTCCACTCAAGCGCCTCGACATCGCTTGGGTGACCGCCATGGATTGAAGGCACCACGAGGAAGGGTCAACTTCTCAACAATTTAAGATAAGCTCGACATAAAGGATATAAGCAAACAAAGCAATAATATATCTCACTCACCACACGTGACTCGACCATCTCTCACTCTAGACTTCGACACAACTCTTATTCCTAATATCGCCACAGGTCCATCCCCAACCGACGTAATAGGTAAACGGTGTTCAACCCCAAATCGATACCATGCATTAATCAACGAGTCCAACCCCAACCGATAATGTCGACGCCTAGCCAATCCACCATAAACAAAAAAAGGACCTAGCACCCTCGCTATCTGGTCCGCTCAAAACGCCATACGACTTCTAGCTCTCTCACTCGATGATTAGCTCGCCGCATGTCAAAGAGTAACACAACTTACTTGATCACATATCAAATAAAGAGAGCATGCTTAACATGAAGAAAACGCACTGACATTTAAGCAATAAAACATTCTCGCATGAAGAAACGCACTGACAAAGAATACACCATTCACAACATATATTCAATCACATATCAAATACATGCAAAAACCCAATCATATCACAACATTCCAATCTCGACACCAATCAAGGAGTCCATACATAAATATAACAATAAAAATAAAGTCTTAAAGATATCTAGGAGTTGCCCTTACGCTAGCATACTATGAAAGTATTAATGTGAAGCGCCCTTACCGAACTCCAAGTTAATGCTGCTCGACAACGACCTCGACACAGCTGTCTTCAAATGAGCTTGACAACGACTTCGACACGTACCATCCTCAATCGACCTCGACACGTATCCTTCTCAGTCGACCTCGACACGTACAGTTCTCGATCTGGATCCCACTGCTTCCACGTCCTTGGATTCGCTTTCCCGTACACCTCGATTCGGAAATCACTCGATCTCGGGAATCAGACTTCCTAAAACAAACACAACTCAGTTCGATCTATGGGTTCTAATACACTTAGCTCTCTCTTCCCAAACTTAACCACAACCCAGAAAATATAAAACTCAAGAACTGAAATATATTTTTCCTCTAACACAAAGTTAGGGATTTCGATCAAAAGTTCATGAAAAAGGTTATCTGATGCTTCAACCGATAGATCGACAACAACATCAACCAGAAGCAACAAACGAAAACAAGAAATCGAAATAAACCAAAAATGAAGAGTTTCTGGGCACTGCCGATTGCAGAAATCAGAGAAAGAAATTTGTTTTACAAGCCCAATTAATCGGTTAGAAAGATAAGTAATATTGTGAAGAAGAAAACCCATCAATTTGACATGATTTGGAAGCATAAAACTGGCTACAATTGGAAAGAAAAGTAGCGCTAAACAGTAGCACGAAGGAAAAGAAAGATCTGTTCTTCATACCTCAATGGTGATCGAGCAGGCGAGATATGGGTCGAGAAGATGATGATGAACAAAATTGATGAAGAAAGCTTATGCAGAATCTCGATGGAACTCAAGGTTTCGTCGATGGAAGTTCTGGAGAAAACAACGAAACTCAGAGCAGAAGGAAGGAAGAAGAAAGAAGAAAAGAGAAAGAATGAGTGTTTGAGGGAATCGGTCGTGGTATACAGCTGGTGAGAAAAGGGTATAATCGTAACTTCAGCTATAAGATGCCAATCCCATCAATCATCTACCCGTCTAATCGTGCCTCTCATAATTACCCTCTACTCTGTCGGTCAACGGTCTAGACACGCGACAAGAACGGCAAGCCGACAAGATAATTATTACAAACAATATAATAATAGCGCTGAATAACGTTCGAAAGAGTACGAGGTGTCATCTCGACACGATGTCGACTAGGGTGCTCGTGCAAGCGTACAAGGTTCTAACACGAGTTCGTGAACGCGGTCTCCTCAGCTCGACATGCGTCCTCATCATTTCGATGCAGCGACTTCATCAACTCGACACGCGATCTCTCGATTCGCTCGCCTAGTGCACGTGGTCTCCTCAGCTCGGCAAAAGACCTCGGCAAACGATCTTGGCACGGGATCTCGACACAAGGTCTTGGTCGAGGTCTCGATACGTCGTCCTAATACGATGTCGATCTCGTCCTCAGGTGTTACATTGGACTCGTCACCTATCAGAGATGGTTTGCCAAAAATTTATTACGAGGCTAAAAGCATAGTGTCTAAGTTGGGGTTGGAATCTAAAAGGATTTATTGTTGTGAGACATGGTGTATGTTATATTACGA
The DNA here is from genome assembly GCA_037113605.1 of Calophaca sinica. Classification (NCBI taxonomy): domain Eukaryota; kingdom Viridiplantae; phylum Streptophyta; class Magnoliopsida; order Fabales; family Fabaceae; genus Calophaca; species Calophaca sinica. The sequence goes on along the minus strand of CM073735.1, from coordinate 100,062,506 downwards.
CAATGAATTCGGTAAAAACGATGGCTCGTTGGTTGAATGCAGATTTTGTGGTGAGCCAAGGTATATTTCACACACTGATAATGGGAAGGGTAGACAAAAACCAGTTCCACGAAAGGCAATGTTTTATTTGCTAATTATTCCAAGGCTGCAAAGAATGTTTGCATCAACACAGACTGCAGACAAAATGACGTGGTACTATGAGAATATAAGCACTTCAGGTATGTTGCGCCACCCATGTGATGGTGAAGCTTGGAAGCACTTCGATCATGTGTATCCCGAATTTACAGCAGATCCACGTAATGTACGACTTGGCTTATGCTCTGATAGTTTTACCCCGTATGTTCAATCAACGGTGAAACCCTATTCTTGCTGGCCAGTTATTGTTACCCCATACAATCTTCCTCCCGAAATGTGCACGTCTAAGCCTTATATGTTCTTGACTTGTATTATATCGGGTCCAGATAATCCAACAGATGGTATTGACATATACTTACAGCCTCTCATTGATGATCTCAAAAGGTTGTGCAATGGCGTTTTGACTTATGATATTGCGAAAGAAGAACTTTACAATGAGGGCTGCTCTTATGTGGACCATTAATGACTTCCCTACATATGGCATGTTGTCTGGTTAGGCTACTCATGGTAAAATGGCATGTCCGCATTGCATGGAGCATACAAAGGCCTTTACCTTGAAATTCGGGGGGAAAAGTTCTTGGTTTGACTCAGATCGTAGGTTTTTACCACGTGATCATCCATTTAGATGGAATAAGAACGCCTTCAAGAAGGGGGAAGTTAAATTTGATGGCCCGCCCCCAAGGTTGACATCCGAACAGATTTTTGCCAGAGTTATGGATCTGGCAAAAATCACAGATCATGGTAAAGTGGATCGATTTGAAGGATATGGTGTAACACCTGAGGACGAGATCGACATCGTATTAGGACGACGTATCGAGACCTCGACCAAGACCTTGTGTCGAGATCCCGTGCCAAGATCGTTTGCCGAGGTCATTTGTCGAAATGAGGAGATCAAGCGGCACCTAGCCGAGCCGAGGAGGCTCGGTGTCGAAATGAGGAGGTCGCATGTCGAACTGAGGAGGCCGCGTGCACAAACTCGTGTTAGAGCCTTGTGCGCTTGCACGAGCATCCTTGTCGACATCGTGTCGAGATGATACCTCGTATTCTTTCGAACGTTATTCAGCGTTATTATTATATTGTTTGTAATAATTATATTGTCGGCTTGCTGCTTCCGTCGCGGTTCTAGACCGCTGATTGTGAAACCGAGTAGAGGGTAATTATGAGAGAGGAACGATTAGACGGGTAGAATGATTGATGGGATTGGCATCTTATAGCTGAAGTTACGATTATGCCCCTTTTCTCACCAGCTGTATACCACGACCGATTCTCTCAGATACTCATTTCTCTTTTCTTCTTTCTTCTTCCTTCCTTCTGCTCTGAGTTTCGTTGTTTTTCTCCAAAAACTTCCATCGAAGAAACCTTGAGTTCCATCGAGATTCTGCACAAATTTTCTTCATCAATCTTGTTCATCATCATCTTCTCGACCTATATCTCACCATCTCGACCATCACCACTGAGGTATGAAGAATGATTTTTCTTTTCCTCTCGTGGCTATCTTGCTTAGCGCTATTTCTTCCTTCCATTTTAGCTAGGTTTTATGCTTCCAAATCATGTCAAATTGATGGGTTTTCTTCTTCACGATATTACCTATCTTTCTAACCGATTAATTGGGCTTGCAAAACAAAGTTTCTTCCTCTGCTTTTTCGCACCCAGCGGTGCCTAGAAACCCTTCATTTTTGGTTTGTTTCGATTTCTTGTTTTCGTTTGTTGCTTCTGGTTGTTGTTGTTGTCGATCTATCTGTTGAAGCATAAGATAACCTTTTTCATGAACTTTTGATCAAAAACCCTAACTTTGTGTTAGAGGAAAAATATATTTCAGTTCTTGAGTTTTATATTTTCTGGGTTGTGGTTAAGTTTGGGATGAGAGCTAAGTGTATTAGAACCCATAGATCGAACTGAGTTGTGCTTGTTTTAGGAAGTCTGATTCCCGAGATCGTGTGATTTCCGATTCGAGGTGTACGGGAAAGCGAACCCGAGGACGTGGAAGCAGCGGAATCCAGATCGAGAACTGTACGTGTCGAGGTCGATTGAGGACGGTACGTGTCGAAGTCGTTGTCGAGCTCATTTGAAGACAGCTGTGTCGAGGTCGTTGTCGAGCAGCATTATCTTGGAGTTCGGTAAGGGCGCTTCACATTAATACTTTCATAGTATGCTAGCGTAAGGGCGCTTCACATTAATACTTTCATAGTATGCTAGCGTAAGGGCAATTTCATGTTCTTCGTGGTTATGTTGTTGTGTATGGATCTCCTGATTTGTGCCGAGCTTGAAATGTTGTGATATGATTGAGTTTTTGCATGTATTTAATATGTGATTGAATATATGTCGTGAATTGTGTATTGCATGTTGAATTGTGTTTCTTCATGTCGAGCTTGCTCTTTTTATTTGACATGCAGTTGAATATCTTGTGTTTAACTCTTTGAATATCGTGTCGCTTAATTGTTCATCGAGTGAAGCGAGCTAGGTGAGTCGTGATGACGTTTTGGGCCGTGACCTGGATAACTAAGGGTGCTAGGTCCCCTTTTGTTTACGGAGATTGACTAGACGCCGCCACGCTATACGGGACTCCGAGTCGACCGCCCTAGGGAGAGCGAGATCCCAAGGCTTACTGGACTTTCCGACATACCAGATGCAGCGTGTGCATTCCGGAAAATTGTCGAGTCGAGAGAAAATGGATTTGCGAAGTTGTGTCGAGTTAGAGTGAGATGGTCGAGTCACGTCGGTGAATGTTATACTTTACCGCTTGCTTATATCTTTTATGTCGAGCTTATCTTGAATTGTTGAAAAGTTGACCCTTTCCGTGGTGCCTTCAATCCATGACTGCTACCCAGGCGAGGTCGAGCGGCGCAGGAACTCGGCAAAGATGATGCCGAGGAGGAGCTCGCCGAGGACCCGAGTGACGACCTCTACTTGTCGTGATTGTTTATGTTTGTTGGATGTTTGTTTTCTGATGACCTGCATTTTGTTTTTCTTTGTGTTCGAGGTCGTGACCAGTTTGGGCGGGTATGTTTTATTGCTCTGAGGTAGATCGCGGTTTACTTTTGGAGCAGCCTGCGTGGGAGTTCTGTTAAGTACCCTGTGGTATGATTGCTCTTTTGAAGTCGCTATACCTTAGGTGTATTTTCTTTATACATTGCTACTCAGTATTTTGTATACATTATTATTTCGAGTGATATATATGTGTATGTTATGCATGTATGTTTTATTAGAATTTAAGTCTTGTGTCTTAGTTGCACCATGTTTCAAAAGTCAGAATTACTCGATGTGCACGAGTTGGTTTTATAAAAAATATATCATATTTTTAAAAGGCACAAGAGTTTCGTTTTAAAACACATCTCATACAGTGTTTATGTTGAGCTCGGTGTGTTGAAGCTCAGTAACTCGAGCTCGGTATATTGAGCTCAGTAGCGGTCGAAACGGTCGTTACATTGTTGGTATGAGCGCGATTCGGCTCTGGCCGAGCCGCGGCATAGAGAAATTTGACCGTCACTATGTCGTTATGTGTGTTGGGTACCTAGTTGTATTATGTTGATTGCTTTGCTCGATTAAGTGAAGAACTTATTGCTTGAAAAATTGTTTGAACTGCTTCTTGATTGAAGCAAAGGTGTTTTAACACATCCTTGTTCGAGATTCTGACAGGGTTTTGAACTTTGTGGAATCTAATGCCACCTCGTAGGAATACGATAAATGCGAATCGAGAACGCCGACATGGAACGAGCAATTCAAGCTATGACCGAGATGGCGGCAGCCATGGCTCAACAATCACCGCTGTAACTCAACAAAGCTAACGCGATGGCTCAACAGACGGCGTTAACTCAGCCAGAACTTACAAGAACAACAACGAAAGCGTAAACGAAATCTTTGAAGCGAGAGGATTGGCCGACTTTAGGAAGCATGATCCACCGGTTTTACGGTGAGCCAAATCCGTATAAAGTCGATCTTTGGATGCAAGAGATCGAGAAGATCTTTGAGGCACTTCACGTCTTGACAACGTGAAGGTCGACTATGCCACCTACTTTCATCGCTAGGAGACGCAGAGTATTGGTGGAGAGGAGTGAAGCAAACGCTTATAGCGTAACGCCGCGAGATGACCCGGGAGCTTTTTCGTGAAAGGTTCTTGGACAAGTACTTCCCAGATAATCGATCGGCCTGATCGACGCGGGTCAAAATAATTAAACAAGAAATATAGTAACAAGGCAAGAGACCTTGGTCGCCTCACGAAGACCTCTAACACCAAAATTACCAAATTCAGGAAATAAGAAAATTGACAATAACGAAAAAGGGGGTTTTGTAGCAGTTTACATTGAGAGAATTATCGATTATAGAGACAATTGATTCACCGGTTTCGGTGTACGCCTTGGATTTATCACAGGTTCTAAATAACAACAATTCAATTAATTCGAATTCACAGTTGACATAAACTAACTAAACAAGCGTTAATCGCTTTATACGACCACACCGCTCCGAGCAAGCGCCAAACAATGGGTTCAATGTCGGTCACTGAAGTTTTACGGACAAGCGCTCGTTAAAACGCAACCAATATCATAACAGAATTCTAATCAACCCTCTATCAATTTCTACTCAATCAATTAATCTTAAGCGATCAAGCAATTCAAATATTAACAGCTATTTAAATAGATGCATACAATCAAGCATTCATACACAATCAATCGTTTTTGCAATGAAGACAGAACAATTAACTAAGTAGAAAACTAATCGATAGATTGCAAACATTTAAACCAAATTGAAATTGATAGAGATGGAATTTAAGAAATTAAAACGAAATTGTATTAAACATTAAGCACCTAACCTCAAAATGCAGAACGACAACCTTTCACCGATGAATCAACTTATGAACTTAGGCTTCCATGGAGGCTAGGGTACGCAAGTGAATAATAAAACGTAAGATAATGAAAGAAAACGGCTGATCCTCTATCTAATAGTCTCAGCTTAACGAAAACCTAATTCCCTAAACGGGTTATAAGATAAAAGCCCGATAACAAACTAAAAATATGCCCAAAACTCGTAGTGCAGCTCGTCAGCTTCAGTAAAGTGGAATTTCGGCCTTCAAAACGGCAGAACTAGGCTTCGGTCCCAACATAAGAATTGTAGCTCTGCTTCTTAGCTTTCCAACGCCACAAAGAACACTGAAATCGGACAAGTATAACCCAAGTTATGGCCTGCAGAAGCAACATGGGTCAGGATATAACAAAATCCGAAAATTAGCAAATAATTCCACTAAAGCCCAATCATGACCCAAAGATATAAAACCATGCTAAAAAGTAGTTGTTGGGTAAAATAAATATTTAAGAACACTAAGTGCACTGCTATAAAAGATGCATTAAAATGCATTGATCAAATTCCCCCACACTTAAGCTTTTGCACTCCGGGCAAAACACACAAAACAAAGCAAAGATGCATTTTCAATGAATTCCAAGGATACAAAGTGGCAAGCTAAATGCTCATTCAAGGTTTCAAGGACTCATGGCAATCATGAACAACATCTAATTACCTTCAAAGCAACCAAAGAGTGCATCAAAAGTGATAGAATCCTCACAAGAAAGCATTTCTCTCAAACTCTCAAGTGTCTAGGCTAGTGTTTACACTCAAAGCACATCATGAAAGCTAGCACTACCATAGGCTTGACAAGACTCTAACATCCACACTTGAAACACATGCACACAAAGATCAAAAGGTCTTTATTAAGGTTATAATGGGGCCAAGGTCAAGGTGGGATAATTGAAAGGGGAACTAGGCTATAAAATCAAAGAGGATAGAGGAGCAATGGAAACAATTACCAAATAATCATGGGGGGACAATTCAACCACAATTCAATCCATTATTTTTTCGAGAAATGATATGCTCCACTACTCTTTTGTTTTGTTTTTTTTTTATTTCTTTTTCTTCTCTTTTTATTTTCTTTTGCCAAAATCCCAATGAAGCAATGAAGCACAACAATACATATGTTTTTACAACCACAATTTGAGCCCCCACACTTTGCAAATTTATTCTCATTGTTTTTTTTAAGCTCCTTAATCCCCTAAGATTGGGTCATAACATTGTTTTTCACTTTTAGGCTTGTAATGAGCTATATAACAAAGAATGGGATAAATAGGCTCAAAGGGGCTAAACAAAGGGATAATTGCAAGGTAGGCTTATTTGGCTAGTGGCTAAAAGAACAAAAATTGCCTAGATCATTTCAATGCATGCATGTGAACAAGAGTTTCAACAAGAGTCAAGTCAAGTTCTAGAGTAACCAACAATCATGAGTGAAATCACTCAAGAAAGAAAGAGAATGGCAAAATGTATTCCATCCATTATAAGGCCCAAAACTCACAAAGGAAAATATCTATCACAAAAGATGCACAATTTAATACTCCAAACCAACTTATCACACTAAGAATGCAAGGAAGTCATCCATATCATGCCACAAGACCTGTAGTCCTAGAATAGTGAAATCACTCCCCACTCATACAAACCAAGAAATCCAATGAAAATGCAATTTTTTTAAACAAAAACTCAAAACAAAAACAAAACAATGAAACAAAACTACTAAGCTACTAAAAGACACCCCCACACTTAAATCATACATTGTCCTCAATGAAAACAACAAGCATAAAATAAAGAGTAAGGAGGAGTGAAAGAAAACTCCCTCTTCAAGGCGGCTTTTCAAGTGGAGCTCTTCTACAGTCTCCTCTTCAAGCGCGGGGCTCTCATGGAAAAGCTTGGGACCATTGACTTTGAAGGTTTCACTGGTGACTTCACTTTTTATTCCCTTTGCATCATAAAGAAAAGTGCTAGCTGCAACAAAATGGTCAATCCACTTGGGTCGAAGCTTACCTGCTATGATTTTGAGGCGAGAATGGAACACATGGAAGTGTTTGATTTTTTTCTTCTTCACAGCTTCCTTCTTCAGTGGGTTGGGTTTTCTTTGTGATTGCTCAGTAGAGGGAAGTATCTTGGTGCATGGAGTTACATCAGAAGCTTGTAGTGTAGCAACATCATTTGTAACATTAACACGCATGACCATGCAATGAGTATCTACAACTAAGTCCGCAAGTACTTCTATTTGAAAAAGAGAATGCTCTTCCACGGGATGTTTCATAGCAGCATTAAAGATGTCAAATTGAACTATGTTATCCCCAAATTCCATGGAAAGAGTTCCAGAATACACATCAATCTTAGTTCTTGCTGTTCTCAAGAATGGTCTGCCTAGGATGATCGATTGCTCACTGACTGTGTCTCTCCCTCCATGTCCGTAATGTAAAAATCTGCAGGAAAAACTAAGTTATTAACTTTAATGAGCACGTCCTCCACAAGTCCAAAGCAGGTGAGCATTGCTCTGCTTGCCAACCGAATAATAACACCGTGATTCGCAAAGGTCCAAGAGCCAGAGAGTTAAAGATGGATGTAGGCATCACATTAATGGAAGCACCCAAATCCAGCATGGCATTTTCAAAATTACTCTCCCCTATGGAACAGGGAATAGTAAAAATTCTGGATCCTTGCACTTTGGGGTATCATGGGGTGCATGAGTGCATACACATTGCGACTCACATTGACCTTTTCATTTCCTTCACCTTCGCCTCCTTTTTGTGTGTGGACAGTTCCTTAAGGAACTTAGCATATCTTGGAATCTGCTTAATTGCTTCGAGGAGAGGTATATTAACTTCAACCTTCCTAAATGTATCCAAGACTTCGCTATCTTTATCTGCCTCATGCATCTTCTTGGTTATTACAAATTCTTTGGGGGAAGGGGAGTGGTATAGACCGTGCATCATCATCTTCTTCAATTGGGAGGTAGGTGCGTAAATTGGCTTATCACTTTTTCTACCGCCACTTGAATTTTCTCGCTGGGGAGGTTCTCGAGTGTCAACACCTTGCGGATCTTAGAGTGATTGCATCGACATTTGCACCGGCATTTGGATTTACTACCAGGTTGGGCAAGAAGTTGGCTCGCCTGAGCTTGCATCCGATTAATTGTGGTAGCCATCCGTCCCATTTGTGTGTGCAAATTCTGAATTGAGGCATCTGTTCTCTGTTGGAACCGAGATTTTGGGCAACCATCTCGCTAACTAGATCCTCTAATGAAGGTTCAGGCTCGGGCCCGGCGACCTTTGTGGTGGATTATTTTCGCCTGGGTTGTTGTTGTGCAGCTTGATTTCCCCATCTAAGGTTAGGATGGTTCCTCCAGTTTGGGTGGTACCTGTTGGAAGACAAATCAACATTGGCTTGAGGGTTAAAAGATGTTAGCTGCATATGCCTGAGGGGTATCAGCATTAGGGTCCTCTTGCAGTGTAGGACATGCATCCGTGGGGTGCTCTGCAGAGGTACAAATACCACAAACCCTTGCTGTCTGACCTGTTGCCAATTTTTTTACCCAAGCTGTGAGTTCTTCCAACCTGTTTTCCAAGTTCTTCTCACTAGTAGCCTTAGCCTGTATCTCATTCACTTCCCTTCTTAGAACCGCAGGTTGCTTCGTTGTGAATTCTTGGGAGTTGATGGACATATTTTCTATTAAAGCTCTTGCATATGTTGGGGTTTTGTCTACAAGTGCCCCTCCACTAGCAGCATCCATAATATTTCTGTCCATGGGCAATAAACCCTCGTAGAAGTATCTTGGATGAGTAGTCGCTCGTAGATTTGATGATGAGGCAGCTTGCACACAACTTCTTAAATCTCTCCCAAGATTCATGTAAAGACTCGGTGGGGTTACTTTGATGCCACATATCTCTTTTCTCGATTGAGGCACAGACGCAGGAAAGAACTTCTCTAGGAACAATTTTTTTAAAGCATTCCAATTTTCAACACAACCTGGTTGAAGGTAATACAACCAATCCTTGGCTGCATCTTGGAGTGAGAAGGGGAAGGCCCTTAGTTTAATGTGCTCCTCCTGGAATTCCTTGGGGCTTCATGGTCGAGCACACAATGTGGAACTCCTTAAGATGTTTGTGTGGATCATCACCTGCAAGACCACTAAACTTTGGCAACAAGTGTATTAAACCGATTTTTAATTCAAAAGGGGCAAAGTTCTGGGATAATTAATACAGAGCATTGTAAAGTAACATCAAAAGTGCAAGAAGTTCCCTAAGTGTTCTATCACCATATTAATGTAATCGAATCAAAATCAAAATCAATCGATTAGAATCAGATCAAAATCAAATAGATTATGGCTAAAGATGTCAGCTACTATCACTATCACTAACTTCTATATGATCCCTAAGTCTATGATGCAATGTTCTATCAATTTCAGGGTCAAAAGGATGCAAGTTAATAGTATTGGACCTAATCATGCACTGTATATATCAAGGAATTGGAAAATGCAACAATTCTAGAAATACCAACTATGTCCCTACGCTAAAATGAATGCAAAAATTGGAAAACGACTAAAATCTAACCTAAAAATTATAAAAATACCACGAAAAATCTAATTAAATCAAAAGAAAGATATGCAAATTTGTTTGGATTTTTTCGGAGATATGAAAAATTAAAAAAATTAATTAAAAATAGAAAAAAAAGGAATTTGGGATTTTGAGCCTGTTGTCCCATAAGCAATATTTGCTAAGGGACTATTGATCCTGGATTTTTTTCGGATTTTTCAGCTGTGGTTTCGGAGCAATCTGACGAGATTGCCCGAAAACCGATTTTTTTATTATTTTCGCCTACAGAATCTGACGAAGCAATCCTAGAATCACCAGTCTCAATACTGAAACCTGGAAACACAACAAGAACTAAGCAAGAAACGTTAGTATTGTTAGTGGTCCCGAGGTTGGTAATCTCTAATTAGAGGTCCCCTAAGAACGGCGCCAATTTGATCAATGTCAGACGGGTCAAAAATAATTAAACAAGAAATATAGTAACAAGGCAAGAGACCTTGGTCGCCTCACGAAGACCTCTAACACCAAAATTACCAAATTCAGGAAATAAGAAAATTGACAATAACGAAAAGGGGGTTTTTGTGAAAAGCAGTTTACGTTGAGAGAATTATCGATTATAGAGACAATTGATTCACCGGTTTCCTGGTGTACGCCTTGGATTTATCACAGGTTCTAAATAACAACAATTCAATTAATTCCGACCACAGCTGACATAAACTAACTAAACAAGCGTTAATCGGTTTATACGAATTCACACCGTTCCGAGCAAGCTACCAAAGCAATGGTTCAATCGGTCACGGAGGCGGACAAGCGCCGTTAAAACGCAACCAATATCATAACAGAATTCTAATCAACCCTCTATCAATTTCTACTCGAATCAATTAATCTTAAGCGATCAAGCAATTGAAATATTAATGATTCTGAAATAGATGCATACAATCAAGCATTCATACACAATCAATCGCTTTTGCAATGAAGACAGAACAATTAACTAAGCGTAAAAACGAACTGGATAGATTGCAAACATTTAAACCAAATTCGAAATTGATAGAGATGGAATTTAAGAAATTAAAACGAAATTGTATTAAACATTAAGCACCGAACCTCAAAATCTGTAACGACAACCTTTCACCGATGAATCAACTTATGAACTTAGGCTTCCATGGAGGCTAGGGTACGCAAGTGAATAATAAAACGTAAGATAATGAAAGAAAACGGCTGATCCTCTATCTAATAGTCTCAGCTTAACGAAAACCTAATTCCCTAAACGGGTTATAAGATAAAAGCCCGATAACAAACTAAAAATATGCCCAAAACTCGTAGTGCAGCTCGTCATCTTCAGTAAAGTGGAATTTCGGCCTTCAAAACGGCAGAACTAGGCTTCGGTCCCAACATAAGAATTGTATCTCTGCTTCTTAGCTTTCCAACGCCACAAAGAACACTGAAATCGGACAAGTATAACCCAAGTTATGGCCTGCAGAAGCAACATGGGTCAGGATATAACAAAATCCGAAAATTAGCAAATAATTCCACTAAAGCTCAATCATGACCCAAAGATATAAAACCATGCTAAAAGGTAGTTGTTGGGTAAAATAAATATTTAAGAACACTAAGTGCACTGCTATAAAAGATGCATTAAAATGCATTGATCAATACTGCACGAGCCGAGAAGAAGCAAGAATTTCTTCAATTGCAGCAAGGCAACTCGACAGTGTCCGAGTATGCGGCCAAGTTCGAGTCGTTGGCGAGGTATTTCAGTCCATTTCGTGATCGAGCTGACCAAAGATGGTTAAGTGAGAGATTCCAACGGGGATTGAGATTCGACATTCAGAAGTCAGTGGTGTCGTTGAGGATCCGAAACCTCCAAGAGTTGATTGATCGATGTGTCGAGGTAGAAGGAGTAAGAAGCCACAAGAAGAAGACTGTTGTGGGCGGACCGGTGAGACCCCAGAGTGCGGGGCAGAGATTGGCACAGAAAGGGAAACAACCGCAGAAGAAGCCTTACGACCGACCTCAGGGGAACGACAACAGGGGACAATATCGTCCGATGATCCAGGGAGCGAGGAGTGGAGGTCAGACCGGTGTCGAGGTGACTTGCTATCGATGTGGAAAGCCGGGACATTACGCGAGTAATCAGACTCGTAAGGAGGAGTTGTGTTTCAACCGCAAGAAGCCAGGGCATTTTGCCAAGGATTGTCCCACACCTAAAGTCGAACCGACGATGCTTGCGCGAAGAGCCAAAGGAAAGCGTCAGTGGCTAAAGGCGAGTTTTCGCATGAGTGGCGCAGGAAGCGTAACGAGCCGATGATCTTATCCAAGGTGAATGTGAGATCGAGGGTAAATCCTTATCCGTTCTTTTGATTCGTGCAACCCATTCCTTTATTTCTTCCGATTGTGTGAACCATTTGAACTGACTGGATCGCTTTACCGCTTAAATTAGTAGTTACAACCCCAAATGCTAAAACCTTAGTCACAAACACCGCATGTCTTAATTGTGTAGTGATTATTCAGAGTAGAAAGTTTGTGGTCAATTTGGTTTGTTTGCCTCTTAAGGGCTTAGATGTCATCCTTGGGATGGATTGGTTGTCACACCACCATGTCCTTTGGACTGCGCCCGTAAACTGTAATTTTTCCAGACCTTGAGTCTCCAATTATCTTTCTCGCCGAACGTGTCGGAGTTTCTTTGAAAGAAGGAACTAGGGAATACATGTATCCGCTAGTTCGGAAGTTTTCCAAACAGATCAACGTGAAGAATGTTCCAGGTGTGTGACTTTGAGGGCGCTTTTTCCAAGATGTGCCAGGGTTACCACCAAGACGAGAGGTCGAAGTTCTCCATCGACCGATTCCAGGGACAGACCGATTTCCAAAGCGCCATACAGGATGTCTCCCGCCGAGATGAAAGAACTCAATCCCGGATCGAACACTTGGAGTCGAAGCAATTCATACGACCGAGCGTGTCACCGTGGGGAGCTCCAAAGGTTGTTGGTTAAGAAGAAGGATGGACGATCAAGACTGCGGCGAGATTATCGTGAGCTCAACAAGGTTACCGTGAAGAACCGTTATCCGTTACCACGTATTGACGACTTGATGGATCAACTTCGTGGAGCGGCGATCTTTCCAAGATAGACTTGAAGCTCCGCTACCATCGATTCGCGTGAAGGAGGAAGATGTTGCCAAACAAATTTTCAGGACTAGATACGGTCACTACGAGTACTTGGTGATGCCGCTTGAGTGACAAATGCGCCAGCTGTGTTTATGGATTACATGAACAGGATTTTCCATTCGTTCTTGGATCAGTTAGTTGTAGTGTTCATCGACGACATCCTGATCTACTCGAGGAACCGAGAAGAGCACGCAGAACACTTATGTCGAGTAAATCACTGCGGATATTACGAGATAAGCAACTCTATGCCAACCTCGTCAAGTGTGAATTTTGGCTTGAAGAGGTGAATTTTCTTGGTCACGTGATTTCCAAAGAAGGGATACCGTGGATCCAACTAAGATTGAAGCCGTGTTAGCGTGGGAACACCAAGACTGTTACCGAGATCGTGAGTTTTTTCGCTTAGCAGATATTACCGAAGATTCATTGAAGGTTTCTCGAAGATTGTCGCGCCTCTTACACGATCGACGAGGAAGGATCAACCTTTGCCTGGACCGAGGAGTGTGAAGCCGCTTTTCAAAGATCAAGGAGCTTTTGAAGACGTCAGGCCGATTTTGCCTCAACCTCAAGAGCCTTACGAGGTGTATTGTGATGCGCCACACCAGGGATCGGGATGCGTCCGATGCAACATCGGAAGGTGGTCACGTATGCTTCAAGACACCTTAAGATTCACGAGAGGAACTACCCTACTCACGACTTAGAGCCGGGCAAAGCAGAGTTTTTGGCGTCAAGATATGGAGACACTACCTTTATGGAAGCACTCTTCATCGCTTTCAGCGATCACAAGAGCTTGAAGTACCTGTTCGACCGTAAAGAACTCAACATCGTCGGCGTAGATGGACGTAATTTCTCAAGGACTACGACTTTACGCTGGAATACCATCCCGATAAGGCTAACGTGGTAGCAGATGCGCTGAGTAGGAAGAGCGCTTAACCTCGGCGATGATGATCAAGGAGTTGGAGATGCTCGAGAAGTTCCGAGACTTGAAGTCGAGTGTCGGTTTCACCAGAAGCCGAGATTTGGTATGCTTACCATCTCTAACAGATTGTTGACGAGATCCGAGACCAAAGAAGTTCATGACGAGCTTCGCAAGAGAAGATTCATTGATAAGCGCAAGGAAGGCGACAGATTTCACGCCTGAGCGGACGACATCTTGAGGTGCAATGGTCGAGCGCGCATCTAACGTGATCCGAAAGCCGAGGAAGTTGATTCTCGGCTTAAGCGCATAAGAGCAACTTTAGTATTCACCAGGAGTTACGAAGATGTATCAAGACTTGAAGAAGCATTTTTGGTGGTCCTGAATGAAGAAGCAAGTGGCCGAGCACGTAGCTTCGTGTTTAACGTGTCGAAGCGAAGGTGGAGCACCAACGACCGCGGGAATGCTACAATCGCTGACGTGCCAAGATGGAAATGGGATAGTATTTCCATGGATTTCGTTGTAGGTTTGCCAAGACGCAAAGAAGAATGATTCAATTTGGGTGATCGTCGACCGATTGACCAAATCGCCATTTCTTACCAAAGTGAGGTCGACATACAACGTGGAAAGGTCGACCGAGATCTACATCGCGGAGATAGTACGACTTCATGGAATACCCTCTTCGATCGTGGTCGGACCGAGATCCGGTTCACATCTCATTTTGGAGGGAATTGCAAGGAGCGATGGGAACCGAGCTCGAGCTTAGCTCGGCATATCATCCACAGATCGACGGCCGATCGAGAGAACGATCCAATCACTTGAAGATTTGTTGCGAGCTTGTACCTTAGATCACCGAGGAAGTTGGGACGACGCCTTACCATTGGTGGAGTTCACCTACAATAAGCTTTCCATGCAAGTATTGGAATGGCATCTTTTGAAGCAATCATATGGACTAAATGTCGGATGCCTCTTTGTTGGTACCAGATCGGGCGAGCGAACCGTCAGAGACCAGATATGATCCAGCCAGATCACCGAGAAGATCCGCTTGATCGAGATCGGATGCGAACATCTCAAAGTCAATGTAAGAGTTATGCAGACCAACGACGTCGACCACTCGAGTTCGAGGAAGGAGAACATGTATTTCTTAGAGTCACCCCCACTACTGGAGTTGGTCGAGCGATCAAATCCAAGAAACTTACCCCTAAATTTATTGGACCTTACCAGATTCTTCGTCGTATCGGTCCAGTGGCATATCAGATTGCCTTGCCACCATTCTTGTCGAACATCCACGACGTCTTCCACGTCTCACAATTGCGGAAGTATGTTTCCGACCCCTCTCATGTCATCGAACCGGATGTGATTCAACTGAAGGACGACCTATCTTTTGAAGCATCACCAGCAAGGATCGTTGATCGGAAAGCCAAACAGTTGCGGAACAAAGAGATTCAACTCGTCAAGGTTGTGTGGGATCAGAAGACGGGAGATGCGACTTGGGAGCTGGAGGAGAAGATGAAGACTCAGTACCCTGAACTTTTCCGAGGTAAGAATCTTATTTGCAATTTCGAGGACGAAATTTTTTTAGAGGGAGAGATTGTAACACCTGAGGACGAGATCGACATCGTATTAGGACGACGTATCGAGACCTCGACCAAGACCTTGTGTCGAGATCCCGTGCCAAGATCGTTTGCCGAGGTCATTTGCCGAGCTGAGGAGACTGCACTAGTCACCGAAATGAGGAGGCTCGTGTCGGTGAGGAGGTCGCATGTCGAATCGAGGAGGCCGCGTGCACAAACTCGTGTTAGAGCCTCAGGCGCTTGCACGAGCATCCTTGTCGACATCGTGTCGAGATGATACCTCGTATTCTTTCGAACGTTATTCAAGCGTTATTATTATATTGTTTGTAATAATTATATTGTCGGCTTGCCGCTCGCCGCTGTCTAGGCAGACCGTTGGCCAGAGTAGAGGGTAATTATGAGAGAGGAACGATTAGACGGGTAGAATGATTGATGGGATTGGCATCTTATAGCCGGGTTACGATTATGCCCCTTTTTCTCACCACCAGTATACCAATGACCGATTCTCTCGGATACTCATTTCTTTTCTTCTTTCTTCTTCCTTCCTTCTGCTCTGAGTTTCGTTGTTTTTCTCCAAAAACTTCCATCGAAGAAACCTTGAGTTCCATCGAGATTCTGCACAAATTTTCTTCATCAATCTTGTTCATCATCATCTTCTCGACCTATATCTCACCATCTCGACCATCACCACTGAGGTATGAAGAACAGATTTTTCTTTTCCTCTGTGCTACTGTTTAGCGCTATTTCTTCCTTCCATTTTAGCTAGTTTTTATGCTTCCAAATCATGTCAAATTGATGGGTTTTCTTCTTCACGATATTACCTATCTTTCTAACCGATTAATTGGGATTGTAAAACAAATTTTCTTCCTCTGTTTTTCTGCAATCGGCAGCGCTCCGTAAACCCTTCATTTTTGGTTTGTTTTGATTTCTTGTTTTCGCTTGTTGCTTCGTTGTTGTTGTCGATCTATCTGTTGAAGCATAAGATAACCTTTTTCATGAACTTTTGATCAAAAACCCTAACTTTGTGTTAGAGGAAAAATATATTTCAGTTCTTGAGTTTTATATTTTCTGGGTTGTGGTTAAGTTAGGGATGAGAGCTAAGTGTATTAGAACCCATAGATCGAACTGAGTTGTGCTTGTTTTAGGAAGTCTGATTCCCGAGATCGTGTGATTTCCGATTCGAGGTGTACGGGAAAGCGAACCCGAGGACGTGGAAGCAGCGGAATCCAGATCGAGAACTGTACGTGTCGAGGTCGATTGAGGACGGTACGTGTCGAAGTCGTTGTCGAGCTCATTTGAAGACAGCTGTGTCGAGGTCGTTGTCGAGCAGCATTATCTTGGAGTTCGGTAAGGGCGCTTCACATTAATACTTTCATAGTATGCTAGCGTAAGGGCGCTTCACATTAATACTTTCATAGTATGCTAGCGTAAGGGCACTTCATATTCTACGTGGTTATGTTATTGTGTATGGATTTCCTGATTTGTGTCGAGCTTGAAATGTTGTGATATGATTGAGTTTTTGCATGTATTTAATATGTGATTGAATATATGTCGTGAATTGTGTATTGCATGTTGAATTGTGTTTCTTCATGTCGAGCTTGCTCTTTTTATTTGACATGCGGTTGAATATCTTGTGTTTAACTCTTTGAATATCGTGATGCGAATTGTTCATCGAGTGAGCGAGCTAGGTGAGTCGTATGACGCTTTGAGCCGTGACCGGATAACTAAGGGTGCTAGGTCCCCTTTGTTTACGGAGATTGACTAGACGTCGCCACACTATGGGACCTGAGTTGACCGTCCTAGGGAGAGCGAGATCCCAAGGCTTCGCTGGACTTTCCGACATACGGTACGGCGTGTGCATTCCGGAAAAATTGTCGAGTCGAGAGAAAATGGATTTGCGAGTTGTGTCGAGTTAGAGTGAGAGGGTCGAGTCACGCCGGTGAATGTTATACTTTACTGTTTGCTTATATCTTTTATGTCGAGCTTATCTTGAATTGTTGAAAAGTTGACCTTTCCGTGGTGCCTTCAATCCATGACGGTTACCCAGGCGAGGTCGAGGGCGCAGGAACTCGGCGATAGATGATGCCGAGGAGGAGCTCGACGAGGACCCGAGTGACGACCTCTACTTGTCGTGATTGTTTATGTTTGTTGGATGTTTGTTTTTCCGATGACTGCATTTTGTTTTTCTTTGTGTTCGAGGTCGTGACCGGTTTGGGCAGTATGTTTTATTGCTACAGTGGTAGATCAAGGTTTACTTTTTGGAGCAATGCGTGGGAGTTCTGGAAGTACCCCAGGTATGATTGCTCTTTTGAAGTCGCCATAGTTTAGGTGTATTTTCTTTCTACATTGCTACTCTGTATTTTGTATACATTATTATTTCGAGTGATATATATGTGTATGTTATGCATGTATGTTTTATTAGAATTTAAGTCTTGTGTCTTAGTTGCACCATGTTTCAAAAGTCAGAATTACTACGATGTGCACGAGTTGGTTTTATAAAAAATATATCATATTTTTAAAAGGCACAAGAGTTTCGCTTTAAAACACATCTCATACAGGTTTATGTTGAGCTCGGTGTGTTGAGCTTCGGTAACTCGAGCTCGGTATATTGAGCTCATGAGCGGTCCTAAACGGTCGTTACATTGTTGGTATCGAGCTTGATTCGGTTCGACCGAAAGCCGTATAGGAAATTTGACCGGTCACTATGCTCGGGTTATGTGTGTTGGGTACCTAGTTGTATTATGTTGATTGTCGCTCGATTAAGTGAAGCACTTATTGCTTGAAAATTGTTTGAACTGTTTCTTGATTGAAGCAGTGTGTTTTAACACATCCTTGTTCGAGATTCGGCAGGTTTTGAACTTTGTGGAATCTAATGCCACCTCGTAGGAATACGACAGCGAATCGAGAACGCCGACATGGAACGAGCAATTCAAGCTATGACCGAGATGGCGGCAGCCATGGCTCAACAATCACCGCCAGAACTCAACAGTTAACGCGATGGCTCAACAGACGGCAAATGTTAACTCGCCAGAACTTACAAAGAACAAAGAACGAGCGTAACGAAATGTCGCGAGAGGATTGGCCGACTTTAGGAAGCATGATCCACCGAAGTTTTACGGTGAGCCAAATCCAGATAAAGTCGATCTTTGGATGCAAGAGATCGAGAAGATCTTTGAGGCACTTCACGTCTTGACAACGTGAAGGTCGACTATGCCACCTACTTACCGCTAGGAGACGCAGAGTATTGGTGGAGAGGAGTGAAGCAAACGCTTATAGCGTAACGCCGCGAGATGACCTGGGAGCTTTTTCGTGAAAGGTTCTTGGACAAGTACTTCCCAGATCATCGCACGAGCCGAGAAGGAGCAAGAATTTCTTCAATTGCAGAAGAAGGCAACTCGACAGTTGTCCGAGTATGCGCCAAGTTCGAAGTCGTTGGCGAGGTATTTCACCCATTTCGTGATCGAAATGACCAAAGATGGTTAAGTGAGAGATTCCAACGGATTGAGATTCGACATTCGTGAAGTCGCTGGTGTCGTTGAGGATCCGAAACCTCCAAGAGTTGATTGATCGATGTGTCGAGGTAGAAGGAGTAAGAAGCCACAAGAAGAAGACTGCTGTGGGCGGACGGTGAGACCCAGAGTGCGGGCGTAGATTTGCACAGAAAGGGAAACAACCGCAGAAGAAGCCTTACGACCGACCTCAGGGGAACGACAACAGGGGACAATATCGTCCGATGATCCAGGGAGCGAGGAGTGGAGGTCAGACCGGTGTCGAGGTGACTTGCTATCGATGTGGAAAGCCGGGACATTACGCGAGTAACTGTACTCAGAAGGAGGAGGTGTGTTTCAACTGCAAGAAGCCAGGGCATTTTGCCAAGGATTGTCCTACACCTAAAGCTGAACCGACGATGCTTGCGGCAAGAGCCAAAGGAAAGCGTCAAGTGGCTAAAGGCAGAGTTTTCTGCATGAGTGGCGAGGAAGCAGAACGAGCTGATGATCTTATCCAAGGTGAATGTGAGATCGAGGGTAAATCCTTATCCGTTCTTTTTGATTCGGGTGCAACCCATTCCTTTATTTCTTCTGATTGTGTGAACCATTTGAACTTGATCATGTATCGCTTTACCGTTTAAATTAGTAGTTACAACCCCAAATGCTAAAACCTTAGTCACAAACACCGCATGTCTTAATTGTGTAGTGATTATTCGAGTAGAAAGTTTGTGGTCAATTTGGTTTGTTTGCCTCTTAAGGGCTTAGATGTCATCCTTGGGATGGATTGGTTGTCACACCACCATGTCCTTCTTGACCGTGTCGTGAAATCGTAATTTTTCCGCACCTTGGAGTCTCCAATTATCTTTCTGCCGAACGTATCGGAGTTTCTTTGAAAGAAGGAACTAGGGAATACATGTATCCGCTAGTTCGGAAGTTTTCCAACAGATCGACGCGTGAAGAATGTTCCAGCAGTGTGACTTTGAGGGCGTTTTCCGAAGACGTGCCAGGGTTACCACCAAGACGAGAGGTCGAGTTCTCCATCGACTGATTCCAGGGACAGGACCGATTTCCAAAGCGCCATACAGATGTCTCCCGCCGAGATGAAAGAACGAAGTCCCGGATCGAACACTTGGAGTCGAAGCAATTCATACGACCGAGCGTGTCACCGTGGGGAGCTCCAGTGTTGTTGGTTAAGAAGAAGGATGGACGATCAAGACTGTGCGTAGATTATCGCGAGCTCAACAAGGTTACCGTGAAGAACCGTTATCCGTTACCACGTATTGACGACTTGATGGATCAACTTCGTGGAGCGGCAATCTTTTCCAAGATAGACTTGAAGTCGGGCTACCATCAGATTCGCGTGAAGGAGGAAGATGTTGCCAAAACAGCTTTCAGGACTAGATACGGTCACTACGAGTACTTGGTGATGCCGTTTGGAGTGACGAATGCGCCAGCTGTGTTTATGGATTACATGAACAGGATTTTCCATTCGTTCTTGGATCAGTTTGTTGTGGTGTTCATCGACGACATCCTGATCTACTCGAGGAACCGAGAAGAGCACGCAGAACACTTATGTCGAGTACTGCAGATATTACGAGATAAGCAACTCTATGCCAACCTGTCGAAGTGTGAATTTTGGCTTGAAGAGGTGAATTTTCTTGGTCACGTGATTTCCAAAGAAGGGATAGCTGTGGATCCAACTAAGATTGAAGCTGTGTTAGCGTGGGAACAGCCGAAGACGGTTACCGAGATCAGGAGTTTTTTCGGCTTAGCAGGATATTACCGAAGATTCATTGAAGGTTTCTCAAGATTGTCGCGCCTCTTACACGATCGACGAGGAAGGATCAACCTTTGCCTGGGACCGAGGAGTGTGAAGCCGCTTCAAAGATCAAGGAGCTTTTGACGGGCGCTGTCTGATTTTGCCTCAACCTGAAGAGCCTTACGAGGTGTATTGTGATGCGTCACACCAGGGGATTGGGATGCGTCTTTGATGCAACATCGGAAGGTGGTCGCGTATGCTTCAAGACAGCTTAAGATTCACGAGAGAACTACCCTACTCACGACTTGGAGTCGGGCAGCAGAGTTTTTGCGTCAAGATATGGAGACACTACCTTTATGGGAGCACTCTTCATCGCTTCAGCGATCACAAGAGCTTGAAGTACTGTTCGACCGTAAAGAACTCAACATGCGTCGGCGTAGATGGACGTAATTTCTCAAGGACTACGACTTTACGTTGGAATACCATCCCGGTAAGGCTAACGTGGTAGCGTATGCGTTAGTAGGAAGAGCGCTTAACCTCGGCGATGATGATCAAGGAGTTGGAGATGCTCGAGAAGTTCCGAGACTTGAAGTCGAGTGTCGAAGTTTCACCGGGAAGCTGAGATTTGGTATGCTTACCATCTCTAACAGATTGTTGGGCGAGATCCGAGACCAAAGAAGTTCATGACGAGCTTCGCAAGAGAAGATTCGATTGATAAGCGCAAGGGAAGGCGATGCAATTTCACGCCGGAGCGGACGACATCTTGAGGTGCAATGGCCGAGTGTGCGTGCATCTAACGATCCGAGCTGAGGAAGTTGATTCTCGACGAAGCGCATAAGAGCAACTTTAGTATTCACCCAGGAGTTACGAAGATGTATCAAGACTTGAAGAAGCATTTTTGGTGGTCCGGAATGAAGAAGCAAGTGGCCGAGTACGTAGCTTCGTGTTTAACGTGTCAGAAAGCGAAGGTGGAGCACCAACGACCTGCCGGAATGCTACAATCGCTGACGTGCCGAAGATGGAAATGGGATAGTATTTCCATGGATTTCGTTGTAGGTTTGCCGAAGACGCAGAAGAAGAATGATTCGATTTGGGTGATCGTCGACCGATTGACCAAATCTGCTCATTTCTTACCAGTGAGGTCGACATACAACGTGGAAAGGCTGACCGAGATCTACATCGCGGAGATAGTACGACTTCATGGAATACCCTCTTCGATCGTGTCGGACCGAGATCCGAAGTTCACATCTCATTTTTGGAGGGAATTGCAAGGAGCGATGGGAACCGAGCTCAGGCTTAGCTCGGCATATCATCCACAGACTGACGGTCAGACTGAGAGAACGATCCAATCACTTGAAGATTTGTTGCGAGCTTGTACCTTAGATCACCGAGGAAGTTGGGACGACGTCTTACCATTGGTGGAGTTCACCTACAATAACAGTTTCCATGCGAGTATTGGAATGGCACCTTTTGAAGCACTGTATGGACGGAAATGTCAGACGCCTCTTTGTTGGTACCAGGACGGCGAGCGAACTGTCATAGGACCAGATATGATCCAGCAGACTACCGAGAAGATCCGTTTGATCAGAGATCGGATGCGAACATCTCAAAGTCGACAGAAGAGTTATGCAGACCAACGACGTCGACCACTCGAGTTCGAGGAAGGAGAACATGTATTTCTTAGAGTCACCCCCACTACTGGAGTTGGTCGAGCGATCAAATCCAAGAAACTTACCCCTAAATTTATTGGACCTTATCAGATTCTTCGTCGTGTCGGTCCAGTGGCATATCAGATTGCCTTGCCACCATTCTTGTCGAACATCCACGACGTCTTCCACGTCTCACAATTGCGGAAGTATGTTTCCGACCCCTCTCATGTCATCGAACCGGATGTGATTCAACTGAAGGACGACCTATCTTTTGAAGCATCACCAGCAAGGATCGTTGATCGGAAAGCCAAACAGTTGCGGAACAAAGAGATTCAACTCGTCAAAGTTGTGTGGGATCAGAAGACGGGAGATGCGACTTGGGAGCTGGAGGAGAAGATGAAGACTCAGTACCCTGAACTTTTCCGAGGTAATAGTCTTATTTGCCATTTCGAGGACGAAATTTTTTTTTAGAGGGAGAGCTTGTAACACCTGAGGACGAGATCGACATCGTATTAGGACGACGTATCGAGACCTCGACCAAGACCTTGTGTCGAGATCCCGTGC
Source organism: Calophaca sinica (assembly GCA_037113605.1). Lineage (NCBI taxonomy): Eukaryota > Viridiplantae > Streptophyta > Magnoliopsida > Fabales > Fabaceae > Calophaca > Calophaca sinica. Next base: position 100,039,887 of record CM073735.1, on the reverse strand, counting down.
CAAGATCGTTTGCCGAGGTCATTTGCCGAGCTGAGGAGACTGCGTGCACTAGCTGCTGAGCTGAGGAGGTCGGGTGTCGAGCTGAGGAGGTCGCATGTCGAACTGAGGAGGCCGCGTGCACGAACTCGTGTTAGAGCCTTGTGCGCTTGCACGAGCATCCTTGTCGACATCGTGTCGAGATGATACCTCGTATTCTTTCGAACGTTATTCAGCGTTATTATTATATTGTTTGTAATAATTATATTGTCGGCTTGCCGTTCTCGTCGCGTGTCTAGACCGTTGACCGACAGAGTAGAGGGTAATTATGAGAGAGGAACGATTAGACGGGTAGAATGATTGATGGGATTGGCATCTTATAGCTGAAGTTACGATTATACCCCTTTTCTCACCAGCTGTATACCACGATCGATTCCCTCAGATACTCATTTCTCTTTTCTTCTTTCTTCTTCCTTCCTTCTGCTCTGAGTTTCGTTGTTTTTCTCCAAAAACTTCCATCGAAGAAACCTTGAGTTCCATCGAGATTCTGCACAAATTTTCTTCATCAATCTTGTTCAACATCATCTTCTCGACCTATATCTCACCATCTCGACCGTCACCACTGAGGTATGAAGAACAGATTTTTCTTTTCCTCTGTGCTACTGTTTAGCGCTATTTCTTCCTTCCATTTTAGCTAGTTTTTATGCTTCCAAATCATGTCAAATTGATGGGTTTTCTTCTTCACGATATTACCTATCTTTCTAACCGATTAATTGGGCTTGTAAAACAAATTTTCTTCCTCTGTTTTTCTGCAATCGGCAGTGCCCAGAAACCCTTCATTTTTGATTTGTTTCGATTTCTTGTTTTCGTTTGTTGCTTCTGGTTGTTGTTGTTGTCGATCTATCTGTTGAAGCATAAGATAACCTTTTTCATGAACTTTTGATCAAAAACCCTAACTTTGTGTTAGAGGAAAAATATATTTCAGTTCTTGAGTTTTATATTTTCTGGGTTGTGGTTAAGTTTGGGATGAGAGCTAAGTGTATTAGAACCCATAGATCGAACTGAGTTGTGCTTGTTTTAGGAAGTCTGATTCCCGAGATCGTGTGATTTCCGATTCGAGGTGTAATGAAAGCGAACCCGAGGACGTGGAAGCGCCGGAATCCGTGATCGAGAACTGTGACGTGTCGAGGTCGATTGAGGATCGTGACGCGGTCGAAGTCGCTGGTCGAGCTCATTTGAAGACAAACGTGTCGAGGTCGTTGTCGAGCAAAGATTATCTTGGAGTTCGGTAAGGGCGCTTCACATTAATACTTTCATAGTATGCTAGCGTAAGGGCGCTTCACATTAATACTTTCATAGTATGCTAGCGTAAGGGCACTTCATATTCTACGTGGTTATGTTATTGTGTATGGATTTCCTGATTTGTGTCGAGCTTGAAATGTTGTGATATGATTGTGTTTTTGTATGTATTTAATATGTGATTGAATATATGTCGTGAATTGTGTATTGCATGTTGAATTGTGTTTCTTCATGTCGAGCTTGCTCTTTTTATTTGACATGCGGTTGAATATCTTGTGTTTAACTCTTTGAATATCGTATGCGGCGAATTGTTCATCGAGTGAGCGAGCTAGGTGAGTCGTATGACGTTTTGGAGCCGTGACCGGATAACTAAGGGTGCTAGGTCCCTTTGTTTACTGGGAGATTGACTAGACGTCGCCACGCTATGGGACCTAAGTTGACCGTCCTAGGGAGAGCGAGGATCCCAAGGCTTCGGCTGGACTTTCCGACATACGATGCAGGCGTGTGCATTCCGGAAAATTGTCGAGTCGAGAGAAAATGGATTTGCGAGTTGTGTCGAGTTAGAGTGAGATGGTCGAGTCACGTCGGTGAATGTTATACTTTACTGTTTGCTTATATCTTTTATGTCGAGCTTATCTTGAATTGTTGAGAAGTTGACCCTTTCCCGTGGTGCCTTCAATCCATGACGGTTACCCAGGCGAGGTCGAGGGCGCAGGGAACTCGACAGTAGATGATGCCGAGGAGGAGCTCGACGAGGACCCGAGTGACGACCTCTACTTGTCGTGATTGTTTATGTTTGTTGGATGTTTGTTTTCTGATGACTGTACTTTGTTTTTCTTTGTGTTCGAGGTCGTGACCAGTTTGGGCCGGGTATGTTTTATTGCTACAGGGTAGACTGGCGGTTTACTTTTGGAGCAGCCCCCTGCGTGAGTTCTGGAAGTACCCAGCGTATGATTGCTCTTTTGAAGTCGTCATACCTTAGGTGTATTTTCTTTATACATTGCTACTCTGTATTTTGTATACATTATTATTTCGAGTGATATATATGTGTATGTTATGCATGTATGTTTTATTAGAATTTAAGTCTTGTGTCTTAGTTGCACCATGTTTCGAAAAGCTATAATTACTCTGATGTGCACGAGTTGGTTTTATAAAAAACATATATCATATTTTTAAAAGGCACAAGAGTTTCGTTTTAAAACACATCTCATACAGGTTTATGTTGAGCTCGGTGTGTTGAGCTCGGTAACTCGAGCTCGGTATATTGAGCTCGGTAGCGGTCCTAAACGTCGTTACATTGTTGGTATCGTGAGCGCTTCGGTTCGACCGAGCCGTGCATAGGAAATTTGACCGTCACTATGTCGGGTTATGTGTGTTGGGTACCTAGTTGTATTATGTTGATTGCTGTTCGATTAAGTGAAGCACTTATTGCTTGAAAAATTGTTTGAACTGTTTCTTGATTGAAGCAGTGTGTTTTAACACATCCTTGTTCTGAGATTCTGACAGGGTTTTGAACTTTGTGGAATCTAATGCCACCTCTGAGGAATACGATACCGCATCGAGAACGCCGACATGGAACGAGCAATTCAAGCTATGACCGAGATGGCGGCAGCCATGGCTCAACAATCACCGCCAGAACTCAACAGTTAACGCGATGGCTCAACAGACGGCGTTAACTCAAATAGAACTTACAAAGAACAAAGAACGAGCGTAACGAAATGCCGAAGCGAGAGGATTGGCCGACTTTAGGAAGCATGATCCACCGTTTTACGGTGAGCCAAATCCAGATAAAGTCGATCTTTGGATGCAAGAGATCGAGAAGATCTTTGAGGCACTTCATTGCCGGGACAACGTGAAGGTCGACTATGCCACCTACTTACCGCTAGGAGACGCAGAGTATTGGTGGAGAGGAGTTGAAGTAAACGCTTATAGCGTAACGCCGCAAGATGACCTGGGAGCTTTTTCGTGAAAGGTTCTTGGACAAGTACTTCCCAGATATCGCAGACGAGCCGAGAAGGAGCAAGAATTTCTTCAATTGCAGAAGGCAACTCGGCGTTGTCCGAGTATGCGCCAAGTTCGAAGTCGTTGGCGAGGTATTTCAGTCCATTTCGTGATCGAGCTGACCAAAGATGGTTAAGTGAGAGATTCCAACGGGATTGAGATTCGACATTCGTAAGTCGCGGTGTCGTTGAGGATTCGAAACCTCCAAGAGCTGATTGATCGATGTGTCGAGGTAGAAGGAGTAAGAAGCCACAAGAAGAAGACTGTTGTGGGCGGACCGGTGAGACCCCAGAGTGCGGGGCAGAGATTGGCACAGAAAGGGAAACAACCGCAGAAGAAGCCTTACGACCGACCTCAGGGGAACGACAACAGGGGACAATATCGTCCGATGATCCAGGGAGCGAGGAGTGGAGGTCAGACCGGTGTCGAGGTGACTTGCTATCGATGTGGAAAGCCGGGACATTACGCGAGTAATCAGACTCGAAGGAGGAGGTGTGTTTCAACCGCAAGAAGCCAGGGCATTTTGCCAAGGATTGTCCCACACCTAAAGTCGAACCGACGATGCTTGCGGCAAGAGCCAAAGGAAAGCGCCAGTGGCTAAAGGCGTAGTTTTACGCATGAGTGGCGAGGAAGCGCACGAGCCGATGATCTTATCCAAGGTGAATGTGAGATCGAGGGTAAATCCTTATCCGTTTTTTGATTCGTGCAACCCATTCCTTTATTTCTTCCGATTGTGTGAACCATTTGAACTTGATCAGTGATCGCTTTACCGCTTAAATTAGTAGTTACAACCCCACCGCTAAAACCTTAGCCACAAACACTGCATGTCTTAATTGTGTAGTGATTATTCAGAGTAGAAAGTTTGTGGTCAATTTGGTTTGTTTGCCTCTTAAGGGCTTAGATGTCATCCTTGGGATGGATTGGTTGTCACACCACCATGTCCTCTTGGACTGTGCCCGTAAAGCGTAATTTTTCCGCACTCGAGTCTCCAATTATCTTTCTCGAACGACGGAGTTTCTTTGAAAGAAGGAACTAGGAATACATGTATCCGCTAGTTCGGAAGTTTTCCAGCCAGATCGACGTGAAGAATGTTCCAAAGGTGTGTGACTTTGAGGACGCTTTCAAGACGTGCTGTGGTTACCACCAAGACGAGAGGTCGAAGTTCTCCATCGACCGATTCCAGGGACAGACCGATTTCCAAAGCGCCATACAGATGTCTCCCGCCGAGATGAAAGAATCGAAGTCCCGTGATCGAACACTTGGAGTCGAAGCAATTCATACGACCGAGCGTGTCACCGTGGGGAGCTCCAAAGTGTTGTTGGTTAAGAAGAAGGATGGACGATCAAGATCGTGGCGTAGATTATCGCGAGCTCAACAAGGTTACCGTGAAGAACCGTTATCCGTTACCACGTATTGACGACTTGATGGATCAACTTCGTGAGCGGCGATCTTTCCAAGATAGACTTGAAGTCGGGCTACCATCGATTCGCGTGAAGGAGGAAGATGTTGCCAAAACAAATTTTCAGGACTAGATCACGGTCACTACGAGTACTTGGTGATGCCGCTTGGAGTGACGAATCGCGCCAAATTGTGTTTATGGATTACATGAACAGGATTTTCCATTCGTTCTTGGATCAGTTTGTTGTGGTGTTCATCGACGACATCCTGATCTACTCGAGGAACCGAGAAGAGCACGCAGAACACTTATGTCGAGTACTGCAGATATTACGAGATAAGCAACTCTATGCCAACCTGGCGAAGTGTGAATTTTGGCTTGAAGAGGTGAATTTTCTTGGTCACGTGATTTCCAAAGAAGGGATAGCTGTGGATCCAACTAAGATTGAAGCTGTGTTAGCGTGGGAACAGCCGAAGACGGTTACCGAGATCAGGAGTTTTGTCGGCTTAGCAGGATATTACCGAAGATTCATTGAAGGTTTCTCGAAGATTGTCGCGCCTCTTACACGACTGACGAGGAAGGATCAACCTTTTGCCTGGACCGAGGAGTGCGAAGCCAGTTTTCAAAGACTGAAGGAGCTTTTGACGACAAATACCAAGGCTGATTTTGCCTCAACCTCAAGAGCCTTACGAGGTGTATTGTGATGCGTCACACCAGGGATTGGGATGCGTCTTTGATGCAACATCGGAAGGTGGTCGCAGATGCTTCAAGACGACTAAGATTCACGAGAGAGGAACTACCCTACTCACGACTTGGAGCCGGCGCAGAGTTTTTACGCCAAGATATGGAGACACTACCTTTATGGGAGCACTCTTTACGATTTTCAGCGATCACAAGAGCTTGAAGTACTGCTCGACCGTAAAGAACTCAACATGCGTCGGCGTAGATGGACGTAATTTCTCAAGGACTACGACTTTACGTTGGAATACCATCCCGTAAGGCTAACGTGGTAGCGGATGCGCTGAGTAGGAAGAGCGCTTTAACCTCGGCGATGATGATCAAGGAGTTGGAGATGCTCGAGAAGTTCCGAGACTTGAAGTTGAGTGTCGAAGTTTCACCGGAAGCCGAGATTTGGTATGCTTACCATCTCTAACAGATTGTTGGACGAGATCCGAGACCAGCAAGTTCATGACGAGCTTCGCAAGAGAAGATTCAGCTGATAAGCGCAAGGAAGGCGACGAATTTCACGCCTGAGCGGACGACATCTTGAGGTGCAATGGCCGAGTGTGCGTACCTAACGATCCGAGCCGAGGAAGTTGATTCTCGACGAAGCGCATAAAGAGCAACTTTAGTATTCACCCAGGAGTTACGAAGATGTATCAAGACTTGAAGAAGCATTTTTGGTGGTCCTGAATGAAGAAGCAAGTGGCCGAGCACGTAGCCGTGTTTAACGTGTCGAAGCCGGGGTGGAGCACCAACGACCGCGGAATGCTACAATCGCTGACGCCAAGATGGAAATGGGATAGTATTTCCATGGATTTCGTTGTAGGTTTGCCGAAGACGCAGAAGAAGAATGATTCAATTTGGGTGATCGTCGACCGATTGACCAAATCGCTTCATTTCTTACCAAAGTGAGGTCGACATACAACGTGGAAAGGCCGACCGAGATCTACATCGCGAGATAGTACGACTTCATGGAATACCCTCTTCGATCGTGTCGGACCGAGATCCGGTTCACATCTCATTTTTGGAGGGAATTGCAAGGAGCGATGGGAACCGAAGCTCGAGCTTAGCTCGGCATATCATCCACGCATCGACGGTCGACCGAGAGAACGATCCAATCACTTGAAGATTTGTTGCGAGCTTGTTCCTTAGCTCACCGAGGAAGTGGGGACGACGCCTTACCATTGGTGGAGTTCACCTACAATAACAGTTTCCATGCGAGTATTGGAATGGCACCTTTGAAGCTAATCGTATGGACGGAAATGTCGACGCCTCTTTGTTGGTACCAGGACGGCGAGCGAATCGTCAGAGGACCAGATATGATCCAGCAGACTACCGAGAAGATCCGCTTGATCGTGAGATCGGATGCGAACATCTCAAAGTCGATGTAAGAGTTATGCACCAACGACGCCGACCACTCGAGTTCGAGGAAGGAGAACATGTATTTCTTAGAGTCACCCCCACTCATCGGAGTTGGTCGAGCGATCAAATCCAAGAAACTTACCCTAAATTTGTTGGACCTTACCGCATTCTTCGTCAGATCGGTCGGTGGCATATCGATTGCCTTGCCACCATTCTTGTCGAACATCCACGACGCCTTCCACGCCTCACAATTGCGGAAGTATGTTTCCGACCCTCTCATGTCATCGAACCGGATGTGATTCAACCGGGGACGACCTATCTTTTGAAGCATCACCAAGAAGGATCGTTGATCGGAAAGCCAAACAGCTATGAACAAAGAGATTCAACTCGTCAAGGTTGTGTGGGATCGTAAGACTGAGATGCGACTTGGGAGCTGGAGGAGAAGATGAAGACTCAAGACTGAACTTTTCCGAGGTAAAGAGTCTTATTTGCAATTTCGAGGACTAAATTTTTTTAGAGGAGAGATTGTAACACCCGAGGACGAGATCGACATCGTATTAGGACGACGTATCGAGACCTCGACCAAGACCTTGTGTCGAGATCCCGTGCCAAGATCGCGTGCCGAGGTCAGTTACCGAGATGAGGAGACTGCGTGCACTAGTCAGCCGAAATGAGGAGGTCGGGTGTCGAGCTGAGGAGGTCGCATGTCGAACTGAGGAGGCCGTGTGCACGAACTCGTGTTAGAGCCTTGTGCGCTTGCACGAGCATCCTTGTCGACATCGTGTCGAGATGATACCTCGTATTCTTTCGAACGTTATTCAGCGTTATTATTATATTGTTTGTAATAATTATATTGTCGGCTTGCCGTTCTCGTCGCGTGTCTAGACCGTTGACCGACAGAGTAGAGGGTAATTATGAGAGAGGAACAATTAGACGGGTAGAATGATTGATGGGATTGGCATCTTATAGCTGAAGTTACGATTATGCCCCTTTTCTCACCAGCTGTATACCACGACCGATTCTCTCAGATACTCATTTCTCTTTTCTTCTTTCTTCTTCCTTCCTTCTGCTCTGAGTTTCGTTGTTTTTCTCCAAAAACTTCCATCGAAGAAACCTTGAGTTCCATCGAGATTCTGCACAAATTTTCTTCATCAATCTTGTTCAACATCATCTTCTCGACCTATATCTCACCATCTCGACCGTCACCACTGAGGTATGAAGAACAGATTTTTCTTTTCCTCTGTGCTACTGTTTAGCGCTATTTCTTCCTTCCATTTTAGCTAGTTTTTATGCTTCCAAATCATGTCAAATTGATGGGTTTTCTTCTTCACGATATTACCTATCTTTCTAACCGATTAATTGGGCTTGTAAAACAAATTTTCTTCCTCTGTTTTCTACGCAATCGGCTGCCGTAAACCCTTCATTTTTGGTTTGTTTCGATTTCTTGTTTTCGTTTGTTGCTTCTGGTTGTTGTTGTTGTCGATCTATCTGTTGAAGCATAAGATAACCTTTTTCATGAACTTTTGATCAAAAACCCTAACTTTGTGTTAGAGGAAAAATATATTTCAGTTCTTGAGTTTTATATTTTCTGGGTTGTGGTTAAGTTTGGGATGAGAGCTAAGTGTATTAGAACCCATAGATCGAACTGAGTTGTGCTTGTTTTAGGAAGTCTGATTCCCGAGATCGTGTGATTTCCGATTCGAGGTGTACGGGAAAGCGAACCCGAGGACGTGGAAGCAGCGGAATCCAGATCGAGAACTGTACGTGTCGAGGTCGATTGAGGACGGTACGTGTCGAAGTCGTTGTCGAGCTCATTTGAAGACAAATGTCGAGGTCGTTGTCGGCAAAGATTATCTTGGAGTTCGGTAAGGGCGCTTCACATTAATACTTTCATAGTATGCTAGCGTAAGGGCGCTTCACATTAATACTTTCATAGTATGCTAGCGTAAGGGCACTTCATATTCTACGTGGTTATGTTATTGTGTATGGATTTCCTGATTTGTGTCGAGCTTGAAATGTTGTGATATGATTGAGTTTTTGCATGTATTTAATATGTGATTGAATATATGTCGTGAATTGTGTATTGCATGTTGAATTGTGTTTCTTCATGTCGAGCTTGCTCTTTTATTTGACATGCGGTTGAATATCTTGTGTTTAACTCTTTGAATATCGTATGCGGCGAATTGTTCATCGAGTGAGCGAGCTAGGTGAGTCGTATGACGTTTTTGAGCCGTGACCCGGATAACTAAGGGTGCTAGGTCCCCTTTTTGTTTACGGGAGATTGACTAGACGTCGCCACGCTATGGGACCTGAGTTGACTGTCCTAGGGAGAGCGAGGATCCCAAGGCTTTGGCTGGACTTTCCGACATACGGTACGGCGTGTGCATTCCGGAAAAATTGTCGAGTCGAGAGAAAATGGATTTGCGAGTTGTGTCGAGTTAGAGTGAGATGGTCGAGTCACGTCGGTGAATGTTATACTTCATCGCTTGCTTATATCTTTTATGTCGAGCTTATCTTGAATTGTTGAGAAGTTGACCACTTTCCCGTGGTGCCTTCAATCCATGACGGTTACCCAGGCGAGGTCGAGGGCGAGGAACTCGACAACAGATGATGCCGAGGAGGAGCTCGACGAGGACCCGAGTGACGACCTCTACTTGTCGTGATTGTTTATGTTTGTTGGATGTTTGTTTTCTGATGACTGTACTTTGTTTTTCTTTGTGTTCGAGGTCGTGACCAGTTTGGGCCGGGTATGTTTTATTGCTACAGGGTAGATCAAGGGTTTACTTTTGGAGCAGCCCCCTGCGTGGGAGTCTGCCGGAAGTACCCCAGGGTATGATTGCTCTTTTGAAGTCGTCATACCTTAGGTGTATTTTCTTTATACATTGCTACTCTGTATTTTGTATACATTATTATTTCGAGTGATATATATGTGTATGTTATGCATGTATGTTTTATTAGAATTTAAGTCTTGTGTCTTAGTTGCACCATGTTTCGAAAAGCTATAATTACTCTGATGTGCACGAGTTGGTTTTATAAAAAAAAAATATCATATTTTTAAAAGGCACAAGAGTTTCGTTTTAAAACACATCTCATACAGGTTTATGTTGAGCTCGGTGTGTTGAGCTCGGTAACTCGAGCTCGGTATATTGAGCTCGGTAGCGGTCCGGAAACGGGTCGTTACATTGTTGGTATCAGAGCAGTTCGGTTCTGACCGAGCTGTGCATAGGAAATTTGGACTGGTCACTATGTCGGGTTATGTGTGTTGGGTACCTAGTTGTATTATGTTGATTGCTGTTCGATTAAGTGAAGCACTTATTGCTTGAAAAATTGTTTGAACTGTTTCTTGATTGAAGCAGTGTGTTTTAACACATCCTTGTTCTGAGATTCTGACAGGGTTTTGAACTTTGTGGAATCTAATGCCACCTCGTAGGAATACGACAACTGTAACCGAGAACGTCGACATGGAACGAGCAATTCAAGCTATGACCGAGATGGCGGCAGCCATGGCTCAACAATCACCGCCGCAGAACTCAACAGCTAACGCGATGGCTCAACAGACGCAGCCGTTAACTCGCCAGAACTTACAAAGAACAAAGAACGAGCGTAACGAATGTCAAGCGAGAGGATTGGCCGACTTTAGGAAGCATGATCCACCGAAGTTTTACGGTGAGCCAAATCCAGATAAAGCTGATCTTTGGATGCAAGAGATCGAGAAGATCTTTGAGGCACTTCATTGCCCGGACAACGTGAAGGTCGACTATGCCACCTACTTACTGCTAGGAGACGCAGAGTATTGGTGGAGAGGAGTGAAGCAAACGTTTATAGCAGAACGTCGCAAGATAACCTGGGAGCTTTTTCGTGAAAGGTTCTTGGACAAGTACTTCCCAGATACTGCACGAGCCGAGAAGGAGAAAGAATTTCTTCAATTGCAGCAAGGCAACTCGACAGTGTCCGAGTATGCGGCCAAGTTCGAGTCGTTGGCGAGGTATTTCAGTCCATTTCGTGATCGAGCTGACCAAAGATGGTTAAGTGAGAGATTCCAACGGGGATTGAGATTCGACATTAAGTCGATGGTGTCGTTGAGGATCCAAACCTCCAAGAGTTGATTGATCGATGTGTCGAGGTAGAAGGAGTAAGCCACAAGAAGAAGACTGCTGTGGGCGGACCGTGAGACCCAGAGTGCGGGCGTAGATTGGCACGTAGCGGAAACAACCGCAGAAGAAGCCTTACGACCGACCTCGGGGAACGCATAACAGGGACAATATCGTCCGATGATCCAGAGCGAGGAGTGGAGGTCGACCGTGTCGCAGGTCGTGACCGCTTGGGTCGGTATGTTTTATTGCTACAGGTAGATCAGCGGTTTACTTTTGGAGCAGCCCTGCGTGGAGTTCACTGAAGTACCCAGTATGATTGCTTTTGAAGTCGTCATACCTTAGGTGTATTTTCTTTATACATTGCTACTCTGTATTTTCTATACATTATTATTTCGAGTAATATATATGTGTATGTTATGCATGTATGTTTTATTAGAATTTAAGTCTTGTGTCTTAGTTGCACCATGTTTCAAAAGTCAGAATTACTGATGTGCACGAGTTGGTTTTATAAAAAAAATATATCATATTTTTAAAAGGCACAAGAGTTTCGTTTTAAAACACATCTCATACAGGTTTATGTTGAGCTCGGTGTGTTGAGCTCTGTAACTCGAGCTCGGTATATTGAGCTCGGTAGCGGCCCGGAAACGGGTCGTTACATATGGACAATGGCATAATTGGACTAAAGGAAGTATTTTTTGGGATCTGCCATTTTGAAAAGATAATTTATTGAGACACATCCTTGATGTTATGCACATTGAGAATAACTTTTTTAACAATGTGATTCTCACAGTGATGAACGTTAGAGGAAGAACGAAAGACAACGATAAGGCCAGACTGGACTTACCGCTTTACTGTAGGCAAAAGGACTTGCATTTGACGACTCAATCGGATGGGAAACCCTGAAACCTAAAGCCTGTTACTCTTTAACTGCTGAGCAAGCAAGGTCAGTCTGTCGGTGGATAAAAGAACTTTGAATGTCAGACGGTTATTCTTCTAATTTGGCAAGATGTGCCGATGTGAACAAAGGAACCATGATTGGGATGAAAAGCGATGATTGTCATGTATTCATAGAGTGTTTACTTCCTATTGCATTTAGTTCCTTGCCGTCAAATATTTTAAATCCACTTACTGAACTCAGCCAATTTTTCAAAGATTTGTGTTCTGCAACCTTGAGAGAGGATGATCTTATAAAGATGGAGCAGAACATACCAGTCATTCTATGTAAGTTGGAGAGAGTATTTCCCCCTGGTTTCTTTGACTCAATGGAGTATCTCCCAGTGCATCTTGCACATGATGCTAGGCTTGGTGGACCGGTTCAATACAGATGGATGTATCCATTCGAAAAGTAATATAATAAAATATTCTTTAAAATAAATATTCACTTGAAGGGTTAAATGTATCAATTTATATCATCAACCTTGTTATTTTGTAGATTTATGGGTGACTCAAAACGGTCGGTTAAAAATAAGGCCAGGGTTGAAGGATCTATTTGTGCAACTTACTTACACCGTGAGACAATCCATTTCTGTTCCCATTATTTTACGAACTTCATGCTGACACCAACAAATAACAGGAATGAAATAGAAATTGAAAGTGAAAGACACCCGCTAGCCTTATCAGTATTTTGCCTTCCCGGTCGTCATGCTGGAAAGGAGGTGACTTCCTGGTTAACGGGAGAAGAGTGGAAGTCAGCCCACGTTCACGTGTTGATCAACTGTGCCGAAGTATCACCATATATTACGTATGTATCATTTTTACCACTTTCAATTTCTTTTATCCACAACTACTCATGATCATTTGTTTTCAAATGAATTGATCAGGGCATTCTTGTTAACTAAGCCCACAGTCGTACAAGACTCTTCTGCCTATATTCATGAATATTTCCCAACGTGGTTTATGAACCAGGTATGTATTTTTAGTCCTATTTCAACTATTTATTGTTTGAAAATACAAAAGGTTGTTCGCAAAAAGGAAATATAAATCACTTGTGCATGTGTATACGCAGGTGTACAGTGAGCCAGAATCGCCTAAAATCGAACACTTGAGAAATTTTTCTCATGGTCCTAAATCACGTGTAAAAGAATGAAACATGTTTTTCGTAAACAGATACAAATTTCAAACTCAATCAAAAACAGAGGGGAAAAACAGTTAACAGCGGAGTTTATGTAAAAAGTGCCACAGATGGAGGTGAAGACGACTTCTACGGCGTGACCTAAAAGAATAGTGCTATTTTATTGTACTTAGTTTGATCCGTCAAACAAGAGTGGATCAAAAATATAATACTGTTGACATATGCTTGAGCAGAAGATACCAAATGTTTGATCTGTTTATCATGGCACAACATGTAAGATAAGTGTATTATGTCCCTTACCCATCAACTCGAAGGGACAAACAAGGTTGGTGTGTTGCAATAAAGAGTAAACCAAGGGGTCGCATTGAAGCAGATGATCCATAGGAAGAAGTGGCTTATCAAGTGGATGAGATGTCTGATGTCAACATAGTAAATGAAGTGGAACCCATTTCTCGACTACGTGACGATCCAATCACATATGAAGATGTAGATGGCGATGAGGAATTAAATGAAGAAGTGGCAGAGCCATCAAGATCTGAAGACGATGCCGAAACAGAGTGGGCAGAATGGGCAGAATAAAATTGTTTAACTTTTTACAATTAGCGAAATTAATGTCTAACAATATATTTTTATTTACTATAACTGATGTATAAAATTCTTTTAATTATTCTCGCCATATGGATATTTATTCACGTATTCTAACTAGAATATAATATTACAACCGACGTCTGTTAATCTAAGTGGTAAGGAGTTTAGTTTCTTTTAATTAAATAATGTCTCAAGTTCAAGTGTTTGAATGGTAAAATAGGCGTTAGAAGATTTTTGCCTTAATATGGGTTCACATAGCTCAACTCAAATTATACCGAGAGTCTAAATCAAAATAAAAAATATGTACTACGATGTGACACTATATGGAATAATTCGTTGATATACAATTTGAATTTCATTATTATGCATTCACAATGTAAAAAGTTCTGCACATATCTAATCATATCTCACTATGTAGATATTTATACGTATTTTGAGAAATATTACTGAGACACGACACCATAGCTAAATATAATTAGATGTTTGTGTAAAAAAATTTGCCTTCAAAAAAAAAAAATACTGCATCAATTAATTCCACATGCAATCCTTTAGTGCTCATAATAAAACCAAGGGTGCTAAAGTTATTTGACATAAAGTGTTCTTCATTCAAAACATGCTTCTTAGTTTTAAGAAATCCAACACATCCCTCAAAAATATTTTCATGAACCAAATTATCACTATAAAATGCAACAACACATTTATCAATAAATTCATTTAAGTCTTGGCTCATAACTCGCAAAGTAAGCTTAGGAATGTAAGTTGGATTGATTGCATCATGCTTCAATGTGTCAAAAGAAACTTTTGGACAACTATTACTTAAACTAGAATTATTAATATGACAAGAGTCATGCAACGTAAGCAAATCATTAAATCCAACACATGTAGAAGAATAGCAAGACTCATGCAACTTACCAAGCTTATTATTAAATCTAAAGTTAGGTTGTACATACTCTTGGGGATCAAAGTGACCAAACCGTGGGATATTTTCTTTAAATTCAAATCTTCAAGCACATTGGTTGTCTTGCAAACTTCCTTTGATATGTCATCATCAACTTCCTTTACGCTAGAATCAACACAACTTGGCAAAAGATGAAGGTTAGCAATAAAAGAAGTATCCAAAATTATTTTTTTCACCTCAAGTTTCTTTGCACTCTTTTCTTTTCCCTCATTCTTTTCTTTTTCTTCACTCTTTACTTCATTTTCAAATGCTCTCTCAAGCATGCATTCACTCGTTTCTTTCAATTTCTCATTTTTCCTCAAGGCTTTATCCTTTTCTCTCATGCTTTCGTTTGTTTTCTTTCCTCTTTTCTCTTCCTCCTTTCTTCATCAAGAATTATCTAATCAAATAATTCTCATAGTCGGGACCCTCCATAAATTCTCTACACTTTCTTTCTCGTTCGTACTCCTTATGCTTTCTTTTTTTTTCCTATCTTTCTTTTCAAACCTCCTATCATCCTTTTTATACCGATTGTCCTCCTCATGATAATCTTTATGCCTTCTTTCATAATGATCTCTATGGTTTTGCACATGCTTTCTTTGCCTCCTACTTCCCTCGGTTTCAAGGTTATCTTCCCCTTCATTAGAATCTCTCGCATACTCTCTATGCCTCCCTCTCTCCCTATGATATCTAGGACTCCTTACCTCCTCGGTTTCAAACCCTTCTCCACGAGGAGAAGATCTCTCATGATGAGATCTCCTCTCTCTTTGATTCCCAAGCTCTTCTCTCAAAGCATTCATTTGAGTATTCAACATTCTTGTAAAACGATCCACAAGAGAAACGATACTAGGAGAATGGGGGTTTGATTCATTTCTATGCATGATTCCAACAATAACAAGCCAACAAGTACCACAATGATCAAGCAACAACAAGAACAAGATAAAAAGGCCCTTGTAACACCCCATTTCCAGAGCACTACTAATCCAATATTTCTGACAAGAGTTAACATATTTCTGAAAAAAACAAAATACTCTATTTGCATGATTTCCGAAAATGTGGTTCTATTTTTTTTTTAAAACACAACCAGAGTACTACATCGATTTTAGAAACATGATGGTGAATAAATGAAGACACCAAAATAAAACCACAATCACCACAATAATAAATTTATTCAGTCATTGCATACATAACAGTTTCAAGTCTGAAAGACATTATATACTTATTACAACACTGCAATTAGTACAGCAAACATCCTATAGCTGATCGACACGCTACAACACTTACTAGACCTTTAGTAAGTTTCAAACAACACACAAGGCAGATAGTTAGATAGGACTATCCTCAGCTATGCTTATCAGCAGCCTCAAATACCTTGCAGTCTTCATTATCTGGGTAACAATCATTGATTGAAAGAACCACGGGCAAGGGTCAACTTTTTAAACAAAGACAGATAACACAGTACAACATAATATACAATTCAATAAGAATGCATAAATGCTCTGCAAATGCAACTACATGCCACTGTTTATGATTCCGGAATATCACAAATACCCATACCACAAGGCTTATCGACTGATCCGCTCACAGGTACACAGTTGTTCCGGATACACCAAAAAGTCCCACATTGCTTGGGAATCAAGGCCAACGGGAGTTTATAAACACCCACATGCCTTAACCCACCGAGGCGCCTTTTAAGGACAAAACCATGAGGGCCCACATTTCATGTGACCCAAAGTGGACAATACCTCGGAAAACGATGCTACGGACTTGAGGTCGGAACATTGGCGCTAGAAGGAGGGCCTAAGCCACGCACGAGGGCTGACGGCCCTTTAGCCCCTTGGCCTTGACTGGGGGGCTACTGTTTCGGATACACCAAAATGTCCCACATTGCTTGGGAATCAAGGCCAACGGGAGTTTATAAACACCCACATGCCTTAACCCACCGAGGCGCCTTTTAAGGACAAAACCATGAGGGCCCACATTACATGTGACCCAAAGTGGACAATACCTCGGAAAACGATGCTGCGGATGGGTCTATCAGCTGGTCCGCTCACAGGTACACAACTGGATGTTCCTGAAGGAACTAACGATGACACTGAACTCCCTTGTCATACCCTCACCCCAAGATACTCAGGTCGAAGTTACCAAAATGCATGTCAATGAATTCTACATACTCCAATGAACAAATCAATGCATATGATATTTCAACATGGCATAATTAAATAAACATTTAACTATCCAGCACAATCATCAACATCATATATCTCAAATCTCGATCAAGCATACATGCAAGCACATCATATTACCAATTTCTGATTTCACCACAATTAAGTAATTCACAACTCGAAATCACACATCAATAATTATCTGTCATAAGCAGACGAAACATAGATACATCTCTAAAACAATATCTAGAAGTAGCCCTTACGCACAATCACACAAAACATAAACACATATAATGTGAAGAGCCCTTATCAAAGGTCAACAGTCCACATGTCAAAAGCACGTCACAGTCCTAATCAGCACGTATTTAAGTCCTCAAGGTCCTAAACAACACACACCAAACTTGGCACAATTCTAGTTCACCCAAAATAACTTCCTAGGTTATGGTTCAATTCTAACCCCTAGGTTACTCAACCCCAAAGATCTTTTTAATAAAACACACATACTTGAAATAATACATAAAGTTGAAAAATAACTATTTTAAAGACTAAAAATCCGCTTTTTTTTTAATCTTGAAACATGAATCAATACTAAAATCCAATTCTTTTCATAATAATTAGTTGATCAAGGCTCCACTTTGGTCTATGAATACAAGGATCCCATTTGCTTTAAGTGTTTCATTGCCTCAAAGTCAAAACAACTTCTCAAATCCAATTCTAACCCTTTCCAAAATTTTCCAAAACTTAAACAACAACTCAATACAATTTATTCAAGTCAAGAACACCAAAATTTTCCTTTCCAAGCCACCTAGGGCTCTCGGCCACACACACACTTTTAGGGAAAAATCGTAAAACTTTCCAAATCAACAAAACTACATCATTCAACACCTAATTCCTTTTCTAAACTTCCAAAGATTTCAATTCAAAACCATTGATTTAAACACTCTACCCCTGTCATGGCTTGTTCAAGCATCAAGGGTTTTCCAAAAACACAATTTTCGTTGATCAAACTCAAATTAACAACAACAACAACAATTTCAAGTATCAAATCACAACAACCGCAACCCAATTTCATGATTCACAAGAGCAATCACACTTCCTCCTTTCCCATAGGGCAATTCAACCTAGGGTTCCAAAAATTTGGGGGAACATTTGATCCTTTTGCTCATGATCATAATCAATACATAATAGAAACATTTAACAAGAAAATAGCACCCAAAAAAATTAAAATGAATCTCACCCAAGCTTCCTAGGGTCCACGGTTTTGAGGCTAAAAGAGAAGGAAGGATTTTGGTTTCAAACCCTCACTCACAAGGTCATGAACTAGCACTAAAAGTGGAGATGGAAATTGAAAGAAATAGTGGTGTAAATGGGGGTGTACCACTCGGCCTGAACAAAGGAAGGTAGGGGATGAGCTCATCTCTTTCTTTTCTTTCTTTCCAACACTTAATGCTTGAGAAAAATTAAAATAAAATGGGCCAAATTAATAGGGTACTACGGCTGGAATGAAGAAGAGGAGAAGATGATATTGTGTTCTCTTAATCACCGGCACCTTCACGCTGATTTCATAAGGAAAAAGAGGAGGAAAAATAAATAAATGTTGGTAATTCATTTGGCTAGGATTAACTTAGGAAATGTACTTTCTAATTAACCAAATTAAATTTGACACATAGGCACTTAAGAGAAGATATTTCTATTCTAATCACCAAGTCTTGACACCTAATCACTCTTCTCATTATTACCCACTAATCCTAGAGTTTTGGGTGTCCTAAAATTACGGTGTCGAGTTATTGCTTTAACAATAATTCGTTTGCCGATAAATTGCGAAAATTAATTTACTTAGAAATTAATTCACCGCGTGATAATAATTTATCTATAAATAAAACAATTGAAAACACTCAAACATCATCACAACAAGTTACGTTTCGATTTTTATCGAAATCGGAATTCGTTTTAAATTTTTATGCGGATAAAAATTACCCGGCGATTCAAAATACGGCGAATATTTTTAAGAATTATTCAACGAATTTTGGACCATGAATTAATATTAAATATTAATTCTTAAATTAATTTCATCTTGATTTAATTCAATCACTTTCTTAGTCAACAAAAATACGCGTTACCGCGTCAAATAGAAAACTATATAAAGTTTAATTGATGAATTCACATTAAAAGCAGCATACGTCTACGCTGTCTATTAATTTGAATTGACATCATAAATAATAATTATTTATAATAAATAAATTATTTAAAATAAGTCAAAATAATTTCTCGTACTCTCAGTAAATCATTGAGGTGATCAGTCTCTACGACTTATATTCAAGTATTCAGGATTTTGTTTGCTAAAACAATTTTTCTTAAAAATTGGGGTGTTACACTACCACCCTCCTTAAAATAGTTTCGTCCTCGAAACTATGCGGATATTAAAATACGACAAATTATTTTACTCAAATCCATAAAAATCATTTGCCCACATAAGCATTCCCAGTATATATTAATATAAGTAGTACTATAATATTTATAGCTACATAGTTAATATTACAATCACGTCACAAAATGCAAAACCAATCAAACTCAATAACACTAAGTATATATATATCACACAGAATTATGCACGTAATATAATAGACAAAAAGTCCTTACAATCCACTGACGTTTTATTCTAGAGCCACGACCTTTGCGATGATCACGAACACGAACACGATTACGGGAACGTGCTATCACCATAACCATTACTAGAGCTCCTACAAGAACTCGCGGTCATAGGAAATCACTAACAGAGAAGAACTCTCACATAAATCAACCACAAAATCACAAACAACATTACCCATAGATACAGAGAATATAAAGGACAACCCTCACTCAACATCCTGTAACACCCTAACTCTAATTAGGGGATTACTTACTAATTAAACCTGTATTTAAGAAAATAGGTCTCGTAAATTTTTCTCGCATACACGTTAAACGTAAACCAGAGTTCTAGAAAACGGAACCTAACTTTAGTTATTACAACTTCTTTTCAAAGAATAGCTAATTAAAATAATTACAAATTATATATAAATCTCTTAATTACACAAAGACACAACTCAGACCCCAAGACTCGACTCGTGATCCGGTAACTCGGGTCTCGCCGGAAGGCAAGACCGAGCATAATCCAATGCTTTGAACCTCATCAACAGTTGTACCTGAAAACAACGCCCCAAAGGTGAGTTTATAAAATCAATAACATAGTCTTGAAATCATAAATATTTTTACCGTTGTTTCCAGCCATACATGGTGTGCGACATATGGAAAATCCTCCCCATAAATATATACATATTTATTTGTTCACTATCCTTAATCAAACCTCAAACATGATAGTGCAACTAAGTTTCCAACTCCCAAACACACATTAACACATAACCTAAACATAACACGATCACTTTTCACCAACCCCAATTCATAATCATTGCACACACGTGTTCAATAATGCTTACAAGCAAATCATAATTCATAGTAATGCAGTTGACATCTTTAAAGAGAGAAGCAATTGCAAACAAATGTCCAAAGGACCACAATGAATGTCCACACTTGACCCAGCCCAATTGCAAAATGAGTAAAATCTCGTATTCAAGGATAAAGCCAAAGGCCCAGCTCAAACGCAGAATGGGTAAAATCCTATATATAGAAGGATAAAGTCAAGGGGCCCCCAACGGCAAAGGTGGTAGCTAATCACTTACGATGGGGTTGCAGAGCAAATTGCAAACATTCCAAACAATTCCTATCATAGGAATACAAGCGCCTTATATTGTAACAACCCAGCCCCCACCCACATTGGAGTGTTACAAAAGGGTTTCCGAAAGATATGTTACTCACAGGACTTCACGCAATTTCAATCAAGAACATAATCAATGAATGTAATCCAGGGTCATTCATCACAATGCAAATCCTAAGAACTTTCACAAGGAATCATGTGGGATTAAGTCCCTTTCATTTAAGGTTCCAAACACAAGCTATCACCAATCAAGACATTGCAATCCAAATTCAATCAATTCAAGATTCAATGCAAGAACTCACATGCATGACTAAGAATCAAAACCACATCTTCACAATTCCCAAACTCCTGTAATGGGCTAGCTCGAATGCTGAGCCACTTCAAGATTATAACCAGACCTATTTAACGAACATGAGAACCACATAAAAATATTTCGATTGGAGCTCAATGGAGCTCTCAATAGTACAAAAATCACACATTGGTTTAGAGGGTTGGGAGCAGTATCCAACCCTATTTCAGTCAAACCCCATACAAGACCATTTCAGAACAATTAATAAACTGATAATTAATCTAAGTAATTTAATTAACAATTCCTAGCACACCCTAAAGGAGGTTTTGGGGGAAGTCTATGTTACCTATTGCTCCTTAGAAGCTTCAGGGTGAAAAACCCCTAATTTCTGAACTGGGACCCCAACCATCTTCCATGATAAGTCAGTCCTCAAGCTTCAATCTTCATCTCCTTCATCAGATTGGCACATGCAAGGTCTTCCTCTTTGATTTTCGAGTTCCTTCTCACTGTTTTTCAGTCTTTCCCTCAATTGAAGCATAAATCAAAGCTTTCTCTTCAGTCAATCTTCCATTTGAGTCTTGGTGCCTCGTCATCCTTCATATTCTCTTCTCCTTCGAGCTCCGTCTCCTCCCTCTCTCTCTCCACAGCGTCTCTCTCTTTCTTTCTCTCTCTCGGCCACCCTCCTCACCGGCGCACCACCATCGGCCTCCACCATGGCCGCCGCGACCAGCTCCCTCTCCTTCCCCTTCGATCGCACCATCATCTCTCTCTTTCTCCTTTCTTTCTTTTCCCTTCTTCTTCTTTCTTCCTCTTCTCTTTTTCTTCTTTCTTTCTTCATTTTTTCTATTTTTGGCTGCTGATACTCGATGGAAGGAGGGAGTATTAGGTTTGAAGAAAGGGCTCTAGAGTGGATTTAAATGAAACATGGTGTATGGTGGAGCTTATGTCTAAAATTAATTAAAACCTTGCAAACAAGCCCTTATTAAACATCCTTAATCTAACCTTTGGTTTCTAATAACATCTTGAGTAATTTTAATCAATTAAAACTACTCCTAATTATTTAGTTCCACATTTCCTAAATCATTGGGTAAAATTATTATTTTGCCCCTTGATTCCAAATTGGTTTCAAACTACTAAATTAAGGCTAATGAACTATACTTAGCCTCAGGAATTAATTCCTCTTTTCACTTGGGTTCTCTAATAATTAGGCTTAAGGGTTTTGGGATGTTACACATCCTCTCAAAACTTACGGCTTAATCTAAGGAAATGGAAGGAATTGCAACTCTCACACACAACCCACTACTACCCGGTTTAGCTTCACCTAAGGAAGGAATTGAAGAAAACTGGGGGGGTCTCTGGAGCTGAATTTATTCGCGGCGCACAAGAGGAAAAGAATGAAGGGAACTAGGTTCTCTCAACACTAACACTAATAATACAACTTATTCTCTCCCACTTTCTCTTTGAAGTGACCGACCAAGGAGAATAAAAGGAAGGGCAATGATCCCAAAATTTGCCTAGCTAGCCTTAATTCAGGGAAAAGTTATTCCTTCATGTAAGGTGAAGATAAGACTTGGTAAAAACATAGGTACAACCCCATAACTAGCTAAACAACTCGTCATGCACTAAGCTACTACCCGTAATTCCCATTAACCCTCTAGATTCCATTTAACTGAGTCAAATGGGCCTTGCGTAAATTAAATTATCATAAGACATTTAATTAATGCGCTAAGATAATAGCGTATATGATTTTCATTGGAAAATATTAATACGTTAAAAATAACTAAACAATCACACAACAAACCACATATAATCACTGCAGTACAAAAATACATTTCCGCGAAACACAGATGTTAGTGGCAAAAATGTCACACCCTGAAAATCATGAAATAGTTTTGATTTTTCAAATCTAGTACGTATCAAACTAATTCAAACATCAAACATTGTGGTTTATATCTAGAACCACTAATATACCAAAGATCACACTAAATAGTAATACTAATAATAATAATAGCAACTCCTACAGACGATCCCTGAATCTGATCTCTTATTTCCCGAAGGACTTAAGAGAGTCATGGTGATGAAAGTCAACCAATCCTCGATCTCTGCAAATTGCTCCTCTCCCTGCTGTCCTAGTAGTTCACATTGATTCTCCGTAGTAGTCTGTTGAGCAGCTACTGTCCCTGCTATAGCTTGGCCATCTGAATCCTCTAATCCATATTTGAATTATCAGTTCTAACAGAAAGAATCATTCATCTCTAAGGTATTGGATTCCCAAAAGGTCTTACAACCTAGTTAGAACCCCATAACGAATTTTGTTTCGTGTGTTAACACACATTGTTTCAATTAAGAAACAATCCAACCAATTTTCAAGTAGAATTACTCCACTTGAGGAACAAGCAAAACACAAAAGCACAATTTGACCCCTCACAATTTGTTCTCTACAAAACTCAACACTCGACCAGCTATAGTTACCTAATAAATCTTCATCACATGTAGATTTATAGTATTAAATTGGATATTTGCTTGGTGAATGAAGAGAATTAAAACTGATTTTATGCTTAAATTGTATGATTTAATGTATTCACTTGATCCTGTCTAACATTTGTTCATTAGTGTTTTCTATAATTTTTCATCTCTAAGTGCACAGGAATGGGAGCATAGCCAAAGGATTGACTTGGAAGCACGCCTGAAAGTACTGTCTCCTGACAAAAAAAGATTTCAAAAGCTATATCTTGAGCCACACTAATCCGAATGAAATGATCTTGGTCTTGTTAGAAAGATAGAAAATTATCTACAACTATGACGAAGAAATCGAGACCTAAATCAATCTCTAAGTTCGGGTAATTTGTACTACAAGTTGATAAGGTGATGCTGCCCTAGCCTGACACCTATTCGATGTTTTAATCATATCTAGAGTTTTATTTGTCCAAATGAGATGAAACTGGTGCCATTGGAAAGCTAAGATCCATAGCTTCAACATTCATGAAGGCACCTTGAGCTAATTCAGAATTACAGAGGTGAAAAATGCAAAACTGCATGAAGCACGACTTGACCGTGCCATGAAGCACGACCGTGCTTCGACTTATGCTGTTTTACTCACGAGACATAGAAAGAAGCACGATTGTGACCTGTTGAGCGTGATTTTGAGCGCTATTTCTTGTTTTTACATGTTTTAAGCTTGTTTTTCACTCCTTTTCACCCTAAACTATAAATAGACACTTTAAAACACTTACCGGGGGTTCTAACATTGATATTTTGGAGGCACGGTGAAGGATAGGATTCAATCTCTTCCTCTTCTCTTCATGAATTTCTGGTTTGGTTCCTTGTTCTCTATGAGTAGCTAAACTCTTTCAGGCTAGGGTTAGATGAATTTTGTGAAAACCTTTATGTAGTTGGGTTCTATTATATCAATGCAAGTTTATTCATGTTAAATGATCCTTCGTCTTTCTTCTTAATGCCTTTTGATAATTGATCACTATTAAACTGAATTTGGGTTATGCTCACGATTGGAAAATTTGGGTTTTTAACTAGCATTGAGATTGTAGGACATATCTATAGGGTTATAGGAATATAATTCTATTGGTATGAGTTTGTATGAATCCCTATTCTTTATGCTTGATTTAATTAATTTGAACCTAAGGGATTAGGGTTTATTAGTTGAATCAAAAAAATTAAGAGGAAAGAAATTTTCGTTAATCTAATTTAGAGGATTTAACTTCAATTGTTCATGAGTATCGCTTGCATTGGTTTTGAATTCAATTGCATAAAGGTGGAAACAAAAGGATTCAACCCCTAGTCGCTTTTAATTATTCGAATTCAAATAGTTTGTTTTTTTTTGTTATCGTTACAATATTCATAAATTCAATACCCAGAATTTGTTCTAGTTCAAAATAGATACCAAGTTTGTTCAGTTAAATAATTAATCACAATACTCGTGGAGACGATCCACTATTTATCACTTTATTACTTGTACGATTCGGTACACTTGCCGAAATCCTTAACAAGTTTTTGGCGCCGTTGCCGGGGATTGTTGAATTGATTTTTAACAAGGCAAACTAGTATTATTTTGAACAATTTTAATTTCTGTTTATATATATATATATATAAAACCAAAAATTTAAAATTTCTTTTCTCTTCTTATAAAGTTGTTGTGTTGCTCACAATTGCCTTAGCTTTTTTCGCATGCAGCCTCTTAGATGTGATTTTTGTGGAGGAATACAAAGAAATGGCACTTGTGAGGATTTCTTGGTCATATCACCAGATGATGAGGATCTCTTAGTCTTGGTGGAAGAAGAAGAGGATTATTGTATGGAAAGTATCATGGGAGAAGAAGAGTCACATCCTCAAACTCAATTTGAAGATTCACATGACAGATACACTTACCTAAAAAATGTTCTTGTTGAATTCATGAGAGCCAACCAAGCTTCATTTGATAGATTTGAGGTTCAATGTGAGAGGCTATCAGAGAAATTATCCCAATTTGAGCAGAAGAAAGTGGAGATAGAGAGTGAACATAACTACATTGTGGCATTAGAAGAAGAATTGAAAACCAAAAATAGTGACACAGAAGAGGACCCAAGGGTGAGGCATAGAGAGATTCATGTGACAGCTCAACCTTTGGTCATTGAAGAGAACGGTCCTCCGCGAGATGAATTTGATGTGCTTCAAGATAAAGAGTGGGGGAAACATTATCCCAAATGTCTAATTGTTGGGGCATTGGAACACTTACTTCCCTATGCCAATACATTGGAATTCTCCCCAAAAGGAGGAAGCGGAAGGATGAAATCTTTCTCTTGTCATATTATCCACCCTAACTTGGGTGTTGAAGCGTCAAGCTACTGACATTAAAGAAGCGCTTCATGGGAGGCAACCCATTGGCGGTGGTGTCTGGTGGACCACCTTTCTCGTTTCAAGTTAGCGGTTGAGTCGGGCGGCTCACCGCACAGGTTTTATCTTTCTTTCTTTCTTTTCATTTGCTATTTATTTTATGTTGAATTTATTTTCTTTTGTGTGTGAAGTTGATTCCATGCACCCTATGGATGACTGAGCTCTTTGTTACTCTATGGCGTTCCATGTCATCTTGTGTGAACAATTACTCTTATTGTGTGCATAATGTGTATAATCAAGGAGCTGAAACTTTTGTTAACATGACCCCTTTTAAACAGCTTCTTGTAACCGTAACTCTTGAGTACTTCAGTAGTCATGAATCTTTTTTCATTACAAAAGCAAAAATCTGTGAGTGTTTGAGCCTAAACAGACTTTCATTTATTCTTGAGAGTTCCACCATTTGTATGAATTCTTCAGAACTTGACTTAGTTCTTGAATGCTTTTGCATTGCATGTGAACACACACACAGATGATTGAGATCTTTATTTTTGTTTGAACAGCTAGAGCCTCTGATTGCCTACCCTTGTGATATTATCTTTGCTAGCCATTTTGAGCCTTAAATCCTTTTGTTGAATATTAAGCACAATACAAGCCAATAACAGGAAAAACCAATTGTCCCTTTAAATCGGAGTTGAGAGATTGTTTTCTATAAAATTGGTTATTTGGTTGTAAATTAAGTTTAGGGTTGCTTGAGGGCAAGCAACAATCTTAAGTTTGGGGTGGCTACACAAAGCATGTGCATGTAGTCATTTCAGAAAAAAAAAATAAAAAATGAATAAGCCAGAGGAGAACAACAATAAAAAGAGCCAAAATGTTATGAAAAGAAAAATCAAAGTGAGATAGCAAGGAAAAAGTTCACCTATGGCTTGTTGGTACCAAATTGAAGGTAATTGGGGGGAAGTTTTGAATTGATACAATGTGTGGATAAGTACCAATAGAGGCATCTCTTAACTCCAATTAAGTTAGCCTAGATTCAAAATAATATCCTCTCTTACCTAAGCTCGATTTCACCCTTTGAAAAGATCTCATAATGTGTGTAGCATTTCTGTGTTTTTGCTTTCCTAGAATTTTGTCAAGCCTATGGTAGATGATTGCATTTGGTGTGAATTAAGTGTAAACAGTACCCCCGAGACACTTGAGTGGAGTCATACACATTACCTGGAAAGGTGTAATGGGAATTGATTTATGGCTCCGAGTCAATAAATTCATGTTGGCTACTTGAGTTGTGATGATTGGAAAGCATGAATTCAAAAGAGTAGGTGAATTGATTGTGCAGGGATTGTCAAAATTTTTATGAAAAGTTCACCTAGATGAATTGGAATTATTTGAAATCCAACTCATGTTTTTGATTGAGTTTGCTTGAGGACAAGCAAAGAGCTAGTGGCAAAAATGTCACACTCTGAAAATCATGAAATAGTTTTGATTTTTCAAATCTAGTACGTATCAAAATAATTCAAACATCAAACATTGTGGTTTATATCTAGAACCACTAATATACCAAAGATCACACTGAATAGTAATAATAATAATAATAATAATAGCGACTCCTACAAACGATCCCTGAATCTGATCTCTTATTTCCCGAAGGACTTAAGAGAATTATGGTGACGAAAGTCAACCAATCCTCAGTCTCTGCAGATTGCTTCTCTCCCTGCTGTCCCAGTAGTTCACATTGATTCTCCGTAGCAGTCTGTTGAGCAGCTACTATCCCTGCTACAGCTTGGCCATCTGAATCCTCTAATCCATATCTGAATTATCAGTTCTAACAGAAAGAATCATTCGTCTCTGAAGTATTGGGTTCCCACAAGGTCTTACAACCTAGTTAGAACCCCACCACAAATTTTGTTACTTGTGCTAACACACATTGTTTCAATTAAGAAATAATCCAACCAATTTTCAAGTAGAATTACTTCACTTGAGGAACAAGCAAAATATAAAAGCACAATTTGACCCCTCACAATCTGTTCTCTATTAAACCCGACACTTGACCAGCTATAGTTACCTGATAAATCTTCATCACATGTAGATTTATAGTGTTAAATTGGATATTTACTTGGTGAATGAAGAGAATTGAAAGTGATTTTATGCTTAAATTGTATGATTTAATGTATTCACTTGATCCCGTTCTAACATTTGTGCATTAGTGTTTTCTATTATTTTTCATCTCTAAGTGCACAGGAATGGGAGCATAGCCAAAGGATTAACTTGGAAACGCGCCTGAAAGCACTGTTTCCTGACAAAAAAAGATTCCAAAATCTATATCTTGAGCCACACTAATCCGAATGAGATGATCTTGGTCTTTTTGGAGAGGTAGAAGAATTATCTACAACTTTGATGAAGAGATCGAGATATAAATCAATCTCTAAGTTGGGTTAATTTGTACTACAAGTTGATAAGGTGATACTGTCCTAGCCTGACATTTGTTCGATGTTTTATCATATCTAGAGTTTTAGGTGTCCAAATGAGATGAAACTGGTGCGATTGGAAAGCTAAGATCCATAGCTTTAACTTTCACGAAGACATCTTGAGCTAATTTGGAATTACAGAGGTGAAAAATGCAAAACTGCATGAAGCACGGCCTCACCGTGCCATGAAGCACGGCCGTGCTTCGACTTATAATGTTTTACTTGCAAGACACAGAAATAAGCATGGCCTGGCCCTGCACGGCCGTGCTATGGGACCTGCTGAGCGTGATTTTGAGCGTTGTTTCTTGTTTTTACATGTTTTGGGCTTGTTTTTCACTCCTTTTCAACCTAGACTATAAATAGACACTTTAAAACACTTACCGGGGGTTCGAACTTTGATATTTTGGAGGCACAGTGAAGGATATGATTCAATCTCTTCCTCTCCTCTTCAGGAATTTCTGGTTTAGTTCCTCGTTATCTATGAGTAGCTAAACTCTTTTAGGCTAGGGTTAGATGAATTTTGTGGAAACCTTTATGTAGTTGGATTCTATTATTTCAATGCAAGTTTATTCATGTTAATTGATCATTCATCTCTGTTCTTAATGCATTTTGATAATTGATCACTATTAAACTGAATTTGGGTTATGCTCACGATTGGAAAATTTGGATTTTTAACTAGCATTGAGATTGTTGGACATATCTATAGGGTTATAGGAATATAATTTTATTGGTATGAGTTTGTATGAATCCCTATTCTTTATGCTTGGTTTAATTAATTTGAACCTAAGGGATTAGGGCTTATTAGTTGAATCAAAGGAATTAAGAGGAAAGGAATTTTCGTTAATCTAATTTAGAGGATTTAACTTCAATTGTTTATGAGTATCGCTTGCATTGGTTTTGAATTCAATTGCATAAAGGTGGAAACAAAAGGATTCAACCCCTAATCGCTTTTAATTATTCGAATTCAAATAGTTTGTTTTTTTTTGTTATCGTTACAATATTCCTAAATTCAATACCCAGAATTTGTTCTAGTTCAAAATAGATACCAAGTTTGTTAAGTTAAATAATTAATCACAATCCTCGTGGAGACGATACTCTATTTATCACTTTATTACTTATACGATTTGGTACACTTGCCGAAATCCTTAACAAGTTTTTGGTGCCGTTGCCGGGGATTGTTGAATTGATTTTTAACAAGACAAACTAGTATTATTTTGAACAATTTTAATTTCTGTTTATATATATATATAAACCAAAAATTTAAAATTTCTTTTCTCTTCTTATAATGTTATTGTGTTGCTCATAATTGTCTTGGCTTCTGTAGCATGCAACCTCTTAGATGTGATTTTTATGGAGGAAAACATAGAAATGGCACTTGTGAGGATTTCTTAGACATATCACCAGAAGATGAGCATCTCTTAGTCATGGTGGAAGAAGAAGAGGATTAGTGCATGGAAAGTATCATGGGAGAAGAAGAGTCACATCCTCCAACTCAATTTGAAGAATCACATGACAGAGACACTTACCTCAAAAATGTTCTTGTCGAATTCATGAGAGCCAACAAAGCTTCATTTGGTAGATTTGAGGTTCAATTTGAGAGGCTATCAGAGAAATTATCCCAATTTGAGCAGAAGAAAGTGGAGATAGAGAGTGAACATAACTACATTGTGGCATTAGAAGAATAATTGAAAAACAAAAATAGTGACACAAAAGAGGACCCAAGGGTGAAGCTTAGAGAGATTCATGTGACAGCTCAACCCTTGGTCATTGAAGAGAATGGTCCTCCGCGAGATGAATTTGATGTGCTTCAAGATAAAGAGTCGGGAAACATTATCCCAAATGTCTAATTGTTGGGGCATGGGAAGACTTACTTCCCTATGCCAAGTACATGGGAATTCTCCCTAAAAGAAGGAAGCGGAAGGATGAAATCTTCTTCTTGTCATATTATCCACCCTAACTTGGGTGTTGAAGCGTCAAGCTACTGACGTTAAAGAAGCGCTTCATGGGAGGCAACCTATTGGCGATGGCGTCTGGTGGCCAACCTTTCTCCTTTCAAGTTAGCGGTTGAGTCGGGCGGCTCACAACACATGTTTTATCTTTCTTTCTTTTCTTTTGTTATTTATTTTATGTTGAATTTATTTTCTTTTGTGTGTGAAGTTGATTCCATGCACCCTATGGCTGACTGAGCTCTTTGTTAATCTATGGCGTTACATGTCATCTTGTGTGAACTATTACTCTTATTATGTGCATGATGTGTATGAACAAGGAGCTGAAACTTTTGTTGACATGACCCTTTTTAAGCAGCTTCTTGTAACCGTAACTCTTGAGTACTTCAGTAGTCATGAATCTTTTCTCATTACAAAAGCAAAAATCTGCGAGTGTTTGAGCCAAAATAGAATTTTATTTATTCTTGAGTGCTCCACAATTTGTATGAATTCTTCACAACTTGACTCAGTTCTTGATTGCTTTTGCATTGCATGTGAACACACACACAGATGATTGAGATTTTTATTTTTGTTTGAATAGCTAGAGCCTTTGATTGCCTACCCTTGTGATATTATCCTTTGCAAGCCCTTTTGAGCCTTAAACCCTTTTGTTGAATATTAAGCACAATACAAGCCAATAACCGAAAAAACCAATTGTCCCTTTAAATTGGAGTTGAGAGATTGTTTTCTATAAAATTGGTTGTGGTTGTAAATTAAGTTTGGGGTTCCTTGAGGGCAAGCAACAATATTAAGTTTGGTGTGGCTACACAAAGCATGTGCATGTAGTCATTTCAGAAAAAAAATAAATAAAAAATGAATAAGGCAGAGGAGAACAACAATAAAAAGAGCCAAATTGTTATGAAAAGAAAAATCAAAGTGAGATAGCAAGGAAAAAGTTCTCCTGTGGCTTGTTGGTACCAAAATTGAAGGTAATTGGGGGGAAGTTGTGAATTGATACAAGGTGTGTATAAGTACCAATAGAGGCATCTCTTAACTCCAATTAAGTTAGCCTAGATTCAAAATAATATCCTCCCTTACCTAAGCCCCATTTCACCCTTTGAAAAGATCTCATAATGTGTATAGCATTTCTGTGTTTTTGCTTTCCTAAAATTTTGTCAAGCCTATGGTAGATGATTGCATTTGGTGTGAATTAAGTGTAAACAGTACCCCTGAGACACTTGAGTGGAGTGAAACACGTTACCTGGAAAGGTGTAATGGGAATTGATTTGTGGCTCCGAGTAAATAAATTCATGTTGGTTACTTGAGTTGTGATGATTGAAAAGCATGAATTCAAAAGAGTAGGTGAATTGATTGTGCAGGGATTGTCAAAATTTTTATGAAAAGTTCACCTAGATGAATTGGAATTATTTGAAATCCAACCCATGCTTTTTATTGAGTTTTCTTGAGGACAAGCAAAGAGCTAGTGGCAAAAATGTTACACTCTGAAAATCATGAAATAGTTTTGATTTTTCAAATCTAGTACGTATCAAAATAATTCAAACATCAAACATTGTGGTTTATATCTAAAACCACTAATATACCAAAGATCACACTAAATAGTAATAATAATAATAATAGCGACTCCTACAGACGATCCCTGAATCTGATCTCTTATTTCCCGAAGGACTTAAGAGAGTCATGATGACGAAAGTCAACTAATCCTCGGTCTCTGCAGATTGCTCCTCTCCCTGCTGTCCTAGCAGTTCACATTGATTCTCCGTAGCAGTCTGTTGAGCAGCTACTGTCCCTGCTACAGCTTGGCCATCTGAATCCTCTAATCCATATCTGAACTATCAGTTCTAACAGAAAGAATCATTCGTATCTGAGGTATTGGATTCCCACAAGGTCTTACATCCTAGTTAGAACCCCACAACAAATTTTGTTTCGTGCGCTAACACACATTGTTTCAATTAAGAAACAATCCAACCAATTTTCAGGTTGAATTACTCAACTTGAGGAACAAGAAAAACACAAAAGCACAATTTGATCCCTCACAATCTGTTCTCTACAAAACCCGACACTTGACCAGCTATAGTTACCTAACTCACAGTCCAGCTAGAACCGAACTGTCCTGATACCATCTTTATAACACCCCATTTCTGGAGCACTACTAATCCAGTATTTCTGACAAGAGTTAACATATTTCTGAAAAAAATGAAATACTCTGTTTGCATGATTTCCGAAAATGTGTTTCTATTTTTTTTTTAAAAACACAACCAGAGTACTTCAGCGATTTTAGAAACATGATGGTGAATAAATGAAGACACCAAAATAAAACCACAATCACCACAATAATAAATTTATTCAATCATTGCATACATGACAATTTCAAGTCTCAAAGACATAATATACTTATTACAACACTGCAATTAGTACAGCAAATATCCTAATGCTGGTCGACACACTACAACACTCACTAGACCTCTAGTAAGTTTCAAACAACACACAAGGCGGATAGTTAGATAGGACTATCCTCAGCTACGCTTATCAGCAGTCTCGAATACTCTGCAGTCTTTATTATCTGGGTTACAATCATTGATTGAAAGAACCATGGGCAAGGGTCAACTTTTTAAATAAAGACAGATAACACAGTACAACATAATATACTATTCAATAAGAATGCATAAATGCTCTGCAAATGCAACTACGTACATGCCACTATTTATGATTCCGGAATATCGCAAATACCCACACCACAAGGCTTATCTACTGGTCCGCTCACAGGTACACAGTCATGGGTTTATCAGTTGGTCTACTCACAAGTACACAGTCTGACTGGCTGGTCCGTTCACAGGTACACAACCAGATGTTCCCGAAGGAACTAACGACGACACTGAACTCCCTTGTGATACCCTCACCCCAGGATACTCAGGTCGAAGTTACCAAAATGCATGTCAATGCATTCTACATACTCCAATGAACATATCAATGCTTATGATATTTCAACATGGCATAATTAAATAAACATTTAATTATCCAGCACAATCGTCAACAGCATATATCTCAAATCTCAATCAAGCATACATGCAAACACATCCTATTATCAATTTCTGAGTTCACCATAATTCAGCAATTCACAACTCAAAATCACACATCAATAATTATCAGTCATAAGCAGACGAAACATAGATACATCTCTAAAATAATATCTAGAAGTAGCCCTTACGCACAATTGCAATAACATAAACACATATAATGTGAAGAGCCCTTACCAAAGGTCAACAGTCCACGTGTCAAAAGCACGTCACAGTCCTAATCAGCACGTACTCAAGTCCTCAAGGTCCTAAAAAATACACACCAAACTTGGCACAATTCTAGTTCACGCAAAATAACTTCCTAGGTTATGGTTCAATTCTAACCCCTAGGTTACTCAACCCCAAAGATCTTTTTAATAAAACACACATACTTGAAATAATACATAAAGTTGAAAATTAATTATTTTAAAGACTAAAAATCCACTTTCTTTTAAACTTGAAACTTAAATCAATACTAAGATCCAATTCTTTTCATAATAATTAGTTGATCAAGGCTCCACTTTGGTCTAGGAATACCAGAATCACATTTGCCTTAAGTGTTTCATTGCCTCAAAGTCAAAACAACTTCGCGAATCTAATTCTAACCCTTTTCAAAATTTTCCAAAACTTAAACAACAACCCAATACAATTTATTCAAGTCAAGAACACGAAAATTTTCCTTTCCAAGTCTCCTAGGGCTCTCGGCCACACA
Source organism: Calophaca sinica (assembly GCA_037113605.1). Taxonomy (NCBI): domain Eukaryota; kingdom Viridiplantae; phylum Streptophyta; class Magnoliopsida; order Fabales; family Fabaceae; genus Calophaca; species Calophaca sinica. The sequence goes on along the minus strand of CM073735.1, from coordinate 100,006,232 downwards.
CACACTTTTAGGGAAAAATTGTAAAACTTTCCAAATCAAAAGACTACATCATTCAACACCTAATTCCTTTTCCAAACTTCCAAAGATTTCAATTCAAAACCATCGATTAAAACACTTTACCCCTATCATGGCTTGTTCAAGCATCAAGGGTTTTCCAAAAACACAATTTTCCTTGATCAAACTCAAAGTAACAACAAGAACAACAATTTCAAGTATCAAATATCAATAACCCAACCCAATTTCATGATTCACAAGAGCAATCACACTTCCCCCTTTCCCATAGGGCAATTCAACCTAGGGTTCCAAAAATTTGGGGGAACATTTGATCCTTTTGCTCATGATCATAATCAATACATAATAAAAACATTTAACAAGAAAATAGAACCAAAAAAAATTAAAATGAATCTCACCCAAGCTTCCTAGGTCCACGGTTTTGAGGCTAAAAGAGAAGGTAGGATTTTGGTTTCAAACTCTCACTCACAAGGTCATGAACTGACACTAAAAATAGAGTTGGAAATTGAAAGAAATAGTGGTGTAAATGGGGGTGTACCCCTCAGCCTGAACAAAGGAAGGAAGGGGATGAGCTCCTCTCTTTCTTTTCTTTCTTTCCAACACTTAATGCTTGAGAAAATTTAAAATAAGATGGGCTGAACTAATAGGGTGCTACGGCTGGAATGAAGAAGAGGAGAAGATGATGTTGTGTTCTCTTAATCACCCACACCTAGACAACACTAGTAGGAAGTAAAAAAAATGAAGGAATAGAAGAATGGGAGGGGAGAAAGGCTCACGGCTTGATCAAGGAGAAACATGGGAAAGTTTTTTGATCAAAAATAAATATATGTTTCTACTTAATTAAGGGATTAGGATAAGATCAAAAAGGAATATTTGTTTTAAAACAATGGAAGGGTGACACCTACCATGTACAAACTTGGAGACCAAAAAAAAAAAAATGAATGAGTGAGGAATAAAGGGAGGGTCACGCTGATTTCATAAGGAAAAATGGGAGGACAAATAAATAAATGTTGGTAATTTACTTTGCTAGGATTAACTTAGGAAAGGTACTTTCTAATTAACCAAAGTAAACTTGACACATAGGCACCTAGGAGAAGACATTTCTAATCTAACTAGTAGCCTGACCTGTGCATTCACACAGGTCGATTGCTTTGCTTAATACAAGAAATAGTAATAAAAATTCGTAAACAATAATTGTAATAAAAATTCGTAAACAATAAAAATGTTGTGAAATTGTTCTAGCAATAAATAATTAACAGGTATAAACTATACAAAGCTATTAAATACCATACACACAAATAATTAACAGTTATAATGATGAAAATGTATAAACAATACCATACTGACAATATTATATTAATTTAGCAAGTGAATAAGATAGCAAATTATAAAAGCTCCTAAGATTCATCCATCCTTCAGCATGACGATTACGACGTTGGTCGATTAAAGTCCAAACTGGTCCAAGTTCCTGTTCGAACTGTTGATGGAATTCACGGTATACCTCTCCATATGCGCCCATAAATAAAAAATAAAAAAAACAAAAACATATTTAGGAAACTGAAAATAGCACTTGTGAAAAAATATACAGGAGACTTAGATTCTGTACATGAAGTTTTCCCTATTTCAGACTTCCAGAGATAGTTTGTTACACATGGAAGGTACAAATATAAAAGCTGCTCAAGTGCATGAAAGGTACAAATATAAATTAAAAGATGCACAAGTGGACGGAAATGCTCACGTACATAGCCTAAAGGAATCACCCATAACTTGGCGGCATGAATGGGCTTTGCCATTGTAAAATCAACAATGAATAATATATAAGGAAATAATTTATAATGATGAGTACAATAAGGATTGTCTAAATACACTTTAGACTACCATGCACCAATAAATTTTCAGTCCATTAGCAGCTACTTCTCCTGCAATGAATTTGGCATGAATCACTCGACAAATTCGTTGTAACTGTTACAAATTTTAGTTTCCTACTGAACATATCATCAGTTAATTAATCAATGATTTTTGAACACAACTATTTGACATACATAGCAACTTATATTTCCATCACATGTTTCTGACAACTCAAGCTCCATTTCAGCAAAGAATGCCTCCAAAACAAAAGCAACAATTTGAAATATAGGAAAGACAGTATCATTTATAACTTTTGTACAATGACAGGGAATTATAACATAAAAATGGGTTGGGGAACCAAAGAAATTAGAGCTATTTATTATAGGTAGAGAATTATAATATTGCATAGAAAAGGAGGGGAAAAAAATTAAAGCTAACCCAGAGAATCATAAGTATTAAATCAGAAGATAATAGCTAAAATAACATTTGCTTTAGTTTTCAGCTATTCCAATCTTAAATAATTAAAGCACGAACAATATTAAAAAAATTAACACAATACTCAAGTAGGCAAAGGGTATTACTAAGTAAGCGAAATTAACTGATGTTATTTAGTCATTACCTTCAGCATAATCCAAAATCCTGGTTTGAAGCATCTTATCATCTGAGTAATATATAGCAGGGAATGGTAGGGGAAAATGCAAGTTATTCATTCTCAGCAAAAACAAAAGTTCTCTATGTTCTTGTTCACTAAAAAGTTCTCATAGAGCTTGGCATGCACTAATAGAGTTGTTGAGAGTCATAGTTTAACATGACTTACACAGTAATGAGTTCAAAACATAATTTTAAATTAGGTAAAACCAATTTTCCTGATAACACATATCCACATACATATTACATAATGAAATAACTGACCTTAAAAATACAGCAAATGCTAATTGATTATCATATGGAAACTAATGATCATAAAAAGTAGAACTTCTACTTTGCAACTGTGGTTCATGAATCTTAAATCAAACTTGGAAACAACCTAAATTCATGCTTCTCCACATAAATCAAACTTGGAGACAACCTAAACTCATGCTTCTCAACATAAGATGTCAAATCAACCTTTTCATGATAGAACAAACAATTAGATTTTTGCACAGCAAATAAATATAAGAATAGCATGTAGAAATTTTTTAAGCAAAAAATAAATAAAATCTTCCACAATGCGGAAAGGTTCAAAATGCTTCAGTGAACTAACATCTACTTCCTGCTTGCTACTAACTAGATTGAAGTCATCTTCAAATACTCTGGTACCTCTAGGCATAAAGGGTGATGGCTCAAAGGGTTCTGAAATAACATGCTGAAAAGAGGAAAGAAATCAGAACCAATGAAACATATGCAAACACAGATACTCGTACTACTTATGCAAGAAAGTTATGGAAAATGCAGCAACATAAGGAATCAATGAGAATAATTATGACCAATCAAAAAAATATCAAACTGAAACAGAATTGTTATAGGTTGTGTAGACATTCAAACCAAAGATTGTTGTCTAAATAGCAACTTAAATAATTTCTATATGGCTGAGATTATTGAAACAGATGGCGTTTGAGAGGCTCCCTCCTTTTTGCATGTTCTGTCAATCCATTGGGCATGAAGTTGAGACCTGCAAAAGAAAAAATTCTGAGCTGGTTGCGGCCAACACTGAAGGGAAGTCAGTTCGTCCAAATCAGAAGGATATTCCCCTTCCCGAGACTGATGGTTCCAAGAAGACTCAACAAATTTTACAAGATGATTTTCTGCATAAGGAAAAGGGCGTCATAATTGATCATGAAAAACAAGCTGCTGGTTTGGTTCAGACTATGCAACGCTTAGATGATACTAGTACTAGTTGCAAGGTTTCAACAATGGAAAAGGCCTCTACCTCTACTGCAAAGGATGCTGCTGTCATTGATAAAAGTAAGGAAGTTGTGGTGGTTGCATTCGAGCACCATGAGGTTGACAACGATTTGGTGGGCCTCTACAACGCACCACTCACCGAAACTGAGACTGGTCGTGAGAATCCTTTGATGGTTGCTCAAGGTATTCATGCGGACCAAGGCACACAAGAGGCAAGGAAGGGCGAACAGGTTCACCATGGTGCTGCTGTGCACCAAAACGTGAATTGCAATCATGCCAAGGCCTTAGACAGTTCCAATGAAGAGGTAGTGCAATGCACTCCTGTGTATGTTGCTCGGAAGCATGGTCAAAAACACACTGCTCAGGCAGGGAAAAAATGGCGCACGGTTGAGGAACACAACGCTGATATTCGACAATCTAAACTTTTATCTGCTATGTGGGCGAGCGGGGAGGATGCAAGTACCTCTAATGAAGAAGAGCATAACATTGAGAATGCTGTTGACGATGGTTTTACGATGGTTAAGTCTAAAACAAAGTCTCAATCTCAGAACCATTACAACCTGAGACTTAACAAGAAACCTAATTCTAGGTTTGCTTGATTTCTGCTTACTTTGCATGGGTTTTGGTTTATGTCCCCCCATGCTTTTGTTATCCTTTTCCTTTTTTTAATAAATTTATGGTGACTTATCAAAAAAAAAAAAAATATTGAAACAGATGGCGTGAACAACACCTTTTCCGATGACAGCTCATAGGATTAAGCTACAAACTTTGGTAACAACTTGTTGATTCTCTCCCCAGATCAATATGCTTATAAAAAGAACAAACACCATCAAACAGATCATCAAATCACTATAAGAGCACTGATAAACTTCAAGGTTGACATCAATTAATAATATAAAGTCAAATGTAATAGTACCTTACAATGCTTTGTAGTGTCAGTTATAATTCCTAGTGTCACGCCATTTTGAAGAAATAGACAAACTCAGTTGAAGAGTTTTAAGAAACTTGTGCTCTTATAGTGTTTAACTTTCTCATAGATATATGAACAATGTTATAGGACAGTTGCCCCAACCACACCAAACATATTTTTAATCAACCATATTTGAGGAGTTGTTCTTTACATTGATTAGTTTAACTACAGCCACATTCCCAATATCCGAACTCATAACTAAAGGAACGATAAACATCCTAAAAAACATTGATTAGTTTAACTACAACCACATTCAACAACAAAAATGTATACCAGTAATCTACTTTAAAAAACATAGACAGATAAACATCCTTAATGTTTTCAGAAGCAAAGGAAATATAGGAGAATTCAATATGCACAATGTGCATTAAAAACAATATGCAAATCATCAAAGCTGAAGTTCACAGAAGCAATTGGTACCCCCTGCGAGGGTGCTACTTCTTAAAACTCCCAAGTACAAAGTATTAATAGTGCTGAGGAGGATAATGGGCTAGATATTTATGCAAGTGAATGAAACATGTTGCTACACCTAGAATTTTCTTACTGAAGCATAATATACAACAATCAGTTTCTCTCTCATTCCTTAGAAGCTTCCACCAAGCACCTAGCTGTTAGCAGGAACACAATATACACCTACCTTGCTTTACTTCATACTATACCTAAACACAACAGCAGTATTGACAAACTAAGAGAGCAACAAATATTTAAGCTACTAATCCTGAAGTGAACAAAGCTCATACATGATCTTCATTGTGCATCAAACTTGTTGGAGATTTATCACAACCTGTATAATTACATGTTACCATGCACCCATAACTCGCACCAATTTCCAAGGTATCAGAAAAATAGAATATAGTTCCCACACTGATCTCAGATCTTTGTCCAGTCATATTGGTAATGAAATAGTTTAGTACTTGTGATTGTGCTAATAAGATGAACCATTTAATAATACCAATGTCATATTCTACTAACATACTATATGCATCAATACCAATACATGAATGGCAGAAAAATAAAAGATATAAATTTACTAAAGAGAGTGGCTTTGATTAGGTCGCATTCGTTGTGCTCTCAGATCTAATTTCTCTTCCTTGTTCTCTGAGATCTGATTTCTTTTCCTCTTCAGGTTGTGTGCTCAAAGTTTCGTCCTCCCATCACACTTGTTTCGTGCTCTAGAAGTGAAGCAAAACCCCATTATCGGACCTCTAATCCACCAGAATCACCGTGAGACATTCGTGGCCAACCCCTCCAGCCGCTGTCGGAGCGCACCTCTTGTTGCTGTCAATCTACTAAACACTAACAACCCAACACTCAAGACTTCATCTTAGAATGCTTACATTAAATTACATTAGCTTTATGTTAGTCATATGCCTCTTTTTTCTTTGCAATCTAAAGAGTAATGGTACAACTACACATTATGAAAAACTGAGACACTATACGTTATGAAAATCTCAAAACTAACTGAAACCAAATCATAATTAACTTAAATCTCAAAACTGATAAACTATACATTATGAAAAAAGAAACCAATCATGAATGTTGTCATTAAAAAGAAACTACATAATTACTAAATGTTCCCCCCGTAGGTGATTGATAAAATATTCTTGTAACTGAACTATGTTCTCCTCGTAGGTGATTAGCTCTATCAATCACACTAAATATTGCTAAATTACTAAATGTTGTAATCCATAAAGTTCTACAATGCTTGTATCATCTTCAGTTCTTAAAAGTTCTAAAATGCTTGTATCAAAGTAATCAACTAATTGTGAAATTTACCTCAATGTTATTCAATTCAAGCATTTCTAACCATTTCCTCTGCAATTTCTTATGGGATTGTGTCTTTCTTAACCGGTCTTTCCACCTTTTCTTCAACCTTGATGCTATCTTCATTCTTCTGCATCAGAAGTTGTGATATGATCATCACAGAGAATAATTAAAACATTGAAAAAGATATGAAAGGACTTCATAATGAATAAATAAAAAAATAGATAGACTAAAGCAATTACAACACTGAAAATAACATGAAAATTATAAAGGCAAGCAAGTAAATGGGAAAGGCTTACAATGGGATTTTGGCTCAGCATTAATTTGAGCTAGCAATGGGAAGTCCAATTCTAATGCTATTTGTGAACAGAGTTACACATGTCGTCTATATATCCCCTGCTCATATGTATGTCCCCATATGTCATCTCAATATAGTCAACATGGGCATAAAAAATTCTGCATAGCCTGTCAGCCAAAAATGAAAGATTCATGAAGAAAATGTTATTAGCATGAATGGTAATAATTCCTTCAAGAATACTATAGAAGGAAATGATGACTACCCACATAATAAGCATATTTATAGCATGGCCAGCACCATCGAAAGCACGCATAGCTCCATCTTTAAGCAGCCAAATTCAGCCATCTCCTCATTTATGCACAAAGGTTACCTAAGCTAAGATTTATAGGTCAAACGCAGAGACAAACTAAAGCAATCATCTCTATAAATTAGAGAAGGTAGCATAACGTGTGTAATTTACTACACTTATCATCCCGGTCCGCTGAAGCTAGATGGCTGCACAAATTACATAAATCATGATTGATCATACACTTTCAAACACTTAGCAAGTCCTTCCCTGGGGTCCTTCTTGATTAATGAGAAAGGAGAGCAAGCATAAGAACTCAAAAAAAATTGAGGAAAAAGCTAAAGTCTCAATCTTATATTCAAGCTTAGGAATAGGTCTTGCTTAATTATAAATACCACTACCACAAATTACCAAATTAAAAATGAAATTAAAAAATTAAACAGGTTTCACTTCTAAAAGGGACTCTTGCTAATGGAATATTGTGTTAAAAGATGCATCCACCACAACAACCTAAGCTTCCACCTGCTGTTATCCATCAAACTAACTTCCCCCGTGAAAACTAAACACATAAATATTGAAAACATCTAGGTATGCTTTAAGACCAAAATATATTGAACTTGACCACTTCTTGGCAAAGGTTACTTTAAGGTACTAAAATGGAGTGGATACTAAACCCATCATGGCCATCTCAGATTATATCCATAAACCCATCAAAAACAAACCACACTCCACAAATTCATGCTGATGTTTCACACAATCGTAATAGAAAATACCAAAAAAAAAAAATTTGCTATTAGTACAACAAACAAAGTGAACTTTTATACCTAACAAAAAAATTCACTATTAGTACAACAAACAAAATTTATATATATTTTTAACTACTTTAAATTTTGTTTGAGCAACTCACCCACCGCGAGATTGCCGCAAATCTCCAGCCACCATCAACAACGATCGGAAGACAACTGTAACGACCCCTTTCCGGACCGCTACTAAACTAGAACCAACCCTATATGCGACGCACTTTTTAAAAAATAGTACTCTTGTGTCCTTTGGAAAATGCGGTCTATTTTTTTTTTCAAAACAATTACATCCGCAAGCATACACAGAGTTGTCACAGCTTTTAGAAACATGGTACAATCTAAGACACAAGACGCATGCTCTGGAAATACATTTATATATATAAGCAAGTAGCCATAGGCAGTGCGTACAAAATAGAAAGTGCATAAACATGTATAAGAGAATACACCTATGGTATGAAGACCCTCGTGAGAGCAATTATACCCTGGGGGTACTCCCGGCAAACACCCACGCAGGGGACTGCTCCAAAAGTATGCCACCAGTCTACCCTGCAGTATAAAAAGACATCCACCAAACCCGACTGGTCACCAAAACAAACTGTACACTATAAACAAGATACTACAGTCATCCAAAATACAAAACAAGCAGTCAGACAATCACAGCAACTACAGATAACTATCTGAATCCTCAAACGGATCCTCCTCATCATCCTCCATCGGGTCTGCCGCATCCTCTCCAGTCAAGTCTATGAAAGGAACTGTAGCAGGTATACCCTCTGACACGTCCTCCTCTACCAGCACCTCCTCAATGAATCCTGTGCCACTACATCCTGCCTCACCGCACTCTCGACATACCGGTGAAAGATGTCCCAGTGGAGTAAGTGTCCTGACAATCATGGGGGAAGCTGGCTCTGCCTCAGGCTCAGGCTCTGCCAAAGAACTTGGAGTAACTGCCGCTCGAGATGTAGAAGTTCCAGCAGTCCCACGCCTGATCACGCTTTTCCGAGTGGTCATCCGGAATCTTGCTCCCCTAGGCAGAGGTGCATAACGAGTAGTAGTACGCCTCGGAATCTCAAGAGATCCCTCTGCTGAAGAAGATGATACTGGCATCGCCCGCTCTCTCTGAATGTTGCGCCAAGCATCCATCACCTGCATCGTCCTGATCGGAAAGCTAACTGTACGCCTAGATGTCTCCTATTTCATCACTAGTCCATCAACTCGGAAGGTCTGTACAATGTCCCCTGTATATACAACACGGCGGGAGATGGGGTCGAACTCCATCGCCGCGGGCATCTCGATATCTGGAAAATTAAACACGATCTCTGGCGATGTCGTCATCGCTAGTATACCCAGGGTCTTCGTCATCGCCTGGGTTACCATCATTGGCTGAAGGAACCACAGAAAAGGGTCAACTTATCGAATAAACATAGAAACAACAAACATAAAGCAAGAGACAACAAGATGCACAGATGCCCATAATGCAACTCTCGACCCACTATCTCAAGACACTTTCGACAATTTTCGGAAGTAACGCCGAACAAGCTGCTGAAATCCAGCCATAGGCTTTGGGATCCACGACCACCCTAGGATATTCAGGACGAGTTCCTTGACGTTAAGACGTCTAACTAAGCTGCCGAAAAACAAGGGGCTCCTAGCACCCTAAGTTTATTCGGGATATAGTTCAAAAACGCCACGACGACACTTTCTCCACCCCAATGAATAAATCGACGCATACGATGATTCAAGAAAGCATGATGAATAAATCAACTCATATGATAATTCAAGAAAGCAAACACGAATAATTATTCAATCGCATATTAAATAAATATTCACACAAAGCTCAATACAGGATAACCCAATTCAACAGTATCAAGCAATCAAATCATATCCAACAGTCGGGATACAATTCATCCCCCTGCAGCTCAGTGAAGTTGACAGAGAGGAAATCAAACAAGTGTGGGAGGTTGGGGACAGCTGCCAACCACTTGCAGACAAACCCACTAAATAATCATAATTAAAATTTTAAGAACAAAAAAAAATCGAAGGGGTACGAGACCCTTACTTCGAACCCTAAGGTTCTCAGACTTCTTCGCTTTATGACAGAAATTTAAAATCTATCCATATCTACAAGTTACCCTTACCATAATCGTCCGCTAGCGTGGTACCGCTCGCCTCGATCCCGTGTCGCATGAATTCGGAGTCTACAAGTCCTATCATCACAAGGTAAGCTTAGCACAATTCTAAGACTCAACTTAAAAAAAAGAACTTAGGCTCTCATCACCTAAACCCTTTTCCTAACCAAACACTTCCACTTAGAAGCTTAATTTAAATACTAAGTCACATACTTGAAATATTTGTGCAAAGAATTATCTCTTGAAAAAAGACTATACATAATACATTATCAATTTTCTTGAAAGCCTTAAAGTGAAAACAACTTCAATTAAACACTTTTCATAAATTAATAAAGCCTAGAACACATTCATTCAAGCATTATATCCAAACTTGAAAAAAAAAAGGTTTTCCTTCCATCCTCTCCTATGGCCTCTCGGCCACCACCCCTTTTTTTCTAAAAAAAATTGCAACACTTTCTTTTAAATAGGTAAACCACTTCTATACTTATTCCCAAAACTCAAACAACATCATATAGCAACTAGCCCACATAAGGAAACTTAAATCAAGTATCAAAACCATTTTCACAATTTCTATAAATAAGGGTTTTTCAATAACTTCTTTACTAACTCCTTGATCCAAATCTTTTCACCAAACCAATTACAATGCAAGACCAATATATTAACACCAACTAAAAGAAGTATGCAAAACAATTTTTCTTCTCCTTTTTTCACCCTAGGGCTGACGGCCCCATCACCATTTTTCAAATAAAAATTGCAAACTTCACCCAAAATTAACAACACCATTTTAATCAATGTCTTTCCTCTATCACAACCATTTATTACCCAAAACAAAACATCATCAAGTATAAGAATACTCTACAACATTTCAAGAATCCTAAAATTTCCAATAAATTACCTAATCATGGTTCTAATCCAAAACTATCAACTACAACAACAAGAACAACATCTAGCAAGATAGAAACAACAATTAATTGCAAGATAAATCCTCAAGATTACACTACCTTTCTTTTCCCCTTTGAGCTTTCACCTAGGGTTTCAAGATTAGGGGTTTATGTGTTCATCTCCATCATTTAATCATGATCAAACAACAACATAACACCAAACAAGCATGAATCAAGAGTTAAAAGCAAGAAAACTACAACTAGCAAGAGAGGGAGGGGGTGCAGTTTTGAGCAGTAAAAAGGGGGAGAAAAATCTGTTTTTCTCCTTACTTGAATGGTTGAGAGGTGATGAATCAAGTGATAGTTGAGCCTAGTTGCAAGTATGATGAAGGTTGGAGGTTGAAATCTCAAGAAAATGGAGGTGGATGACAATGGAGCTTCAAGCTCTTTCTCACTCTAGAAAAGAAAGAAGAAAAAGATGAAATGAGGGTTAGGGGGGTGAGGGCTCGGGTTTGGGGCTAATGGGAGGGGGTTTTATATATTTTTTTTTCACTTAAAAATAACACTTGGTTAATAAACCATCTAATAAAGTGTTAAAAGGATTAATCACACAAAGGTTGACACCTAATCATAAAGTAGGATGCTAATCACATCAACTAATCTATCTCATCTAATCTCACATCTCTCATGATTACCCTCTAATTTTAGAGTATAAGGGTTGCTAAAACACGGCGGTGAATAATCGCGTTACCGATTAATTTTCCGCCGATAACTTCACGAAAATTAATTTGACGAGAAATTAATTCACCGCGTGAAAATAAAGTATCATAAATAATAATAACAATAATAATAATAATAATAATAACAATCTAAAACACTTACAAATAATCACAATAAGTCACGATTCGATTTTCATCGAAATCGGGATTCATTTAAAATTTTATCCGCGGCAAAACTGCCCGGCGATTTGAAACGCGACGAAACTTCGTTAGAATCTTTCGACGATATTCGAACCATGAATTAATATGAAGTATTAATTGTCAATTCAATTTGATCTTGATTTATTTAAATCACTTATTTAGAGAACAAGGAATTGCTTATTATAGCATAATTACGATAAAAATTACACTACAATAACGCTAAATAACGTATCGCAAAAAAATACGGGTGTTACAATACTCCCCTCTAAAAATAATTTTGTCCTCGAAACTACGGGTAAGATACGTACCGAGGAAAAGTTTTGGATACTGATCCTTCATCTTCTCTTCCAGCTCCCACGTTGCATCACTGGTCTTCTGATTCCACACAACTTTGACAAGTTGAATCTCTTTATTCCTTAATTGCTTAGTGTATTGTTTACGCCCAGAACTGCGTTACGGTAGTTTTTTAGCTCGTAAATCAAGAAAATGATATTCATAAAAATGCTTCTAATATTTTTAGGGACATTTTGGTTGATTAATAATTTTTGATTATAGAATAATTTATTAGATTTATTTTTAGAGTTTTTGGTACAAAAACCCTAATACACGCGTAACGCCGCGCATCCAATTGAGCAAAAATGAAACGAAACAAAACCATATGACCAGGGGGCATGAATGGCGGCCCAAATGGACCAATGGGAGGTCAGCCATGTGCTGGTAGCCTACAATTTTGTAATGGAGCCTTTTGATTGGTTAAGGGAGTAAATGATAATTAGTCAATGTAGTTAGTTTGTAACTAGTTTGGTTAATTCGTAATTAAATGAACAAATTCATTCCTTCCATGTCCCCAAATTTTCGTGGCCTTCTTCCTTACCCATGATCAGCCCATTCATTCCTTCATTAGAGAGAAAAACTTGAGAAAATTTTTAGAAAGAGAAAGTGTGGGTTTTTGAGAGATTAAGTGTTTATGCTTGCATCTTTGCTTCCTTCCTTCTCAATCCTTGTTCAATCATCATCTAATCTCTTGGTAAGCTCCACACGATCCATCCCTCATCTCTCTTGAGTTCCATGATTTGGGTTTTGAAGGACTTGTTTTTGGGTAAAAGTGATTGTTTTTGCTAGATTAGTGAGATTAGTCCTTCGATCTTTTAATTCCTTCCATGATTAAGCATGTTTAGAGTATTTAAAAATTGAGAAACCCTAAGTTTTTGAGCTGGCCGAAATCAGGGGCTGTTTAAGGAATTGTTTTAGCTTTATTTTGTCGATTTGGATTTAGTTCTTTGGTGGGTTTTAAGTGGTATGTTTGAAACTAGTCATATAAGCATGTTTTACAATAGTTTTCAGAAATTAATTTGATTAAAGTTGGGGCTGGATACCATGGCTCATTAGTATGGTTTTGATGATGTTTTAATTTGTTTTTAAAGTGTGTTAAGTGTTTAAGAAGTTAGTTTTTGGTTAGGACTTTAAATCTCTAAAGATTTGTATGTTTGAAGCTTTGAAAAATGGATTGAAACAAAATAAATTTAGGGCTGTTTTGGGGTTGTAAAAACAGTGGCTTATGAATATGATTTGGGTAAGTTTTAACTTGGTTTTAATTGTGTTAAAGTGGCAAAGAAATTGTCTTATGATAAGATGTTTTGATGAAGCAAAGTTTGTAAGATTTTGATGTTAAAAGGTTTGAAAACTTTGGAGTTGTATTTGAAGCCTTGAAACCGTGGGCCTTATGGTGTTTTGGAACATGATATTAAGTTTGTTTTAGGCCTAAAATAGTTGTAAAAAGTGTTTGATGATTTGATTTAGCAAAGCTTTTCAAAGAAACTTGATTTTGGCAAAAGATTTGGTTTATGTTTCAAGAATTGTTTTGAACTTGTAATAAAATTGTTTCTAAAATTTTGTGACATGTTTTAGTGTTTTGAAAAATGGTTCAAAGTTGGGAAAATACTATTCAAAGTGGTAAAACACTATTCGAATTGGTAAATTTTGGTTTAGGTATTTTTCAAAGTGTGTGGTATTTGAAAAAGTTTCAAAACTTGCATGACTTAGACTTGTTCCATGATATATGACTAGGTGTGATCCATATGGGATTTAGTGAGTAATTCTTAGGTTTTTAGGGACCCAATACCCGTAGCTGCCCTAGGAGCTTCGGACTTGAGTTTTAGTTCTAATTGATTGAACTTGTGTTGTTAAGGTTCGTGCGAGAAACGACTTGACGATAGTTTGGAATTATCTTACTTGGATTTTTAAAGCGCCCAAGGTAAAGGAAATTCTTACATAATGAGTTTGGGCTTTTCGCCTTGTGTGTTGTTTGGTTTGATTGTTTGATTGATTGTGTGGTAGTACTTGTAGTATTACTATGTGCTGTCTGAAATGCTGTTGCATGTCGTAGCATACTGAATTGTTATATGATGTCTGAAATGTTGTAGCATGTTCTTAGCCCTGTGTGGCATTATGATTTGTATTGTTTTCCTTGAATCATGATGGATTTAATTGATACTTGGAATTGATTTGGAATATGAAAAATATTGTTGATGATAATGGATTAATTAATAATGCGTTGTTCGACTGTTATTAGTTTGGCGACTTACAACGGTAAGTCTGATGCGATTCCATGAGCCGAGAAATATTTTCAAGGTAAACTAAAGGTATCTTTCTAAAATAAGTCGGCGAACACGCTTTATGGATCAAAGTTATGATTTCTTAAGTAAATTGTTAAGGACATTTTGACTTAAAAGTAAGCGTGAGGGTTTTAGTACAACTAGTTAAAGCTTACAAAGAATGTAGAATGGAATTATAGTAGAAAAAGAATTTGAATAAGCGATGTATTTTGCGAAAACAGTTAAGTTGAATAATGTGTTTGGTGGAAACTCTGGCTAGGAAAGACTTGGTTATTAAGAGTGTTTGCACCACCTCTCTTTCCTGGAAATTTCCCCTAATGCATTATTTAGCACAACTAAGGTTCCAACGACCTAATGCTAAAGAGTTATTTATAGTACAACAACACTTAGGTGTGACACAAAAATTGAAATTGGAAACCCACTAAGTTAAGTGAGTGAGGGTTCGTCGATCCGCATTGACTAATTAAACATTACTCGTGCGCTCCTTATGGTGAGCATGCCATATTGAAGAATTTGTTTGGATGCATACTAACCATTGAGCATCGACACTCGGAGCGTTTGATTGTCTTAAAGACTTCAAAAGACGAGTTGTCACTTCATTGCCTAACGCGTGGCAAGCCTAATACGTGGCAAGCCTAATGCGTGGCTATATTGTTCGGACGTTGGGAAAATTCCTCGTCTACTGCTGACCTATTAAGGCTGCAAGTGTATACACAAACTTGTTCATAATGCATTGACATGCATGGCTAACCACATTTATAATATGTTATGAATTGTTTGATGAATCTGATATTGGGATGACTTGATCATTGATCTGTTGATAGAATTGTCTGCCCACATGCAATTGTTTGATATTGTGCTACTTGATTGTTGATCTATTGGTTGATTTGTTTGCTCACGTGCAATGCTTGATATACCATGATAATGCGTGCGGTCTATTAAGTATGTATATGTATATAAAGGCATGTTGTTGTGTTATATATATATATATATATATATATATATATTGTTTGCATGTGACATAGCCTATGATAAACTCGTGGACAAAGAATTTACCCTTGTACTGTTGTTGGATTGGATATTCTTATGAATGTCACTTCCAGATGGAGTTCCATTGCTGCTGCAGTTTCGTCTTTCTAGGAGCGTTGAAGAATGAGCCAGTGGAGGAAGATTCCTCTGAGTGCTTTATGTCTTGATCTTGCTGAATGGTTTATCAGTAAGAGTTATAGTTGTTGGCCAGCTTAGCTTAGGGTTTCGTGTTGATTATTTGCGTAATTACTTATTGCCTTGTAATTACACTCTTCGAAAAACTCGCCTCAGTGCGAAATGATAATGTTATGTCTTATGTGATCTGAAGCATTAATTGTGATGTGATATACTCTGATATTTGCAAAAGATTGATTTGGCATCATTTAGAAAATTGTAATACTCTTTACGTCTCAATTTTGAAAAGGATTTCAAAGGAAAAAAAAAACTACTCCTATTTTCCATTGCCAAATACAGAAGAGTACTTTTTACTGAAAGCATATAAGCATTAAATGTTTTTCGGCATTAGATTGGGTTGCACCGTAGCGCTCCGAAAACGGGGTGTTACAATAGTGGTATCAGAGCAGTTCAGTTCTAACCGGACCGCTTTGTTTAAGCTGGCCACGATTGTCGGGGATTGTCGGGTATAAGTTTGTTTTGCCTAGGATATGTGCATTCTGTTTGTGAGTGTCTGAAATGTTTCCAAGTTGAAATAGGTGTGACATTGTGTGAAATTGTGTGCAATCATCCTAGATGATTGATTTTGTTGTGGGCTTTTGGTTAGTTTACTCTATAGAAATTCGATGCCTCTGAGACGAACGAATCTTTCTGTTAGAGTTAAGAATTTAGAGATGAATCACGTAATCCGAGTGATAGTCAGGATAGTAACTGCTGTTACCTAACAAATCGCCACGAAAAATCAACACGATTTGCTAAGACAACAAGGGGAGGAGCGAGTTGTTGGAGGGCCAATTAGGCCAGATTATCGGAGCAAAGGAAAAGAGGAAGGCAACAACAAGGAGTACCTTATTTTTGCCTCAGGGAAATGACTGCAGTCAGGATCATCCTATGGCGCAGGCTATTGGGAATAGCAAGAAGAAGAAGTGGCGCTATTACAAATGTGGATGCAAGGAACACTTGGCTGATAAATGCTCATCGAAAGATCGATTGTGCTTTAACTGCAAGAATCCAGGACACCTTTCTAAGGACCGTCAGTTGCCAAAGGTGGGATCAACTGCAATTAATGCTGCGAAGTTTGCACACCCAGCTGCTGGAGGACGTGCCTACATGATAGGCAGAAGAGGGAATCACAAGCATCGATAGTCGGAGACGCACTGCTTCAACTGTGGAGATGAAGAGCACAATGCTAACCAGTATCCAACCAAGGAAAGATTGTGTTTTAACTGCAAGGGACCGGGCCAACTGTCCAGAGACTACAGGGTACCATGAGCTGAGCCTGTTTCCAGCAATGTCAGAGCGACGAGACCAACCACTAAGGGACGTGTCGACAGACTAAGCGGAGCAGAGAGCTCATCCTCTGAAGACTTCATTCCAAGAAACGCGACACAAAGGAGTTATGAGTGGATAGAGATTTACAAGAGAGATTATCCATAGGAGACGCTATAATTATCGTATTATATGTATTATGGTGTGTGTGTGGTTCTAAGTATAGACCACATAAGTGTTTTAACTCTATGACGTATTTTATTATTATATTAGATTCCAAAATCCATATTTATAAAATACTTTTGGTATTACAATATATGCTATTGTGATTATTTTGTGAGCGTATTATTATACGCGAATATATTTTAGAGCGCGTTGAATTAAATTTCTCTTGATAATTTAATTTACGTGATTTGTCGTCAATCAAGCAACCGATTATGTGACTACCCTGACACAACGAATTAGTGCGATGTAGAAACCTTGGGGGCTAAGTCAAGAGAACATTTTGGAGTAGGTGAGAGTTAGTGGAGGGAGTATAGTGCATGATGATTATTGGTTGGACATTTTGAAGAATCCTATACCTTACCTTTGTCTTTAAACACATGGATGGCTTAGTAGAAATTTTGGTGGGGGTCACTTTTCCCTTCCTTTCCTTCTTACCGGTTCCATCTCAATCATAGAGGGAGAGAATAAGTTTTTGTGTGTTGGTGTTAATGGAGAGAGAACTGTAACTTTCTTCATTTTTATTCCCTAGTGAGCCGTGAGTCATTTTGCTCTAAGACCTCCATTTTTCCTTCATCCTTATCCTAAATAGTACTCAATTGTGTGGTGGAGAGAGGTGTGAGAAATCTTGAGAGTTTACAGAGTTTTGGGAGTAGTATTACTAGCCTTAAAGCCGTGAGATTGTGAATGTGTTAGAGCTTGATCTTTTTTTTTCCACTTCCTTCGTGAGAAAACCGTGAGCTTTAGGCGATGTTTGGGATAGACCCTCTTTCACTTCTGCAATTGTTGTTGATGATGTGGTTGTTGTTGATGTTGGTGATTTTGAGAGTTTTGCTTTTTCTTGTTTTGAAAATATGAGCTCTTGCAGGATTTGTGGGTAAGTATTTCAAATTACTTAAGCTTTTGATTTTGTGTTGTTTTAAATTATTTTGTTGATGGCTTTAGAAAAATTTTCCTTTCTTTTGTTGTATGAAACCAATGAGTTATTTCATGACTTTCTAGTTGATCTGTTGTGAGTTTTAGAGAAAAGTTTGGTGTTGATCTTTTGTTAAAAAGCTTTTGAGTGTGTATGTGTGCAAGCCGTGAGGCTTTTTGAAAAAGAGTAAAAAGATTTTGATTTCTAATAATAGGTTCTTAGTGATTTTGTTGTTGGTGGTGTTTAAAAGCTTTTAAGGAAAGTGTTAATTTTTTATCCAAGTATATTTTGATGACTTAGAATTTGCTAAAAGTTTTAGTTTTTGATTTAGGTGTGTCTTGATGATTTTAAGGCAATGAAAAACCTAATCTCAAAAGAACCATAATATTCTTGAGAAGGTTGAGTCTTGAAGAGATAAAGTTTTGTTTTATGCAAATCAATTCTTGTCTTGTGTTAATTTTAGAGATTCGAGGTTTCAAAAATAAAAGGAATTTGATGTTGCTTTTTGTTTTAAACCGTAGTTGTGTAGGCATATTTGTGTTAGTGAAGTTTTGTTGGTGTTAGCATTTAGCCGTAATTTAGTGTTGTCGTGACCGTGTTCGTGATCGTGTTCGTGATGGAGTAGAGAACGTAGCTTAGAATAAAGGCATCATTCGCAAGGACTTCTTCGACATGGATGCATAGTATTGTGTTTTTGTAAACATTTGAGTTAATGATGTAGTGTCTTACTTTAGTAAGAATATATGAATAAAATGTATGCTTTGGTCTTTGACTGTTTGAGTGTAATAATTACCATGTTGTACTAATTTTCAAAGTCCAAAATTTATGATATGCTTTTACTATTAAGTTATGATTTTTTTTCACACTTTTGATTTTGTTTTAGTTTATAAGTGAATTTTCGAGGACGAAATTTTTTTTAAGGAGGGTGGTAATGTAACATCCCAATTTTTATGTAAATTATTTTACAGTTCCAACTACTTGAAAATAAATCATAGAGATTGATCACCTCAATGGTTTGTTAAAAGTATGAAGAACTACAAAGATTTATTGTAAACAATTTACTGTTTTAGTAATTAATTCAGATTAAGAGACAGTGTAGACGTATACTGTTTTTAATATGAATTAATTTTGAAAAATGTGAAAAATTGTTGTTTGATTAAAGAAAAATATTTTATTGAATGAGAAATAATTTTAGGACTTAATATATATTTTTAAGTCACAGTTTGGATTTTCGATGTTTAGTTAGTTGTTAAATTGTCTGTTTTATGTCATATTTAATATGACTTTTATTTTTATGATTTTGTATTTATGATTTTATTGTTTGAATAATAATTAGATGATAAGAGAAATTGAAATTAGTAATCCTCACTACTTTACAATTTTTATTACGCTGCGAGAATTCCATTGAATTCTGTCGTAACTAGGCTATTTGGTGAGTTTCTAACTGAAACATACCCAAACATGATCCAAATTTTATAAAATTTGATATATTATCATTTTCCAATATTTAGGATTTATTGGAATTTTTTTGAAATTTTTAGGAATCAAAAAATATTTAGGTATTATCTACGCCCAAAACTGCGTTACGGTAGCGTTTTAGCTCGTAAATCGAGAAAATGACATTCATAGAAATAATTCTAATATTTTTAGGGACAATTTGTTTTATTAATAATTTTTTATTATAGAATAATTTATTAGATTTATTTTTGGAGTTTTTGGTACAAAAACCCTAATACACGCCTAACGCTATGCACCCGATTGACTGAAAACCCGACGAAACGAAACCATATGACCAGGGGGCATGAATGACGGCCCAAATGGACCAATGGGAGGCCAGCCATGTGCTGGTAGCCTACAATTTGGAATGGAACCTTTTGATTGGTTAAGTGAGTAAATGGTAGTTAGTTAATGTAGTTAGTTTGTAACTAGTTTGGTTAATTCGTAATTAAATGAACAAATTCATTCCTTCCATGTCCCCAAACTTTCGTGGCCTTCTTCCTTGCCCATGATTATCCCATTCATTCCTCCATTAGAGAGAAAAACTTGAGAAATTTTTTTGAAAGAGAAAGTGTGGGTTTTTGAGAGATTAAGTGTTTATGCTTGCTTGCATCTTTGCTTCCTTCCTTCTCAATTCTTGTTCAATCATCATCTAATCTCTTGGTAAGCTCCACGATCCATCCCTCATCTCTCTTGAGTTCCATGATTTGGGTTTTGATTGTTTTTGGGTAAAAGTGATTGTTTTTGCTAGATTAGTGAGATTAGTCCTTTGATCCTTTAATTCCTTCCATGATTAAGCATGCTTAGAGTATTTAAAAATTGAGAAATCCTAAGTTTTGGGGCTGGCCAAAATCAGGGGCTGTTTATGGAATTGTTTTGGCTTTATTTTTTCGATTTGGATTTAGTTCTTTGGTGGGTTTTAAGTGGTATGTTTGAAACTAGTCATATATGCATGTTTTACAAAAGTTTTGAGAAATTAATTTAATTAAATTTGGGGCTGAAAACCGTGGCTCATTAATATGGTTTTGATGATGTTTTAATTTGTTTTTAAAGTGTGTTAAGTGTTTAAGAAGTTGGTTTTTGGTTAGGACTTTAAATCTATAAAGATTTGTATGTTTGAAGCTTTGAAAAATGGTTTGAAACAAAATAAATTTGGGGCTGTTTTGGGGTTACAAAAACAGTGGCTTATGAATATGATTTGGGTAAGTTTTAACTTGGTTTTAATTGTATTAAAGTGGCTAAGAAATTGTCTTATGATAAGAAGTTTTGATTAAGCAAAGTTTGTAAGATTTTGATGTTAAAAGGTTTGAAAACTTTGGAGTTGTATTTGAAGCCTTGAAACCGTGAGCCTTATGGCGTTTTGGAACATGATATTAAATTTGTTTTAGGCCTAAAATAGTTTTAAAAAGTGGTTGATGATTTGATTTAGCAAAGCTTTTCAAAGAAACTTGCTTTTGGGAAAAGATTTGGTTTATGTTTCAAGAATTGTTTTGAACTTGTAATAAAATTGTTTCTAAAATTTTGTGACATGTTTTAGTGTTTTGAAAAATGGTTCAAAGTTGGGAAAACACTATTCAAAGTGGTAAAACACTATTCCAATTAGTAAATTTTGGTTTAGGTATTTTTCTAAGTGTGTGGTATTTGAAAAAGATTCAAAACTTGCATGACTTAGACTTGTTGCATGATATATAACTAGGTGTGATCCATATGGGATTTAGTGAGTAATTCCTAGGTATTTAGGGACCCAATCCCCGTAGCTGCCCTAGGGGCTTTGGACTTGAGTTTTAGTTCTAATTGATTGAACTTGCGTTGCTAAGGTTCGTGCGAGAAACGACTTGACGATAGTTTGGAATTACCTTGCTTAGATTATTAAAGCGCCCAAGGTAAAGGAAATTCTTACATAATGAGTTTGGGTTTTTCGCCTTGTGTGTTGTTTGGTTTGATTGTTTGATTGATTGTGTGGTAGTACTTGTAGTATTACTATGTGCTGTCTGAAATGCTGTTGCATGTCGTAGCATACTGAATTGTTATATGTTGTCTGAAATGTTGTAGCATGTTCTTGGCCCTGTGTGGCATTATGATTTGTATTGTTTTCCTTGAATCATGACGGATTTAATTGGTACTTGGAATTGATTTGGAATATGAAAAATATTGTTGATGATAATGGATTAATTAATAATGCGTTGATCGACTGTTATTAGTTTGACGACTTACAACGGTAAGTCTGATGCGATTCCATGAGCCGAGAAATGTTTTCAAGGTAAATTAAAGGTATCTTTCTAAGATAAGTCGGCGAACAAACACGCTTTATGGATCAAAGTTATGATTTCTTAAGTAAATTATTAAGGACATTTTGACTTAAAAGTAAGTGTAAGGGTTTTAGTACAACTAGCCAAAGCTTACAAAAAATGTAAAATGGAACTATAGTAGAAAAAGAATTTGAATAAGCGGTGTATTTTGCGAAAACGGTTGAGTTGAATGACGCGTTTGGGAAAACTCTGGCTAGGAAACACTTGGTTATTAAGAGTGTTCGCATCGCCTCTTTTTCCTGTGAATTTCCCCTAATGCATTATTTAGCACAACTAGGGTTC
Source organism: Calophaca sinica (assembly GCA_037113605.1). Taxonomy (NCBI): domain Eukaryota; kingdom Viridiplantae; phylum Streptophyta; class Magnoliopsida; order Fabales; family Fabaceae; genus Calophaca; species Calophaca sinica. Next base: position 99,984,127 of record CM073735.1, on the reverse strand, counting down.
CAACGACATAATGCTAAAGAGTTATTTCTAGTACAACAACACTTAGGTGTGACACAAAAATTGAAATTGGAAATCCACTAAGTTGAGTGAGTGAGGGTTCTTTGATCCACATTGATTAATTAAACATTACTCGGGTGTTCCTTATGGTGAGCATGCTATATTGAAGAATTTGTTTGGATGCATACTGACCATTGAGCATCGACCCGCGGAGCGTTTGATTGTCTTAAAGACTTCAAAAGATGAGTTTCCCTTCATTGCCTAATGCGCGGCAAGCCTAATTTGTGGCTATATTGTTCGAACATTGGGAAAATTCCTCGTCTACTGCTGACCTATTAAGGTTGTAGGTGTATACATGCAAACTTGTTCATAATGCATTGACATGCATGGCTAACCACATTTTTAATATGTGATAAATTGTTTGTTGAATCTGATATTGGAATGTCTTTCCCTATTGTTATGCATTTGCATGTCATTTTTTCTTAAAATAAATAACATCAGAAGTGTAAGCATAAGTTGAAATTGACTAATGAATAAAGGAACCCCATGCCTTTGGAATTGGTAGAATATCAGCACTTTTAAATCTAATGGATTCTTCCTTTTAATTTGTACCAAGAGGTTTAATTTGCAAACTGTAGTCTTCTAGTGTGTTGGGTACTAGAGTAACAAAATAATAATACACAACTAAAATTAAGAGACGGGAAAATGAGAAAATAGACACACAAAATTTCCGTGAACAAACCCTTTTAATTTGTCAGTTTTATGTTATATTTAATATGACTTTTATTTTTATGATTTTGTATTGAAGATTTTATTGTTTGAATAATAATTATATGATAAGAGAAATTGAAATTAGTGATCCTCACTAATTTACAAATTTTATTACGCTGCGAGAATTCTATTGAATTCTGTCGTAACTAGGCTATTTGGTGAGTTTCTAACTGAAACATGCCCAAACGTGATCCAAATTTTATAAAATTTGAGATATTATCATTTTCCAATATTTAGGATTTATTGGAATATTTTTGGAATTTTTGGGCATCAGATAATATTTAGTGTATTGTCTACGCCCAGAACTGCGTTACGGTAGCGTTTTAGCTCGTAAATCGAGAAAATGACATTCATAGAAATACTTCTAATATTTTTAGGGACATTTTGTTTGATTAATAATTTTTGATTATTGAATAATTTATTAGATTTATTATTGGAGTTTTTGGTACAAAAACTCTAATACACGCCTAACGTCGTGCACCCGATTGAGTGAAAACGCGACGAAACGAAACCATATGACCAGGGGGCATAAATGGCGGCCCAAATGGACCAATGGGAGGCCAGCCATGTGCTGGTAGCCTACAATTTGGAATGGAGCCTTTTGATTGGTTAAGGGAGTAAATGGTAGTTAGTTAATGTAATTAGTTTGTAACTTGTTTGGTTAATTCCTAATTAAAAAAAATTTCTACCTTACCCAAAGGATTAACCTAAAAGAGCAACCTTTGATCCAAAGCTGGTATTCCCATATCTTTATCTTTCCGTCATTCATTTTCCATAACTAAATCCTTAAGGTAAGACTTATGTGGACCTATTCTTTGAATTTCATTTTTCTTTTCTACCTTGAAATCAATTGTAAAACCGTTCTTCAATGTTCTGTGTATACCTAATCATGGAGGGCGTTGGGCTGAAGTGAAGGACAACTTTCTCTTCCAATATCCTTGCTGTTATTGTGGACTTTTTTCCAAGTATGGGGGTAAGAATGTCTTCGTAATCTTGGTTTGACAGAGAATTAAGACTATAGGGTTTTTCTCCAATTCCCTATTACGCTTTTAATTAATCATGGAATCCTTGTAGGAGCAAGGCTTAATAGGATTATTGGTTCTAATATTAAACCTTTTAAGTAAATAATTATAATTTGTTGAAGTTGTTGGTTGTGTAGGAGCACAACCAATGTTCATGAATTGTGACTATTAATGATTGAGTGACATGTTCCCTAAGTGTGTTATGTGTTTGATTGATGATTTTGCACTCTAAAATTGTATGAACATTATGTGCGGTTTTCTAGGTTAGTGAAGGGTTACAAAATATAATTGAAGGTAAGAAAACAATTAGGAATTAATCTAGACATTTTGGGTTACGTTTCTGCCATCATTGTTGTTTTTCTCGTGTTATTCAATTACAACCCCTAGCTTGACCGAGACAAGGACTTAGGAAAACTAGGAAGTAAAATCTAATTATGTTAACCAATTAACCTGTAGTAGGTAACCGATTACACCTTAGATCAAAATTGAGGGTGCTGATTTTAATAGTCAACTTGGTTAGGATCAAGGTAATTAAAACCGGACCGGGTATTGAACCGGAGAGGGCCAGGGTTCAGGGTTTTTGGGTCGGACCAGGGTCGAACCGGGTTCGAATAAAATATTATTTTTTAAATATTTCATACAATATATATATAAATAATAAACAAAAAATAACTGATATTCATAACTTCACATAATAAAAACTATACTTCACTTAACAATAACAACTCTAAATAGAGGCTAAGTTCAACAAGACAACAACACATTCAACCAATTCCAACAAGTTCAAACTAAAAATTTTAAAATTACAATTAAAAATTGGCCATTTAAAAAAAAAAAAGCAAGTTTACGAACCGGTTTCTCGGTTTTTACCCGGTCCGGTCCGGTTTTTTACCGGTTCTTAAACCGGACCGTCCGGTTTTTTCACAGGCGGTCTAATTGCACTACTCGGACCGTCCGGGGGTTCGGTTCTCTGTCCAACCGGTCCGATCGGCCGGTCCGGTCCGGTTTTTGTAACCTTGGTTAGGATAGCTAAGATGGCTACATATATGAATTGTTAGAACCCTTATGTTATGATCCAAACCCATGGAAGGGATGGTATTGCCCATTAAACGAACCAGAGACCAGAAACTAGCCTACGATTGACATTTAACCGATTAAGGAGTATTAGTTAACTGACTGAGACAACTAGATGAGTTTTAATCGATTAAACCATGAGTGTTAACCGATTAACGGACCACATAGGATGTAGAATGCTAAGTTATGATCTGGGAACTTTGTAAGAACCTTAGAGGGATAGTCTAAGCCTAGGATGTGATTCTCTTAAGGTACTTGGAGGATAGTAAGAGTTATGGGAACTGAGCTATCGTTGTATGTTAGAATAGGCATGTTCTTTCGACTACTTATGCGACGAAGCAATGACTGACGACGATGTGTCACCTAAAATGAAACGTTGATACGACATTAAATGAAGGATGGCTGGACATCTGACTGAAATACTTGTGTATTCATGTTGCTCTAATGAATTTGGATTGGGGGAAAGATATAACGAAGCGTGACAATGGGGGGTTTTCAATGACCTTTGGGGTACTACATAAAGGTATAGGCTTGCAGCCACCAATGGGACGCCCTTCGAGAAGGATCACCCTAACATGTCACTAGACATTATCATGAATGGTGAGAGTATTGATGGGGAATCTTGCTAAATGGGGATTTCACCAGGCCAGCCGAATGTCGAGGTCCCCTTTGTCTTTCCGGAGTTAGTTGGTTATGGATCTGCATTGCATAGGAAGTGTCTGAAATTAGTTTGGTATACGTTGTGTGTTGTCATGCATCATCCATATTGTGTTGTACCATGAACCTGTATGATTATGAATGTGTCTTGATAGTTTCCATGTTGTAAGTATATGTGTTTGTGTTGGTTTTGTCTCTTTCTTCATATAGCCTAGACATGATTTCTCATCCATGCAACCGTTTTTCAGTATTACAACAGGAGAATAAGAGACTACTATACGAGTTCATACAGTCGTGACGTCTAAGGGGCGACTTGGTGGCAGTTGAAAGTCCCTATGAAAGCCCGATGATTTGTTAACTATCCTTTAAAAACTTAAGACTTCGGTCATTTACGATTGTCTGGGATTATCGTACTCTGATACATATGACATCGGGCGATGAGTTTACTTTCATATGCTACTTTCATATAATCATACCTCATGGATGCTATATAAATGATTTTAATTAGTTGTTTTAGTTTAAGTCTCATGATGTGAGATCCTCTTGATATTTACGAAAAGGTTTTCAAAAAAATCCACGTTTTAGTTCTGCAACTGTGTGCTCTTTTCTATCTATTGACTACATAAAGTATATTTCGTGGTAGAGGGTGTCTCAGAGAGTGCCAAACTATGTTAACGACTGAAGAATGAGCTCCCTCTTTCGCCATGTAATCGACACAATGGGTCGCTTCATGGTACACATGAACGAGTTTTACATCCCAGTCTTTATCCAAAATGGCCATTATTCGGGTAAACAAATTAGCAAACCCATGGAACTCATGGTGAACTCTGTCTTGGATTAACTTGATAACATCTAAGGAGTCAGTTTCACAAATGATCACCTTATGACCCAACTTAAAAGCGAGAAGAAAACTATGGTAGATCCCAAAGAGTTCTGCTAGGAGAGCACCTCCTCTACTATCACAGCTGGTGAACCCAACAACCCAGTCCCCTACTATTGTTCTAACAAGGATTCTAGAGCCCCATAATGAATGTCTCAGCCAAATAGCTCCCATCTGTGTTTAGCTTAACACAGTCCTCTGGAGGTGGGATCCAACGCGTCGTGTACCTGTCAACCTGGGGAGCTGTATTCTTTAGAGGGAAATAGGAAACAAAATTCTCATGGGATGGATCTGCCTTTCTAACCACTGTCTTTACCACCCAATTCTGCTCACCAAACCCACCACGAACAGGGTAGAAGCTCCGCTACAAACCATATCATGAATCCATGTCGGTGCATCTGTAATAGCTACAAACCCAAGAAGAATGAACAAACCCAGGCGTAGTCAGAGTTCCCTAGAGTGGGGATAATCTCTGAGGCGGTGAAAAATGTCTTCAACCTGCATAGAGCACCGTTGATAGAGCGGGTTGGTGGCCATTCCACGGTGGTATATCATCGAAGTGGTGGGAAGAGCATTACGTAAACACTACCAGACTAGATGCTGGATTTTTACCGGTGCTTTTATCTTCCAAGTCCACTCCAATTATAGGTAGGATCCCATTGTCTATTATGCTTGAGCAACCAGTGGTAAGCATACTTGCTGGTATAATCCTCTCCTTGGCACCACCCAAACCCAATGAATGGGAACAACCTCAATAAGCTGAGAGGTTCTCAAATGAAAACGGACCGTTGAGCTAACAACAAGTGGCATGATGGTAGCCAGCTGACGAATGTTCCAAGAGCTTCTTTCCCAAATGTTTCTAAGAAGCAAGTTCGTATCCGAGATATTCACGTAGTCCACCAAATTGCATAACAACCCAATTTTGGCCCAATCAGAGTACCGTGGTGAAGTTGCGCCTGATCCAACACAGCATGTGAACCCGTCCTAGACAGAATCAAAAACTTTCTTAATACTCTGCTAGATAATGGACGAGTTCTTCCCCTTATCCATAGCCCAAACTGATTCATTCCTAATATACTTATAGGACAAAACCTGAACCCAAAGTTTATGGTAATGATAGATAAGACTCCAAACTAGCTACCCAAGAAGGGCTAAGTAAGTTATTATCACGGATTCCAAGTCCACCAAAACGGCGAAGGGATGTCATAGTATCCCAATTCACTAGACTCCAACCACAATTCTGTCCAATCTTGCCCGAAATGAAACTTTTGGTCATCTTATCAATATGGTTACAAACATGAGAAGGCAAGTGGTGAATTTGCACTATGTTCCTCTTTTTTTTTTTTTTTTTTAGATATTATATGATCCTTTTTATATTGTGGATGTGATACGGTGGACACTGTTGAGTCACTTAGTAATGCAGTGTGTTTAGCTAAAGGGAAAGAGCTACCAAGTGATATTGGGCCGGATCAAAATAGGGGGACCTTAACGGGCCTAACAGTGATAATAAAAAGGGCATTATTAAATGCACCCCCACCTGGTGGGTATACCTCCCATTTTTCGAATTTTCCAAAATACCCCCGAATAAAAACAGTAAAAATTCTTTTTTTTATTCTGAACATTTTACCGGAAATTGCAATTTCCGGTATACAAATTGTATACCGAAAATTGCAATTTTCGGCAACAAATTTTAAACACAATGTTACCGGAAATTGCAATTTTCGGTATACAAATTGTATATCGGAAATTGCAATTTCCGGCAAGAATTTTAAACAAAATGTTACCGAAAATTACAATTTCCGGTATACAATTGTATACTGGAAATTGTAATTTTTGGTAAGAATTTTTTGTAATATTTACCAAAAATATTAATTTCCGGTATACAAAGCACGAACAAGAAATTGCTCCTACGATGTGCATGTAACCAGGAGCACATTGAAGAGATACAAAAGAGATAATTCTCTATTGGGGGGAAACTGAACCCTTTGATTAAGGATCTTCACCCATACTGTCAACAATCTCTCTATGCATTCGGACTAGCTTACTTAGCAAAGTAAGCTAGTCCGATTGCATCGAAAGATAATCGTTGATAAACAGATGCCAGCTTATGATGGTCGAAAGAGCTTATTTACGACAGGTCCATTCCCTTTTACATCAAAGAATTTTGTAGTCAAACACTCATTTTTTATTTTTTTGCACTCAGACTTGGTGGAAAACGCTCTCATCGTACCGGAAATACGAATTTCTGGTACGTATTTTGTTTCGTTTTGAACTTTGTTCCGAAAATTTCAATTTTCGGTATACAAAATATATACCGAAAATTGTAATTTTCGGTAACATTGTTTCCGAATCAAAGTTTCCGGAAATTGCAATTTCCGGTATACAATTTCTATACCGGAAATTGGAATTTTCGGTAGACAGCATTAAAATAACGTACTGAAAATTTGCAATTTCCAGTAAAAGATTAAAGAAATTGTGTACCGAAAATTGTGAATTTTCGGTATGCAATATTTTTAATCTTTTACCGGAAATTACAAATTTCCGATACGTTATTTTTTTTCCAAACTTTTTTTTCCCCACGTAATAATCTATTGTTTGTTTCATTTTAGTTTCATTGGAAATGGATGATTTTAGTGGCTTCAATTCTGACGAAGCTGACAAGCCGACCGACGTTTCTCAACATTTCGATTGTAGTGATGTATTCACTACTACGCAGGTAATTTAATTATTGTTTGATATTGTGAATATGTCGTATTTTTTTTAGCAAAACATTAAGATGAATACTTTTTTTTAGATATTTTCTACACGAGATGACCTTTTGTATTGGGCTCGAGAGGTTGGGAAGGAAAACAATATAGTTGTTGTCATTGTAAGATCAGCCACAGAAACAGGACAAAGAGGAAGAAAAATAAAAGTTATTCTGGGTTGTGAAAGGGGTGGAAAGTATAGATCAAACTCATCAAGTTCTTCAAAGTCAATTGGATCTCATAAGTGTGAGTGTCCGTTTGCGCTTAAAGGAAGACCCCTGTCAACGGGCGAAGGCTGGACACTTAAGGTCCATTGTGGAATTCACAACCATCGGATACCTGAAAGCATGATGGGTCATCCATTTGTTGGTCGTTTAAACCAAAATGAGAAAGAAATTGTTCATGACATGACAAAACGTAAGGCCGGGAAGCATTCTATTGACATTGAAAAGTCGCAATGTGGCCAATCTCACTGCCATCAGTCAAGTATATAATGAGCGGCGTAAGTTTCGATCAACACAGAAAGGTCCAAGAACTGAAATGCAACACTTGTTGAACTTAATCCAATGTGATCGATATGTGTCCTGGTATAGAAGACATGAAGGTTCTGACGTTGTTAGAGATATTTTTTGGACACATCCAGATGTCGTCAATTTATTGAATACATTTCACGTTGTCTTGTTCATGGACAGCACCTACAAAACCAACAGATATCGGCTGCCACTGTTTGAAATTGTTGGTGTTACCAGTACATCCCTTACATACACTGTGGCGTTTGCCTATTTGGATTCTGAGCAGCAGGATAACTTTGAATGGGCACTCTTGAAGTTAAAAGGTCTGTTTGTGCGATAGGAATCATTTCCTCAAGTTATTTTTACCGATAGATATATATCTTGCTCTGATGAATGCAATTGCGTCTGTTTTTCCAACTTCGGCCAATTTGCTGTGTCAATGGCACATAGGTAAGAATGTCTATGCGAAATGCAAAAAGTTGGTATTTCATGAAGACAAACATGAGGTAGTGAAGAATGCATGGGATGGTATTGTTGATGCGATTGACGAGTTTGAGTATCAGCACGGTTGATGACTTTTGAGTGTGTATGTTCAGAATTTCCTATTTTTGTTGAATATGTCAAGAATACATGGTTGAACCCCTTTAAGGAAAAGTTTGTTGCGGCATGGACCAACCAAGTGATGCACTTCGGAAATACAACAACAAATAGGTATGCTTAAACCAGTAGATAAAATTATGTTGATAATTTTGTTTTTTAAATGGTGTCATTGGTATTTGATGTGGTTTAATTTTTGTTTGTTATTAGAAATTTGAGTCTGCACATTGAACATTGAAGAGGAATCTACAAAACAGTAGGGGTGACCTGTGTCATTGTTGGGAAGCTATGAACAATATGATTGCACTGCAACACACTGAGATAAAAGCATCATTCGAAAGAAGCATAAACATAGTGGAGCACAGGCACAATAACCGTTTGCTTATCAAATTGCATGGATTTGTATCAAGGACTGCACTACAACTTCTTGCCGACGAGTGTAGCAGAGTGAATTATGTGGGTATCGATAAATCTACTTGTCGTTGCCTAATCAGAACGACACATGGGTTACCTTGTGCTTGTGAATTGGCAGGTTACATAAGACTGTTTGCACCTATTCCATTGGAGGCAGTTCACTTGCACTAGAGGAGTTTACATTTTGGTGAATACCAATCGCAACAAAACAAAGTTGAGACAGAAGGCGGGGTGTCAGAGGAAAAGCTTGCGCTTCAGTGGGATGCATTGGTAAATCGATTTCGATCACTTAATGTTATTGGCAAGAGGACACTGTTTGCCAAAGTGCGTGAACTTGTATTTCCGGACACAACTTCAATGTGTCCACCTCCTCAAAAGGTGAAGACCAAGGGAGCACCGAAAAAGGGTAAAGGTAAGGCCCCAGCAATGGATGGATATGATGTTAGGCGCGACCCATCATATTTTTCGCATCTGGACAACATGTATTCTGAGCATGTGGGCAACATGTATTCTGACGTACCATCTGGGAATACATCAAAGGCATCTAATGTATCATCTAATGTGCCCACAAGGAAAAAGAAACGATCTGATGTACCATCTAATGTACATCAAACCCCTTACCTGAGCCAATTTCCTCCACAGTTTCATCCATATATTGAGCAAATAGTGGATGTCGAAGATGATGGAAACTGCGGATATCATTCCATTGCAGCATTACTTGGTAAATCTAAGGACGGATGGCCATGACACACTACCAACCGCCCCTAAGTCACGTACCAGGTCCAGGTACTTGATGTCAATATATATATGGCGCTTGTTTGCCAAAATGGTACAGGCCAGCAGCAACATTATCATGGCCCTGGCTGCACAGTCCCACTGTTCATCGTAAACGCGCTGGTCATATGTCTTCATCAAGAAGTCAATACTCATATGAGTGCCCCTCATATCTGTCGTCTCCTTGTTTGCCTCTTCATATGTACACCCCAGCAATGTCTGTAAATAAGATATAGAAATGTCTGGATCCATCACTGGGGGTACATAAAAAGAGCCACTGACTTTAAGGCCTAGGAGGACAGACACATCATCAAGCGTGACTGTCCTCTCTCCAAAGGGCAGATGGAAGCTGCTCGTCTCCCGATGTCATCTCTCTGCAAAGGCTGACAATAAGGCCCTGTCAACCATCCTGAAGCTGCAGTATAGCAAGGAGGTTAGGCCGGCCTCCGAGAGATGGTCATTTACATGAGGAGGCGGTGATACTCTTCCACTCAACCATTTTTGCAACTTCAGGCCGTGAGAGGCCACCTTAAGCGCATCACGCTCCTGCACACAAATAAACATCATTGATCATATAAAAAAATAAACATTTGATCAAATAACAACCAGATATATACCTGCCCCTGCCATATCTGATAGGCAACGTGATGTTGATAATCTGTAAGCAACGACCCATCGTAAGGTCCTCCAGGAAAGGGAGCTTGGTCTCCAGCTATACCATGGTCTCCTCCAGCTATATCCTTGGAGCCTCGTATACAAAATGGGGATCCTGGTGGGCAACTACATCCTCGTGCGGCAGCCTGCTAGCAATACGCCTCTGACGCTCAAAGACAGTCGGAGGCTGCCGTTGTCTATGTGGGGGTGCACTACCAGGAGTGGAAGCTACTCCTCTCCCTCTCGACTTAGGCATATCTGAAAGACAAATAAATCAATTATATTAAAATACAATAAAATAAAAAATGTACCAAAAATTGCAATTTTCGGTACAAAAATTGTATACCGGAAATTGCAATTTCCGGTACAAAAACTTTAACCACACTAAAACTTTAACCACACTATCACCGGAAATTGCAATTTTCGGTATACAATTTTTGTACCAAAAATTGCAATTTCCAGTATACAATTTGTGTACCGAAAATTGCAATTTTCGGTAGAAAAATTATAACCACACTATCACCGAAAATTGCAATTTCCTTGTATACCGAAAATTGCAATTTCCGGAACTATGTTTAAAAAACAAAAAAAATATGTACCGAAAATTTTCAATTTCCGGTAAGATCAGAGCGTTTTCAGTTTCAAGAATTAAGAATTTTCGGAAGCGTGAGTGTGAGTGAATCGGGGTGAAGGTTGAGTTTTTGTTGTGTTATTCAAGGGGGCATTATGAGAAATTCACAATTTGTATACCGGAAATTGCAATTTCCGGTATACAATTTGTATACCGAAAATTACAATTTTCGGTAACATTGTGTTTAAAATTTGTTGCCGGAAATTTCAATTTTCGGTATAATTGTAATTTCCGGCAAAATGTTCAGAATAAAAAAAAAATTGCTGTTTTTATTCGAGGGATATTTTGGAAAATTCAAAAAATTGAGGGGTGTACCCACCAGGTGGGGGGTGCATTTAATAATGCCCTAATAAAAATAGGCATTGTATAGAGAAGGAGAAACCCATATGGCTAGCTGACTATATGGGAGTCACGTTTGATGCACTTGATTGCTCTGCACATGGTGAGATTCTAGAAGAATGTTTATTCTATTGAGGAGAGAGGGAATTATCCTTGCCGTCATAGATTCCCAATTTTCTGTTAAGATTTGCTGCCTTAGATGTCCTACACATGTCACTAGATCCATAGGAAATACCCTGAGAATTCCATGTATATATATGAAAGGATTCTAATGAATAATACAAGAAAGATTTAGTCAATCACTAGTGTAAAAAGAGGATTTTATACCGGTTAAAAGTCACTTTTTACACCGGTTTTGGGGCTGGTGTAGATGCTTTCAGTGTTGTATGTTGGGGTTTTTACACCGGTTATTTAACCAATGTAAAATGTCGAATGTTCTACACCAGTTATGTATCCGGTTAGCAAACCGTTTATTTGTTATTTTTTTGAAGGACGTTTTACACCGGTTATTTATATAACTGGCGTAAAAGTTAACCTTTTACACCGGTTATTTATATAACCGGTGTGAAATATCGCCTTTTACACCGGTTATTTAGATAATCGGCGTAAAAGGTTACCTTTTTTCCCATTTTTTATTAATATACATTCCTGCCCAGAGGCTTTCTAAAATGATAAATAATGCAGAAAATTTGACAAGAATTGGCAGTAGAATATATTGGCACCAAATTTGCCCAAAATTCAAACAATAATCTAATTTAGCAGTCAATTTTATACATCTATATAAAAGGAATGACATATCTACATTATACTAATTAAGCTTTTCAAAACAAGGAAAGATTGTACATTACTACATTATTTACATAAATATAACAAAGAGGAAACATCTATATTACTACATTATTTACATAAATAAAAAAGCAATGTCGTTTGGAATCTACTGCCCGATTTTGTCCTAGTTGCTTCTCTAGGACTGGCCAAAACTAGACTCAAGATGACACTCGTCATCGCTGCTGGCGTTTGCGTCAGTCCCTCTACTGATTCTTCAACTTCAATGTTGCCGATTAGGAGACGGAACCTTCCAAAGGTTTCATGATTCTTCTCCATATAATGCAAGAATTCTAGGGTTGATGCGTTAGTTAAAAACATATAATGAAGAGCAACCTGATGCATTTTGTCCACCTGATGATGGCGGAAACAATGAGTTCTTCTCTGTATTCTATAATGGTGTCAAGAAAATAACTCCCTGATTTTCCCATCATCTTTGGACAAATTTCTTCAGTGAGGAGGAAAACCAGGGAGTTATTTTCATGATACCATTATAGAATCAGAAAAGAACTCATTGTTTTTGCCGCCATCTGGTGGACAACATGCACCAGCTTGCTCTTCATTGTATCTTTTCAACTAATGCATCAATCCTAGAAAATATGCATTATGTGAAGAAGAATCATGAAGCCTTCGGAAGGTTCCATCTCCTAATCGGCAACGTTGAAGTTGAAGTTGAAGAATCAATACAGTGAACCGACACAAACAAAAACAACAACGACGAGTGTCCATCTTGAGTCTAGTTTTGGCCAAAACTAGAGGAGTAACTAGGATAAAATCGGGCAGTAGATTCCTCCGAAGGAGTCAATGGAGTGTACTCGGGTGCGATGGGAGAATACTCAGGTGTGGATGAACTATACTCTCCGATCTCATCCTCATCGCTGGGGATCTGAACAACGTGCCCTTGATGAACCTCCCTGGAAGCTACGAGCCTCCTGGTAGAGGGTGGTTTCCTCTAAAGCATGTATATACGAACGCCTGGGCCCCAACAATCAGCGTCGGCACGGGGATCAGCATACTGGTTCATCAAATCACGACCCTCATCGCGATAAGGATCGCTAAGACGAGCATCACGTGCCTCATTCCTCACAAAGATAGCTCGATACTCCCTTGCAGTCATCAGCCTACTAATAGGGGGACATGGCCTCCTAGAATCCATGCGAGTACGACGCCCACCACGACCACGGTTTTCATTTAAAGACATCGTCTGTTGTCAATAGTAGTCAATTATTAAGCAAAAAGGAGATAATACATTTTACTTTTACTTTTAAATATTAAAGAAAAAGGAGATAATACACACACTGAATACACTCAATCCTCCTCTGTTTCATCGGATAAAACCGATTGCTCAAACTCACCATCCATAATAACCCCATCCATAACATGAACAACAATCTCCCTTTTTCTAACATCTACTATTTTCGACATGTACAAGGGAAACCCAGACAAAGAATCAGACGACACAAACCCACCAAAACACAAATCAACAGAGCAAAAACCAGCGAAAGCAAAATAGCTAAAAAAAAAGAAAGAAAATGAAAGAAAAATTGAAGTAGTGACTCACCTATAGAAATGAAAGGTTGGTTGAGTAGACGAGAGACTCTTCTTCTTCTTCTTCTTCTTCTTCTTCTTCTTCTTCTTCTTCTTCTTCTTCTATTTTTTAAGCTTTGGTCAGAAGGACCAGTAGATTGTACAGTGAAACCTAAAGAGATTATCAAACAGATTAAAACCAAAAAGGGCCAAAGCTATAAGGTAAAAGAACAAACCTATAAGCAAGGAGAAGGAAACTAAACCAGATCTGCGATAGGGCTTCAAAGGAGAACGGCAACCAGAACCACGAGAAGGAGTACGGTGGCAAGAACCACGTGAAGTAGAGGTATTCGAACGACTACGAGTGAGGATGTGAACGACAACAGTGCAGCGGTGAGAGATAGGTCTCGAACGGTGGAGAGAACAAGGAGCACCGCGCGAGAGAAAGAAAGAGAGAACAGTGTTATCTCAGAGAAATGCTTCGCGCGTATCAGAATATGAGAGGGAGAAAGTTATTTTAATAAAAAGAATGACTTTTAACACCGGTTCTATAAATAACTGGTGTAAAAAGTGACACGATAATTTCAAAATTGCCACCGCATTACCTTTTACACCGGTTAAACCTAAAACCGGTGTAAAACGTTTTTAGTAAAAGTTTTTCTTTCTTTTAAAATGCATTTATCACACCATCCAACAGCTCTGACGTTTTTATCTGCACCCATTTTTAGCCAATAGATGTGTTTGGCATTGAATATTCCTTTCATTATAAATACACCTTGAGTTTGTTGATCTCATCACCAGTTCACAACTTCTTCCTCATCATCATCACAAGTTCATGTTCATGTTAATCCCCTATTTGATGTTTGTTGTGTGTGTTCGCCAGAGCTCCAGATACACACTATCTCGTTCAAATGGCAGAATGCCTATATCCCTTGTGACGCTTCCAAATTTTTCGTTGTCTATACGATTCAGTACGCCGTTTCTGCAATTAAGTACATCGCAAAAAAGCGACTTACGTCCTTAATAGTATAGGCAGTGAAAATTTGGAACGTGACAAAGGATACAGGGGTTCGCCATTTGAACGAGATAGTGTAAAAAGCCTTTTACACCGGTTATTTATAAAGCCCGGTGTGAAAGAATTAGACAAATCATGAGTTAATTGCAAAATTGCCACCGCGTTTCATTTTAATATAACCGGTGTAAAAAGTTACGCGATAATTTTAAAATTGCCACTGTGTCACTTTTTACTCCGTTTAAACATAAAACCGGTGTAAAACACCTAATTCTTTTTCGTTTCGTGCACCAGTGAATTTATTGTTCTATCAATTTTCTATTTTTCTTCTCAGAAGTAAAGCTTAGACTCGAATTTGAGCTAAGTTCTAATTCATCGCCTACCATATTTGGTGTCGTAGCTTATGGCCTAAGTCCTTGCTGTTTTGGGATGGTGTTGTTTTGCCTCTTGGTGCCACGGCACCAGATACAACACCAATATTTGTTTAGCCCTGACTGTTAAGTTAGTTTAAATTCTGTTATGTTGTTTATTGTAAATAACAAAATTAGTTATTTCTCTCATTCTCTGTACAATTAACACTTATATAAGTGGAGCTTGATTTAGGCTTCATAATCAGATAAAAATCATTCAGTTCTGAAAGTGCAAAACGGAATTTGTATTCTGTGAGAGAGAGAGAGAGAGAGAAAGATCATAGTTGCTTGGCAACATCTTGTAACACTCAAGGTTCATTGTGGATTTTCAGCTCTTCCTCTGCCCGTGGATGTAGCTAACACATTGTTAGTGAACCACATTAATCTTTGTGTGTTATCTTCTTCTCCTTTGCTCTTTTTTGTTAGTTTTGCATTCAGTTTTCTTGGAGTTTGATTAGTTTCTTCCTAACAAAGTGGTATCATAGAGCTTAGGTTCTGATCACCTCGTTCTGTTTTCGTTTTGTGGATTCTGTGACACCCTCTACCCCGCATGTTATCGTTACGGAAATAAATTAAGAAAAAAATATAACTGCTGAAAAATACAGTCAAATAAAATTTTTCATAAACGAAGGTAGAGTCGTCACACTCTCATAAACTTGCGGAAATAATCAATTGACAGTCACGAATAAAATTCAAATGATACAAACACCCCGATGTCACAACGTCTCAGAGCTGACCCTAAACATATACTTCGAAAATAACAACATCGATAATAACCAAAGCATCGAAAATCCTAATCTACGATGACCGCGCCCATAGATCACTCCTCGGCCACGTCGTCATCGTCACCTGCAGTCTCATCGTCTAAACATACACAATGGTGTATGAGTAGCCACAGCAAAAAGGGGTTAGACATCATATACAATCATAGCACAAAACGGCAAAGGACATAGCTTAAGCAATGCGCATACAACACGTTAACTTAATCAACACATAACATGAATGCTTGACTCAACGAGTACTTATGCAATCCTAGTGTAACACCTGAGGACGAGATCGACATCGTATTAGGACGACGTATCGAGACCTCGACCAAGACCTTGTGTCGAGATCCCGTGACTAGATCGTTTGCCGAGATCATTTGTCGAGCTGATGAGACCACGCGGCACTAGCTCGAGCCAGGAGGTCGCGTGTCGAGTTGATGGTCGCGTGCACGGGATGAGGACGCAAGTCGAAGCCGAGAGACCGCTGCTCACGAACTCGCGTGTTAGAACTTTGTACGCTTGCACGAGCACTCTTGTCGACATCGTGTCGAGATGACACCTCGTATTCTTTGAGCGTTATTCGGCGTTATTATTATATTGTTTGTAATTATTACATTGCTCGCCGCCGTTGGCCGTGCAGTAGAGGGTAATTATGAGAGGAACGAGTTAATCGGGTAGATGATTGATGGGATTGGCATCTTATATAGCTGGAGTTACGCTTTATACCCACTTTTCTCTCGCCAAATTTGTATACCACGACGATTCCCTCACGCTCATTCTTTCTCTTTTCTTCTTTCTTCTTCCTTCCTTACGCTCGTGTTTCGTTATTTTCTTCAAAACTTCCATCGATGAAACCGTGAGTTCCATCGAGATTCTGCACAAGCTTTCTTCATCAATTTTGTTCATCATCAACTTCGACCCATATCTCGCTCGCTCGATCACCGTTGGGAGGTATGAAGAACAGATTTTCTTTTCATCCGTATATCATTTACGCTAATTCTTCTTCCATTTTTAACTAGTTTTATGCTTCAAATCATGTCAAATTGATGGGTTTTCTTCTTAGCAATATTACCTATCTTTCTAACCGACAATTGGGCTTGTAAAACAAATTTCTTTCTCGATTTACTTCAATCAGCAAAGTGCTCCGTAAAACCTCCATTTTTGGTTCGCTTCGATTTCTTGTTTTCATTCGCTGCTTAGTTATTGTTGTTTGTCGATCTATCCTGTTGAAGCATCGGATAACTTTTTTTCATGAAATTTTGATCGAAATCCCTAACTTTGTGTTAGAGGAAAAATATCTTTCGATTCTTGAGTTTTATATTTTTCTCGGGTCAGTGGTTGAGTTTGGGAAGAGAGAGCTAGATGTATTAGAACCGATCGATCTAAGTTGTGTTTGTTTTAGGAAGTCTTTTTCAGAGATCGAGTGAATTCGAATCAAGGTGTACCGAAAGCGAATCCAAGGGCGTGGAAGCAGCGGAATCCGGATCGAGGATGACGTGTCGAGGTCGGACCGAGAAGCGTCGTGTCGAAGTCGTTGTCGAGCTCGTTGAAGACAATAGTGTCGAGATCGAGTAAGAGAAGTCGTTGTCGAGCTCTTTGAAGACAAATTTGTCGAGGTCGTTGTCGGCAAAGATTAACTTGGAGTTCGGTAAGAGTAGCTTCACATTTATACTTGTTATAGTATGCTAGTGTAAGGGCAACTCCTAGAAATCTCTAAGGCTTTATTTTATAAGTCCTTAAGTAAGGGCATTTCATATTCTACGTGGTTATGTTATTGTGTATGGATTTCCTGATTTGTGGCGAGCTGAAAGGTTGTGATATGATTGAGTTTTTGCATGTATTTAATGTGATTGAATATATGTCGTGAATTGTGTATTGCATGTTGAATTGCGTTTCTTCATGTCGAGCTTGCTCTTTTATTTGACATGCGGTTGAATATCTTGTGTTTAACTCTTTGAATATCGTATGCTAATTGTTCATCGAGTGAAAGCGAAAGCTAGGTGAGTCGTGATGACGTTTTTGAGCCGTGGACCGGATAAGCGAGGTGCTAGGTCCCCTTTTTGTTTACGGGAGATTGATTTAGGCGTCACGCCACGCTCACTGACTGAGTTATTGTCTAGGGAGAGCGAGGATCCCAAGGCTTGACTTTTCCGACATACTGTCTGCAGCGTGTGCATTCCGGAAAATTGTCAGTCGAGAGAAAATGGATTTGCATGAATGTCGAGTTTAGAGTGAGATAGGTTTAGTCACGTCGGTGAATGTTATACTTCTTTGTTTGCTTATATCTTTTATGTCGAGCTTATCTTGAATTATTGAGAAAGTTGACCCTTTCCCGTGGTGCCTTCAATCCATGGCGACTTACCCAGCGATGTCGAGGGCGCAGGAACCTCGGCGAGATAGGCGATGCCGAGGAGGAGCTCGGGACGAGGACCGAAAGTGACTCACTCTATCCGCCGTGATTGTTTTATTTGTTGGATGTTTGTTTTTCCGAGGATCCATGCTTGTTTTTCTTTGTGTTCGAGGTCGTGACCAGTTTAGGCGATGTTGTTTTTGTTGCTGAAGGTGGCTGGTGGTCTTACTTTGGAGCACCCTGCGATGGAGTCTGCTAAGTACTCCCGAGGTATCATTAGTCTTTTGAGGTTGTCGTACCTTAGGTGTATTTTCTTTGCACATTTGCTACTCTGTATTTTGTATACATTATTATTTCGAGTGATATATATATGTATGTTATGCATGTATGTTTTATTAGAATTTAAGTCTTGTGTATTAATTGCACCATGTTTCAAAAGTCAGAATTACTCCTCGATGTGCACGAGAGTTGGTTTTATAAAAAAAAACATATCGTATTTTTAAAAAGGCACAAGAGTTTTGTTTTTAAAACACATCTCATATAGGTTTATGTTGAGCTTGGTGTGTTGAGCTCGGTAACTCGAGCTCGGTATATTGAGCTCGGTAGCGGTCCGGAAACGGGTCGTTACACCTAGACAACGTCTACTTCACCGAACATGTGGATCCAAACTAACTCAGATGAGCGAGTGAGAAAACATCATCACTCTTGAGTACGAACAGTGTCTAGTCAGGGTAAACGGTATGTTTATTGGTCACGCCCCAGCTGTGGTAGCTATCCACCGCCTTTATATAAGACGCTCCTACCTGATTGACCCCCAAGGCCGGGTACCTTGCCCATCATGGCCGATACTATATCGCATCATCGTTGCTCACCCCCAATAACGTTAACTTAACAAGACACATATGATGCATGAACACAAACCAAGCAAGTGTCTAACAACAACAACTCACCAACCATCTCATCAAGCGGCCGGCTATAACAACGATAACAAGGTACTACTCACAAGAATCGACAAATTTCCCACAATCTTGGAACAAGTCCAAGTTATCAACCTACCTCACCACACTAAGTCTAGGCTAACTTAACTAAATTTCCAACTCTTAACTCAAGTGTTTCAACTTACTTATTTGACCGGACGTCTGCATTACTCCCTAAAATTATAGGACACTATCCAAGAGAGTTTAGGTCAATACTTATTATATCCTGAATTTAAAAATTCAATTAGTGAGACTTTGCTAAAATAATTCTAGACTTAGTCATCTTTCTGCATAATTTTTCTGTATAACTATTACTCTAAGTTGTCAACTAGGCTGAAATACTCATAACACCAAATCTTGCTTCTAAAGCATTCAAACCATCGACACCACAATATGACCATCATATCCTAGTCCTAAGACTTGCTTGTACCATAACTTCAACGCTAAAAATATCATTATACCTTAGTTAACTCCTAACAATTACACCCATCATTCATACTTTATCCTTTCACATAACCATGATATACCACCTAGAGAATCTAAGTATAACAAACCACACCCTATGATAATCTGGCTCTCACTCAACACAACAAATCCAGAACATCAAATAGCAACAAGCAATCTCATTTAAACACATTTACATACATTTATCAATAACAAGCCAAGATAACCAAATCATCATATGATTCATACATGACATTTCATCGTAACACATCAATTCAAACAACACCTTATAAGACAATTTCAACTAACATTAACATCATGACATAATTTAATATCAAATTTTCCCATCACAATGGCAATGGTACTTATTTTGCACAAATCACGCCAAGTCTAGGGACCATGGGACGTCCCTATTGCCTAATTATATCCATGAGCCCACTAATCTTGTATCCATCTACCCCCTTACCTCAATAAAAAGTTTGAAGTATTCCAAGGCGAAGAAAACTGGCTACAACGACAATTTGAGCACCAAGCTGAGCACAGGATAAAATTTACTAAGAAGCGAACGCTGGGAAAAAATAATAATTAGTATAATATATTTTTTTAGAATTTTTAAGGCTGAAACGAAATTAAAAGGAAGCAAAAAGAGTGACCGGAAAACGCCATACCGAGACAAAAGGGTTACAAGGGGTCCGGTGTCAACTTCACCGAATCGAGCAAAGGAGTAGTGCTTTCTGAAGGTTTTGACGCGAGGAATCCGAAAATGGCGTCTGTTTTTCGAACCGAAAACTATGGTGGCCGGAAAAAGGAAATTACAGCTCGCCCCACCAAAATAAACGCGACGAACGGAGTCGCGGTTGAACGAACAGAGGCCGGAAACGTGTTCTTTGGTCGATTTCGAGTTGGGTTGTAAGTTTTGGGATTTTTCTGTGGCCTAGGATGTGAGAACAAGAAAAGAGAAGAAAAGGAATAAGGGTTTCGTATTTTTTTTTATCAGCCGAATGAGTGATGAAGATGATGAACAGTTATTAACAATTGAAAATTTGAAACAGAGGCGTAGAGGCGTGGCAAAAAACGTGGCCCATTCTTTTTATTGATAAAAAGCCCACTTTTTTTTTTAGCATCAGCACTACACACACATATATCTATATATATATAATAATGTATATAATAATTATATTCTTTTTAAACTATTCTCAATTAAAGAAATTTATGTTTTTACTAACTTTTAAAATATACCATTATTCTAAAATATCTATAATAAATTCAAAACTAATATTTAATAAAAATATAGTAAAATAGTATTAATTAAAATATGCTAATTATTAAGGCAAACACACTCAAGTTGTCACAAAATTACCAATATGAGCACACAATTTATAGATCCTAAAAATTCAAATTTGAGGGTGTTACAATTCTCTCTTAACAATAGTACTAAGAATAATAATAGAATATCATTCCAATACTCCTTAAATTTAAATAATTATTAACAAGATAATATTAATATTTCAAACTAATGTTTTACAAAAATAAAGATAATAATAAAAAAATAAAGCATTAATTAAAGTACTAATTTCCAAAGTAACTTACATAAAAATTATCAAAAAATTATTAATATATTCAGGCATATATACATATGTATTAATATGAAAATTGGGGTGTTACAGATTCTCATTGATCCACTTCTGATCTCATATCTTGGATCCCTGTTCTTTCTTGATTCTGCATTGCAATAAATCTATGGAATTTTCCAATCTGTGTTTTATTGCAATTCTGTTCCGCATTCTGTTCAAGAAAGATGACCAATTCGATCAAGATAGAGAAGTTCACGGGAAGAAACAGTTTTAATCTATGGCGCATCAAGATGCGGGAATTACTCAAGGAACAAAGAGCATGGGCTCCATTATCGGGCACTAAAGGAAAGGGTGCCAAGGATTTGGCTGATCAACAAGAAGAGAAGGCACATTCTCTCATTCTTCTCTCCTTGGCTGATGATGTTTTGTATGAAGTCTCTCAAGAAGATACTGCTGCTGCTCTCTGGCTGAAATTAGAAAAATTGTACATGACCAAGTTTCTAAGCCACAAGCTGATGCTTAAGAAGAGGTTGTATGGTCTTCAAATTAATGACGGTACCAAACTTAAATCACATCTTGATGATCTGAATTCTATTATGCTTAAATTGTATGATAGTGATGTTACTGTGGATGATGAAGATATTGCCATGATATTATTAATTTCTTTGCCACCATCATATGCGAATTTTGTTAATTCCATTACTGTTGGTAAAGAAAGTATTACTTTGGAAGAAGTCAAGGCTAGCCTATTCTCTAGAGAACTGAGAATTAAGGCTGCTACTCCCCTTGATGAAACACTTGCATCTGGTTTAGTTGTCTCAAGTCCTCAAGTCCTCCCAAGCCTTTCAACAAGCCTAAGGGCAAGGGTAAAGGGAAGAAGAAGGCAAACAGCAGTGTTAATCCAAAGGACATATGCAACTACTACAAGCAACCGGGTCATTGGAAGAAAGATTGTCCCAAGAAGAAGAAAAAGGAGTCAGTAGCAGTCACGGTTCAGGGATATTGTTCTTCAGATTCTGACTGTGTTCTCATCATATGAGTCCCAATAGGGACTGGTTTGTGACATATGAAGAAAGGGCTATTGGTAATGTTCTCATGGGAAATAATGAGCCCTGCAAAACTATTGGTACAGGATGTATCCACATCAAAATGCATGATGGTGTGGTTAGAGTCTTGACCAATGTTAGGCATGTCCCTCAACTCAAAATGAACCTCATCTCTGTAGGTGCCCTTGATTCAAAGAGTTACACTTGTTCTATTGAAGGTGGAGTTATGAAGATTAAGAAAAATAAAAAGCTTGTAGTTATGCAGGGAACTAAACACAAGAATCTGTATATACTGTAAGGCTCCACCGTTACATGCATTGCTTCAGTAGTGTGCACTTCAGAGGATAAATCTGCAGACCAGAATAGTCTTTGGCATATGAGGTTGGGTCACATGGGTGAAAAGGGAATGAAGATTCTGAACAAGCAGGGGCTGATTGGAGGACAGAAGCTGGAATCTCTAAAATTCTGTGAACATTGTGTGTATGGAAAACAGTACAGGCTGAAATTCTCCAGGGCAGAACACACCACCAAAGCAACTCTTGATTACATCCATTCTGATTGCTGGGGGCCCTTTAAGGTCCCATCTTTGGGTGGAGCAAGGTACCTCCTGTCCATTATAGATGATTATTCAAGAATGACATGGGTTTTCATGATGAAGCATAAATTAGAAGCATTCAATCAATTCAAACAGTGGAAGATTTTGATTGAAAATCAGGTTGGAAGGAAGGTTACGAGGCTCAGAACAGATAATGGTTTAGAGTTTTGCTCAGAAGAATTCAAACAATTCTGCATTGATGAAGGGATTGCTAGGCAATACACGGTTAGGAACACTCCTCAGCAGAATGGCACAGCTGAGAGGATGAATAGATCCTTGTTAGATAAGGCTAGGTGCATGTTGTCTAATGCTGCACTTGGCAAGTCTTTTTGGGCAGAAGCTGTGAGCACATCTTGCTATCTCATAAACAGATCACCTAATTCTGCTATTGACTACAAAACAACCTTTGAGGTTTGGAAATCTAAACCTGCTGATTACTTCAAGCTCAAGGTCTTTAGCTTCCCTGCATGCTACCATGTGAATGAGGGCAAGTTAGAGCCTAGAGCTAGGAAAGGTGTCTTTGTAGGTTATGGTGATGGTTTGAAAGGATTCAGAATTCGGTCACCACATGAAAGGAAATTCATTCTAAGTAGAGATGTCATTTTTGATGAAGCCTCTCTACTGCACACTAATTCTGTCTCCACTGAACAAGGTGCTGAAACTAGTGCTCCAGCACCAGGTGCTGTGACAGCACCAGCTGAAACTGAGTCACCTGTTACTACCCAAGACTAGAATACAGAAACTAAAATTGAATCCATTCCTTTAAGCCAATCTGAACCTGAAACTAGGAGGTCTCAGAGAACTATCAATCCTCTTGTTAGATATGGCTTTGAGGATATAAATTCCTATGCTCTTCAAGCTGCTAAAGACATTGATTCTGCTAAACCATCCAGTTATTTTGAAGCTATTTCCTGTCCAGATGCATGCAATTAGATCACTGCAATGAATGAAGAAAGGGAATCTTTGCAGAAGAATGGCACTTGGCAGCTGGTCACTCTACCTAAGGGAAGGAAAGTGGTTGCTGCAAGTGGATATATGAGAAGAAACCTGGAATTTCTATGAAGGATGACATCAAATTCAAGGTACGACTAGTGGCTAAGGGATTTAGCCAAAAGGAGGGTGTGGACTACAATGAGATCTTCTCTCCAGTAGTTAGACACACCTCTATTCGGGTCCTTCTTGCTCTTGTGACAAATCTTGACATGGAACTTGAGCAACTTGATGTGAAGATTGCCTTTCTCCATGGGGAATTGGAAGAACAGATATTCATGAAACAACCAGAAGGTTTTGAAGATCAAGACAAGAAAGAAGTAGTGTGCAAGTTGAAGAGATCTCTTTATGGTTTAAAATAGTCTCCTAGACAGTGGTACAAGAAATTTGATCAATTCATGATCAAACATGGCTTTAAGAGGAGCTTATATGACTCATGTATTTACATGAGTAAGGTGGAGCATGATATCTACATTTATCTACTTCTCTATGTAGATGACATGTTAATAGCATCTCTAAGTATGAAAGAAATTCAGAATCTAAAATCCACTTTAAGTTCTAAGTTTAATATGAAAGATCTAGGGGCTGCCAAGAAGATCTTAGGGATGGAAATCTACAGGGACAGAAGCAAGAAGAAATTGTTCCTATGCCAAAGAAGTTATATTCAGAAAATCTTAAACATATTTGGCATGAATACTGCTAAACCAGTAAGCACACCACTGGTTTCCAGCATCAGAATATCTGAAGTCTTTACTCTGCAAACTGAATCAGGGAAGGAATACATGGCCAAGGTTCCTTATGCTAGTGCTGTGGGGAGCCTCATGTATGCAATGGTTTGTTCTAGGCTAGATTTGGCTCAAGCTGTGAGTGTTGTCAGCAAGTATATGGCAAGGCCAGGGAAGGATCATTGGCAGGTTGTGAAAAGGGTGTTCAGGAACCTCAAAGGCACCATTGATGTTGGCCTCATTTATGGAAGTGATATGTCTTGTTCACTTGCTGGTTTTACTGATTATGATTATGCTGCAGACCTTGATGCTAGAAGGTCTCTATCCGGGTATGCCTTCACTATTGGGGGTTGTTTAGTCAGTTGGAAAGCCACACTTCAACCCACAGTAGCTTTGTCAACAACTGAGGCAGAGTACATGGCTTTAACTGAGGCAGCAAAGGAGGGAATTTGGCTCAAAGGTCTCATCACAGACCTTGGTTTTCCTCAAGACAAAGCTGTCATCTACTGTGATAGCCTTAATGCTATATGTTTAGCCAAAGATCAAGTCCACAATGAAATAACTAAACATATAGATGTGAGGTATCATTTTATCAGAACTGAGAATCGGGTTAAGGTGCAGAAAATTGATACTAAAGACAACCATGCTGACATGTTTACCAAGCCTATCCCGAAAAGCAAGTTTATGCATTGCCTAGACTTGTTTAATGTGTCCACCTGGAAATAACAGTGGTGAAATGGCAGTAGAAGGGAAGAACTGAATCAACATATCTTTGAAGGATTAGTCCAAGGTGGAGATTTGTAGCTTATGGCCTAAGTTTGGGATGGTGCTGTTTTGCCTCTTGGTGCCACGACACCAGATATAGCACCAATAATTGTTTAGCTTTGACTGTTAAGTTAGTTTAGATTCTGTTATGTTATTTGTTGTAAATAACAGAATTAGTTATTTCTCTCATTCTCTGTACAAGTAACACTTATATAAATGGAGCTTGATTTAGGCTTTGTAATCAGATAAAAATCATTCAATTCTGAGAGTGCAAAACGGAATCTGTATTCTGTGAGAGAGAGAGAGATCATAGTTGCTTGGCAACATCTTGTAACATTCAAGGTTCATAGTGGATTTCCAGTTCTTCATCTGCCCGTGGATGTAGCTAACACATTGTTAGTGAACCACGTTAATCTTTGTGTGTTATCTTCTTCTCCTTTACTCTTTTTTGTTAGTTTTGCGGTTTTCTTGGAGTTTGATTGGTTTCTTCCTAACTGGTGCTTTCATTACCTTTCCACATGTCTCCAAAGTCAGACAAGTCAGAAAACCCAATGAGGATATTATGCAGGTGCTGCGTGATTTACAGATCCAAAATGAGAGGTAATTTTCATCTCTAGCACCTAAAATTGCTACATTAAAGACTCAGTTTCAAGCCTCCAGCAACTATCATTCATCACCACCTCCTCCTCCCCATCCGCTAACCCCTCTTTTCACTCCCAAACCCCTAAAATTTCCTTGTTGCCTTTTGATAGTACAAACACTTTGGACTGGATCTTCCAGGCTGACCAGTACTTTGACTATACCTAAACACCCCTGCCAAATGCCTTGCCTTGATTCCTTTTCTATGCAAAGTGTATCCCTTACTTGGTTTAAGTGGATGCACTCAAACGACCAACTTAGCACCTGTGAAGTTTTTCTTCATGCCTTAGAAACTCGGTATGGCCCATCTTCTTTTACCAACCATTAGGCTACCCTATTTAAACTCAAACAAATGGGGCCAGTCACTGAATTTCAGCAATTATTTAAGCGTATTTCCAACAGGGTGTTCAGCTTACCTGTTGAAGCAATTCTTAACTGCTTCATTTATGGACTTAAGGAGGATATTCAGAATGAGCTGCATCTGTTGCACCCTTCCTCCATTAAGCAGGCCATTGCTCATGCCAAACTGGCGGAATCTAAGCTTCAAGCTAACCGTTCCACTCATTTTTCATGACCTCCATATGCTCCAATAACTTCTGCTACTCCCCCTTCTGGTTGCTTCCTTTGCTTGGACGAAAATGGCTAAAGAGGTCAAACACTTCATCTGGGAGTGCTCTACCTACCTAACCAGCAAATTTAGTACTCAGAAAACCACTGGGATTATTACAACCTCTATCATTTCCATCCCAAGTGTGGGAAGACATTGCAATGGAATTCATCACTCACCTTCCATTGGCTTAAGGTAAATATGTCATCTAGGTTATTGTGGACCGCCTGACCAAGTTAGCACATTTTTTTTGCCCTCCCTTCACAATTTTCTGCAGCTTCCATTCCCTTATTTTCCTTTCTAAGATTTACAAGCTACATGGTATGCCAAAAACTATTGTGAGTGACAGAGACAGGGTTTTCACAAGCAAATTTTGGCGTGAATTATTTCACCTCAGTGGGACCACACTGGCCTTTAACAGTGCTTACCATCCGAAGACAGATGACCAGACAGAAGTTACGAATCAAATTTTGGAAACTTACCTTCGCTATTATGTCAGCAACACTCCCAAACAGTGGGTCTCCTTCTTGCACCATATTGAGTATTGGTATAATTCTTCTTTCCAATCCACGATCAAAATGACTCCCTTTGAAGTTTTATATGATCGTCCTCCACCTACCATCCGCACTTACATTGCAGGCTCTACTAAGACTGCGTCCCTTGATGAAACTTTGACTCAGAGACACCAAATGTTGCAACTAATCAACGACAACCCCACCTTGGCTCAGCTACGGATGTGTTCCCAAGCAAATAATCATCGTTATGATCGTTCCTTTCAAGTTGGCGATTGGGTTCTATTACTCCTATAACCGTATCGACAAACCTCTGTTTGTGGGCGTTCTTTCCCCAAATCAGCCAAAAGATGCTTTAGGTCATTTCAGATATGCAGGGTCATCAGCAAAGTTGTTTATGAGTTGGTACACATCTCCAAGCTTTGCTCTTTTCATGGTTCGCCGCCTGCACAGCCAACCTCTCTATTGCCAGACAGTTTTGCAACCCGCTTTGCACTACAGCCTTTGGCAATCTTGAGGCATCGCGCCATCCACACAGCCAGAAGGCCTCAGCGCTAACTCTTGGTTCATTGGCAAACCCTACCAGAAAACGAGGCCACTTGGGAAAGTAAAGTTATGTTTGAGAAGTCTTTTCCCACATATAACCTTGAGGACAAGTCTCGATGGGCAGAGTAATGATACAGTGGAAACTATTGAGTCACTTAATGATGCAGTGCGTTTAGCTAAAGGGATGGGGCTACCAATTGACATTGGGGCAGATCAAAAGGGGGACCTAAATGGGCCTAACAGTGATAAGAAAAATAGGCTCGGTAGAGAGAAAAAGAAACCCATCTAGCTAACTGACTATGTGGGAGTCACGTTTGCTGCACCTAGTTGCTCTACACATGGTGAGATTCTAGAAGAATCTTAATTCCGTTGAGGAGAGAGGTAATTATCCTTGATGTCATAGATTCCCAATATTCTGTTAAGATCTTCTGCCTTAAATTTCCTACACCGGTCACTAGATCCATAGGAAATACCTTGAGAATTCCATATATATATGTGTGTGTGTGTGTGCGTGTGTGTGTGTGTGTGTGAAAGGATTGCAATGCATAACACAAGAAAGATTTAGCCAATTTACTGTTCTATCAATTTTCTCTCTTCTTTTCTCAGAACATCAAGGGTTTTGGCTGATAGATCAGAACATCAAAAAAAGGAGAGGATGGGGAGATAAAGTACATAATATTGTCATGCGCAAGAGAAGGAAATCGTGTGTCAGAAATATCACGTATGTTGAAGACAGTTCCGACCAAAGTGAAAAATTATCCAGCAAAGATTACAGCTAAGTTGGTAAAAGATGGGATGTGGTACATTAACAAGTTTGAACCTAACCACTCTCATGAGATTAGCCCTACAAAGTCAAGGAAGTTCAAGGCTAACAAAAATATGAACATGCATGTAAAGAGAACAATCCAAATCAATGATGATGCAATGGTGAGGGTCAACATGACTTTTCAATCTCTTGTTACTGACGGTGGAGGCCATGAAAATATAACATTTTCTGAAAGAGATGTGAGGAATTATATTAACAAAGAAATGCATTCCATTAGAAAAGAAGGTGACGGAAAAGCCTTGATAAGCTATTTTTCTCAAATAAGGGAACAAAATACAAGTTTCTTTTATGACATAGATTTGGATGATGATTTTCATGTAAAGAACATGTTTTAGGCTGACGCAAGAAGTAGGGCTGCATATGAATCTTTTGGAGATGTTGTGACCTTTGACACAACGTATTTGACTAATAAATATGACATGCCTTTTGCTGTATTTGTCGGTGTGAATCACCATGGTCAATCAACTTTACTTGGATGTGGTCTGCTTTCAGCAGAAGACAAAGAGTCATTCATGTGGCTTTTTCAATCTTGGCTTTGTTGTATGCTAGGAAAGGCCTCTATGGGTATTGTGACTAACCAATGTAAGGCTATGCAAAATGCTATTGAGTTGGTCTTCTCTAACACTTGATATAGGTGGTGTTTATAGCATATAATGAAAAAAAAAATCCCAGAAAAGCTAAGTAGACATGGTGAATATAAAAAGATCAAGAGTGCAATGAAAGAAGCGGTTTATAATACATTAACACCGGCTGAATTTGAAGAAAAATGTGTTCTTTTGTCATCAAATTTGATCTGGGAAATAATGATTGGTTGAGTAGGTTGTACAAGGAGCGTCATAGATGGGCACCAATTATGCTAAAGAAATTTTTTTGGGCAGGTATGTCGACAACACAGCGAAGTGAGAGCATACATGCTTTCTTTGATGAATATATCAATTCCACTACCAGTCTGCATCAATTTGTAAAGCAGTATGATAACGCTCTTAAAAGTATAGCAGAAAAGGAATTTGAAGCTGATTTTTGATCATTTGATACAATAATTCCTTGTTGGTCAAACTTATTAATCGAAAAGCAATTCCAAGGAAAATACACTCATGCCAAGTTTAAGGAGGTTCAAGCTGAATTTAGAGGTAAAATGAATTGTGCTGCATCCTTAAAGACTATGGAGGGTAACCTTACTACTTACCATGTTTTGGAGGAGATGTTAGTTGGAGATAGAAAAAAGAATGTACCTGTAAAGTTGTTTTTAATCGTGATAAGCATGATGTCAGCTATGAATACTTGTTTTTTGAGTTTAGAAGTATTTTGTGTCGTCATGTGCTATGTGTGTGTACTCAAGAAAGGGTCAAAAACGTGTCACTGAAGTATGTTTCAGCAAAATGGAGCAAAAATATTAAAAGGAAGCATTCATATGTTAAGAGCAGCTATAGTGTGAAGGAATTAAAGCCACAAATGGACAAGTTTGACTATTTGTGCAAGTATTTCTATGAGGTTGCTGAAGTGGCTGCAGAGTTTGAACATGCAACTAAGGCGCTCCACGATAATCTGCATGAATTTAAATCTAACTTTCCTTCCAAGGATGCTATGAGGAATTATGTTAACTGAAGTTTAAATTATGACTCGAATCCAAATAATATTTCCAGGAGGGATGAAAATCTTATTCCTGAAATTTGCAGTCCATTGCAAGTCAAACGTAAAGGTGGTACTCCAACAAACAGAAAAATATTTGTAGTTGAAAAAGTTTTCAAGAGGTTGAGGAAGCGAACCAAGCGAAGTGATGACCAAGAGACTACTAAGGTATGTTTTTTCCATAAATTATGTGTTAACATGTACAATACAATATTAACAAGTAAACTTAACACTGTTAACCACTTACTGCAGAAACTGTCAGTTTTTGTCCAAGTCAAATAACACATGTACTGCGTACTATTATTATGTTATGTATTCTTTCAAACAGTAATGAAGGAGTATTATTGCATCTTACTTTTTTTGTCCAAATGTGTAGGAGGGCAATGTCGGAAGGGTGGATAATGAGAGCACAAACAATATCTGTGTAGAATCATCTGTTGACGTCGTGACTGGTGGAGATTTGTTAGATGCAAGTATCGTGGTTCGTGTCCATTATAAGATTGCGCTAAATGTGTAAAATTTTTGGTTTGGTGTATTGTGGGTTAAATTTGTATAATTTGATTGTTTTATGTGTTATGTCATAGAGTTTCTGGATAACTTATGTATTATTTGTTGAGGATAAAGTAAAATTTTATTTGATTACTGGTGGTCTTTTTCTATACACAGGCATGTAATTGTGTGTAATTTATTGTCCAAATATTGTTCTTCTATTTTAGATTCTTATATGACGTTGTCTAGGTTGGAGGTAATTTATCATTCATGAATCTCTTGACAACGTCCGAAATAGACTTCACAGGATCCTCGCAATTCAGTACAAATTGGTGGCAATTTGATCGTTGATGAAATCTTGGAAGATTAGACACTTTTTGGATTTTTTGTGTTGATGCGTGGCATATGTATTTTGTTAATGCTTCTCACATATTTATACGGGTTCGAAGATTAGGACGATACTTTTTATGTAACACCCCAAATTTCTAAGCTAAGTTGAGAATAAGTTATGAGGAGAATTGTGTGATTGTATCCAAGCTTAATTTGATTTCAAGGTGAGTGGATATAATTACACAAAGTTTTGATAAGAAAGTTAATGGGTTTGAGTTGAGGAATAAGTGTGGATTTAATCCTAAGATGGTTAAAGGTGTTGATTTGTAGCTATGGAAGTTGATTTGAGAAGAAAGTCTCAAGGTTTGCTGTTGGAACTAAGATTTCCTGGTTTTTCTGCAGTGTGAATCGATTCATATAGCTTAGGAATCGATTCACAGCATTAAAACTCCATTGGCATCAAATTCTAGCAGTGGGAATCGATTCACAGAAGCCAGGAATCGATTCACATAAAGCAGTCTTTGGGACTCATGACGAGGAATCGATTCACTCATTAAATCTGCGATTCAGGCACTTTTTGCCTTTGTGTGAATCGATTCACACTATCTTTGTGAATCGATTCACAATTTGCAGTGTATAAAAGCAGCTTTCTGCGAGCGAAACGAAATAGAGAAAGAGGGAAGGAAAAGAAGAGAAAGGTAAAAGAGAAAGAGGAGAGGAGAGCTAGGGTTTCACCCTTTGAGAAGGATTGAAGAGATTCATGTTGGATTTCTTCAATCACTTGCTTAAATGGAGAGTTTGAGAGTGAGATTTGGGTATTTTGGAAGATTTGGGTTTGAACCCTAGAGAGGAGAAGAAGAAGCACGAATTTGGAGAAGGATAAGGGGGAGAAGACCAAGCTCCGGCAAGGATGGTTCAAGTTCTTGGATGGGGAAAGAAGATTGAAGGTTGAAGATCAAGATTTGGGAAGTATTTGGAGGAGCCCTAAGTTGAGCAAAGAGGGAAAAGCTTGAAGAGGAGCAAAGGGGTCCAAGTTCAACCTTCCTAGCTCAATGTCTTAAAGAATAGTGGTGAGTTCTTCAACCCCTAGGTGATGGGCACCCATAAGTCCCACATATAGGAATTTATCTTCCTTTAGTAACATATGAACCTTAGGTTCAAGTTAGGTTTTAAATACCTATAAGAGATTCAGTTGTTATTGCTATGATTGTTTTGATTGTTATGATTGTTTTGTGGGCTTGATTAAAAGAGGTTGGATGGCTGCCCCCAACCCCCCACAATTGAATGTATGTTTGATGTTTCTCTCTTGAGAACTCCATAGAGTTTCAAGGGATTAGTTAATGTATGTGTTGTCCATTAATTTGGCAAATTGTGAGGCTTGTCTAAGAGCCATAAGCTTAAGTCATAGAGGTCAAGGAAGGACCCTAGGAAAAGGATGTAATAGAAAGAATGTATGAATTAGTGTTTATGATTTGGAGTCATTAGAGATAAAGGGATACTATTAGTGTAAGTTTGATTCATTAAAATGATTGTAGTTTCTTTGAATAGTTAAGTAATGATGATGAATGTATTTATATGAATATGCATACAAGCATAAGCATAAGCATAATCATAAGCATAAGCATAAGCTAAAGTCCATGGCAAGACTCCTCTATTTATAGGAGTAGATCGGTTTGGTTAGCCAAGTGGGACGCCCTTGGAGGGTTATGACGTCTAACCACCATTCCGAAAGTGTGTAATTGGGGTCTAGGGACCTAAGCCTACGACACTACCCAATGACACAAAGTGCATTACATGCAAAGCATCATATTATATATCTCCTATGAATGATATAATATGTGAAGTGATGTTAAGTTTATGAATGTTAATGGATTCCTTGTTTATATATATATATATATATATATTCGGAATTAGTTTAGTTAAGTATATGAAATCTTGGATAGCACTTCCCTAGTTGCTTAATTATCATATAGTAATGAGCATTGTGATTAAATCACTTAAAGGATAAGCAAGTTAGGTTGATTGGAATTTGTGGTATAGCACATAAGGCAAAGTCCAATAAAATGAGGAAAAGCAAAGATGAGTTAAGCATAAAGTGAGTAAGTAAGAATAATACGTTCTTAGTTAATAAGGTTGCAATTTACATTGTATTAAGGTTAGTCGAGCTAGACAAAGATTAAAGAATGGACATTTGTAGGATTGATGTGGGTTGCTATACATTGATGTGTTTAGTTTAATCACAAGTTGATAAGTGGCATATTGGTCCTAGGATTACCCTATTTGATTATATGCTAAGTTTTTAACTTAAGCTAGCGCCTTCTAAAGCGTCTTAGCTTAGGGATGTCAAGAAGTTGCAAGTCAAGTCCTTATGGTACATAGGGAGAGTATGTCTAGGTTTGAAATGTCTAAGTTAGTCTTCTCAGCCTAGAATGTTCCGGGGAGAGAATGGTGAGGAGTCCGTGAAGGGCTCACTGAGATTTTATAATCTCACCCTTTTCCTTTTGTTGTTTTTCAGATAAGCAGGTACTGAAGACGGCGAGCCGAGGCTTCAAGCTTGGGACACATGAGCTAGTTGTAGATTGTAATGGGAATTGTATATCCCAAGTTATGTATAATTTGTAATCTATTCATTAGATTTATGAGTTAAGTTTAATTTACGACTTGGATTATTGTAATCAAGTTTGTAAATGTTTAGTAATTCCTGTGCCTTAATGTAATTTGTCGTACTTTCAACTATGTTGAGGTGCGGGTGTTACATTATGGTATCAGAGCAGTTCGATCTTATCGGACTGTGAGTCACTAGTTTAGTAATGACTCAAATTAGGAAGTGTCAGTTTAGTCCTTGTTGGACTGTAGTTAGTTAGCCGGGATTTTTCCTTGTTCGAGAACTTCTCTCTATATTCTTATGCTTAGTATGGAATATTAAGCCTGATCAACTTAATACTCCATACCGGGTACGAAGAATGTAGTAGATGGAGCTGACGGACGAGGGAGAAGACCGAATAGGAGCGCGAACTCTGAGGAAGTTTGATGGATAAGGATGATGCAAACAAGGGTGGGGCGGATGTAAGAGCCCTCAGTAAGTGAGAACCTTCGGAATACGGAAAAAGGGAAACAAGTTCCCACCTTTCCGGAACCAAGAGTTAAGGAATATTTCAAGAGTGGTCGGAACCATAGTGGTGAGGGTTCGGCTAGGCAAGCGTGTAATTCAGGTACCGTCAACCGAGATGCTATGGAAGTGATTGGAAATGACGAGCAAGTAAGGAGTATTAATTGTGAGGTTTCAAATCAATTTAGGATGGGCATTTGTAATCGGTTAGGGTTACAACACTGGTTATGCTATCAAGATGTTTCGCCTAATCCATTATGAATGGATCCTAGAATGATTGATATCTTATGATGATTCCCAAGTTAATTCAAGTGCCCTTCGTGGTTAACAGTAAGTGCTCTTAATTGTAGGTTTTCAATCGAGTAAGATGGTCGGTTATAATCGGTTAGGGTCTCAACACTTGTTATTTCAGCAGGATTGGTTAACCTAGCCAATTATAAGTGGATCCTAGGTCGATAGAAATCCTATGCTAATCCCTGAGAGAACCTTAGCGTTCCGAGTGGTAACGGTAAGGGTAAGGAACAAGATGGAGTTAGGCGATATGCTACAACGCCCAAATGGTTGTGTGGGTCCTCGAGGGTGATCCTGCCCTAGTGAAGCAGAAAGAAAACTCTAAGTCTTCCAGGAACGGTGTCCTTAGTGGAACAACCAACTTCAGAGGATCAGACGAGATGTAGTCTTCAAACTATAGAAGTTTCAAGAAAAGCTGATTCAGCAGAAACCTAAAGTTATTGATGTCTATGTTCGATCTAATTGTCTAGTGCGTAAAGTGAATTCAATTGACCAATTATAGATTTTTGCCTTAGCCAAGTAAGAATATTAGTTGGAATAAGACTTAGTCTATGATTGGGTAATGAGATCACTTAATTTCCTGAGCAATTAGTTCCTCTGTAGAGATTAATCCCTTCCAGGGTTTCTGATGATTCAGATTGGGTAAGGAGGATAAGACAGGATCAATAAGGTAGATTGTTCCCAAGGATCTCAAGGATTTATTTTCTGGATACTTGTTGGTCCATTGGTTATTAAACGCGTCGATCTACACCGCTGTCAGATGGAGAAGTGTGGGTTCTGATTTAATTCCAGTAGCATCAAGAAAGGGAGTTACACCATCAAGCGAAGGAGAGCAGTAGTAAAGTTCATTTAGGAATGAAGATGGTGAACATCTGAGATTATAAGTTACAGTGAGTCAAGTCGTTAGGTTGAGTCTGATGTGATTCTAATTAGCCACTTGCGAGCTAAGTCTCCAACCAAGTGAGGCTTAAACCTCGTGTGAGACAAAGTTTGCAATCAACTCAGGAAAATCAAGTCAGTTTAACCAACGGATACCTCCCAAGAGTTAAGCAATGTCGTGTGGCAATTTTATGAGGATGGCTGTGTGAGACTGTGGGTTACTACAGAATTACAAAGGAAGCACCGGTTATCTTATGGCAGAATGTCTAAGTGAGTAACAGACGATGAAAAGCAAGCGTAACAATTCCAACAGTCAAGGGCAACTGAAAGATAGAACAGCACCAGAGTTAAACTTTCAAATTGCAAGTAAAGTATTCCATCTGATGGAAATAAGATGAAAGGAGTTCATTCATTTGAAAAGACGTGAGATCAGAAAACGCAGCGGAAGCACCAAAAGCCAGTTTGTTATACAGAAGGATGAGGTAGGGAAGAAAGGAGTGATTTGGGGACGAGATTCCATGGAGGTAAATCTCTGTTCGCACCCCATATTACCAATGCTAAGAAGTTCCTACACCCTTAACTCCACATAGGGAGTCAGGGAATAAGAACCTATCTC
Source organism: Calophaca sinica (assembly GCA_037113605.1). Classification (NCBI taxonomy): domain Eukaryota; kingdom Viridiplantae; phylum Streptophyta; class Magnoliopsida; order Fabales; family Fabaceae; genus Calophaca; species Calophaca sinica. The sequence continues at coordinate 99,948,581 of CM073735.1, read as the reverse complement.
ATGAGGAAATATTTGAAGTTAGTAAGGATGTGAGTTACCACCAAATCGGAGGATACTTAGAGTCATTCACGATTGTAAGCATTCTATCGATTAGTGCTTAGAGTGATTTCACTTAACCAGTTACACACACCGTTTCAACCGATTGAATTATATTCATCAGTTAGAACTTAGTATGTGACTGGTTAACGCTATCACAACTAAGCTAATCGATTAATACTTTGTGAGAGTTAATCGTTTCTAGGTTTTCCAATGGACGGAATGGGCTATGAAGGAAAGTTGTAGTTGAAGTTTCAATGAAGGATGCAGTAATTTTCGAGGACGAAAATTTTTAAAAGGTGGGTAGTAGTGTAACACCCCAAATTTCTAAGATAAGTTGAGAATAAGTTATGAGGAGAATTGTGTGATTGTATCCAAGCTTAATTTGATTTTAAGGTGAGTGGATATAATTACACAAAGTTTTGATAAGAAAGTTAATGGGTTTGAGTTGAGGAATAAGTGTGGATTTAATCCTAAGATGGTTAAAGGTGTTGATTTGTAGCTATGGAAGTTGATTTGAGAAGAAAGTCTCAAGGTTTGGTGTTGGAACTAAGATTTCCTGGTTTTTCTGCAGTGTGAATCGATTCATATAGCTTAGGAATCGATTCACAGCATTAAAACTCCATTGGCATCAAATTCTAGCAGTGGGAATCGATTCACAGAAGCCAGGAATCGATTCACATAAAACAGTCTTTGGGACTCATGATGTGAATCGATTCACTCATTAAATCTGCGATTCAGGCACTTTTTGCACTGTGTGAATCGATTCACACTATGCTGTGAATCGATTCACAGCTGCAGAATTGTATAAAAACGCAGTTTCTGCGAGCAGAACGCAGAAATAGAGAAAGAGGGAAGGAAAAGAAGAGAAAGGGAAAAGAGAAAGAGGAGAGGAGAGCTAGGGTTTCACCCTTTGAGAAGGATTGAAGAGATTCATGTTGGATTTCTTCAATCACTTGCTTAAATGGAGAGTTTGAGAGTGAGATTTGGGTATTTTGGAAGATTTGGGTTTGAACCCTAGAGAGGAGAAGAAGAAGCACGAATTTGGAGAAGGATAAGGGGGAGAAGACCAAGCTCCGGCAAGGATGGTTCAAGTTCTTGGATGGGGAAAGAAGATTGAAGGTTGAAGATCAAGATTTGGGAAGTATTTGGAGGAGCCCTAAGTTGAGCAAAGAGGGAAAAGCTTGAAGAGGAGCAAAGGGGTCCAAGTTCAACCTTCCTAGCTCAATGTCTTGAAGAATAGTGGTGAGTTCTTCAACCCCTAGGTGATGGGCACCCATAAGTCCCACATATAGGAATTTATCTTCCTTTAGTAACATATGAACCTTAGGTTCAAGTTAGGTTTTAAATACCTATAAGAGATTCAGTTGTTATTGCTATGATTGTTTTGATTGTTATGATTGTTTTGTGGGCTTGATTAAAAGAGGTTGGATGGCTGCCCCCAACCCCCCACAATTGAATGTATGTTTGATGTTTCTCTCTTGAGAACTCCATAGAGTTTCAAGGGATTAGTTAATGTATGTGTTGTCCATTAATTTGGCAAATTGTGAGGCTTGTCTAAGAGCCATAAGCTTAAGTCATAGAGGTCAAGGAAGGACCCTAGGAAAAGGATGTAATAGAAAGAATGTATGAATTAGTGTTTATGATTTGGAGTCATTAGAGATAAAGGGATACTATTAGTGTAAGTTTGATTCATTGAAATGATTGTAGTTTCTTTGAATAGTTAAGTAATGATGATGAATGTATTTATATGAATATGCATACAAGCATAAGCATAATCATAAGCATAAGCATAAGCTAAAGTCCATGGCAAGACTCCTCTATTTATAGGAGTAGATCGGTTTGGTTAGCCAAGTGGGGCATACTTGGAGGGTTATGACGTCTAACCACCATTCCGAAAGTGTGTAATTGGGGTCTAGGGACCTAAGCCTACGACACTACCCAATGACACAAAGTGCATTACATGCAAAGCATCATATTATATATCTCCTATGAATGATATAATATGTGAAGTGATGTTAAGTTTATGAATGTTAATGGATTCCTTGTTTATATATATATATATATATATATATATATATATATATATATATATATATATATATATATATATATAAATTCGGAATTAGTTTAGTTAAGTATATGAAATCTTGGATAGCACTTCCCTAGTTGCTTAATTATCATATAGTAATGAGCATTGTGATTAAATCACTTAAAGGATAAGCAAGTTAGGTTGATTGGAATTTGTGGTATAGCACATAAGGCAAAGTCCAATAAAATGAGGAAAAGCAAAGATGAGTTAAGCATAAAGTGAGTAAGTAAGAATAATACGTTCTTAGTTAATAAGGTTGCAATTTACATTGTATTAAGGTTAGTCGAGCTAGACAAAGATTAAAGAATGGACATTTGTAGGATTGATGTGGGTTGCTATACATTGATGTGTTTAGTTTAATCACAAGTTGATAAGTGGCATATTGGTCCTAGGATTACCTTATTTGATTATATGCTAAGTTTTTAACTTAAGCTAGCGCCTTCTAAAGCGTCTTAGCTTAGGGATGTCAAGAAGTTGCAAGTCAAGTCCTTATGGTACATAGGGAGAGTATGTCTAGGTTTGAAATGTCTAAGTTAGTCTTTTCAGCCTAGAATGTTCCGGGGAGAGAATGGTGAGGAGTCCGTGAAGGGCTCACTGAGATTTTATAATCTCACCCTTTTCCTTTTGTTGTTTTTCAGATAAGCAGGTACTGAAGACGGCGAGCCGAGGCTTCAAGCTTGGGACACATGAGCTAGTTGTAGATTGTAATGGGAATTGTATATCCCAAGTTATGTATAATTTGTAATCTATTCTTTAGATTTATGATTTAAGTTTAATTTACGACTTGGATTATTGTAATCAAGTTTGTAAATATTTAGTAATTCCTGTGCCTTAATGTAATTTGTCGTACTTTCAACTATGTTGAGGTGCGGGTGTTACATTTTGCATGACAGGATAGTGTTCGATAGTCTTGTGTTGTGCTCGTTAATATCATGGTGTATTGTTTAGGGACCAACACTTTACTAATGAATATTTACTGGTAGTGCAGGTTATTCGGACGCAAATCACTTTTGTTGCTTTTTGTATGACATGTTTGCAGCACAAATCAAGCATTAACTTGTAAAAGATTTAGGGCTATTTGTTGTTGTGCAGAATGACTTAAAGAAGTGTATATAGATATAGATATACAATCCTATGTAAATGTTTCTGTATAAAGTTCATTTATAAAGTATTAGAAATGTGGTTAATGATTTGTAAATACTTGGTGTCGTCCCCTAATTTTGTCCGGCCTCTTTCTTTTAATTTATTTTTGCTTATTAAAATTAGTAGTAGTAATATTAAATAAATAAATAAATAAAAACAATATTTTTGGTCTCATAGAATGAATAAAGAAAATAAAAAAAATAAGGCAAAAGAAAGAAATAGAAAAAATAAGGCAAAAGATCCTCTTCCATCCCTTTCCTTTTCAGAAAGCATATTTTGGAGAATCAATCAAATCTCCCTTTCTTAATCTCAAACCAAATCACACCAAAATCCCCTTTTTTCGATAATATGTCTCAGATTTATGGAGATTCGGTTGAGAGGAAAACATGGACATCTATAACCAAATCAGGGAGTGATTCTATTCTCTTTTTCTTCATTTATTTCCTTTTTTTCCCAGTTTATTTTGATCTTAATCTTTCTTTGTTTCTGTAACAGATTCGAAGAATGCTATAAAAGCCTCTCAAAGAGGAGAAAAAGGGGGAGAGCGCAAAGTCGAGGAAAAGAAGCAGCAACAAAGCGTGAAGAAGGAGGAAGAGAGAGTTAAAAATACAAACACTTCTTTTCCTTTTTAGGCTTTTAGTTTTCTTCTTTGCTTTAAGCTCTGTAATTTTGATTTGAGAGCATCCTGATAGCATTTCATCAGGTTTCAATCCTTCCCCACTTTAATTCTTTGTATTTTTATAAACTATTTTGTGGGTTTTGTGATTGCATAACTGGGTTTGATTCTGAGATATAATATTAATAAGTTTTTTTTCTTTTTCTTGTTCTCTGCGTATCTAAGATTTCGCCTATTATTATTATTATTATTATTATTATTATTATTATTATTATTATTATTATTATTATTATTATTATTATTATTATTTTCCCTCTGTTTTGTTCATCTGAATCGAATTCATCTCCCATAATATTTCCCTGTATTTTTCTTATTCTTGAATTCATTGGATCTGATTTTATTTTGTCCTTTTTCTTTCTTATGTTTTTTTCACATATTCAAAGGGACATTAGATCATTAAAAAATAAATGTTTTCTTTTATTCTGATTATTGCTGCACTTCTATGAAAAACCAATCGTCAATTATAATAATAGCTAACAAATATTTAATTTGGTATTAATGGAAAGTTTTTTTTTATAATAAGTAAATGGTCAACGGTAATAATGAGCACTAAATATTTAGTTACCAAAAACTATTTTTGCAAATCGATATCTGTTAGATTATGATGCACAAATATATTTTATTAGAAAATTAAGTTTTTTTGGGTTCTATTTAGTTCAATGATAAAATAAAAATCTTTTCTTTTAGGAAATAATATATATTATGCAATGGCAAACAAATTTTTTTAAAACAATTAAAGGTACCATTTTTATGGGTGTTTTAGGGGTGCAAATACCTTCCCTATGTGTAACCAATTCCCGAGCTCAAAATCTAGTTCAAAGACCTTTTTTTTTCATCGTAAAATTCAAAAATATCCAAAAATAGGTTTTCCAATGTTTTCCTAAAAAATAAATATTAGTGGCGGCTCCATTTCAAATTTTGGTGTGGTTGTCACAGCTGGCGACTTCACTGGGGACTTTAGAGAGTTAGACCTTTTGATTGTTTGAATTGTTTGTTTGCCTTACAATGTGAATTGTTTCCTTTTCTTTCATTTTTATTTATTTATTTATTACTATTATTTTTTTATTTTTTCAATTTATTTATTTTTATCTTATCTTATTTGTTTTTATCTTTGTTTAGTTTATTTATTTTTATTGTGATTATATGTATATTGAGCATTAGGATAGTTACTATGTATATATTGTTTTATTTATTTTGCAGCGGGTAGTTTTAAGTTTGCTACTTCACACACTTCACTTTATACACTTTATTTACACACACTTTGAGTGTGTGCCCTATACCCGGGCCCGAGTGAATCTTAAGTTAGGAGAGGCTATGTAGTGGGTGCTCTGCGTGGGTGCTCTGCTGGACGTACGACCAGTGGGTTCCTATGAAAGCCTCACCTAGAGTTTGGCTCCATTTGAGAAAAAACCATCCTTTAATAATATACTTATTATTTGTGGTAATATTTTCAAATGGGACCCTTGGCTCTAGGGACCTTTTAGATTAGTATCTTAAATCTACCCAATGGAAAGACACTTATGTTGACCATAGACCCTTTTTAAGGAGCTACCGGCCCATATCACAAAAGGAGCATATCTTATCCCATTTTCCACGCGACAAAAGTCGTATGACATAAGATCTTAGGAAATACCGGCCTACATCACAAGGGGCACACTCTGCCCGTTTTTCCTTCATCCCTTTAGTTTCCATTCACATTTCAAAAATTGTGAAAGATAATAAATGATATTTTTCTCTAAAAAATATTATTTGTTATTCTTCTTTGCAAAAAAAAAAGCACAGTTTCAAAAAAATATTTTCCCTTCTCATTCTTTTTCCCTCTAAAAAATACATTTTTGAAAAAAAAAGCATTTTCTCTTTTTTTTAGCGACATTTCTCATTATCCTTGCATTCATTTTATTTTTCTAGAATAAAATAAATAAAAAAATGTTTCTCCATTATCCATCATATTATTTTGCATAAAATGTACATGAAAAAAAACATTCATGACATGCATAATCATGACAACTTCATAACATAACTCATTTTTCCCCCTCCACAGAAAATAGATACACATAAGCTTTCCCTGCTTCCCTACCGGACTCGAGCCCAATCTAGACTCATGGACTTGTTGGAACAGAATCAGCAAGCGATGAGAGAAGAACTCGACCAAATCAAGGGTAAGATGGACAAGATATTGGACCTCTTGCAGAACGTGGGTGCAAAATTGACCATTAATGAGAACCATTCCATCAGCACTAATGAGTATCGAGAGGCTTCCAATGGCCCATCAGGAGACCCCTAGATCAGGAGAGACTCCAAATTGTGGAAGACAGGCTGAAAGCAATTGAAGGGGCAAATTACATTGGGTTCAAAGCTTCAGAAGTTTGTTTGGTCCTGGACGTGGTAATTCCTCCAAAATTCAAAGTTCCTGAGTTCGTCAAGTATGAAGGTTTAACTTGTCCAAAAAGCCACCTCATCATGTACTGTCGGAAGATGGCCTCTTGCTCCAGTAATGATAAGCACCTAATCCATTTCTTCCAAGAGAGTCTTACCGGGGCATCCCTACGCTGGTATATGCAGTTAGAGCGGAGCAAAATCAACTCATGGAATGATTTGGCTAACGCTTTCATCAAACAGTATAGATACAACTTGGATATGGCTCCTGACCACTCCCAGTTGCAAGCCATGGTAAAAGGGGGCAATGAAAGCTTCAAAGAGTATGCCCAAAGATGGAGAAGCGTTGCAGCCCAAGTGGAACCTTCACTGTCAGAGAAGGAGATGGTTACCACATTTATTGACACTCTCCAGTCACCTTTCTATGACATGATGATTGGAAATATCTCTTTAAGCTTCTCAGAACTAATCATTGTCGGAGAAAGAGTGGAAGCCGGGATAACAAGCGGAAGGATTGGCAACCTCGAAGCTCAACAGCCATTGCGCAGTATAGATCAAGAACAGGAAGAAGATACAAACAATGATACAAATGATGCTCATCACGACATGCACTGGGGCAGTGGGCCACTCCATTGAGAATTGTTTGGCTCTGATCGACACCAAGTGGTGAAACTTCAAGGAATAGCCCTGTTTAAACAACCCTCATTTGTTTTTACGCTTTGCCCGGAGCCCTGGGGCATATCTTGTAAAGGGCTCACTTTGTTTCCATCTTTTCAATACATCAATAAAAATGCAATTTGAATTTTTCAACTTCCCTTCTTGGTACATGGTCAATCCGAGATAAAAAAAAAGTAGTTAAGAAAAATATAAAATAAAATGGTAAAGCAAATGCACAATTATCAAAAATTAATTTTTGTGAAAATTTGAACAATAGGATTTTGAGATGAAGTCTGGCCGTTTTTCTCTATCCAAAAAATATAAAAAATATTTATCCCTTGCTACCCCTTTTGAGCCTAAAAAAAAATTTCTTTCAATTACCCTAAACAATGATCACTCATACATTGAAGGCTAGCACAATATTCCATTAAATTTTGTCTGTTAAAAAAAAAAGCAAGCAAGCAAATATCAAATGCAACGTATCAAGACGCTTGCAAAAAAAAATGAATAAAAATGCAAAAGCAAAACAAGACAATTGTGCTAGCAACCATCAAAGTGCATCTTGGCACTAAAGATCCTTGTTTTTATAAACCCTTAAATACTTTTTGGGCTAGAAATATCCTTTCTTTCGTAACCCTTAACCCTTGGCCACGTTACAACCTTAATAAAGTCCATTCTGATCAAAATTAAATTGCTCATATTTTCTCAAAACTTGATTTTTGAAAAAGGAAATCCATATAAACTCCTCTGTGTAGTTGCAGTACCCAAAAAAAATAGAGTATAAAAGAAAAGCTCGCTAGAGTGAAAACCCGAAAAGGCGGTCTACGTAGAAGTTAGAGCGACCCGCTAGGTTGAAAACTCGCCAAGAGCGGCCTAGGCAAAAGTTAGGGTCAAATTTACAAATATGTCAACCCAGATTGGACCTCACAGATCTAAACATAAACCAAGAAGCTAGGGGGCAAAAGATGAGCCCATCGTCTACAAGCTTCGCATTCAAGATTTTGTTCCAGTTTCAGAACTACACAAGGTGATCCGCCTCTCAACATAGATCCTTCCTCACATGGCTGGACGAAGGCCAAAGGGACACTGAAAAGTCTCTATGGATCAAAGTTGTCAATCTAATCCTTCGAAAGGCATCCAAAGCATGAAGATGAAAATTTGAAGATCCATAAAATGATTTATCAAGGGGCAAATACGTAAACCTGGTGCATTGCAAAGTCAACCATTTGGACAAGCAAGCCAACATAAAGTTATCACCCCACGAGTCTAGGGGCAGAACAATTCATTGCATTCTGTATGATCATCAATACTTTTGGGTCTATAACCCACCTTCAAAAATCACCATTTCTCTAAAAAACATAATTTCATGCATAACATACCATTCATTGCATCTTGCATGATCACCAATACTTTTGGGTCCACGACCCACCTTAAAAAAAAATCATCATTTGCTCAAAAAGCAAAACAACATTCATGCACGGCATACCATTCATTGCATCCTGCATGACCATCAAAGTTTTTGGGTCCATTGACCCACCCTCTCAAATATTACATACAGTTGGTCTGTTGCTACTCAGTAAGAACTAGTACTCAACCTACCCAATCCACTTATTAGCAAGAGTTAGGAACCTGTCCTACATTTTGCTGGGAATCTGACCCACCACCTTGGGAATTTGACCCAAGCCTTTAGTCGGGAACCTGACCCGCGTCTCGGATCCTTAATTATGGAAATCGATCCGTAATTTGGTATTAATGAAAAGTTTTTTTTTATAATAAGTAAAGGGTCAACGGTAATAATGAGCACTAAATATTTAGTTACCAAAAACTATTTTTGCAAATCGATATCTGTTAGATTATGATGCACAAATATATTTTATTAGAAAATTAAGTTTTTTTGGGTTCTATTTGGTTCAATGATAAAATAAAAATCTTTTCTTTTAGGAAATAATATATATTATGTAATGGCAAACAAATTTTTTTTAAAACAATTAAAGGTACCATTTTTATGGGCGTTTTAGGGGTGCAAATACCTTCCCTATGCGTAACCAACTCCCGAGCTCAAAATCTGGTTTAAAGACCTTTTTTTTTTCATCGTAAAATTCAAAAATATCCAAAAACAGGTTTTCCAATGTTTTCCTAAAAAATAAATATTAGTGGCGGCTCCATTTCAAATTTTGGTGTGGTTGTCGCACTTGGTTAACTCAATTCACTATATAGTTAAGGTGTTATACTGATGCTTCAGTGAATTGTTCACAACCTATTAAAAACATGGTTAATAACTAGCACATTCATGGTTAATGTAGTTGTGTTATATGGTTAATGCTGGGAATGTAAATGGTTAACTGTGTTAAGGTAAGTGGTTAACATAGTTCATTAAATGGTTAATGGGATACTCTTGTGCCATTTTACAACCACTACAATAATCATGGCAAGCGGCGACACTACCTTTGCAGCGGTTGTAGCAGAACCGTCATCGGTGTAACAGCGGAGGCGGGCGGGTCATGCGGCGGTTCTCTTTAACCGCCTTTAGATGCTTGCAATTGGCGGCAGTTCGTGGCTTCTTGCGGTGGGTGATTAAAATTTTGGACACTTTAACTTCAGTTCACTTCTCTCTCAAATCCTACCTTATTTGCGACGTGTCTCCTCTCTCTCTCTATCTCGTTCGTCTCCTCTGCTTCTTTCCTTATCCTCGCCACCACCGCAAGACTGTGGTCCTCCTTCTCCTAGGCGGTGATCTTCTCTCTCGTTCGTCGTCTCTGTTTCGATCCTTTGTTTTCGGATTTGGGAATTACGCCTTGGTGTTTGATCACAACGCAGCAAGTAAGATCTCAACAGATCTGTGACGGATCTTCGCACTACCAGCGGTCACCTTCTCTGTTTCAGATCTGGAGGTGGTCCTCTGCGGTGGACACTGACCTTCGATGTCCTCTTCGACAACAACACCGTCGCTTCAGGTATATTTTTCTTTTTCCTTTTCTTATTTTTTTATTCCCCCAACCCCTTAAACCCAATTTTTTTTTTTGTTAAAAACTATTCAGTTTCTGAGAAACCCCCATTTAAAAAGCTTCTTCTTCTTATTATTTTCTTGAAGGCAAAAAAAATATAAAAAAAATAAAAGAACTATGGTGTGGTGGATAAGTTTAAAAAATTGCACAAGATTGGTGTTTGTTTGTGTAATGTACTCACTTAATTTCTGGTTTCATGTGTGTGTGTGTTTGTGTTCAATTGGAATGGCATCAGGTTTGTTTTGGAATGTTTTTCTGCGCCAAATAGGTTTCCACGGTTGAAATTGGATTTTTGATGTTGTTCATTTTGGTTCTTCACAATTCAATCTATCATTGTTTTTTGGTTTCTGAATCTGGTCACTTTTTGAATTGATATTGAAGAAGTAAATTGTTTGTGCATGCTTTAGTATTGTTGGCTCTTATTACTTTTCATTTATGTGATTTTCAGTGTACTGAATTGGTAAGAGAAGAGCTAATAATTAAATAAGAAGACTGGTTGGAACAAATGACTTTTGTGTTTTCAGATTTCACCTACAACTAGCTATAAGAAAATCACGTGATACAAGTTCTGCACATACATTTGTTCGTTACTGATAAGTGCAAAGATTTTTTGTTTTTGGTTGAATTACTGCAGCAAAATGTTGACGTGGCTATTGAAAAACTCAGGGCCAAAGGAATTGAAGTGTTTGTTGTTGTTTATCATGTCTTAAATGCTCAACAAAGGAAGAGTTTAATAACAAAACTGTGGAGGTGAGGTTTTCTTCATATGAACATTATTCAGTCAGAAATTATCTTTTGATCTTGTCCTCGTTCAATTTATCAATTGGCTAAATAAACTATATCTGTTATTGGAATCTTAGCACTAATCAATCATAGTCTAAATCAAATTAGCTGACAATATGATTTCATCATAATCTGCCTTTACTATAGTAAGAATTTTTTGTACTGATACTTCTCTTAATGTTACTAATTTACTGCATGCCATTGTAGTTTTAACTTTAGTCTTTTTTCCCCTTCAGTCCTCAAGCAATTTTCAAAGATCCTTTCCGTGGTGGTAACAATATTTTGGTAAGAACTGTTATACTTGAAAGTTGTTTCATGGCATGTTGGTTGAAATTGAAATACAAATAGTATGAAGTTAATTCAATTATTTTTTTTTCAAAAAAGTGGATTTAATTAGGTATTCCGTCATGTATCAGGGTCCTTATTATTGTAGTGCCGGGGCAGATAAGTCATTTGGACGTGATATATCTGATGCTCATTACAAGGCTTGCTTATATGCTGGAATTAACATCAGTGGCACCAATGGGGAGGTCTCATGTAAACAAAATTTTATGCTTGTTCACTTGTTCCTTATCCAATTTTTTATCTTCTAATTGAATACATTACACTTTGTCTATTACTGAACAAGTTGGTGTTGTGCTCTCCCTTGATCCAAAACCAATAGAGGTATCATAATGGTTTAGTTGACATTATTTCTTATTCGATGATAATTATTTATACTAATTGTTTTGGTTTTAACCTTGGCAGGGTGACTGGAATGGTGCAGGATGTCACACCAATTTCAGGTTTTTTGTTTTTTGTTTTTTTGACATGCCTTTGTCATGAATCATAATTGCATGTTTCTTAATGACTTGCTAAATTACCAAGTTGATAAATATCATTTGCTTGTTCAATAGGAGTTTGTCGGTTTCATGTTTTAAAGATCAATTAAGACATCTTGAATTCATGCAGCGAATAGGCTAATAAATATGTGGAGTTAGCTTTAATTATGCGGTTCCCTTGCTATTTTAACCCTTGAATGATGGTTAAAACTATCTGTAATCCTTGGTAGAATTGTTTTGTGCATTTTTTCACATGTCTGGTTTTTCTAAAAGAGCGCTAGTTAATCTGTTCCTTTTGTAATTGAACTATTTCTTGAACACGCTTTGTTCACTACACATGGTGATAGCACGAATATCCTAGGAGGAAGCCTCCTCTCTCTTCCAGATACTACAATGTTAAAGGATGTCAAAACATAATTTGCATTTGCAGTTGTGGCCTTCTTTATATTTGTTGGTATGTTTACTTCTTTTTTAAGGTTTTGCAATTTTGATCAACAATGTCTATTGCTTCTATTTGCATGCATACAATGCTTGACTAAAATTTTATGCATATTAAAGGAGACTCGACATTCCTAATGGTTATGACTAATGTATCATGCTTCAAAGATATATTTTAAAAAAAAATTGTTGTGCATTTTCAGGTCACATATTTTGGCTCACTAGCAATGAGATGTTCTTCTACTACAAATCACAAACCCCAAGATCAGGGATCGTTATTTTCAGTTTAGTTTTTTAGTTAGGATTTATATTGACTCACAGTCTATCATTATGCATATGAATGATACATTTGTACTTATTATAAATTTACATTTGTAAAGATTCTTTGTATACTATTTCATTTTAAAAGTGATGGATGAGCTTGTTTTTATTATTATTTTTTATGTTCTTAGATGTTATGGTAATTTATTAATAAGGTATTCTATAAAATAGAATTAGCAAGTGAACAAAATTTTATAAAAATAATATTTTTTTATTATTTTTGGCAACTTGCAACGGTTCAAAACCGCCACTAAAATATATATATTTTTATTATTTTTGGCAACTTGCAGCGGTTCAAAACCGCCATTAATATATATATATATATATATTATCTTTGGCAACTTGCGGCGTTTTAGAACCGCCCCTAAACACAAAACAGTAAAGCACATGGAATGGGTATTTTGTGGCGGTTCGAACCGCCGCTACCACCGCCGCAGTTTACTCAGCCGACAGTTATACCAGCGGTTGGTTATAACCGCCGCAAAATGACGTCCTGACACCGATAGCAGCGACGGTTTTCGAACCACCGGTAGGGGTATTTCGCGGCGGTTAGAACCGCCGCAGAATGCCTTTTCAACCGCCACTAAATGCCATTTTTTCTGTAGTGAATCTTGAATAACTCAAATCATGTGGTTAACGTTGGGAATATAATTGGTTAATTGTGTTAAGGTAAGTGGTTAACATTGTTGATTAAATGGTTAATAGGATACTCTTGTGCCATTTCACAACCTTGAATAACTCAAATCACGTGTCTAACGCTGGGAATGTAACTGGTTAACTGTGTTAAAGTAAGTGGTTAACATTGTTTATTAAATGGTTAATGGGATACTCTTGTGCCATTTCACAACCTTGAATAACTCGAATCATGTGTCTAACGCTGGGAATGTAACTGGTTAACCGTGTTAAGGTAAGTGGTTAACATTGTTCATTAAATCGTTAATGGGATGCTCTTGTGACATTTCACAAGCTTGAATAACTCAAGTCATATGTGTTTAACGTTGGGAATGTAACTGGTTAACTGTGTTCAGGTAAGTGGTTAACATAATTCATTAAATGGTTAATGGGATACTCTTGTGTCATTTCACAATCTTGAATAACTCAAATCATATGTGGTTAACTCTGTTCAGGTAAGTGGTTAGCATAGTTCATTTACTGGTTATGCGCTACTCTGATGCAGCAAGCTGCATCTATTAACCACTTTCAAAACCTTGTTAACCACTTACACAATCCATGTTAACCACTTACACAAACTGATGTTAACCACTTACACAAACCACTTACACAAACCCTATTAACCACTTATACAATCCCTGTTAACCACTTACATAAACTGATGTTAACCACTTACACAAATCTTTTTAACCACTTACACAAACCCTGTTAGCCCACTTACACAATCCCTGTTAACCACTTGCACAAACTGATGTTAACCACTTATACAAACCCTGTTAACTACTTATACGAAATGATGTTAACCACTTACACAAACCATGTTAACTACATACACAAACCCTGTTAACCATCTACACAAACCCTATTAACCGAATGTGATTCATAACCTTCAATAATTAATATAGATAGTGGTTAATCCTGTTTACATAATTGTTCAGAAAACAACCCAACAAGATGTCAACAAGTGCTTTACACATACTACAATGTACACCATCACATAAGTGTTCAAAACAACTCAAAAGATTCTAACATAAGTCTTCAAAACAACCCAAAAGATGATAAAGATTCTTTGTAGTTTGTCTTGAAGTCTTTTGCATTGCAGTCCTTTTCTTTCTTATCATATATGTGTGCATAAATAGACTCCGAGTTGACACACTTTGCACACACTTCCTTGGATTTTCTTTAACTCTTGTCGTGATGTTTGATGTATCCCCATGTTCACCATCTTCATTTTCTTTGTGATCACCATCACCATCACCATCTTCACCATCTTCAAGATCATCATTACGAACCCCATCTTCACCATCTTCACGATCACGCTCCTTAGGAGTACTTACTAATGCTTCACCATCAGCATTACCTGCAGGATTAATTTCTGGTAAAATCATTTTCAAGGAAGATAAATTTAAAGAAAACTTTAAATAAAATTTAATAACACTAACCACACAGGCATTAAATAACAATAACCATGCACATCTTTCAATACCCAAAGATCCTCCATCGCCAACCTCATCAGCAATATCAGTGTGAGGAGATGGAATTAAGTGGGATGCATTATGGAGTTCGGTCGTTGATTGAAGTTGATCTTTCAGCATCTTCACTGCTGCCTCAAGAATAGAAATCCTCTCTTGAGAATGCTTATGCTCTGCTACCAATCGCTGATATTCAGTAAGACGAACATACTGATGTTGTAACACCCCGAAATCCAGGCGCTACTTACGAGACAAAAACCACCAAGTATGAAATAGTTTTGATACTGTTCACTAGAAATCACGGTTAATTTTTTTTTTTATAAAACCCTTTCGCACATAACATGACAGAGTAAATACAGCGTTGACAGGACATGGCATACAAAAAGAAATAAAAGGAAATACGTCTGGAATACATATATAATATCCTGAGGCAATACATCCTACAAGGTTTTACAAAATACAACATCAAAATAGGAATACATCTGACATATGAATTTCCTATAAGAAATACTCATACATCTAAGGTACTCCCGGCAGACACCTATGCAGAGGGCTGCTCCAAAAGTAAAGCCTCACTCGACTACTATACTACTACAAGTACAGACATAATCCCAAAATACAACAGACAGACTCCGACATCAGAAACACTAAGCTGATCAACACGCTAACTCAAGCAGCAGGGGCGGCTGTGTGATCTCGGTCCGCCTCAAAATGAACTGCCAAGGGCGGTGCCTGCCACTCATAGAGGCCCTCCTCCTCCTCCTCATCCTCCACCATCGAATCATCCTCCATATCGTCTATCACGGGCGTAATGACGTCGTCGTCACCAATGGCGTCGACAGTAGGGATATCGAGAGGTGCATCCCCAGTACTATCCTCCTCGTCAGATGAATCTATGATCCAACCTCCGGATCCACACCCTACCTGGCCACAGTGAGGGCATACAGAAGGATCCGCCGAGGGAGTAGTCTCAGGGATAGGAATCGGAGAAGAGGGAGTATACCCTACGGGTGATACGGATCTAGTAGGGGAACCCGACGGCCCATGGCGGCGTGAGAAGAGGGTGCTCATCGTCCATCCTCCTGGGTCGCATGCGCCGTACAAATCTAAGGGAGTAGCGGCGTACGCTGGATCCGTGAGCCCGAGGCTCGCGAAAAGTGGTCCGACGTGGAATCTCGGACATGCCCTCTGGTGAGGTGTCTCCATCGGGGTGTGCGTCTATCCAAGCGGCTACTATGCGTGTGAAGACACCGGAATCGCATCACTCGTGCCGTGATCCCTATGTGTGTAGCCTGTCTGTCGGTATGCGTCGTCTCGACCACGTTCCCTGTGTACATCACCTGGCCTGAGGCGTGGTCTACCTGTTGGGAAATCAAGAGATAGAATTTTAAAAATTCTTTTAAAATCAATCTCAAGAGCGGAAAAATTCCCTTGCCAAGATCGCTTAGAACTACGAGAATCACAGGGATATTATGTTTACCTCTTGAAGCGTAGAGGAGATCGATCACCAACACCACGATCTTGTAGTGTCTCTACTCAGTCCACACGAACGGTAGCCTCGGAATGCGTCTTGCTAGTTGACGGCAACAGGAAGAAGGCACAGAAAGGTCTAAGAAGCATAGACTAGGGTTGGAGCGTTAAGCTTATATACTCCCTTCCTTTCATTATGTTACCCTAATGGGCCTCATACAATATGAGACCATTTCCTTCTTATTTAATTAAATCCTTATTTAATTAAATAATCTGATTCCGATTAAACCGTTCTATCGTGTGACCCTATTGGTTCCCATTAAGTTGGCAATAATATTAAATAATAAAATAATATTAAATATTATAAACAATGAGCGGCATCTAGCAATGCATCATTGCTACCCAATTAACGGGGAAAAACCGGTCATCCGATTTTAACCTTACCGCGACCAAGATTACTGTGAAGTCGATGTCCCTTCATCCATGTGTCCTAATTGAACACGAGGCATAAATGTGTCATCCTCGTTAATTCCAATCAAATGTTCCTCGATACCAGAATGGATGTGTAATCACAAGCGGGCCCAATATCATATATTGACCCACTTCCGCGTGGCCACACATATTTCACGTCTCACTCTATCGAGAGGCCCAAGACATTACTCATGTTATGTAGGAGGGACGAATCCTGTCTACATCACTCGCCCCCCTCAACATGATTAATTGAAGGCCCAATTACTATCTTTATGATCATCCTGTTACGGATGACGTTTGATAGCATTAAAGCCTACAACTCCACATGTAGGAATCGCAGTGACTTCAAGTCAAAGGACTACTTCACTATGGTCGCCATGAGGAGCGCCTATGACACTTACATAACTATTATGAAGCGTCCTCATAGTGGGTCAGTCCAATATAAATATTACTCCTAATATTTATATCTGTGTGCCGACTTGATATCGCATATCTATGAGCCATGAGATGTGGTCATCAGTCTACTCACACAATAGTCTCTATGCATTATTGTCGTCGTAATTAACAATAATACTCGACTACGGACGCTTTAAGAATAACGTTCTATATGTTCAATGGGGTCTCACGATCAAGTCACACTTGATGTTCCATTAAACGAACAGTCTATTCTAAGGACTTTATTATGCTATAAAATAAATAACACAATAAATGAAATGCCTCATATATATATCAAATATATATAATCACAGTCATGACACAAATGATAATCTACTAAAACTAGATTGGCCACTAGGGCTTACACCAACAATCTCCCACTAGCACTAGAGCCAATCGGGCATCAATCTAATACCCATGGATCTAGTGTGAGCATTATGCTTCTGCTGAGCAAGAGGCTTCGTCAGTGGGTCTGCAACATTGTCCAGTGTAGGTACTCTGCATATCTTTACATCTCCTCTATCGATGATCTCTCGAATGAGATGGAAATGCCTAAGTATATGTTTGGATCGATGGTGAGATCTAGGTTCCTTGGCTTGCGCGATTGCTCCATTGTTATCACAAAAGAGGTCAATCGGGTCTGAAATGCTAGGACCAACACCAAGTTCACTAATGAACTTCCTGATCCAAACGGCCTCTTTGGCTGCATTAGAGGCAGCTATATACTCAGCCTCTGTAGTAGAATCAGCAACTGTCTCTTGCTTTGAACTCTTCCACCTAATGACTCGCCATTTAGGCAAAACACAAACCCCGATTGCGATCGGGAATCATCCTGTCGGTTTGGAAGCTAGCATCGGTGTAACCCTTTACAACAGCTCTTCCTCACCGCCATAAACCAAGAACGAATCCTTAGGCTTTCTCAAGTACGTAAGGATGTTCTTGACGATACCGCCCAATGGCCTTCACTAGGGTCAGATTGATATCTACTCGTTACGCTTAAAGCATACGAGATATCTGGTCTAGTACACATCACAGCGTACATGATAGAACCAATTGCCGAAGCATATGGAACTTTACTCATGCGTTCCCTTTCATCTGATGAGGTAGGGCATTGTCCCTTAGACAAATACACGCCATGTGACATAGGCAAGAGACCTTTTTTGGAATCTTGCATATTAAAGTGCCTAAGCACTTTGTCAACATATGTACTCTGGCTAAGGCCGAGTAGCCTCAGTGATCTATCTCTATAGATCCTGATTCCTAGCACGTAGGATGCCTCGCCTAAGTCTTTCATCGAGAAACATTTCCCTAACCATGTTTTCACATTTTGCAGTGTAGGGATATCATTTCCGATGAGTAGTATGTCATCCACATACAATACCAGAAAAACAATTATACTCCCACTAACCTTCTTGTAGACACAAGGCTCATCTTCGTTCTTGATGAATCCAAACTATCTTACAGTTTCATCAAAACGAAGATTCCAACTTCTAGAAGCTTGCTTTAATCCATAAATGGACCTTTGCAACTTGCATACCTTTTCAGCATTTTTTGGATCGACAAAACCCTCGGGTTGTGTCATGTACACATCCTCGAGAAGATTCCCATTAAGGGATATAGTCTTGACAACCATCTGCCAGATCTCATAGTCATGGTATGCAGCAATGGCAAGTAGGATCCGGACGGATTTAAGCATTGCGACTGGGGATAAGGTTTCATCATAGTCTATTCCATGAATTTGCTTGAACCTTTTCGCCACCAACCGTGCCTTGAAGGTATTCACCTTACCATCCATGTCAGTCTTCTTCTTGAAGACCCACTTGCACCCTATGGGTTTTACCCCTTTGGGTGGCTCAACCAAGGTCCATACCTGGTTAGTGTACATGGACTCCATCTCAGATCCCATGGCCTCTAGCCACTTCTCTGATTCTGGGCCAATTACGGCCTCCTGGTAAGTCACAGGCTCATCTTGATCCATGAGTAGCACATCACCTTCTTGAGTTAGGAGAAGTCCATATCTCTCAGGTTGGCGACGTGGCCTGCTAGACCTACGTGAATCTTGTGCTACTTGAACCATTGGTTGAACCACAACACTTTGTGGTACTGGTTCTTGTTCCATTACAGGTGGTTTAGTATTTTGTGGGTCTTGGATTTCTCCAAGTTCTACATTCCTCCCATCGCTCTTTTAGAGATGTATTCCTTCTCAAGGAACACTCCAGTCCTTGCAACAAACACTCTGTCCTCGGAGGTGTTGTAGAAATAATATCCCTTAGTTTCCTTAGGGTACCCCACAAATATACATCTATTCGATTTAGGTCCAAGTTTATACGAAATCATACGTTTCACATAAACATGGCAACCCCAAATCTTTAGAAAGGACATACTTGGGTCTTCGGCCCGTCCATATCTCATATGGTGTCTTTTCAACCGCCTTAGATGGAACACGGTTAAGGGTGAAAGCAGCTATAAGTAAAGCATATCCCCAGAAAGAGTCATGGAGGTCTGACTGACTCATCATAGATCGAACCATGTCTAACAAAGTACGATTCCTCCTTTCGGACACACCATTCCATTGTGGTGTTCCAGGTGGTGTGAGTTGGGATACTATCCCACACTCCTTCAGATAGTCATC
Source organism: Calophaca sinica (assembly GCA_037113605.1). Taxonomy (NCBI): domain Eukaryota; kingdom Viridiplantae; phylum Streptophyta; class Magnoliopsida; order Fabales; family Fabaceae; genus Calophaca; species Calophaca sinica. The sequence continues at coordinate 99,929,081 of CM073735.1, read as the reverse complement.
AAACTCCTGGCTTAAGTACTCACCACCACGATCTGATCGTATAGCCTTAATACTCTTACCAAGTTGGTTCTCCACTTCGTTCTTGAATTCTTTGAACTTTTCAAAGGTTTCAGACTTGTGTTTCATTAGATACGCAAACCCATATCTACTGAAATCATCAGTAAATGTAACAAAGTAGGGAAAACCACCTCTAGCAGTTTTGCTTAGTGGACCATATACATCACTATGTATTAAGCCCAAAAGATCACTAGCCCTTTCACCTTGCCCAGTGAACGGGACCTTGATCATCTTTCCCAATAAGCAATATTCGCATACCTCAAATGATTTATAATCAAATGAGTCCAAGAGTCCATCTTTATGGAGTTTGGAAATACGCTTCTCACCTATATGGCCTAAACGACAGTGCCAAAGGTATATCGGGTTCAAATCATTTGGTTTGACCTTTTTCGCATTTATGTTAAAAATAGGCATATCAAGATCAAGGACATAAAGCCCATTACTCATAGGTGCACTAGCATAGAAAACATCATCCAAATAAATCGAACAACATTTGTCCTTAATAATAATATTAAAACCTTTCTTGTCTAAACAAGAAATAGAGATAATGTTTCTGCTAATTGCTGGAACAAAATAACAATTATCCAATTCCAAAATAAGCCCAGAGGGCAAAGTCAAAACATAAGACCCTACAGCTAATGCGGCAACCTTTGCTCCATTTCCAACTCGTAGGTCCACTTCGCCCTTGGTCAAAGTCCTGCTCCTTCTTAGTCCCTGCACATTAGTACAAATGTGAGAACCACATCCGGTATCTAATACCCATGATGCTGAAGTAGATAAATTAACCTCAATAACATAAATACCTAAAGTGGAAGTCTCACTTCCTTTCTTCTTCTTGCACTCTTCTAGGTATTTTGGACAGTTCCTCCTCCAATGTCTAGGTTTTCCACAATGGAAGCAGGAAGCATCCTTAGCAACCCCGCCTACTGGCTTCTGGCTAGAAGAACTTTGCTTGAACTATTTCTTGCCCTTGTCCTTCGTAGCCCAAGAAGCGGGCCTCTTGCCCTCCCCCTTTCCAGAGTTGACCATCATAATGGCCTTTCCCTTTCCCTTGTTAATATTTTGCTCAGCAGTTCTCAACATACCTGCAAGCTCTGGCAACGGTTTAGCAAAATCGTTCATGTTATACTGCATGACGAAATGGCTAAAGTTATCCGGCAACGATTGTAGGATAAGGTCCGTTGCCAGCTCTAGGCCCAAAGGAAATCCCAGCCTCTCAAGACTCTCAGTGTACCCAATCATCTTAAGTACATGAGGTCCTACTGGGTTTCCTTCAGCTAGCCTGCAATGGAAAAGGGCCATGGAGGTGTCAAATCTCTCCTGGCTAGCTTGCCCTTGAAAAAGCATCTTGAGGTGTTCGATCATATCGAACGCCTCCATGTTCTCGTGTTGCCTTTGCAACTCCGAAGTCATGGTAGCTAGCATGAGACATCCAACATCTATGGCGTCGTTGAGGTGCTTTTGGTAAGCATCCCTCTCAGCCTTAGGGGCAGTAGCAGCGGGTGCATCAGGCACTGGCTCATCAAGTGCATACAACTTCCTCTCTTGCTTGAGAACAATTCTCAAGTTTCGCTGCCAGTCGAGAAAGTTGCTTCCAGACAGCTTGTCCTTCTCAAGGACAGATCGCAATGACATGGTATTAGCGGTGTTGCCAGACATGGTAATCTAAAACAAAATAAACATGCAGAGATAAGTATTATGACAATAACATATTTAATAAGGACTTTTATTAAATACGCTCCCACTATTTTACTCAAACCAATGACCCTCGTCATTGACTCGGAAAATCCCGTTGGAAGATTTTCTAGTGGGTCAAGATCCATATTTCGCCACGTCCTGAGTCAGCTTTGGCTGATCACCCAGAACTCAGCTATTTAGGTAGGAAACTCCTTTCTAATTGCATCTCTATGCAACTCTTGGATCAGTTGGGTGAATAACTCTTTATTCTAATTCATCTTATGAATCAAAGCCCAACTCTTGCCTCTAGGCCCATCTCAATCCTATTGAATTCGGCCCAGTTAAGTCAAACCCGATGGTTGGCAGTTGGATATTTCACCTATAGCGCCTCACCGAGATAAAACGAGGTGCTCAGCTTTGGCATGACCCACACTCATTCGATCAAGGCCTTGACGAGTGCCACACATCGGAAGGCATTTATGACTTAATATTTAAATTGAGGGAATTTAGTTAAGTGATCTCACCGGCTTTTGTATCACATACAAACGCGTCCCTCAAACATGCACAACATACAAGCATACATGCATACACTTCATATAAAACATGCATCTCATACATCCAATCATATAAAGCATACATGCATGTATCTCATATATTCAAAACATGTTAAACATACAGCACATACACATCAATCATGCAAGACGTGTGGTACAGTTATGGCCTCCAAACGCCTAGGAATTAAATAAACTATTTTATTATAATCCTTTGACCCACTAGCATGCTTCGTAAGCTTCTCCCACCGGCATCCTCATTTGACGTTATCTCATCTTCAACTCTTTGAAGAATTACATTTATTTAAATGAAAGTACAATTAAATAAATAAAATGGCACGACACGCAGGTCGTATTTAAAAATTAAATAAATCACGACACACAGGCAGTATTTACCAATATAAATAAACACCATAAACTAAGGCCATAACTTTACACCACACATTAAAAATAATATAACACTTACTATTATTATTAATATTATAATTAATGAAATTGAAATATACAATAATAATAAATAATAATAACATTTATTATTATTAAATAAAGAATTAAATCAATTTCTTTATGACCCCATGTTATCAAATAACGTAGCCATAAAATACAGCTTTTAATTCAAAAACAATAACAATACGAGATTGGATTGATTAGGGAATATTGGCTTTTGACTTTTCAAATAGAAACATAAGGCCAATTAAATTTAAAATCAATATCACGCAACTGATTTGAATCATAAAGCCTTTTGATTTCTTAAACTGTTAACCATTAACATAAAGTCGATGAATTCGTAAATACCAAAAGATCTCGTACTGTATCAGCCAACAAATGAGCGTGTACAACTAATTGAATTCTCAATTTTTTTTTATTTAAAAAAATAATAATTCCCAGGCGTGATTCAATTCTTGAAGCAATTGAAGCAAAAAGGCCAATGAAAATTCTAATATCCTGTACATCCAATGTCGAGAATAGGCGATACGTCAATGCGAATCATTAAGTAAGAACAACAGTGTGAGAATTCAATCTTTATATATCGCATATGTAGAAAACAAGAACAATGATGTGCTCGCAAAGAAGACAACATGTATATCAATTGAACCATATTCAAAATCAATAAAATATGTTATCAATCGAGACAAACAAACACAAAGGATTCAGGGTAATTAAGACCAAGGCTCTGATACCACTGTTGGGAAATCAAGAGATAGAATTTTAAAAATTCTTTTAAAATCAATCTCAAGAGCGAAAAACTTCCCTTGCCAAGATCGCTTAGAACTACGAGAATCACAGGGATGTTGTGTTTACCTCTTGAAGCGTAGAGGAGATCGATCACCAACACCACGATCTTGTAGTGTCTCTACTAAGTCCACACGAACGGTAGCCTCGGAATGCGTCTTGCTAGTTGACGGCAACAGGAAGGAGGCACAGAAAGGTCTAAGAAGCATAGACTAGGGTTGGAGCGTTAAACTTATATACTCCCTTCCTTTCATTATGTTACCCTAATGGGCCTCATACAATATGAGACAATTTCCTTCTTATTTAACTAAATCCTTGTTTAATTAAATAATCTGATTCCGATTAAACCGTTCTATCGTGTGACCCTATAGGTTCCCATTAAGTTGGCAATAATATTAAATATTAAAATAATATTAAATATTATAAACAATGAGCGGCATCTAGCAATGCATCATTGCTACCCAATTAACGAGGAAAAACCGGTGATCCGATTTTAACCTTACCGCGACCAAGATTACTGTGAAGTCGATGTCCCTTCGTCCATGTGTCCTAATTGAACACGAGGCATAAATGCGTCATCCTCGTTAAGTCCAATCATATGTTCCTCGATACCAGAATGGACGTGTAATCACAAGCGGGCCCAATATCATATATTGACCCACTTCCGCGTGGCCACACATATTTCACGTCTCACTCTATCGAGAGGCCCAAGACATTACTCCTGTTATGTAGAAGGGACGAATCCTGTCTACATCACTCGCACCCCTCAACATGATTCATTGAAGGCCCAATTACTATCTTGATGATCATCCTGTTACGGATGACGTTTGATAGCATTAAAGCCTAAAACTCCACATGTAGGAATCGCAGTGACTTCAAGTCAAAGGACTACTTCACTATGGTCGCCATGAGGAGCGCCTATGACACTGACATAACTATTATGAAGCGTCCTCATAGTGGGTCAGTCCAATATAAATATTACTCCTAATATTTATATCTGTGTGCCGACTTGATATCGCATATCTATGACCCATGAGATGTGGTCATCAGTCTACTCACACAATAGTCTCTATGCATTATTGTCGTCATAATTAACAATAATACTCGACTATGGACGCTTTAAGAATAACGTTCTATATGTTCAATGGGGTCTCACGATCAAGTCACACTTGATGTTCCATTAAACGAACAGTCTATTCTAAGGACTTTATTATGCTATAAAATAAATAACACAATAAATGAAATGCCTCATATATATATCAAATATATATAATCACAGTCATGACACAAATGATAATCTACTAAAACTAGATTGGCCACTAGGGCTTACACCAACACTACCTCCCAGGCGAACGGGGCTCACGAGTCCTGGAACTCAAAGGTCGTCAGGGACGACATGACTAGCGGGGTCAGCTCGATCGTTGTCATCGTCTGGGTTACATTCATTAATTGAAAGAACCACGGGCAAGGGTCAACTTCTTAACGAGACATAAAAAATGACAACATATACGAATAGGCAAGCATAACACAATATCATAACGAATAGTCCACAAAATAAGATGCACCACAAATCCCTATTTGTCAATCTATATGCCAATGCACATGATTCCGGAATATCACCCTCGCAAGGGCCTTAGGAGCTCTGGAGTCCGCTACCAGGCTTTCTCAAACGCTATTCCCCGCAGGGATTTGTGCCCAGAGCAATCCCCCTGATGACACAACGCCCGGTTTTCCGGCTTGATCGCTTTGCGTGCTCGCACCTAGGTGTGGGCGACTCTACGACACCTCTCTTCTGGCATCGATGTATGCATGAACAAGCAACTCTATCATCATAGTTAGTTTACCTCGACGGGATCACTCACACGGAGTGTCCGAGATCATCTATTCTTGTACTAACTCCCTTAATTAGAACCCCATATTTTCGGCTCAAGATCTCCCTTTATAGTCCTAAGTCTCTTTTCTTTAGAAAATCTCCTACTAATTATGAAATGATTTATGTTGGAAATCCACTAATAGTTCAAAATAATTAATGTAATTATTCTAACTCTCACTTAATTCTTTTTAATGAAAAGGTGGTTAGTCCATTACTAATTAAGGTTTTAAAAAGATCTATTTTTAAGTGTCTCTTTGATTTTAATAAAATGCCTCTTAGTTTTTTTTTTATTTCAAAATCCAAGATTTATTTGACGTTGATGCGACGGTAACCCATCTCACGTGCTGTCGGCACTTCCCCAAATTTTCACAGTCATTTAACAATATATTCTCAAATATAGTCAATGATCACAACACAATAATCATAATCACAAGACATCATTCAAGAAAATCATTCCATCACATTGTTCATCATATTGTCACATACTTAATTTATGCATTCACATATTACTAATATACACACTTAAAGATGTTCTTACACATAAGCATATGGAACATAAGCATGTAAAATACAAGCATATAAAGCATATGAAACATAAGCATGTAAAATACAAGCATATAAAGCATAATCCTTAACAATATCTAAGAGTTGCCCTCACCGTAGACGCTTTCCTTCCAACGCACGATTTTGCTCTACAAGTTTACTTTCTCACACCTTCAACCAATCAAGTTATTTAGCTAAGTTAGAAACCCAACCTAGTGTCCTAATCCCTACCCTATGGCCACGGTTCTACAAGAAAAGGGCAAGGAGAGTTTGTTTCTCAAAAAAAAAGTGTAGGATCACTTAACTTTAAAAAAAACATTATTCTTTATTATCAAGAAAACAAGGAATCAAATGAAAAATTTGTCTCCTTCTCCAAGTGGAGCTCACGGCCTCAAGGCCATAAAATGCCTAGATCATTCTTTCTTATTTTAATATCCATTCCCCTTATCAACAAATTATGATAAGAGAATGAAAGTAGTAAGAAACTTGTCATGGGTTACATCCTTTCATCAAGTAGATGTTTCACCCATTTAAAGTGAGGCTCTCTTTTAGATCATAGCCCAAACAATGGAGTTTTAAAATATATATATTTTTCTCTACTCATGGTATTCAAGAAGGTAAGGAGGAAATTTTTGATTCTTACTCCCAAAATGGAGAAAGGGGCGGTCAACAAGAAGCAACAAGAAAATATTTTGTTGTTTCAAAAACCTTTTTATTACTATATTACAAATGATGTAGTAGAGTTCTTTTCTCCAAGGTTCAAAATTTTATTAACTCATTTACAAAACTTTGATAGTAATATTAACCAATATGTTAGTTTTTAGAACTACAAAACCTAAGTCACAACTTCAAGAAATGCTCTCAAGCCTTTACATAGACCATTCATGACACATATATATATGTATCCATCTATGTTCTTGGCTTCTCATCAAGCTTGAAATGAAAAGAAAACACATGCTTAAGTAACTAGAACTATGGAAGGAAAATGGCAATACAAGTAGCATAAAATCTTTCTTTTGCTTTGGAAGAACTTAAGTAGGGATCATGGCCAACTACTAGTGATATAAAGTGAGCTTAAGAAGGGAGAAGAATGATGTTTCTTACTCAAGGGAGCTGCTGGTTGCAGCTTGGAAAAAGGGAAGCAAGTGCAGAAATTTTTTTGAACAAAACAACTTCAATACTCTCTCCAACTACCTCACTTCTTCCACTAGTTTTTTCTCAACTTAATGAAGTGAATGAGCTGAAGTTGTTGGCCTTATATAGGCCTTGAGGGGCTCGCCAAACTGAAGTGGAAATGGGCATAATTTTGCTTGCTCAAGTGGTTAAAGAGTAGTTAAAAGATTTCATGGTTATTACCCTTGAGTTCCTCATTTTGTGCTTAGTAAATGACACAAGAAAAGTGATGGATTTGGTCACTTAAAGGAGCTGATTTACAGCCAGCAAATAAGGAGATTTGATGTTAAAAAGAAGGAGATTTGGTGTTGAAGTGATCTTAGGAGATGATAGGGAAAAGCTAGGAAAAGATAGGAAATCATCATACATGAAATCAAGATTTTGGTGAATGATTTAGGAGTGGAATTCTCCTTCAAATCAGCTGCATAATTTCGACCATGATGAGCTGAAAAGAGGAGGAAATCTTGGCCAAATCCATGGGTGCAAGCTAGCACAAAGACCTTACTAACTCTTACCATAAATAGAACTAAACTTTAACATTTTTGGTAGGTTAATCACATCACTATCTTTTTGTGTCATGACTTAAAATCTACCACTATCTAACCCCTTTTTATTTCTGATTTTTGCCCCTCCCTCAAGGTTCTCTCAGCTCCCGGTTTAAATGCATACGTTAGGTTTCACGTGTCTCGCGTCCTACAGTAGAAAATACATTATTAAAAAAAATTAAGTAAAATTGCCAAAAAAATTCTAATAAATCAGAAATATTATAAAACATCAAATTCCCAAATATTTAAATATTCGGGTCGAATTAGAGTTTTTAATCGGGCAAAAACTTACCCGGGTAGTTCAAAACGCGACCGGAAAACGGTGGAATTTTGAATTGAAAATTTAACTGTGACTTAATATAATATATTAAGTCCTAAATATAATTTTATTTTAGTTAAATTCATCCACTTGATTAACAGCACACAAAATATTAATTATGCATATTAATGCGTAATACAGGGAATTACAATACAGTAGCGATAATTAAGCTGTAGTAAAACTACCGGTGTTACAATACTCCCCCACTAAAATAGTTTCGTCCTCGAAACTAAGGGTTAGAGAATAGCTCTGGATACTGTTCCCTAATCTTGTCCTCAAGCTCCCAAGTCGCATCTCCGTTGCCTAGTTCCAGTTACCTTAACGGTGGAATCTCTTTGTTTCTCGATCGCTTGATCTTTCGCTGGTGATTACGATCGGGGTAGTTCGAATGAGAGGTCATCCTTCAACTGGATCACATCCGGTTCAATGACATGAGATGGATCAGATATGTACCTTCGCAACTGCGAGACATGAAAGACGTCATGAATATTTGATAGGAATGGCGGTAAAGCTATTTGGTAGGCAACTGGCCCCATACTACGAAGAATTTGGTAGGGTCCGATAAATTTAGGAGTAAGCTTTCTGGATTTGATCGCTCGACCAACTCCAGTTGTGGGTGTGACACGGAGGAATACATGGTCGCCTTCTTCAAATTCCAGTGGTCGGCGACGATTGTCCTCATGTTCTCTCGGATTTTCTTCACCTTTTCAGTGGTTTGCTGTACTATGCCAGGTCCTATGATTGCGCTCTCACCATCTTGGTACCAGCAGAGTGGCGTCTGGCACTTGCGTCCATATAAGGCCTCGTACGGTGCCATCCCTATGCTTGTGTGATAGCTGTTATTGTAGGTGAACTCGATCAGCGGTAGTAAGTCGTCCCAACACCCACGATCGTCCAATACACAAGCTCTCAGTAGATCCTCAAGTGACTGGATTGTTCTCTCGGTCTTGCCGTCAGTTTGAGGGTGGTAGGCAGAACTAAGTCTCAGCTTCGTCCCCAAGGCTTCTTGTAATGCTCCCCAAAAGTGAGAAGTGAATTTCGGATCTCGATCGGATATGATACTTGAGGGAATCCCATGCAGTCGCACGATCTCTACAATGTAGATTTCAGTCAGCTTCCCCACATTGTACGTCGTCCTTACTGGCAAGAAGTGAGCGGATTTGGTTAGCCTGTCGACGATTACCCAAATTGAGTCGTATCTTTTCTGCGTTCTAGGCAGTGCCACAACAAAATCCATGGAAATGTTGTCTCACTTCCATTCTGGTACGTCCAACGATTGCAGCATCCCTGCAGGTCGTTGATGCTCCACCTTCACCTTCTGACAAGTTAAACACGACGCCACGTACTCAGCCACCTGCTTCTTCATTCCAGGCCACCAGAACTTCTGCTTAAGATCCTGGTACATCTTAGTTGCTCCCGGATGTATGCTCAACTTGCTCTTGTGCGCTTCATCTAGGATTGTCCTCTTTAGTTCTGTCACATCGGGTATGCACACACGCCCATTGCACCTCAGAATATTGTCGGGTCCAACCTTGAATTCAGGTGCCTTTTCTAGCACGATCAATTCCCTCTTGTCCTGTAGCAACCTATCATTAACTTGCTGTTCTCTAATGTCATCCAACAATCCATTGGAAATAGTGATCATCCCAAAACTAATCCTTCCTGATGACAGTTCCACATCCAAGTGTAGGTCCCGAAACCTTTCCAGTAACTCTAACTCCTTAATCATCATCGTCGAGACCAACATACTTTTCCTGCTTAAGGCATCAGCCACTACATTTGCCTTTCAAGAATTCCATCCATCTTCGCTGTTGCATGTTGAGCTCCTTCTGATCAAACAGATACTTTAAGCTCTTGTGGTCACTAAACACGGTAAATGTGCTCCCGTAGAGATAATGTCTCCAAATCTTCAGTGCAAAAACCACGGCAGCAAGTTCCAAATCATGTGTGGGATAGTTTCTTTCATGGGTCTTTAGTTGTCTTGAGGGGTAGGCCACCACTTTCTTGTGTTGCATCAGCACGCATCCGAGTCCATGATGAGAGGCGTCACAGTAAACTTCGTAAGGTTCTTCTGGTTGTGGCAGGACCAACACAGGTGATGTCGTCAAGCATTTCTTCAGCAGTTGAAAACTGTTTTCACACTTCTCTGTCCAAGCGAACGGCTGGTCCTTTCTGGTAAGTAGAGTCAGTGGTGCTACGATCTTCGAGAAACCCTCAATGAATCTCCGATAGTATCCCGCTAGTCCAACAAAGCTTCTAATATCAGATGCTGTCTTTGGTTGTTCCCATGCCATCAAGTTTCCACCTTGGTTGGGTCCACGGCAATTCAGTCCTTTGAGATAACGTGTCCCAAGAATTTGACTTCCTCGAGCCATAACTCGCACTTCGACAGATTAGCGTAAAGCTGCTTCTCTCTTAAAATCTGTAAAACTTGACGCAGATGCTCCTCATGCTCTTCATGACTCCTTGAGTAGATCAAGATGTCGTCGATAAATACCACAACGAACTGATCCAGGAACGGGTGGAAGATTTTGTTCATGTAGTCCATGAATATTGCTGGGGCATTCGTTACTCCAAACGGCATCACAAGATACTCGTAATGTCCATATCGAGTTCTGAACGCGGTCTTCTGAATATCTTCGGTTTTCACACGTATCTGATGGTACCCGGACTTTAGATCGATCTTCGAAAAGACTACGGATCCTCTAAGTTGATTCATCAAATCGTCAAAGCGTGGTAAGGGGTATCGGTTCTTGATGGTAACCTTGTTGAGTTGCCGATAATCCACACAAAGTCTTAACCGTCTGTCCTTCTTCTTTACTAATAGTACTGGAGCTCCCCACGGCGAGACGCTGGGTCTGATGAACTGTTTGGACATCAAGTCTTCTAGTTGCTCCTTCAGCTCTGTCAATTCAGATGGGGACATCCGATAGGGTGCTATTGAAATCGGGCCCGTTCCAGGTAGTAAATCGATGGAGAATTCGATGTCTCTTACTGGCGGTAAACCCAGTACGTCGTTAGGGAAAACATCCAGAAAATCTCTCACCACGGTCACATCTTTCAAATCTATTTCCTAAGTGACTTCTAAGCTAGCGAGCGATATGTATTCCTGAGTCCCCTCTTTCAAGGAAACTCTGACGGGATTGGCAGATAAGTACTTAGAAACTCCAGGGTCGGGAAAAATCACGGTCTTACGGGCACAGTCCAAAAGGACATGGTGGTGTGACAACCAATCCATCCCGAGAATAATTTCAAGATGTTTCAAAGGCAGACATATCAAATTTGCAAAGAACTTCCTACTCTGAATGACCACCGGACAATGAAGACATGCGGTGTTAGCGGTTAATGTCTTAGCAGCTGGAGTAGTAACTACTAAGTCAAATGGCAATGCAGTCACAGATAATTTCAAGCGGTTCACACAATCCATGGCAATGAATGAATGGGTTGCACTGGAATCAAAGAGTACGGATAGAAGGTTACCAGCGATCTCGCAGCCCCTTTGAATCAGCTCATCAGATTGCTCTGCTTCTTCTCCGTTCATACAGAAGATTCGTCCCCTTGCAGTCGGGCGGTTGGTTTTTGCGGTATTCACTGATGGTTCTACCTTAGGCGCCTTGCAGTCTTTGGCAAAATGACCCGGCTTCTTGCAGTTGAAGCATAGGTCATCCTTGGTGGGACACTGGTTGGCGAAATGTCCTGACTTTCCACAGCGGTAGCAACGTACCTCTGCACCTCGAGACTGACTCCCACCTCCTGAGTTCTGAGCCATTGGACGATACTGACCCTTGTTATGTCCCTGTGGCCTATTGTACGGCTTCTTTACTGTTGTTTTCCCCTTTGGTTCTGGTCGTTCTGTCTGATTGGTCCCCCAGAGTTGTTGCCTCCCCGATTGAGTCTTCGGTTCTTCATGGTCTCCACTTCTCTTCACTTCTCGGCCAGTGGCTGGAATTGTCGGATTCGGTGGTAGCATCAATCTTGGATGTCATAACTGAGTCCCTCCATGAATCGATGACACATGTATCCTTCATCCACGATGCAGCCGAAAGAAGAGGAAATATTGAGACAGTGACTCGAACTTTGTAGCGTACTCACCGATCGTCATATTGCCTTGTCGTACCTTCAGAAAGTCGTCTCCAAGTTTGGTCCTTGCGCTAATTGGGAAATACTTATCCAGGAATTTCTCCTGAATGGCCTCCCAGGTAATTGCCTGATGGTTTGCCTCCATCATCAGTCTTGTGCTTCTCCACCAGTATTCTGCGTCCCCCAGGAGCAGATAAGTCGCATAGTTCACCTTTACTTCCACCGGGCTACGTATTACCTCAAAGATCTTCTCTACTTCCTGCAGCCATAGGTCTGCCTTCTCCGGATCGACTTCTCCACGAAACTTGAGTCGTCATGTCGTGAGTCAACCAATCCCCTTGCTTCAGCAGCTCGTGCTTCCCTCTCTTGTTTGTGTAAATCTCGTTGATTCTTGGCAGCAGTTTGCTGAGCAACAGCAGTCGCCATCTCGGCCATGGCTTGAGCCATCTGAGTCATTTCCGGGTTGTTCATTCCTTCAGCAGGGACTTCGCGTCTTGGAGGCATCGGGTTCCTATAAGGTTTAAAACCGGTCAGAACCCCACAACAAATAGGTGTGTTGGCACACATTGCTTCAATTAAGAAACAATTCAAACAATTATAAGCATATATGCTTCACTCAGCAAACAAGTACAATTCAGACACAGCTCAAAAGCAGACAACAACCCGACGACCTTGATCAGCTTAGGCTACCCAACTCACAGTCCGGTGAGGCCGAACTGCTCTGATACCACAATGTAACACCCCGAAATCCAGGCGCTACTTACGAGACAAAAACCACCAAGTATGAAATAGTTTTGATACTGTTCGCTAGAAATCACGGTTAATTTTTTTTTTTATAAAACCCTTTCGTACATAACATGACAGAGTAAATACAGCGTTGACAGGACATGGCATACAAAGAGAAATAAAAGGAAATACGTCTGGAATACATATATAAAATCCTGAGGCAATACATCCTACAAGCAGGCAATACATATATAATTAATTTAAAGTTAAAAAGAATTAAAAACTTTCAGCCTCTTCCATCGACCACGTTAACACCACCAAAAGTTGCCCAGTCGTGCCTCTTATTCGCCTCACCGCTTACTTCCCTGCGAAACTACTGCATTGCTGCCCCACCATTGTGCCCCTGCACCGTCGTGTCGCCCATGAACCTGTGCCTCTACACCGCCGTTTCAGATATGAGTGTGCTTACTCTGTTAAAGTTGAACACTAGATAGAGAGAAATGTAGTGATCAAGATCTGAGTGCTACTTTTTACTCTGTTAATGTTAATCTATTTGTTCTCTTTTGGTTTCGGTCAAACATCAATCTGTTTTGTTCTCTTTTATTTAATAAATGATTTGAATATTAAGTAAATGATTAGTAAATGATTTGACTATTGAATGTTGTATTTTATGAGATATTTCAAAAGTTACAAGTCCCACATTGCTTGCCTTTGAGACTTTTTAAGGCTTTATATACTTACATGTGTAGTTGAGCTTGTAAACAAGCTAGTGGGAGCATGGGCCTCGCGTGCACAAGAGTGGCCCAAGTTGGCATGTTTCAGTATAAATCCTCCGATTTGCCCCCTGTGCACACGATAATATTCAGCCCAAACTTTGTGGTCCGTCCCGTTTAATTATTTTTGTTTTCAAAATATTTTCTAAAACTACCTCTGATGGCAGATGAAAGATGACAAGGATATCAAGGTGCATATCAACGAATACCACAAGCTGTTGGAGGAATTGAAGGCAGAGAACATCAACCTTCAAGACGAGTTCATTGCTGGAGCCCTCGTCGAGAAATTACCAAACTCCTGGAACAACTACAGGCAACAGTTAAAGCACAAGCACAAGCAAATGACTCTTTCTGAACTCACCAAGCACTTAATCATTGAAGACACCAATTGGAAGAAATGTAATGCAACACGTGCTAAGGCTTTGGCATCCTGGGCAAACTTGGTCCAAAACAATGCGCGCAATAAGAGGTATGAAAATAAACCTGATCTTGTGCCCGGAGTAACTAACCCCAACCTTAAGAAAAAAAGTTGTTGCTTTGTGTGTGGAAAGCCAGGTCATAAAGTATATCATTGCAGATATCAGAAAACAGGTGACAATCCTCCAAAGCCAAAAGTTAATTTGACTGAAGGAGATGACATTATTGATGATGTCATATCTGAAGTGAATACGGTCAGTGATGTGAGAAAATTTGTGGTAGACTCTGGGGGTTACCAGGCACATCTGTGCAACTAGAGCTGCCTTTACCTCCTACACTTCTGTAGGGGATGGAGAAGATCAAGTTTACCTTGGTGATTCTAGAACTGCTGCAGTTCAAGGGAAAGGCAAAGTACTCCTGAAGCTCACATCTGGGAAGACATTGGCTTTAAGTGAAGTGCTACATGTGCCTAGTATTAGGAACAATTTGATTTCTGTAGCACTCTTGGTAAAGTTGGGGTTAAAGTGTCATTCGAATCTGACAAGATTGTGATGACAAAGAATAATGTGTTTGTTGGGAAGGGGTACTGTGATCAGGGACTCTTTGTACTCAATGTTTTCAAAGTTATTAATAGTAATGCATCCACTTCTGCTTATTTGGTTGACACATGTGATATATGGCATGCTAGATTGGGACATGTTAGCTTTTCATATGTTAAGAAATTGCAGCACCTTGGTATGATTTCTGGTATTACTAATAATCAACCTGATAAATGTGATGCATGCATTGACGCAAAATTGATTAAAAAATCATATTCCTTTGTTCAACTACGTGAAACTGAACCTCTTAGTTTAATCCATACTGATTTAGGAGATTTGAAACAAACCATGTGTAGGGGAGGTAATAAGTATTATGTAACCTTTATTGATGATTTTTCTAGATTCACTAAGGTCTATTTGTTAAAGCATAAGGATGAAGCTTTTAGTGTTTTCTTTTCTTATAAAGCCGAGTTAGTAAACCAATTGAATAGAAAGATTAAGAGGATTAGATCTGATAGAGGAAGTGAATATATATCTTTTAATGAATATATAGATCTGATAGAGGATTAGTCCTAATAAACCAGTTTGATGCTTATTCTTGTTGTTGTTATTAATAATGAATTAATTCCAACAAGTGGTATCAGAGCGGTCTTCTATATTGGTTTATTAGGATTGATTTATGATGCGGTTTTGCTCTTGAATGAGTTTTATGTTATTCCTCAATTTTGCGTGAACTCAAAATTACAGAATTTACGGCTCCCAATGCTCTAGTTCTTGAGGGTGTTGAGTTTGATCTTCATGAATAATTTCCTTAACTTGATTGGGAGGAAGAACAATAATGTCCTCACGAGGATCCAAATTTGCTACACCAATAGCAACTATATGAATTGGTTCAATAATTAGGACCGCTTCTTCCTCACTCAATTTTGTTCTCTAACCTTATCTCTCCCCCAAACTCAATATCCTCAAAGAACTATATATGCAGTTCCCGTCTCAAAAAAAAAAAATCTTTAACTTGGGACCAAAGTTTATACCTCTCAGACCTTTTATGAGTCAATTGAGCTGTGACTTGTGACAATCTATAAAAGGTCTGAGAGGTATAAACTTTGGTCCTAAGTTAAAGATTGTTTTTTTTTTATATATTGCATAAAAAAGAAACCAAGAAAGTTTGTCTTTTTCTGATTTGTTTTGGGAATTATTAAAGTTATGATTCTATACGTTTGATTTGGACAAAATATTTGAGCAAGATATTATATGTGATTTGTGCCATAAGAATTTCACGATTTTTTGGCCTTTGCATTAAGTTCATTTGTGGTGAATCTTCAATTATATTTGGTATATATATTGTTAATTTTGGCCATCGTGAAAGAAGGCATACAAATCTTTGGTTGAATATCTCTTTATTGTGATAATAAGATTTGATTGTCTTTGATTATTACATATTTCATGTTTTTGTCTATATTGAGAATGAATCAAATAAAATTATTACCGTGATATTATTTTAAGATTTGGATTTTGAATTTAATAATAATTCATGAAATATTATTATAATTCAAATTTGAGGTGTATAGTTATGGCCTTAGAATTTTTGGGTGTGGTTTATTTATTTTAAATACGACCTGCGTGTCGTGATTTAATTCAAACATGACCTGCGTGTCGTGACTTTCTCTTTATTTTAGTTTATTTTATTTTTTAAAATATTATAAATGATTAAAAAAGACAAAAGAGGGGACAACACCATATGGACGCCGGTTTGGAGCGACTGGCTTTTGGGTTAAAGAATTGTAATAAATAGTTATTTATTTCTTTTCTGTTTAGGAGGCCATAACCATACCACTATAACTCTTATGAATTATGCATGTGATGTATGAAGTGTATGCATGTATGCTATGTATGTTTTGCATGCTAAACGTCGCAGTTAGAACTTCGCCTCCCAACTGCTGGGCAATGAAGGGCACCACTCAGCAGTGGTGCCGATTTCAGCAGGCCACTGGGCGGTGGTCTCAGTTCGTCATCTTGTCGTATTTGAGCCATCGAGCGGCTAACAACACCACTAGGCAGTGATGTGTGAGATACTTCTCTCGCTTTAGGACTGCTAAGTGGTCTTTTGACTGATGTGTGGTGTTATAAACATACAGTTATAGATATTCCTACACCTAGGTGTTGAATTTATGTAAACTAAGGCCCTCCCATTTTTTAATTAATAATTGTCTAGTATCTTTAATTGGGTTGATTGAAACAACATGTTTCCGAAGTAACCTCTGCTGCGTAGATTAGTTCAATTAAATTTACAAAAGATGTAGTGTGGAGTTATTCATGCGAGTTGTTATCGGCCCAAAGGAAGGCGCAACTTGGCCGCATAATTCCATACCTGCGATGATAAATGTGTGGTGATTATAAAGACAATTTATCCATGTGAGCAATTGGGATGCCCAAAGGCAACCATTGCTTGACAGGACTTATCGCCAATGTTTAATCGTTGCGTTGAGAGTACTGCTTGCAGTTAGTCCTTACAATCCAAAGATTGGGGATTAATGGTGCGCTTGGTATCTTGTTTGGGTCTTTAATTTACAGATAAAGAATAATTGAACATGTCTTGTTAATTATTTTAATTTGACGTGACAATTGATATTGTGTGGGTGCGTATCCATGCGAATATTAATCAGCCCAAAGAAAGGTTAATATTTGGCCGGATTGCATTCACACCTGTAATGGTAAACCTGTGGCGATTATAAGGATAATTTCTCCATGTGAGCAATGAGATGTCCAAAGACAACCATTGTTTAACAGGACTTATCGACAGTGTTTGATCATTACAACAAAATACCAATAGCAATTAATATCATAGTCCAAAGACTTGGTATTAATGTTGCATCAGATATTTTGATAAGTATATTTTAGTACTTTGGTTCTCTTTTTGAACTATAATAGTTTGTGTATCTGCTGTTTTGAGTTCAATTTAATCCTTAAAAGTTTAGAGTTTTAGGATTAAAGACGGAACATTAAAGAAAGTTTTGGATCTAGACCTAGCATAAGAATGGAGAAACCCACTTTCTCTCGCTCAATTCGGTATCTATGAAGTGAGAATCAAGTATGAGAAGTAGGACTGCTCCAGCCGCATAAGTTTAATGGTCATAAAGTACAATATTTCAGAGACCTTTAGGGATGTTATTTTCGATGACATAATTTATGTCGTAAATTTCCTTGCTGAAATTAAAAGTGCTTGCAAAAGGGAATGAGGCAAAAATAAGCACTCGTTGGAGAGCTTAATTTTTATTAAGTATGAAAGTAAAGGGAATATGAGGAGCACATTATGAAAATATTCAAATCTTGTCTTCAAACTTAAGGCTTAAAACTTGAGTAGTCTAACGACTTGCTCAAACATTTAGCATTTGTATTCTTTCTTGCACAATTAGATCAGATTAAATCAGTCTACAACTGTCAAAGGAGGAAATAATTTTTAATAAGATTATTTCATTAGGTGTGCAAGAAAATAAATAGTGAAGCAACAAAAAAATAAAATAGTGCTCATTTGGCAAATACCCCAAAGGATAATGGCAAATAAAGAAAACTAAGGATGAAAATGTTAATGGTCTCTCTCAAAAGAAACAACTAAGGTTGTCTTAACTGACAAAGGCCAAGTGATGCTGAAAAATGCATCCATATAGAATTTGGCAAAGTCGGTGAAGATTGATACTCTAGGCATTTTAGATTGTTGTTACTGGCTTATATTTGAAATTAAAAGACAATTTGGTTGAATCAAATTTTGGGATAAATTTTAGTTTTTTGTTTCTCTTTGAACAAATTAAGATGATTTTGGGTTTATTTTTTTAAACAATGGATTCAATTTGTCTTTTAAATTCAAATACTATTGGAGTTAATTGAGCTGTGACTTGTGACAATCTATAAAAGGTCTGAGAGGTATAAACTTTGGTCCCAAGTTAAAGATTTTTTTTTGAGACGGGAACTGCATATATAGTTCTTTGAGGATATTGAGTTTGGGGGAGAGATAAGGTTAGAGAACAAAATTGAGTGAGGAAGAAGCGGTCCTAATTATTAAACCAATTCATATAGTTGCTATTGGTGTAGCAAATTTGGATCCTCGTGAGGACATTATTGTTCTTCCTCCCAATCAAGTTAAGGAAATTATTCATGAAGATCAAACTCAACACCCTCAAGAACTAGAGCATTAGGAGCCATAAAAAAAGGATTGACCGTAAAGAGTCATTCTATTTTGTTTTATTGAAAGACTCTTTTTCAGACAATTACAGCGCTCATTGCTCATTATAACTTTGGAGCTACATAAGATGGATGCCAAGATAGTGTTTCTTAATGACAACATTAATGAAACAAATGTATATTGTGAAATCGATATACCTTGTGTTGATGGACCCAAAGATGATTTGCAAACTGACGTAATCCACCCATTAGCTAAAGAAGTTGTCTCATTTGTGATACTGCAAAGTCTCGTCAGGTAATTGTCTCATTTGGTCTCGAGATGAGAATTGTGGACGACTTGTGGGTATTACAAGGTCAGTGGGAGTAAGTTTATATTACTGCTACTATATGTCGATGATATTTTATCTAGTCAATAGCGATATAGTCTGGTTGAGCGAAACCGAGAAATCTCTAACGAAAATTTAGAGATGAAGGATCTTGGGGACGTCTCTTTTGTATTTGGAATCCAAAATTCTGAGAGATCTCTCTTGGGGTATTCTGGGATTGTCACAAAAGAGCTATATCGACAAAGTTTAAATAATTTCGACATGAAATATAGTAAACCAAGGGATACCACAGTTACTAAGGGAGATAATTTTAGTCTCAATTTTTGCCCGAAAGAAAATCTGGAAATTCAGGAAATACTGGGAGTTCCCTATGCTCTAGCTATGGGAAGTCTGATACATGATCTTATCTGTACACATCAGGAAACGACGTACATCGTGGGATCATGTGGCAGATACTTGAGCAATTCTAGTTTGAATTATTACAAAATGCAACCATAAGAATCATTAAGGAGAACAAAAGTCTATATATGCCCACATTCAGAGATCTGAAAGATTAGAGATCATTAAGAACTCTGACTCTGATATTCAGGATATTAATAATATAAACATCAAATTATGGGATATGACTGAAATATCTATGTCACTAGGTTGCATATAGTAAAAGGTATTAAAATACCACTTAAGTTACAGTGTGACAGATAAGTTAGTCGTATCATACTTCAACAACAATAAAGAATGATATAATGTCTATTGACATAAAGGTGTTCGTTGTTGAAATAATGAATTCAGGATAAAAGAATTTCTATAGAGCACATAGAGGCTAATTTCATGCTAGCTATCCACTGACTAAGGGCTTGCCACCTAAGATTTTTCATGAGCATGTTGCTTATATGGGTGTGTTGTCACTAAGGTTGCCTTAACTTAGTGGGAGTCTTTATTTGTGTTCTATGTTTAAGATACAAACTTTATGTTATTTCGGATTTTCTGTAGAAATAAAGATTATGTTTATGAATACATTATAAACATATTTGTATCTTGTGTGCAAAATTAATTTGCACATTAAGGATTTTGTTTTGCAGAATTAAATTTTGCAAAATTGATCTCACCAAAGATTTAAGTAGGACCAGTTGGAAATAGGCATGATTGAGATCACATTCCATGTAATTTCCATGCTACTCATCCATATTGATCTATGTCATCAAGTGTGTTGATGTGGTGATCGTCGGGGTTTAGTCGCAATTTACAGAAGTGACAAAAGCCGCGATGGTTTCATTATTGATACATTAGGTGGACCAGATTGTAAGGAGGAAGTCTAAAGATAAATAGCATTCAGATATGCGCACTAAGGAATTATGATATAATTATTATGATATATAGCCCAAGTAGGAGATTGTTGGAATTTTATATTCCAATAATTAATATGGGCTGATATCATTAATAATTATATTAGCTATTTATCATAAAGGAGCTATATTTTATGTGATTATATAAAGTTAAAATAAGGTAAGCTCATTGGACTCCTAATTTAATTGATATGGACCTTATATGAGTAGATGTAAGTGTGGCCCGATAAGGGGATAATGGGTACCTTGTTAGGTTTAACACACTATAAAGAAGGCTATGGTCCCCAATACACCGAATCGCCGTCATCCATTCTCTTCTCCCCATCTAAAGAGAACCTAAAGTCTCGTGAGAGAGCTCAAGAAGATTCGGTTGAGGAAGACCCATAAAGCCACCGCTAACATGCTCATTGTTCATTGCTATGGATTCAGTTGCTCGTTGATTGTTCGTGATCATTCCTTTGGTATTCTGCTTCAGGTGATTGATTGCTATGGATCCAGGTATTCTTCTAATCCTTGATAATCCAACATGTCGTAGATCCTAAGGGTAGAGAACATGTTGTTCTTATTGAGCATGCTTGTATGTCTTTATAGCTCCCGCCTAAGGTTTTTCTTCTATAAGATTTGAGCATGCTTGTTCTTGTTGTTGTTATTAATAATGAATTAATTCCAACAGAGATAACTCCCCCTTATTCACCTGAATCGAATGGTGTAGCTGAATGGGAAAATAGGACCTTGAAAGAAATGATGAATGCAATGCTAGTTAGTTCTAATGCACCTGACAACCTCTAGGGTGAAGCTCTTTTAACTGCATGTTTTTTACAAAATAGAATCCGCATAAGAAAACGGGTAGAACCCCTTATGAATTATTGAAAGGTTATAACCCTAACTTGAAGTATTTGAAAGTGTGGGGGTGTTTAGCTAAGGTTATGTTGCCTGATCCTAAGAAAATGAAAATAGGATCTAAGACTTCTGATTGTTTGTTTATAGGATATGTTGAACATAGTGCTGCCTATAAATTCCTTGTTCTTAATAGTGATGTTATTGATCGCAATACAATTATTGAGACTAAAAATGCAGAATTTTTAGAAAATGTTTTCCCACTAAAAATTGAAAGTATTTCTAGATAACCTTCGCACTACAAGAAAACTTGGGCGTACCGACGGCAAAAAACCATCGGTAACGTGAACTTTTCGACGGATTACCGACGGCCAGAAGCCTATCGGTAAAACGAGCGTCACAAATGTCGCAAATGTTTACCGACGGGCTTTTTTATGCTGTCGGTATTACCGACGGGTTAAACCGTCGGTTAGTATCTGACGGTAATTTCCGATGGTTCAACCCTTCGGTAGCATTTCGACAGCCTTGCCCGTCGGTAATGTCACTATTCATTTCTAACGGCTTTACCCGTCGGTAAAGCCGAATTTTAGTTTAAATAATTAAATTAATTAATTAAATTATTAACTATTAAATTAATTTAATTAATTAATTATTTATTTATTTAATTGTTAAAAATAATTTATTCTCATATTAAAAAATGTTTATTTATTTATTTAATTTTTAAATTAATTAATTTCTTTAATTAATTTAATTAACTATTACTGGTAATTTTAAATTGATTATTTTTAATTATTAATTTATTCCCATATTAAAAAATGTGATAACGTAAACAAAAAAAAAATTAAAAAAAAGAAACGTAATAAATAAATAAATAATCCGAACAAACATCAGTAACTAAAAAAATATCCAAAAATATGAAAAAATATCAGTACAAATATCACTAATAGTTCTGGTAGTCCTGATCATGACCGAGAAGCTCTACACCATCTGCATCATCGACATGATCATCAGTACTAGGAGTAGGAGGCGAAGGCGGCTGGCGAGCTAGCAACTGGTACATCTGGCCCTGTCGCTGAGTAGTGGTAGAGGCACGAGCGGTGGTTGCGGCTGTGGTGGCGCAGCGAAGTGGTGGAGGTGGCGGTCTCAAAGGCCTATGAAACAGAGCTTCTTCTGTTAGCAGAAACTAATAAGCTATAAACAAGAATATCAAAACCACACCAGAAAAACTATAGAAGAAAAATAAAAGCAACTAGAAACAAAAAAACAAAATCATTACCCAAACGGTGCAATGCCGGTAGATTGTGAATCGAAGAGGGAGCTAAGAACCGAAAGCTTGCTAAAGCTCAGACTGTGCAGACAAGATTGAAAAACTAAATTAAACTCATAACTACATAAGAACAATAAGGGTTGACATGCAAAAGTTGATAATAACCTCATAAATATTATAGCTACTCCATTAATCAGCAACCAAAATCATTCATAGCTAAAAATACATCAAATCCATCCCACTCTCATCAAATTCAACAGAAGTAGTAATAGAATTAGAAGGTTCTTTTTTATCCATATTAGCATATTCATTCCTCTTGGAAGACAGGCTCAACAGTCAATTGCAAAGTTCACATTCTCATACATATATCTACGCACACATTTTAGTAGTCATTTATTCTACTTAGAGCTTGCTACCCTAAACATGGCTGATAACATGAAAGCAGAATGAAGGAAGGGTTCATAATACAACTTGAGAATACCTTTAGAAAGACTTAAAATTCTTTTCATGTTATTTCCCTTTAATAAAAAATGGATAACCCATAAATCATAATTCAAAATCAAAGCCATCTAATAAAGAAGTACATAACACAGTACATAACACTTTTACCTCACAGTACATAACACTTACTGCTTTTGATGCATACAAAATTATAATAATACCATTTAATAATATTTAAAATTCCTCCAACTATATTGCTATTACTCTCAGAGACTCATAGTTTAAAAAATTCCTCCAATAATTTGAAGAACTCGACTTACATGCTATCACAATGCAATTCAACCCAAAATGATACCATGTTATGGTGTTCAATTAATTTTTGAAGTGTGTATAGACTCGTCTATGAAATTCCATATGAAATGACTGAATAGCAATACCGAAAGATGAATAGCAATTCCATATGGTCAATCATGAGCAAAATTTGTCGATTCTACCAGTAATCAAGCCTAAACCAAATGCTATTAGCAACATAACCACAACAAACAAGCACTACCAATTTACATCACAACAACATCCTCCAACCTAGCAGCCACCTTGCTCCATTAGTAAAGTAAAGCATACAGTGAACTCCTAAATCTTAATTTGTGGACAATTATCTCCAGGATTCAGACAATAAATCAAACAGTTTGTGGACACACAAAAAATGCAACATTCCATCATGCATAATCCAGTCACCAAAATCCATTAACAGAGAGCAAGTTGCAGTGAGGGGTTCTTAAACAAAGAGGAAGTGGAAAGCAGTGCACACTGCACCACTACCAATACATCAAAACGAGAAGTATGCTCAGACAAAAAAAAGACAGTAAGTCTCTCATACCTCAAACGAGTTTATTTAGCAAAGAACTAATGAATCATGCAAAGAACAAAAAAGAGAGACTTGCAAAGCCTCAGATAATCAAAATGAGAGGCAGTGATGAGTGGATATTTGTTATAAAATGAGAGGCAGTGAGAGAGAGACGAGTTGAGGTACAATTTATTTTCTCACCAGATATGGTGTTCACAGTGAGAGAGAGACGAGTTGAGGGCTGAGATGGATCTTCAACGGGAGGAGGGCTTTGCTTCTTGAGAGAGACAGAGAGAGACAAGGAAGTGCTGAGACGAGTGTGGCCACGAAAATGGTGCGGTGGTGGGGCAGTGTCGCGGTGGGGGCAGTGGTGCGGTAGTGGGGCAGTGGTGCGGTGGTGGGGCAGTGTCGCGGTGGGGGCAGTGGTGCGGTGGTGGGGCAGTGCCACAGTGAGCACGGTGAGACAGGCAGTGGCGCGGTGGGTGGCGGGGTGGTGTGGTGGGGCGTCGCCAGAGAAGAAGAAAGGGAAGAAAGGTCGCCGGAGAAGAAGAAAGGGAATAGAGAACGGAAGAAAAGTGGTGGCGGCAGCGCTGGGAGAGGGAGGACGGAAGAGAGAGAGGAGAGAAGAGAAGTAAATATGGGAAGGGAAATAAATGGTCGGCCTCTGGTTGTATCCAGAGATTACCGACGGCCTAAACCCATCGGCCAACTGTCTCAGGATTACCGATGGGCCAATTCAAATACCGACGGGCAAGGCCGTCGGTTTGTGACAAATCAGCGGGAATCCTGCGCGCATACCGATGGTCTTTTACCGATGGCCTCTGCACATCGCCAAAAAACGCGCCTTTTCCGACGGCTGCCAATCGGTCGTACTCTGAATGTTACCGACGATTCAGAGTACGACGGATTGGCATTACCGACGGCTTCAGCCGTCAAAAAAGGCGCGTTTTTGGCGATGTGCAGAGGTCATCGGTATGCGCGTGTTTTCTTGTAGTGTCAGAAATTGCATGTGACAATTTGGAGACGGATTAAGAAGGAGTAAAAGACAAAGGAAAGAAGCATCCTTATCTTGTTGAAAATGATCCACAAACTTTTTCTGAAGCAATTTCTTCTTCTGATTCAAAATTTTGGAAAAAGGCTATTAAAACTGAACTTGATTCTATTTCAAAATGTGGAACTTGGATTTTGGTTGATTTACCTCATGGAGCAAAACCAATTGGTTGTAAATGGATTTTTAAAAGAAAATATTTACCTGATGGTTCAATTGAAAATATAAAGTTAGATTGGTTGCAAAAGGTTTTACTCAAAAGGAAAATATTAATTATTTTGACACTTTCGCTCCTGTAACAAGAATTTCTTCAATTCGAGTTTTAATAGCTTTGGCCTCTATTTATAAACTTGTGATTCACCAAATGGATGTGAAAACTACTTTTTTGAATGGTGATTTAGAAGAAGAAATATATATGACACAACCCGAGGGATGTGTAATTCCTGGTCAAGAACATAAATTGTGCAAGCTCCTAAAATCTTTATATGGTTTGAAACAAGCTCCAAAACAATGGCATGAAAAGTTCAATCATATTTTGATTAGTGATGGTTTTTCACCTATTGAAGTTGATAGATGTGTGTATTCCAAATCTGTGAATGGTGAAAGTGTTGTTATATGCTTGTACGTGGATGACATGCTAATTTTTGGTACTTGCGATGACATCGTAATTAGAACTAAGTCTTTTCTTGCTTCTAATTTCGATATGAAAGACATGGGTCAAGCAAGTGTAATTTTGGGAGTTAAAATAAGGAAGGGTGATAGTATAATACTATCCCAAGACCATTACGTTGAGAAACTTCTCAAGAAGTTTGGTTATTTTGAATCTATGCCTGTGAGTACCCCTTATGATGCTAACTCTCAATTAAAGAAAAAAAAAGGTGATCCTGCTGGGCAAACTCAGTATGCCCAAATTATTGGGAGCTTACTACATTTGATGAATTTTTCTCGTCCAAATATTGCTTATGCAGTAGGTAGATTGAGTAGATATACACATAATTCTAATCAGGATCACTGAGATGCCCTTACTAGACTCATGAGATACTTAAGAGACACTATAAGTTATGGTATTGAATATAGTGGATTTCCCGCTGTATTAGAAGGATACGGTGACGCTAACTGGATCTTAAATTCAGATGAGACAAAATCCACTAGTGGTTATGTATTCACCCTTGGTGGTAGTGCAGTTACTTGGAGATCAGCCAAACAAACGATCATTGCAAGATCAATTATGGAGTCAGAGTTTATTGCTCTGGAATTAGCTGGTAGTGAGGCTGAGTGGTTGAAAAACTTCTTAGCAAATATTCCTTTAGGAATAAAACCCACCCCATCAGTGTCGATGCATTGTGATTGCCAGTCGGCAATAGCCATTGCAAAGAACAAAACTTTCAATGGTAAAAATAGGCATATACGTTGAGGCATAATGTAGTAAAGCAACTACTGAAAGATGGAACAATTTCCATTGATTATGTGAAGTCAGAATTGAAACAAAACCCCTGAGGAGGAAATTAATAAGTGAAACATCGAGGGGAATACCTCTGGAAAACGACATGTGATGGGAACCCAACCTTTGTGATTGGAGATTCCATGAAGAAGGTTCATATGGGTAAAAACAAGTCACTTTTTAGTCATGATAGCACTAAAATAATATTGTCCCTTTTCTATGGTGTTACAATAATGGCTATGAGAATGTGCTAGATTATTCAACCTTGAGGGATTAACTTTGAAAGCTTTTGATGATGTCCATAAGCCCTTATGGGTGGTGTATGGTTGCATCATGCACTAGATGGAATCACCTATATGAGTGTCAAGTGGGGCCGCTTGCATGAGACCGTGGCGGGACTCTAGAGCACTCATGAATAACCAGGCAAGCGCACGACCTAAAAGCACAGCACATCGATAACACAAGAACAGTGGGGGGTGTAGTGTGATTGGTAGACCTCTAGCACACACAAAGTGTCTCTGGTTCATAAATCTTGCTTTACCAATTCACTGTGTGTTAAGTTTTATCAGTCTAGATCTGATTCATAAAGCTTTCTTCATCAGATTAAATTCATTACACCCACGATTTTTAACCCAGGCAAATTTTCTACTTTCCTTTGTTTTGAAACTTTTGAAATAAGTGGGGGATTATTGTATTTTATGAGATATTTCAAAAGTTACAAGTCTCACATTGCTTGCCTTTGAGACTTTTTAAGGCTTTATATACTTACATGTGTAGTTGAGCTTGTAAACAAGCTAGGAAGAGCATGGGCCTCGCGCGCACAAAAGTGGGCCAAGTTGGTTTATTTCAGTGCAAATCCTCCGATTTGCCCCCTGCGCGAACGATAATAGTCAGCCCAAACTTTTTGGTCCGGCCCGTTTAATTATTTTTGTTTTCAAAATATTTTCTGAAAGCCTTACCCGAAGAGTGGCCATTTTGAGGCATAACCGTTTTGACTTGGTCTAACCCGAATTTCTGAAATCTTATAATATTTTTTGTTATAAATTCGGAACTACACACACATCAGAGTACACCTTAGAAACCCTCTCTTCTTTCTTTCTTCTTCGTTTTTCTGCTTGGGTTACAATCAGCCTTGCGCGTTAGTTCTCGAGTTCAGATAGCCTCGATATGATTATCGCCAAGAAGAACCTATTGTATCCTATGGGGTTGCGCAATCTTGCGGATAAATCTTTAGGACAGTGACTACACGCCTCAGGATTTGCACGCAGCCAGTCATCCGCAACAACATGTGGAAATGTTACTAATGCAAGGCCATGATTTTAAGATTGAATATTAAGATGGAAACATAGCAAAAGTAAAAGCTTGTGCAATATCTGCGTAGCGTCGGGATACAAAGACAGAAATGTCTTTGATGAGAGAAAAAAGGTACTCGCTTCAACGAAATATAATAGTGATGAGATTCGATAATTTTCTCTCTATGAATAGTCGACACAGTATCGGAGTGGCAGTGACAGGCAGCACAACGGCATGCGGCCTCAGCATAGGCTTTTGGGTGATCGTTACTATTAGAGTAACATCTTAGTCTCATATGCATTGTAAGCTAGTATAGTCCGACACCTAAAGGACACTATCCTTGTAACTGTCTGTATAACTGATCGGTAGTTACTAGTTGACCAACAGTCAGTTAGCTAGGTTTCAGTTATCTTAACCAAAGCTCGAGCTCATATAAATAGAGCTGAATTGTAAAGGATCAAAGTAAGTTTCATTTCATCAATTCAATACACGAGTTAATTCACAGTTTGTTCTCAGTTCTAAATGTCAAGATAGGGTTATAGATTTCTATCATGGTATCAAATATTATCTTAGATCTATTGGACCACTCACCGCATTATATATGCACTAAGTCCAACAGTGTTAGGCGTGAGAGAGTGTATTGGGAAAAACTCAAGTTCCACATAAATTAGAGGTAAAACTTCAAAAAAATTTATAAATAAATGACACCTTTTACCTTACAAATCGGTCTTGTAAGAATGAGTTAGTTACGGTGAATCAGTGGCTGAGGCGGAATCGTCTTTAAGTTTTTTTTAAAAAATTAAATAATTTAAATTGAAATTAATGTCAGCCTTTGAAATGTTTTGATGCCACGTGTTTCTTCCTGGTGAAAAGAAACGGAGATGTCCATTGAAAAAATGGGGGAGGATCTCAACCGCACGCTAACTCGCTGTTAGAATTGATGAATGGGGAAACAAGCAAACGAGTGATGACACTCGCGAGATTGAGAATATAACTCACTCGTGCACTTCAACATTATGACGGGTAGGACTGGAACATTTAGTTGGTGGACTCACTCTAAAAAGGTAGCTTTGATCTGGCTCATCTCTGCCTTCTGCTTCTTCATCTTGTTCCAAATGGCCCTCCATAACTCATCAGAAACCCTTTCATCAACTTCTTCAGGTAATTAATTACTCGTTAATCTCTTCATTCAAACTTTGCTTTAAAAATTTAGCCGACACCACGTTCAGTTAGGTTTGTTCTGTTCTGTTTTGTTTTGTTCCTTTCTTTGAGTGTGTGTTTCTAGGTAAGGTTGATTTAGGTTTTCTAAGAAGTGATGAGAGCTTCTTGAATTTAGGTCCCTAAAATTTGTCACGTTTATGATTATTTAGCTTTCTTCGGACAAGTTACAGTTTTTATAGTGGGATTTTTTGGCCTAAAGTAATAATTGATGAGTAAAGATGTTGTTTCCTTGGCTGCGGTTTTAGTTCAAATTTTGATTTTGGGTGGAGATATATGCGATTTTGGTACTGAGCTAAAAAGGGTATGTCTCAGATTCTCCAAATTTATATACGGAGCAAAGATCCAAGTTATATGACAAGATGGCAAGAGATCTTGATGAGCATGGAGCTGCTTTCTTGAAACATGGTGAAACCTCTCAGTCACTCTCTATTTCAGATATCTTCACTCTGAAGGATGGATCTGTAACACCTGTATTGAAGGTAACATGTAACGGTTTAAGCAGTTTTTCATGCGGTTGTTTTGGTAGCAGCTGATGATATGATTTTCCATTTGCAGCCGGCAAATCCTCCGGTGCGAGCTAATGTATTGTATATGAGCACTGAATTCTCAGTACCCATTGCGTAAGTATTAGTAATTTGTCCCTGGTGAAAGATACAAGTTTTCCTAATTTGGCCATGATTTTGAATTGCATGATCGTATTTAAATATTCATTTAAAAACTTTCATCATTGGATATATTGAAAACTGCATCAAGAAAGTTGCATCATTTAATTGTCTTTGGTTAATTCTTGGGAAAAATATTATTTTAGTCCCTAAAAAATAACGACCGTTCAATTTTAGTCCCTATAAAAACTTTATTCATTTTTTAGTCCCTATATTAAACAAAATCTGTGTGCTTTTAGTCCCTCGGTTGGGACTAAAATCAACATATTTAACCCTAAATTCTTATATTTTAACATATTGAAAACTTGCATATCTCAGATAAACCACTCACTGGATCCATACTATGACATTATTTCTCATGATGAGGATAAGGTTTAGCGTTCCCTGGGAATTTGAAAGCTATACGATATCTTAAGTAGAGAATATCTTACATAGCTCATATGTGTATCTTGCCATCCCTACTTTTAGAATGGGGTTATGCAAGAGATTCAAGATTCTGGTAAGAATAAAGGAAATGGGTATTTGAAATAAATTTTCACAAAATTATTGCATAAATTTTCTACACCAATTCAGGCTAAAAGATACTTCATTTGTTCATAGCCTCATTTATAGCATTGCATAATACCAAAGCAATAATATGCTTGGTGTTTGATCTGTTTATTCTTACGACACTGGTTCTTTTGTTTCTATCACTTTTATGGTAAGGCTTATTTATTTGTAGATTTCTGTTATCATTACTTGCTCTGCAGTTTCATGATTAGACTTGTATTTCCATTTAATAGTATTCTATTTGAATAACCGTTCCTTTTTTAAATACTTTAGTACTTTACTAGGAAAAAGTTAGACTTTTGTTTTATTTTATGGTACAAATCTCCTTATGTTGGATATTTTGGTCCCATTTTCTTTGTATTTTTTTTTTTTTTTTGGGAGGTGGACACGACATCTCCAACATTTTTTTCCATGTCAAGTTCAGAGCCATACATTTTCCCGACTACATGTTTAAGAAATATATACTTGTCTCCTTTGAACATCCTTTATGGTTTCAGAATCAACAACCATGAATAATTTAGTTAATACTGAATACAGATTCCATCTCCCATGCCTACCATCGTTTTCTTTTCCAAAGATCCATCACGGGAGGACACTTCCTTTCCTATATTTTCTGTTTTCTACTATTTGGGAACCAGGAGATTTAGAGCATCTCCTACTTCTCTTTTCTCTTTAAATTCACAGCAGAACAAACACTTTCTTCTACTAGTATGCATAAAAGGTAAATCTTAATTCATCTTGATGAATAGGGGCTATTTAGGCAAGAAGTGAGTACTTGCAGTGTTTTTGAAGATTCAAGGGGATGTACTGTATCATTTTGAAACTTAAAGGGAGTCAATTATTAGATTTTATAGATTAGTTCTTTAAAATTGATTCAGATAAAAACTTCAAGGGGATAAAGTTTGATTATATACCACTTATGTAAATTATGATGAAGTCTCTAACTTCACGTATCCTTCCTTATTGTTGTATTTATCTTCTTTAATTTGATTTGCAATTACTTTATGTTAACCGAATTGATATTCATATAACACACGCATGGTTTGCATGACACAGGGAGGCTGTCAAAAATACTTTTAATCCATACTTTGATAAAGGTAAGCTTTAGTTGGATCTACCTGTAGCTTGACAATGATAACAAAATTCTGATTCATTCACTGGTCTATATTTTCAAACATACCCATGTTGCTTCAACTTTCTCTTTCTTTTTCTTTTTTTATTGGGATTCTTACATGTTTGTCAATTAGCAATCTGGTTTCAGAACTCAAGTATGTACCATTTTAGCATGTTCCACGCCTCCCACCATATTGTACCTGTACCTGCCACCAAAGAAGAGGTATACTTCAATTATGGTTGTCTTCATTTCATCTTGGCAAATTGCTGACCTAATTCATGAGAATAATTTTTGCATCAGATAGAAGCAGAAGCATCTTCTGTGGAAGCTGTCGCTGCAACGCTCTGCCCTTTGAAAATTGTTTTGGATAGGGTGGTTTTGACTTCAACAGGGGTGCTCCTGGGTTGCTGGCAGGTTATTTGTCTCCTTAACACATATATTGTAGACTGAGTTGTACACATCCTTGATGCTAATCCTCAACCTGACCGCCCCTTCGCCTTCTCTCTTCTTTCTCTCTCACACACAACAAAGTAGTTTGATATACCGAGTATCAACCTAAATTATTATTTTTAGCCTTAAGTGGTTCATTTTTCTAAATTTTCTACTTGGAAACAAAAGCTGAAGATACCTATATCACTTGTATGATTCATTCAGTTTGTTTTGGTTTACTGACTCTGGAAATTTTTTGGCATATATATATTTTTTTCAGTTAGAAGGAAACAACAAAGCTTTGTCTGTTATTCTTGCCTTTAAATAAAACCTTTTTTCTAGATTTTTTGTGCATTCTTCTTTTTTTTACTGTTAAGTTTCATATTCTCTTGGTATTTTATGGTGAAGGCAATTGTTGAAACTTTCAACCTGCACATTAGTTGGTGATTCAGTATATAGAAAAAAGAAAATTTGAAAGCTTGACCAAATTAAAAAGAAATTAAACTGGATAATAACTTAGTGATTATCTTAAATTGTGTCAGTGTTAGAATTTCAGACAGCACTGAGAAGCATAGGCTAATGATTCTATGTTTATTTTGTAGGTAATCTCAGGTACAGATCCTGTAACTATTCGTGCTAAGCTGAAGAATGTGCTTCCACGTGCACCAGAGAAGCAACTTGTAAGCTTCATTTGAATTCCCAGTTTTTCTGTAATGTTAGTGTAACAAAGATGTATCTACTGTACTACGGCTTGAGGCAGAACTACCTTGTGAATTTCAACATAGGAAGCTTTGTGGAAGCTTGGAAGCTTTGGGAATTAAAACATAGCTCATGGCTTTCCATGAGTCTAAAATCTCATGTCCTGCATGGCTGCATTAGTTTGAGATGTCCTCTTAAGAATGCTTTTTATGATATAAAAAACATTCCTCTTTGAACTCCAATCCTGTGTTCTTCTGAAGTTAATTGGTGAATTGAAATCATATATGCCACTAAAATTACGTTGCTTTGTGATGTTTGATAATCTGTCATTTTCATCTGCAGTATGATGCTGCAATTCTTCACACTACATTTGCAAGGCTTTTGGGTCCACCTAAAGCATCATCTACGGTAATATATGCATCTAAAGTATTTCTTGAAATTTATTGGAGTTAGCTGTTAAGTGACATCATCGCACATTTCAGAATTGCATTTGGTACTTGGACATTGGCATGATTTTGATTTCATAATTAGTGTTTTCGATTTTGGATTATGTATTGTTATTTGGTATTTAGGGATATAAAATCTTGGATTTAGAGGGTACTTACCTAGGTTTATTAGGAAAGTACCCTGCCAAGAGAAGCACTCTTGGATATTTGTCGTACATCATATAGTGTAAGCAGTAACAGACTAACAGTTGTTAGCTAATTGTTGCTTTAGAAGAAGCCTGTAAAATATGATATACATAAATTTACTCCCTCCATCCCATAATAAATGTCATTCTAGGTTTTTTCACACAGATTAAGAAAAAAGTATAATCGAAAAAAAGAGTGTAACAATTTTACAAAATTATCCCTTATTAAAGACTGGTTATTAACCATTGTCATAAATGCTTAGTGGAATATAATGACTTGGAAGTGATGCACACATTAATAATTTGAGGGTAAAAATGGAACAAAAAAATTATTATTACATTGAAAAGACAAAATGACAATTATTTTTTGACTTATTTTTCCTTCAAATATGACACTTTTTATGGGGCGGGGGAGTATTTCACTTCACATGCAAGTGAAGTTGCATCCTCCAAAGTTTTAGAATTTATTTGTGATATGACTTCAGCACATCTTCTTAATTTAGCAATTTATTTGAAAAATGGTAACTTGTGTGGTATCGACATAAAATGAATATGGAGGAGTCATAAAGTATACCATGGAATAACATTACAGTTCGGTATAGCCCTATAGGCCCATAATTCCCCATTTCCCCCATTCAACTGGAACACTTACCAAGCTGCCCTTAATGGCCCAAAATGATATGGGGCCCAAAAAGGGAGGTCCAAGGTAAATCTCGGGGGCTATGACCCCGCGTCTCCCATGTAACCGCTAATAGCTGCCCATAACTCAGAGATACGAGGAACACGATCGGAAAAGAGAATCTTACGAAGCCATGAAGACACGACTCAGAGAGATAGAAGACGTGGGTTTAAGCATGTAGGAGCAGTTAGAAGGGCCTTGGAAGCCTATATATCGGCATTTGATGAGATTGTAAAGGCATTTGTACTGTTTTACCTATGAAGACTAATAATACAGAGTTTGAATGTTCATTAAGCTTTCATGCTCAATATTTCACATTTGTTGCGCTAACAATTACGACTTTAAAATGGGTGGTAGTTACAGATTGGCTGACTTTGTTTGAGAACTGTCTCTGTCCAAATACTTTTGTATTTTGATTCCCCATTGTGGGTCAAATGTCCAAGAAATATCTCTGAATTCTTGGTAGATGGATAGCTGTATCATATTATAATCACATTCTCCTTTTATCCTGTTGTTTACTTCTATTTCTTGTTATATGCAGCAACTGCTTAAAACATCAGATGATCTCCAATTTTTCCATGAGCTAGTTAATCGACTGAACATTCAGATCCGTGGATTCAAGGTTTGGTTATTTGTTTATTGGTTTAATTGCATGTTTGGTCCCCAACTTTCTCAATTTAGCGATTTTGATCCCTCAATTTTATTTTTGGTGATTTTGGTTCCACAACTTTCTTAATTTGGCGATTTGGTCCCCATACTTTTTAATTATACTTTTGGTCCCTCAAAATCATGAATTTTTTGCACTTTTGGTCTTAAAAATATTGGATTTTGGGAAAGTGGGAGACTAGAAGTGCACAATCCACGATTTTTGTGACCAAAAGTGCAATTAAAAAAACATAGGGATCAAAATCGCCAAATTGAGAAAGTTATGAGACTAAAATCGCAAAAAATAAAATAGGGAGACTAAAATCGCCAAATTGAAAAACCAAAAATGCAATTAAGCCTTGTTTATTTCATGAATAGTAGAATTGGAATTGTAACCTTTATTTTATAAGCATATCTTACCTTTATTTTACCTCCTGAGTTTCCTCCAAACATATCCAGGCAGTGGTGTCCGAACTGTGGTATGTGGAGGAATATGATGTGCTTGCCCTTGCACTAAACGGAAGAATGAACATTCGCAAATTCAAACTTGGGTGCTCAAGAGAATGAAGTTTTAGACACGCATATTGAATCTACTTAATGCGATGAATACGCACGTGTACACGAACGAACCACTTGTTATATAGAATACACCACGATATTTTCTCTATCCAATGTATTATCATTCAGTCCAAATGATATACGTTATGTTTTTTTCTGGTTCCAATGTATTGGATGTACTTCAATATGTGGAGTATGATCAAAGAATAATCCTTTATATGGTTAATGTAATTCAATATCTCAGCGTTCTACGGTTGCTGATAAATACCACAACCACGAGTGTTATGATGCATGGGACGTGTGATACACCCAAAAAAAAAAAAAAATGATGCATGGGACGTGTTGTGTGCATGAGCTTAACCGATTAACTGATTATAGACAGCATTTAATCGATCGAGTAATTCTGATGGATTAAACGATTATAGTTAACCGATTAGATCTTAACTGATTAAAGAATTTTAGTTAACCGAATTAGTCTGTGATTTAAACGATTACTTTAGTGAGTTTAACCGATTGAATAGTTCAAAAACTAAATTTCACTTAAAGTTGTGATCTTAACTGACTAAGCATACAGAAACCCTTAGATGTTAAGTGTTGATCTATTGATGACCGTTGTGGCTCAGGCAAGTGCACCTTATCGTAACTCGTAATAATAATGGAGTATAATTAGGACTCCGAATGTCGAACTCACAGGGAATGAGCGAGTACTAATGACTTAATGTGATTCTATTCTATTAGGCGAGCAACAGTTGTAATTATGAAAGCAGTAAAAGTTGTCACGTATCAAATCAATAAACAAACTAGATTCAAGAACGGTTTAACCATGTTATGGGAGGTCTAGGGGAACCGGGTTTACTAATACTCTACTCTTGAGTTCACTATATAATTGTTATGAGTTGTCTATTATGAAACTCTAATTTACTAATGGCTACCTAGCTTACAAAAGTTTTCCTCCTAACTAATTACTCTCTTTGGTTCCAGAAGATAATTAAAGGAAAGAGCATTAAGCACAGGTGAGTTTGTTAATCTAATAACTGATTAGAAACAAGCAATAACCTATCCGGGCATATAAAGCGAGTTCTTTTATTCCTATGGTTCCATTAACTAATCATGATCTTGTTACCACAATTAAGTTAACTAATTAAAGGTTGATCATGCCTTATAGGATTAAGCACAATAGGCATAAAATAATCAAACATTCAATAGAAACTCATACAACTGAATAGATAAATCATTAAGAGTATTGTAAAGGATCACCCATAACCACTAGTGATGGGCTTAGCTCTCGTTGTCAATGATAATAACATAAACATAATCATAAAACAAGAATAATCCATAACAAGATAATAAATCTAAACCAGGACACCCTTTCGGTTATGACAACGATCCTTAAGCACGTTTTTCGCGTTCTCACGAGCTCCGGTAGTAATTCGGGATGGGACCAAGCTCCAAGGAAAACACACAAATCAATGGGAAAGCAAGGGATTGATATGAACTGTCAAAAGGGGGCTCTTAACTTGGGCATTCGTCAAAAGGTCTTTAGAAAAAGTTAAGAGCCCTATTTATAATGTTGGTTGCGAACTAGGTCATCTAGCTTTCAAATCTGCACTTTCTGAGACGAGTGCACGGCCGCATCAAGCACATATACACTACCAGTATCTGAGCTTTTTCGATGGCGTTGACCCGTACTCCATACGTCTTTGCACACGACATCTCTTGTGTACGACCGTACTACCTTAGGTACGGCCGTACTAGACTATTTCATCGGCGCCAGGTGGTACAAACTGATGGGGTACGCCCTTACTGAAGTTCTGCTCTAGGTACGACCATACCGGATATAGTACAGGCTGTACCGCTTGTCCAGTAGTGCTAAAACTCTCTAAAACTAGCCAGTTTTTTGTCCTTTTTTGCATCTTTTGCTCTGAGTGGTGTCTTCATGATAATTCTGCAAAATAAGACATAAATGAGTACCTTTGTGCTTTAATAGTACAAAATGGTATAATAAGGTACTAAAAATGCCCTATAAAAGTAGACAAATTGATGTGTTAACAATGAATTATAGGATTAAGTTAACTTAGTGGACCTCATGGAATGACTCTTTTATGGATTCTGGAATAGCAATGGTTCTAGGTGATGATCTAATACCTCTACAGTGAAGCTTTCTACCCCACAATTTGTCCAATCTGGTGGTGTTCTTGAGACAAACCCAGTGATAAAGTTTATATTCGAGCACCATGGTACCAGATCTGGTGGTTGCATGCAGAACATGGCCACCGGCTAGTCCAAGCCGTTTAATGTTGCGGCTTAGGCAAGTACAACTGATCGTAACTCGTAATAAAGTGGAGTATTTTTAAGACTCCGAATGTCGAACCCACAGGGAATGCGCGAATACCAACGTAATAAAGATTTTAAGTTCTTTAAGCTATCGAAATTGATAGATTGGGATTTAAACCAATGAACTAAGGAAATCAAAATAAAACTAAGTCACAAGCACTAGGGTAAGATTGAATAGAAAAAGTCTAGGGGAACCCGGTTCACTAGTACTAGATTCTGATTCTATTTCCTTGCTATTACGAACTATATTTCCTTATTGAAAGCCAATCACTCACTCTAAACACTAATAACTACCCAGTTAATAGCCTTCTTCCTAAATAATTACTTCATTTTGGTCCAGAAAGGTAATTAAAGGAAAAAGCATTAAGAGCAGGTGAGCTTATTAATCTAATAACTGATTGAAAATAAGCAATTACCTTAACCGGTCATAAAAAGCGAATTCTGTTGATCCTAGAGTTCCATTAACTAATTGTGGTCATGTTACCTCCAATTAACTAATTTATTAAGGATTAGCTACATCCTATGAGATTAAGCATGCTCGGAGAAACACATTCATAAGGATAATAAGAAGTTCATAATAGCAATTAGATAAATATCAAGAACATCGTAAAAGATCTCCCATCACCCCTAGTGATGGAGTTAGCTACTCATATTGTTTCTCAACATGATAGAATAGAATAAATCCAAGCATAAATTCGTAAAAGACATGATTAAATAGAACCGGGACACCCTTTTGACATGACGGTGATCCTAGTGTTTGCTCCTCACATCCTCACGAGCTCCGACAGCGAAACGGAATCGGCAGGAAGCTTCAATGATTCAAGACTCACTCTGATATCAAGATGTTTGTGAAGAACTCTCAAAAAGGGGGCTAAGATACAGAAATTCATCAAAAGGTCCTCATTTTAGGCTAAAAGGGCCTATTTATAGGTTGGGATGCAGATTAGGTCATCTGACTTTCAAATCTGCACAATCTGGGACGGACCGTACTGAATATATACACAGCCGTACCGGACTTTGTTTGCAACATTGGCCCGTACTTATGCGTCATGCACTCCCTGACATCAACTGTGTACGGCGTACTGCCTTTGGCATGGCCGTACTAGAATTTTTCATTGGCGCCAGGCTGTACTGACCAAGGGGGTGCGCCCCAACTGATTTTCTGATTTAGGTACGGCCGTACTGAAGTATTGTTAGGTTGTACCATTCATCCAGTAGTGCTAAAACTCTCTAAAACTTACCAGTTTTCAGTCCATTCTCGCATCTTTTGCTTTGAGTGGTGTCTTTATGATATTTCTGCAAAATAGGACATAAATGAGTACCTTTGTGCTTTAGTGCAAAATGATATAATTAAGTACTAGATATGCCCTATAAAAGTAGACAATTTAGTGTGATAACATTTAGCCGCTCCGATTAAGTGGAGGAGAAGACTTCAGGGGCATTTCAGTCATTTGGCTTTGAGAATACCATTGAAACCCTAATGGGCCTGGCCCATTATGCTTTAACGACTTGATTGTTTCAAGCGAGAATCAGGCGAAAGAGAATCGAAGGAGAGAGAATGGTGAGAGAATGGGATTCTCCTCTGATTGGATTCTCCTTTTCCAATTTCTACCCCTATTCTCTCCTAATATCTCAAATTATTTAAATTTGAGATAGAATTGTAGGAAATTCTCTAAGCTTTCCAATGCCACAATGAATGCCTCAATCGGACACTCGGAGCTCAAGTTATGATCAAAACAGTGACAGTGTGTTCACGCGAACGTGGTTAATGTCTACGACCTAATGTTTATACCCGATCTACCCGAAACTTTCCAAAACTCATAATTTGGGTTCCTAAACACTAAAAATACTCAATATACTTAAGAACATGTAGAGGCACATAGGGTTAGTCAAACAAGTAAAGTCAGAGTTAGTGTTAACCTAGGGTTTAAGCTAGGTTCAATAATCAGGGTTAGGATTAGGAAATTTGGGGATGTTATATTACTACCCCCCTTAAATAATTTAAAGTCAGAGTTAGTGTTAACCTAGGGTTTAAGCTAGGTTCAATAATCAGGGTTAGGATTAGGAAATTTGGGGATGTTATATTACTACCCCCCCTTAAATAATTTTTGTCCTCAAAAACTCAGTAGTACCCCCTACCAACATATGGATGTCCTTCAAAGTTTTTGGGTAATGCATGGTTGTGAGTTCCACGCATAACCTTCAAAACCCATCCACCAGAAGCTTTCACTAAACTTTCTTTCAGTCTGAACGGGCACTCACATTTTCTAGTACCGGTAGCCCTCACATTTTCAGGTTTGTATGGTTTATATTTACCACCTCTTTCACAAGCAAACATAACAAATGTCTTCTTGCTTGATCGCCCATTGTCTGATCTTGATATGACAACCACACACCCAACAGATTTTCCAATATTTGGTACCCATGACAACAACTCATATCGGGTAGGAAATACCAGATAAAGCACAAAAAATTGGGCTTGTCACAAATGAGAAGTCATAGATTAAAAAAGAAAAATAACAAAAGATGTAAGTACCCTCATAGTTGTAAATACACTAATACAATCCACGGCCAAGTCTTCCGTATTCATCATTTGGGTGTCCTGGTTATCTTCCATGGTAATCAAACTGTGGAGCAAAATAAAAGTTTGAAAAAAACTAATATGTGACAAGTGCGTCATCTAATTGATGCCATTATACGTCACCTTGTTGACGAAGTCCCACGTCAACAAGGTGACGCCCGTGTATTATGTTTCAGCATGTATTGTGTGTATCACTAAGATGACGTTTACTCATGTTAACAAGGTGACGCCTGTGTTAGAGCTGCCACTTAAAATTACTAACACGCGTGTCACCTTGTTGACGCGAGTAAACGTCATCTTAATGACGCACACATTACATGCTGAAACATAATAGACGGGCGTCACCTTGTTGACGTGGGACTTCGTCAACAAGGTGACGTGCGATATAAAAACGCAGAAAAAAATGGCGGCTCGCGACGTACCCGTTTAGCAAATGGTGGTGGAGGGGGGCTTTAGAGAGGAGGAGAGAGCGCTTGAGAGGGGGAGAGACCTTCAGAGGGAGAGATGGGAGGAACAGAGGGAGCTTCAGTGAGTGAGAGAGAGCGCTTGAGAGAGAGAGAGAGATGGGAGGTGATTGTTGAACAGAGAAAGAGAAGGCAGGTGACTATCGAGAGAGAAAGAGAAGGGAGGCGATGGTAATAGGGAGGCGATGAAAATGAGGTAGGGGTAAAGTTGAAAATTAAGTGGGGGGGAGGTGCCAATAACAAAGGCCTAACGGTTATGGTAGTTATGGGTTAGATATGGTTAGTTAGATGTCTATATGATGTAAGTTATGTAAACTGATTTACCATGTAAACCTTTTTCCTCAGTAATGATTCATTCGGTTTAATGAATTCCAAATTCAAAATTCATTTTCGTCTCTACCAATTCATAGCTTCAATTCATATTCCACCAAAGTCAACCTTTTATTAACTTCAATAAAATTCGGGTTCAACCTAAAAGTGCTTTATTAGTCCTTTGCATAAATTTCCGTGTAATATGTCAAGGTGGAATCAAATTTTGCATCAAATGTTTTCTTAAAACTAGTAAGTTATTTTTTACAGGAAAAACTAGTAAGTTATGAGCACAAAATTCAGTTATAAGCACAAGATTCTGTTACTCATGGTGTAATAAGATTTGCACAATCTAAACCCGCAACTTCAATCAAATTTTTTAAGTGGTGCATGTTTTGATAAGCATTTTATAAATGTATGTAATTTTGAATGAATTAAATTTTATAAAATTAATTTGCATGACAATAATCAAATACGCAATTTTTCTAAAATCACATTAGGTAAAAACAAATTAGATGCATCCCATCGCGAGACCAATTACACGTCTACTTGTCATTCGAAATTGCAAACATGTCATTGGTCTCCATTTAGAGGTAACAGAGTAATATCCTTATCCTTGTCCAGTAAGTGTAGTTGAGATAATAAAAAATTGCAGGGACATTTGATATGTCGGGGTGCGGGTTCGAACTCGCGATACCCCTCTTCTCCACGCATAGTGTGTGTCTCGCTGCTAGGCTCTTTGAAAGAAAAATAATAATAATAATAATAATAATAATAATAATAATAATAATAATAACATCCTTATTGCCATTGTCTTTCTCCCCAACAAAAAGAAAAATCAGTCCCCTTAATGTTTCATTCTATACCAAAGTGGCACACAAATTGCCGATTCTTGCATTTGCCGTTCATGTAAATCATAAAGTGAATCCATTTCATTCGTAATAATATAAAGACAATGAAATGCAATACATCATACCTGATAAGATAATACCTTTGTTGGCAATAATGACTGTTAAACGATACAATCGTCATTAATTATGCAAGACGTACAAAATTGAAAAACTATAATCAAGAATGTGGCCTTTCATCTGATAGATAGCCATCCATCAGACTTCAAACACTGATATTGTAATCATACTATCACTACACTCTAGATGGACTCATGCACCATAGAACAAGCTGTGGAGACATATGGAACTTCGCAGATCCATAGATAAATTCAATGAAAGATGATTTTTCAAACAGACATTGCACAAAGTAAAGGGGAAGGAATTCACTAAGACGGTGTTTGGTTCAAATGAAGGGAGGAAAGGGAAAGGAATTCAATGAAAGAGGAGAGGGAAAGAGGAGATTTAATTAAATATTGTGTTTGGATATGAATGTATTTAGAATATTTTAAAACTCATCTCTCTCCCCTCCAAATCTCACCCCCAGTATCGGAAGGAAGCCAAAATTAAGTTTTTCAGGGTTTTGTTTCCTTCGTTCCTTCCATTTCCTTCCAATCAAACACTTGGTAAGTATTCAAAAGGCTTGGCGGCAGCTTAATTTCAACCAGCGGAGAGGCTACAGTACATCAGAAATGCAATGGCTA
The DNA here is from genome assembly GCA_037113605.1 of Calophaca sinica. Classification (NCBI taxonomy): domain Eukaryota; kingdom Viridiplantae; phylum Streptophyta; class Magnoliopsida; order Fabales; family Fabaceae; genus Calophaca; species Calophaca sinica. Next base: position 99,887,090 of record CM073735.1, on the reverse strand, counting down.
TACCACATCACATCCATTTCTACGGCAATGTTCAATAGAAAAGTTCTTTAAAAGTAGATGACAATAAACCGTTTATTGGAAAGATTAGCTAAAATATCCTCCGATTATCCATCCGGGATTACAAAGGAGAAAAAAAAAAAAACAGCTAAAGCTATGTGATTAAATGGCACTCTCTGGCCATTGCATGGGAAGGATTACCGGTCTCGTCATCACAGTTGCCACTAAGCTTGTTTAGCAAAGACCCTGGCAAATATCTTATGCATACCAGCCAGGAGTTGTTTTTTGGAGTAATCAGGCTTCAGTTTCTGGTTCATCATCTTCAACAGCATTCAAGGTTTCACTAATGTAAGCCTGAGCTTCATCTAATGCTGATTCTTTTACATCGGCAGCATACAAAATCTTCTTAATTGCTACAGATACCTGCAAAAAATAACGCATTACTCATGTTCTGGTTTATTCGATTCATTTTAAATGAATGCTAAGATTACTAGATAACAGCCCCAAATGTTCAGACACTATGATCGACCACAAGCTATTTTGGATTATTAATCTAGATCTAGGAATGCATTGTTCATATGTTTGTAAATTTATGAAGAACAACACATAACACATCATCAAGCTGTATCATATCAAAGCAAACATGGACAATTTTAAGAAAGGCAAAGAGGAGGGGTTACAAACAATTCATGTCATATCAGAAACACCACATTGACACAGATGTAGGTAACAAACGAAAGTTATTAGTGTTCCAAAACCCTACAAAGAATCATTTCTATTTGACTAAAGAAATATAAAAATTTAGCACTATGATATAAAACAACTTCTAAAACTATACATGTCATTGCCAAAGCCAGATATTTTTTAATCAAACACTTTTGCAATGCTTCTTTTCTCTCTTCCAGTCAACTGGAGATTGAAAAGTAAAAGTAAAATTAACTAAACAGCAATGAAAGGCTTCGCTGGAATTCTTACAGGTTCACTCTCCACTTCTGATGCCTGACAAAGAATTTCTATATCCCTTAGTTTTGAAAAGTAAAAGTCTCTTTCTTTTTCCAAGAGATCCACTGAGAGTTTGAGATCAGTAACCTGCGAAATAGAAAACAGAAGAATAAAGCGAACAACAAAAAAAATGTAAATAATTTTTACATTAACTTATCAAGTGATAAAACTTTAAATTAAATGTAGATACCAATATAAGAACTAATAGATTGTTAGGTAATTGAAACTGTGAAAGCATGGACATATATATGCCATCAGGAAGATCATCAATGTCTACAAAATACATACATGTAGCAATTTCATTGCTACAGAATTCTATTCCAAGTCCAAAGGCTTCTTTGGCTACGTAATATGTATCCAGTTGGATTTCAATGCTTAAAGGAGGTTTATCTTGTATGTCATTTCTATAATTGTTGAAGTCGCAGCAAACCTAATTTTCATAGCCGTACGTACCTGCTTGGACAAAGCCTGAATCTCTGCTGACGAATTAGCTTCATCTAATCCTCCACTTGATCTCGATTGCTTGAGCACTACACTCAAAAAGACATAAACCAAAAGGGGAAAACAGTATAGGATGAGAAAAAAAACATAAGTAGAGTAGCATGGAAAACCATCGGGAAAAAATGCAGAATAGTTTAGGATCAAAGATGCCAATAAGCCAACCAGAGGTTCGATTTGAAATGAGTGCATTGCCTGAACCAGAATTATTCATAGCATTTGTTTGCAGTGACTTTGCGCTCTTTAAACTCTTAACATTTCGGTCCTTTCCACCCTTAACCCTACGCTCCACAGGGTTATAGTTCCTGCAGAAGAAAAAAGGTTTTGATAAAACAGATATACAACATGGGAATATATATGCATGGCATAATATTGCATATTTAGATCATATTTAGATATTAATAAAAATATGCTCTGGACATATATCATTCTAGCAATCATATCAAAATGGCAATGATACAATTAAGTAATCCTACAAATAATATCAAAGTAGCAATAATCAAAGCCTTTCACAGGATCAGAAGGAACACAGAGCAAGTAGCATACTCATTCATAATGCCGCCATTCACAGAATCACAGTAACGTTTCAGCCATTGTAGGAACTCCAAGTTGTCCAAAGGTCGGCCTTTAACAAGCCTACCAACTTCAATATGCTGCATATGGTAGTACATTAGCTCAACAAATTCAAGCATCAACTATTGATCGTGCGAATGTATTTGCATACATTAGTTTATATTCTAAAGTTATAATCTGAAAATACATTACTATTAAATCATGACGCAACCAACGTAAATAGGATAGCATGGCACAAAAATAAAAATGAAACTAAGATTGAGCAACAAACGAAGCACACACACCAAGCTTGTACTCCACCAAATCTCTTATGCGACTTAACCACCTTCCTAAAGAAATAACCCTCAAAAAGTGCAATCCGCCCGTGATGAAAGCATAAGGATGTGGAGGAGTGAAGGGAGAGGAAACGTAAATAATCTCCTTAAATACGGAAATGTGTCGGCGGGGGGGGGGGGTAAACTCCACATAAGCTCTGTATATAAGTTGTTTCCATAAGCTATCTTGGAGAACTTATAAAAATAAGCTCAAAGCAGCTTATAGACATATCATAAGCTATTTTTATAAACTCTTCCAAACACTTAATAAGTGTTTATGTCATAAGATAAGTCCAAATAAGCTCTTCCCTCTACCCCAAAAGCTTAAACTGCCAAATGAATATACATGAATGGTTTCACATTGTATCTCTAACAAAATGGAATGGAACCAAACTATTAAATTTATCCTTCATTAGCATTTTTAAATCTTGATAAACATACTATTTGCCCATATGCTAAGATTTTATTGGTGATAAATAATTCCATTGATAGTTTAAAACCTAAAAGAAATACAATAAAATGTTATAATAAACCATCCCACTGGTATTTCTTGCTTTCATATACACTAAAACAAAGCCCTCTTCCAAGGGTTCTGCAACATTGTGAGAGAAGAAAAGAAACACATACCTTCTCAATTTTCAGCTTGTTGAAAACATCCTGTAGAACTTTGTAATTTTGGATCATATCATACTCTGTCTTTGCATCAAAATTCACCTAGAATGAACCCCAAATTTCAAAAATTACTCTTAATAGAAATGAAATATCAGAATAAGTGAAAAGAAAGTAAAAGCAAAGTCATGTTGCCACCTTATGCATTGGAACAACCCCTGGATAAGTCATGTCCATCATCTGGCATTGTACAGCACCGGATGCAGCCTATACCAAAGAACACAAGGCATAAGCATGGTGAGAACCAGAAAGTAGACTTTCATCATAGATAATAGGCTCAATTAACTTTAGTATTAACCAATCAGCTTTGCTGTCATTATTGTGCTCCTTTTTATAATGAAATGGAATCTTTACCCCAAAATTGCTCTATATATTCTTTTCAAAAAAGAAGAAATTTGTTGCAAAAACAATTGTAGCTGCATGGATGCTCACACTTGAACACACTATTATTAACACTAGTAGCTGGAAAATGTAATTATCAACATCCTAAACTGTCCACATTCTTTGGAAACATATACTAAGTGGTGCATAAACAAGTTCAGTACTGGACAAATAGTTATACTTGTGACTGGAGCAAAAACTTGTATCTTTTTTGCTTAAATGTGTTTCGGTGAAGTTAGCCCTTTGAATTCTTTTTCATTTTTAGTTCTTACATTTTAAAAAAAATAGTGTACTTTTTAACATCGTCATCCACCAAAAGCACGTTTTTATAAACTAGGATCCCACTATATTAATAAATGTAATGACTACAAATAAAATTCAAACAGAGACAAATTTAAAAATACGTTTTTTTTTAAGACATAAAGGTCAATATATCTTGCAATAACCATCTAAATTGCAGAAACGCTGAAAAATTATTATTATTATTGAATAAATTTCTTCAAAATTCTACAATGTCAACAAAAAAAATAAACATGCAAATCAAACAATTCCTAGGGTGGTACAAATCAACTGGTTCACATTCAAATAATATTTCAAGACTCCAGCATAATCCTCTGAAACTTTGCCCATTCCAGTGAAACCATTTTTTAAGCAAAAAAAAAAAATCCTCCTTGTGTCTTCCCAACATGCGATTGAAAAGAAATTTCATTGCAGAATCAGTTTCTCATTATTCTAAGGTCCCAATCTGATTCAATAAAAACGCACACGGAGATAAAATGCATGAAAAAGGTTTAAAAAAAATGCATCACCAACACGAGAAGAGAGGGAAAAAAAAAAAGCAATGTCATTCAGATTACGGCACAAAAAATACACCCAATGAAAGAAACAAAAGAAAGAAAGAAAGAAAGAAACCTCATATCCCCTTGAAAAAAAAAAAACTGTGTTTATTGAATGTATATTTGTTACCTCCTCAATGCGAGAAAGGTTAAGTTGAAGGCGATTGTTGATCCAGTTGAGAATCTCGTTCCTACCGACAAAGTACGCACTATCCATTATCCCTATACTCGTCGCCATTTTCAAAACAACCAGAACCCCACCAAGGAGAAGAAGAGTTTTTTTTTTTTTTTAAAGATTCTGGGGTCGAAATCTTTGGGGTTTTTGAAGTTTAAAACAGAGTTTTGATTTTTATTTTTGGGAGAAATGGGAAACGGAAAGAAATGGAATTGACGGTGAAGGATTGAATAGATTCTGGGGAGAGAGAGAAACGGAAACAGAAGAAACGGAAACAGTACAATGGACAAAAGTCACAGCTCAACCGAACCCCGTACCAAAAGAGAAAGAGAAAGAGAGAGAGAGAAGGAGAAAAAGTTGTGGTAACAATGAGTTACAAATTTACAATGTGAGAATGAATGGGAATGGGAATTCTCACTTTCTCTTCCAACACCTATATATAACGCTTGCTTCCGGTGCTGCCAACGGGAGGAGGGGCAAGGAAACCCCCTTTTTTTCAATTATTATTATTATTATTAGCAAATCCCTTGTTTTAATTAACGAATTAATTAATTAATTAATTGGTTTTGCTGTTTTGATAAAGCTTTGCTCATAATATATTTGATTTATCTCTTAATTTAGTATATGACCTTACACACTTTCTCCTATTTAGTCCTTAACATATGTGAAAATAATAAATTGTCCCTAAAGTCTGTAAAATTGGTCCAATTAATTTCTAATGTTTTATAAGTTGTCCCTTACAGATATGAGTGAGACGGATTTCACAAAATTTTAGAGATTACTTATAAAATTTAATTTATAGACTAATAAAACAGATTTTACAAATTTTAGGGTATGTTTGGACGGAGGGTTTTGGAGGGCTAAGTCTATATATTGATATATATTTGACATTTTAAAAAATGTTGAAAGAATAACATGATAGATGATCATATGACATTTCATTATACTTCATTTGTTTTTAGAAACATTTTATAGCTTCCTTAATTTAGGGGGAAAAAAAAAAGTCCTCTCCTCTGATCCCTTTAAAACCCTCCATCCAGTGGCGGATCCAGAAATTTTCTTTAATGGGGGCAAGAAATAGTTATAATATTTTCATATAAAAAAATATTATAAATTTTTACAAAATACATAATCTTTATTACTAAAAAACCTAAAATACCTAACATTCGATAAATTACAATTGTGTTCTATACATTTTTATATTTTGAAAATGTTATATAATTTTTTCAATGTCAATACTATAAAAATATACCTCTATGGATGTAACAAACAATCATTTAAACATTTAAAAAAAAACAATCATTTAACTAACCATCTCTCATATACTCTTCACTAGTATCACTTTTTGTATCTTCATCTAATGATATTGATAGAAAATCATCAAAAATTTGTCTCTGCTCTTTGAGTCTCTATATCTATTTCTCTATCTTGAACGATGATTCTTTTTTGAAATCTAATATATTTTGTCACTGTATGAGTTTAATATTTGAGAAGTGGTAAAAATTAGAAGGATAAAGAGATAAAATTAGAACAAATTTATTTTCTTTTTTGTCTCTTATAACTTTCTTCACTTATTTAAAAAAATGTGTCTTATATGGGGGCAACACCGAATTTTTTATGGGGACAAAATGAAAATTATAAGTATTGTTAATGCACAAAATGGTGCAAGCTCTCCGGCGAGTGCGTACTGTGACATCCTGATTTCAAAACAATAATTAGGACATTAATTAAGTGGTAAACAGATATTTAAAACCTTAGTAGAATTAAATTGAACTTAAAATGATTAATAAGAGGTTTAGAATGCCCTGGAAAAGAGAAGAATAACCTAGAATTGTCTAGAAGGTCAAAAATAGAATTTTTAAAATCTGAGTGGCTCGCAACGCGACGGGGACTATGAAGGAATCTGTCGCGACACGATGGTAGGTCGGTGGATCAAAACGCGTGATGGCTGACACGTGTCCCGCATCGCGACGCGATGGGATTCACGTGTAATATGGTCGCGATGCGATGGGCCGATTTATGCCTATAAATAGGCCTTGATCCCCTCCATTCAGCCCAAGTTCTTCCAAGGGCCTTTGGGAGAGCGTGAAGGGCGTGGAGGAACTCGAGAGAGGGAAGAGCGAAGGACGAGATCGGCAACAGTCTTCTAGGCTAGGTAAGGGGGAAGATACCTTAATCTCTAGGGAAAATAGGTAGTAGAATAACACTGTTAGCATGTGTAGAGTTCCTTAGCCCTAATAGGGGTTGGTAATAGCAACACCTTAGGAGAGGGGTTACGCTGTACGGTGGCTAAGGATAGTCACCGTAGACCTACCAACTGACATAGGTCATGTTTATAAGATTAGTAGACAGTCGCTTATGTGATGTCAGGGATAATCTATATGATAATAAGTTATGATAAATCATGGTTGATGGTATTCTGAATCATGCCTGATACTTATTTGCTAGTTGCATATAATATCTGTGAGTATGATGATTGATGTGTGGTCCTAAAGTCAAGGGTGCCGCCCTCTAGTTAGAAGTTTGCAAATCCCTAAATGGTAATAGTAGGTATTACCATCGATACCCTATGATAGTGGTGATGACCGGGTCAATGTACCCGAGATTGGTGTACGGAGGTACAGACGGAATGGTGTTGAGATAGTCGGTGGTCTTAAGAGAATGGTTCTCAACCAATACCTTAAGAGAATGATTCTCGGTCTTCCCGACAAGTCTCTCCAAGTCCGTGGTACCAAAGTACGGAGTAGTATTGGGGATAGTCGGTGGCCTTGAGAGGATGGTTCTCGGTCAACCGGACGAGTCTCCGGGACTCCATGCCTGACGGGTGGACAATCTTGGTCATTCCTGTTATGGGAATGTCGTCCTTGCGGGCAGGACGGTGCCTTACTCCGGTAATTGGGTATAGTAATATGGGATGTCATAACCAACGATCGAAGATGGTAGCATATCAGGATATGTTCCCAGGACAAACCAACTCATCGTATTCGGTGCCCTAGGACAGGTGATCGGTCTAGGGAGTAGGGCCGGTGATCAGCTCGAATGATCAATGACACTTGTCAGTCTGTGATGTAACCGTATAGTCAAGTTTGTCGGTATGACGTATCAGTATAGTCTGGTCTATGATCGTGTGCTCAAGAGTCTGAGCGAGGTATCTGTGATAACAATTGTGCTAATATTTGTGATGACGATTGTGTTGATATTAGTCATGATGTGATGGTATATTGTGCTGGACATGGTAACACGTATTCTACTATGCTATCTTGCTGTTTGATGGAGGTTAATGGATATCTTACCCTAGTGTTTTCTTGTGTATTTCTATTGTATGTTATTAAATAACAGATGGGCAAGAACAACCTGTAAGAAGTGGATGGAAAGTTTTTGAGTAGCCTGGAGGCAAAGATGAATACGTACGTCACGGCCAGTGTGTCCTGTTGCGTACTCTGATGTTAGACTAAAAATGTGTGGTTGCTGAGGTCGGGATAAAGTTATGCCCTGTCTCGGCGGGGTGTTACACGTACCTTCATTCTTCAACTTAGTAGCTGGGCGATGAGCTTTGTGGTGAGAACTCCTCCTCCGAGCGCAATGTCCTTCCTCCTTTAGACCGGCGGGTGGGGTACCTGCAAAAGGCACTCTGATGCCCAAGTTAGATAGGGCTTTTTAGGAGGGAGAGAAGGCGAGCATAAGTAAGTGTTTAGGGTTGTAGAGAGTGTAGAGAGTATGGAGAGAGTCCTCGCCTGATGGGCTAAGCCTCCTTTATATGGGCGTGGTAGTTTCGACTTGTATGCTAGCTTCCTTCCTCAACAAGTATCTGTTTGGAGTGGATAAAGCTTATCTCTTCTCCTTAATATTCGGGGTTCATAATAGCTTCAGATATTATCCTTATCCCTTATCTCGCCCTTCCCCTAGGTCCGGGGCTTCTCGTATTAGGATAGAGGTCATCGTCACGGGAGAGTACTGCTCGGCCAATGGGCTTGGCCCAATAAAGCTCGGACGATATTGGGCTCAGCTCGATATGGCTTGGATATTGTAGAGTACAGCTTGGAGACCCAGCTAGGAGGCCGGCCTATAACACAAGCCCCCAGACCCTTTGCCTGAAAAGGTACAAGGTCTAATTGTTTTTTTGTTAGGTCGGTACTCGAGCTGGGTGGAAGGCCAAGAAAGAGAAAGTCGCCCCAATTCCCGGGTCGACCATTTCCAACGTGCCGACTGTTGGGAAATCAAGAGATAGAATTTTAAAATTTCTTTTAAAATCAATCTCAAGAGCGGAAAAATTCCCTTGCCAAGATCGCTTAGAACTACGAGAATCACAGGGATGTTGTGTTTACCTCTTGAAGCGTAGAGGAGATCGATCACCAACACCACGATCTTGTAGTGTCTCTACTCAGTCCACACGAACGGTAGCCTCGGAATGCGTCTTGCTAGTTGACGGTAATAGGAAGGAGGCACAGAAAGGTCTGAGAAGCTTAGACTAAGGTTGGAGCGTTAGCTTATATACTCCCTTCCTTTCATTATGTTGCCCTAATGGGCCTCATACAATATGAGCCCATTTCCTTCTTATTTAATTAAATCATTATTTAATTAAATAATATGATTTCGATTAAACCATTCTATCGTGTGACCCTATAGGTTCCCATTAAGTTGGCAATAATATTAAATATTCAAATAATATTAAATATTATAAACAATGAGCGGCATCTAGCAATGCATCATCGCTACCCAATTAACGGGGAAAAACCGGTGATCCGATTTTAACCTTACCGCGACCAGGATTACTGTGAAGTCAATGTCCCTTCGTCCATGTGTCCTAATTGAACACGAGGCATAAATGTGTCATCCTCGTTAAGTCCAACCATATGTTCCTCGATACCAGAATGGACGTGTAATCATAAGCGGGCCCAATATCATATATTGACCCACTTCCGCGTGGCCACGCATATTTCACGTCTCACTCTATCAAGAGGCCCAAGACATTACTCCTGTTATGTAGGAGGGACGAATCCTGTCTACATCACTCACACCCCTCAACATGATTCATTGAAGACCCAATTACTATCTTTATGATCATCTTGTTACGGATGACGTTTGATAGCATTAAAGCCTACAACTCCACATGTAGGAATCGCAGAGACTTCAAGTCAAAGGACTACTTCACTATGGTCGCCATGAGGAGCGCCTATGACACTTGCATAACTATTATGAAGCGTCCTCATAGTGGGTCAGTCCAATATAAATATTACTCCTAATATTTATACCTGTGTGTCGACTTGATATTGCATATCCATGACCCATGAGATGTGGTCATCAGTCTACTCACACAATAGTCTCTATGCATTATTGTCGTCCTAATTAACAATAATACTCGACTACGGATGCTTTAAGAATAACGTTCTATATGTTCAATGGGGTCTCATGATCAAGTCACACTTGATGTTCCATGAAACGAACTGTCTATTCTAAGGACTTTATTATGCTATAAAATAAATAACATAATAAATGAAATGCCTCAAATATATATCAAATATATAATCAAAGTCATGACACAAATAATAATCTACTAAAACTAGATTGGCCACTAGGGCTTACACCAACAATCTCCCACTAGCACTAGAGCCAATCGGGCATCAATCTATTACCCATCGATCTAGTGTGAGCATCATGCTTCTGCTGAGCAAGAGGCTTCGTCAGTGGGTCTGCAACATTGTCCAGTGTAGGTACTCTGCATATCTTTACATCTCCTCTATCGATGATTTCTCGAATGAGATGGAAACGCCTAAGTATATGTTTGGATCACTGGTGAGATCTAGGTTCCTTGGCTTGCGCGATTGCTCCATTGTTATCACAAAAGAGGTCAATCGGGTCTGAAATGCTAGGAACAACGCCAAGTTCACTAATGAACTTCCTGATCCAAACGGCCTCTTTGGCTGCATTAGAGGCAGCTATATACTCACCTGTTGTAGAATCAAGAATCGCCTCTTGCTTTGAACTCTTCCATTATGACTCGCCATTTAGGCAAAACACAAACCCTGATTGCGATCGGGAATCATCCATGTCAGTTTGGAAGCTAGCATCAGTGTAACCCTTTACAACAAGCTCTTCCTCACCGCCATAAACCAAGAACGAATCCTTAGTCTTTCTCAAGTACTTAAGGATGTTCTCGATACCGCCCAATGGCCTTCACCAGGGTCAGATTGATATCTACTCGTTATGCTTAAAGCATACGAGATATCTGGTCTAGTACACATCACAGCGTACATGATAGAACCAATTGCCGAAGCATATGGAACTTTACTCATGCGTTCCCTTTCATCTGATGAGGTAGGGCATTGTCCCTTGGACAAATACACACCATGTGACATAGGCAAAAGACCTTTCTTGGAATCTTGCATATTAAAGCTCCTAAGCACTTTGTCAACATATGTACTCTGACTAAGGCCGAGTAGCCTCAGCGATCTATCTCTATAGATCCTGATTCCTAGCACGTAGGATGCCTCGCCTAAGTCTTTCATCGAGAAACATTTCCCTAACCATGTTTTCACATTTTGCAGTGTAGGGATATCATTTCCGATGAGTAGTATGTCATCCACATACAATACCAGAAAAACAATTATACTCCCACTAACCTTCTTGTAGACACAAGGCTCATCTTCGTTCTTGATGAATCCAAACTGTCTTACAGTTTCATCAAAACGAAGGTTCCAACTTCTAGAAGCTTGCTTTAATCCATAAATGGACCTTTGCAACTTGCATACCTTTTCAGCATTTTTTGGATCAACAAAACCCTCGGGTTGTGTCATGTACACATCCTCGAGAAGATTCCCATTAAGGAATGCAGTCTTGACATCCATCTGCCAGATCTCATAGTCATGGTATGCAGCAATGGCAAGTAGGATCCGGACAGATTTAAGCATTGCGACTGGGGAGAAGGTTTCATCATAGTCTATTCCATGAATTTGCTTGAACCCTTTCGCCACCAATCGTGCCTTGAAGGTATTCACCTTACCATCCATGTCAGTCTTCTTCTTGAAGACCCACTTGCACCCTATGGGTTTTACCCCTTTGGGTGGCTCAACCAAGGTCCATACCTGGTTAGTGTACATGGACTCCATCTCAGATCCCATGGCCTCTAGCCACTTCTCAGATTCTGGGCCAATTACGACCTCCTAGTAAGTCACAGGCTCATCTTGATCCATGAGCAGCACATCACCTTCTTGAGTTAGGAGAAGTCCATATCTCTCAGGTTGGCGACGTGGCCTGCTAGACCTACGCGGATCTTGTGCTACTTGAACCATTGGTTGAACCACAACACTTTGTGGTACTGGTTCTTGTTCCATTACAGGTGGTTTAGTATTTTGTGGGTCTTGGATTTCTCCAAGTTCTACATTCCTCCCACTGGCTCTTTTAGAGATGTATTCCTTCTCAAGGAACACTCCAGTCCTTGCAACAAACACTTTGTCCTCGGAGGTGTTGTAGAAATAGTATCCCTTAGTTTCCTTAGGGTACCCCACAAATATACATTTATCTGATTTAGGTCCAAGTTTATCTGAAATCATACGTTTCACATAAACATGGCAGCCCCAAATCTTTAGAAAGGACATACTGGGTCTTCGGCCCGTCCATATCTCATATGGTGTCTTTTCAACCGCCTTAGATGGAACACGGTTAAGGGTGAAAGCAGCTGTAAGTAAAGCATATCCCCAGAAAGAGTCATGGAGGTCTGACTGACTCATCATAGATCGAACCATGTCTAACAAGGTACGATTCCTCCTTTCGGACACACCATTCCATTGTGGTGTTCCAGGTGGTGTGAGTTGGGATACTATCCCACACTCCTTCAAATAGTCATCAAACTCCTGGCTTAAGTACTCACCACCACGATCTGATCGTATGGCCTTAATACTCTTACCAAGTTGGTTCTCCACTTCGTTCTTGAATTCTTTGAACTTTTCAAAGGTTTCAGACTTGTGTTTCATTAGATACACAAACCCATATCTACTGAAATCATCAGTAAATATAACGAAGTAGGGAAAACCACTTCTAGCAGTTTTGCTCAGTGGACCACATACATCACTATGTATTAAGCCCAAAAGATCACTAGCCCTTTCACCTTGTCCAGTGAACGGGACCTTGGTCATCTTTCCCAATAAGCAAGATTCGCATACCTCAAATGATTCATAATCAAATGAGTCCAAGAGTCCATCTTTATGGAGTTTGGAAATACGCTTCTCACCTATATGGCCTAAACGACAGTGCCAAAGGTATGTCGGGTTCAAATCATTTGGTTTGACCTTTTTCGCATTTATGTTAAAAATAGGCATATCAAGATCAAGGACATAAAGCCCATTACTCATAGGTGCACTAGCGTAGAAAACATCATCCAAAGAAAGCGAACAACATTTGTCCTTAATAATAATATTAAAACCTTTCTTGTCCAAACAAGAAATAAAGATAATGTTTCTGCTAATTGCTGGAACAAAATAACAATTATCCAATTCCAAAATAAGCCCAGAGGACAAAGTCAAAACATAAGACCCTACAGCTAATGCAGCAACCTTTGCTCCATTTCCAACTCGTAGGTCCACTTCGCCCTTGGTCAAAGTCCTACTCCTTCTTAGTCCCTGCACATTAGTACAAATGTGAGAACCACATCCAGTATCTAATACCCATGATGCTGAAGTAGATAAATTAACCTCAATAACATAAATACCTGAAGTGGAAGTCTCACTTCCTTTCTTCTTCTTGCACTCTTCTAGGTATTTTGGACAGTTCCTCTTCCAATGTCCAGGTTTTCCACAATGGAAGCAGGAAGCATCCTTAGCAACCCCGCCTACTGGCTTCTGGCTAGAAGAACTTTGCTTGAACTGTTTCTTGCCCTTGTCCTTTGTAGCCCAAGAAGCGGGCCTTTTGCCCTTCCCCTTTCCAGAGTTGACCATCATAATGGCCTTTCCCTTTCCCTTGTTAATATTTTGCTCAGCAGTTCTCAACATACCTGCAAGCTCTGGCAACGGTTTAGCAAAATCGTTCATGTTATACTGCATGACGAAATGGCTAAAGTTATCCGGCAACGATTGCAGGATAAGGTCCGTTGCCAGCTCTAGGCCCAAAGGAAATCCCAGCCTCTCGAGACTCTCAATGTACCCAATCATCTTAAGTACATGAGGCCCTACTGGGTTTCCTTCAGCCAGCCTGCAATGGAAAAGGGCCCTGGAGGTGTCAAATCTCTCCTGCCTAGCTTGCCCTTGAAAAAGCATCTTGAGGTGTTCGATCATATCGAACGCCTCCATGTTCTCGTGTTGCCTTTGCAACTCCAAAGTCATGGTAGCTAGCATGAGACATCCAACATCTATGGCGTCGTTGAGGTGCTTCTGGTAAGCATCCCTCTCAGCCTTAGGGGCAGTAGCAGCGGGTGCCTCAGGCACTGGCTCATCAAGTGCATACAACTTCCTCTCTTGCTTGAGAACAATTCTCAAGTTTCGCTGCCAGTCGAGAAAGTTGCTTCCAGACAGCTTGTCCTTCTCAAGGACAGATCGCAATGACATGGTATTAGCGGTGTTGCCAGACATGGTAATCTAAAACAAAATAAACATGCAGAGATAAGTATCATGACAATAACATATTTAATAAGGACTTTTATTAAATACACTCCCACTATTTTACTCAAACCAATGACCCTCCTCATTGGCTCGGAAAATCCCGTTGGAAGATTTTCTAGTGGGCCAAGATCCATATTTCGCCACGTCCTGAGTCAGCTTTGGCTAATCGCCCAGAACTCGGCCATTTAGGTAGGAAACTATTTCCAATTGCATCTATATGCAACTCTTGGATCAGCTGGGTGAATAACCCTTTATTCTAATTCATCTTATGAATTAAAGCCCAACTCTTGCCTCTAGGCCCATTTCCTTTCTTATTGAATTCGGCCCAGTTAAGTCAAACCCGATGGTTGGCAGTTGGATATTTCACCTATCGCGTCTCACCAAGATAAAATGAGGTGCTCAACTTTGGCATGACCCACACTTACTCTATCTTGGCCTTGACGAGTGCCACACATCGGAAGGCATTTCGACTTAATATTTTCTTTGAGGGAATTTTATTGTAAATGATCTCACCGGCGTTGTATTAACATACAAGGCGTTTTGCTCTCAGCATACATGTCACACATGCCTATGTACATTCATCTAACATACAAAACATACAAGACATACATGCTCATACATATTTAAAACATATATTTAAATCACCCATGTCATAAATTTCATGCAACACTTACATAAAATAATAACACAATAAACATGCATCTCATACATTTCATGCATCACATACACAAACATACGATAATTGGTTTTATGATTATGGCCTCCTAATGTGCAAGAATTAAATAGCTAATAATTAAACTATTATAATTTTTTTTTGACTCACGAGCAAGCTTCCAAAGCCTCCCACTGGTGTCCGTATATGGTGTTTCCCTTTCTCCAACTCTTGAAGAAAATATTTATTTAAATAAAACAATTACATAAATAAATAAATGACATGACACGCAGGCCATATTTAAATTTACATTTAAACAAATTACGACACGTAGGTCGTATTTACCAAAATAAACTAACACCATAATCTATAGCCATAATCATAAACCACGTGCTTAAAATATTTAATAACATACAATAATAATAAACTCTTTATTATTATTATTATTATTATTATTTATATTAAAATATTTCAACAATCTCGGCTACGCATTTAGTCAAATAAAACGTAATGCCCAAAGGAAAGTAAACCCTCACCGGTCCAATAATCATGCTTAGCGCAGAAACAAAATGCCGCATAATTACTCGGACAAATGAATACATTAAATGGGTTGCATTTCTTTTGTCGTGCGTGTGCGTGTAAACATATTTCCCCTTTTCAATCAAAAACTCTCAGACCAAAACTTTATGACCAGTCAAAGACTAATAAGAATGCGCCGAAACAAAAGGCAACAGTGCAAACATGGAAACAAGGCAAATCACGCAAGCAAGAAGCCCGAGGGAAAACAGGTCAACAACAAGGAAATCAAAAGATGCACCTGACCTGTGCTTTTGCAAATGATCTGGGTCGAACAAAAAAATAAAAAGGAAAAACCATTTCATGGTTTATCAATTTTTTTTTTCTTTAAAATGAACAACACCTTTTAAATCAATGAACCAATTAGAATCGCATATTTCCAAAAGTTCCAAATAGCAATGGACCAATGAACGTGCCATTTTTTTTTCTTTCACAAAAGGTGTTGAACATCGCAAAAACAACTTGGTCCCTGAATATATATATATATTTTTTTTTAAAAATTGTGCAGAAACAAAACGGGCCAAATGATTTGCAAACCCAGAACACAAATATATATACATCGCTATATACATATATAATAAGTAAACTGCACAATCAAACATGGCAAACAACAAAGGATTCGAGCAATAGAACAACCTGGCTCTGATACCACTATTGGGAAATCAAGAGATAGAATTTTAAAAATTCTTTTAAAATCAATCTCAAGAGCGGAAAAATTCCCTTGCCAAGATCGCTTAGAACTACCAGAATCACAGGGATGTTGTGTTTACCTCTTGAAGCGTAGAGGAGATCGATCACTAACACCACGATCTTGTAGTGTCTCTACTCAGTCCACACGAACGGTAGCCTCGGAATGCGTCTTGCTAGTTGACGGCAATAGGAAGGAGGCACAGAAAGGTCTGAGAAGCTTAGACTAGGGTTGGAGCGTTAAGCTTATATACTCCATTCCTTTCATTATGTTGCCCTAATGGGCCTCATACAATATGAGCCCATTTCCTTCTTATTTAATTAAATCATTATTTAATTAAATAATATGATTCCGATTAAACCATTCTATCGTGTGACCCTATAGGTTCCCATTAAGTTGGCAATAATATTAAATATTCAAATAATATTAAATATTATAAACAATGAGCGGCATCTAGCAATGCATCATCGCTACCCAATTAACGGGGAAAAGCTGGTGATCCGATTTTAACCTTACCGCGACCAAGATTACTGTGAAGTCAATGTCCCTTCGTCCATGTGTCCTAATTGAACACGAGGCATAAATGTGTCATCCTCGTTAAGTCCAACCATATGTTCCTCGATACCAGAATGGACGTGTAATCATAAGCGGGCCCAATATCATATATTGACCCACTTCCGCGTGGCCACGCATATTTCACGTCTCACTCTATCGAGAGGCCCAAGACATTACTCCTGTTATGTAGGAGGGACGAATCCTGTCTACATCACTCGCACCCCTCAACATGATTCATTGAAGACCCAATTACTATCTTTATGATCATCCTATTACGGATGACGTTTGATAGCATTAAAGCCTACAACTCCACATGTAGGAATCGCAGTGGCTTCAAGTCAAAGGACTACTTCACTATGGTCGCCATGAGGAGCGCCTATGACACTTGCATAACTATTATGAAGCGTCCTCATAGTGGGTCAGTCCAATATAAATATTACTCCTAATATTTATACCTGTGTGCCGACTTGATATTGCATATCCATGACCCATGAGATGTGGTCATCAGTCTACTCACACAATAGTCTCTATGCATTATTGTCGTCCTAATTAACAATAATACTCGACTACGGATGCTTTAAGAATAACGTTCTATATGTTCAATGGGGTCTCATGATCAAGTCACACTTGATGTTCCATGAAACGAACTGTCTATTCTAAGGACTTTATTATGCTATAAAATAAATAACATAATAAATGAAATGCCTCAAATATATATCAAATATATAATCAAAGTCATGACACAAATAATAATCTACTAAAACTAGATTGGCCACTAGGGCTTACACCAACACCGACTGCCTCCTCTCCTGCAAAGGTTGCCAAGATGCGACCACAAGATTCTTTTGGTCCAATCTCTGTCTAGCTCCCTAGACTTGCTTGCCGATCAACTGAGCATCTATTTAGAGTGCCAGTATTTGGCTTTCTCCAAGTACCTTGTAAGAGTTGACCCGATCATAGAATTGCTCTTGTTGAGCTTGAAATAGCATAATTACTACTCGAGAGTAGTGGGTCGGGTTGAACCCATCAAAGTGCCACGATCAATTATATGGGCTTTGATTGTCAATAATATGATGATTGGTCGAATGATCTGCTCTGCGAGGTATGATATCAAAATTTTCGAGATGACCTATGAGGTCTGATCTATGAGGTCTGAGCTGGTATCTGATGTGTGACGTGAGGTTTTTGTCTGGCCTCTGCTCATATGTTGTTCTTCCTGGAAGAGTAGCTGGGTTGACTAGTTATCGTCGTCTAGTTTGTTGAGATCATCCAATTATCTCAAGGTTGAGCCTGAACATGGAGAGCTTAAATGCAGATCGAGCTCAGAATAGGTTGAGCTCCAAGCAGGTCGAGCTCCAATCAGGATGAGCTTCGAGCAGGTCGAGCTCCAATCAAAATGAGCTTTGATAAATACTTGTGCTAGGTGCAAGGAGAGCTCAAAGCAGGTTTGAACCCAAACTTGTGTTTTTATTTGAAGATTAAGTGTAGGTAGAGCTCTAAGCAGGTTTGAACTATAGGTCTCCTGATAGGTCGAGCACAAACCTATGGTGGTCTACTCCCACCTAAAACTTGTACTTGAATTTGAAGAATTGAAGTGCATGTTGAGATATAAACCTCTACATTTGAAGAAATTATGGTAGTGGAGGTCTGTGCCGACCTCGACACTTAGTAATTACGTGCCGACCTCCATTGTGAGTTTCAGTTGAGCTCACCGGGTCTTTATGCTGAGGGAGAACTAGTCTTCGTTGGTGAGCTCATGGAGAGTTTAGCTTTTTCGAGCTGTTGGAGAGCTGGAATTCGTTGGTGAGCTCTCGGGGAGTTTCACCTTTCCGAGCTCACGGAGAGCTGATTTTTTGTTAGTGAGCTCACGGAGAGCTTCACTTATCCGAGCTTGTGGAAAGCTGGTCTTCATTGGTGAGTTCTTTATCTGGTTAGCGCCATGATTTTTACTTTCACTTTGTATTGTTCTCCGTGCTCCGGGGTAGTTTCCCCCCTAAAAACTTGTTTCAAAACTGAGTTTGAAACATTTGTTGCCCCGCATTAGACTTAACCGAGCTGCTTTAGAGCTTATCAGGCTTTTAAGCTGAGCTGGTCACTTAAACCGTAGAGGTTTTATTTAGGGCGACTGGCGATCTTGGTCGAGCTACTTTAAAGCTTGCCAGGTTTCTCTGCTGACCTGGTCACTTGAACCATGGAGATTTTGCTGAGGTCGAGTTACGACCTTAGTCGAGCTGCTTTAGAGCTTGCCAGGCCTCTATACCGACCTGGTGTCTTCAAAACCACAGGGGTTGTTTAGGTCGAGTTACGACCTTTCGAGCTGCTTTAGAGCTCACCAGGCCTCTATGCTAACCTGGTGTCTTCGAAACCACAGGGGTTGTTTAGGTCGAGTTACGACCTTCTGAGCTGCTTTAGAGCTCGCCAGGTCTCTACGCTGACCTGGTGTCTATGAAACCACAGGAGTTGTTTAGGTCGAGTTACGA
This sequence comes from Calophaca sinica, assembly GCA_037113605.1. Classification (NCBI taxonomy): domain Eukaryota; kingdom Viridiplantae; phylum Streptophyta; class Magnoliopsida; order Fabales; family Fabaceae; genus Calophaca; species Calophaca sinica. Next base: position 99,868,104 of record CM073735.1, on the reverse strand, counting down.
CCTTTCGAGCTGCTTTAGAGCTCGCCAGGCCTTTATGTTGACCTGGTCTCTGAACTTAAACACGTATGGTCGAGCTTACTTCATCTGGACTCGTCGTGGTGGATGAAAATTTCTGAGGGATCTTTTGTAGTCCTTGTAGAATTCGCGTTTGAGTTCTTTTGACAAGCTTTTGCTCTTTGGGCGCTGAGTTCTTTGGCGGGTTTTAACTTTCATCGCTGAGCTCTGGGGCGAGCTTCGACCTTTGTTTTTTGCTGTTGAGCTCTGTAGCGAGCTCCACCTTTGACACTGGATGCCGAGCTTTGTGGCGAGCTCGACCTTTGGTTTTGGGGCGCTGCTCCTATTAAAGCATAGACAATTTGCAACAATTTGATATAGTATAGTTAGTATTTAATTTCTATGTTATGAGTAAAGTGCTCATAGCCGAGTTTTATACTTCCCTTTGAGAGTAGTTGATTTGGTTGTCCATCTGGCATGGTCGAGGTCATCAAATATTTGAGGTCAGCGGCATAGCTGAGTTAAGGTCGTTTGAATATCGAAACTATTAAGATGGGCCAGGTAGGTCACCCCGAGTACTGGACTGGGCATCCACCTGCAGGTTATCTATATACTGATTTGTTGAGGTTAGCCATCAATGATGTGAAAGTACATCATCCATTTAAATGATAAATTATACCTTGCTCGAAGGTTTAAGAAAATATAAAATGTCGTGCGAGAGGGCATCATAAAACGCTCCAGGTAATATTTACCAAAGAATACAATAAAACAAATCGTTGATGGTTCATAGTTAAGGATGAGATGTTGAAAGAGACATGGAAAAATAGCACCTGGTTTTGAGGGACGTATCTGTGGTCGTCCGAGTTATTGAGGTCAGCAATGTAGCTGACTTGAGCTCTTTCGAATAATTGAGGTCATCCGACTATCTGAGTTGAGGTCATCTAGACCGCTGAGGTCGTCTAATTATCTGTGTGGTTTGAGGTCAGCTCGGTAGTTGAGATGAGGTTGACCAAGCCGAGTAGTTGAGCTTTGTCAAGCATATATCTTGACCTCTCCCATGATTTGTGTGATCAACTTGAGCTCCTAATTCTTAGGATGTTCCAAGACTTGGTCTTTATCTTGATCTCTCCAAAAAGTAGTTAAGAAAATATATGATAGGATATTTCCAATTTGAATATCCATAGAGAAGATGTGATTTGTTAGAAATCATTATATAAAAAGTATAATACTTTTGGATAAGATAAACAGTATCATTGCCATATTGATTTAATTGACCGAGCCAAATCTTGGTAAATTTGAAAATGGTAATTCAAATTTAAAAGAAAAGAAATAATATGCTTGTATTTCGGAACTTAACAAATCAGAACTGATTATCAAACTTTAAGAATGCTTTTTGTATCCTTGGCTAAAAAATGTAGGATCGGTTTGCGTATGAATTGACAAATTGAAGTTCCACTATATTAAAATCAGCTTGGCGATATGTGCCCAGCGTGAATATATTTTACAAAGGGAATACTGTTTATGGTGGACTTGACATCTATACGATCGAGTAACGAATTTAAAAATCCGATGTGTAATTTGTTTATGGTAGGATAGCACCTGATTATGAGAAGAGCTAGATATAATTGCCGATTTTAGTTCCCTTCCATTTGTAATTTCTGTTGACGTCGTTTGATTCATTGGTCGTCGGCTTTCTTCTTCGAGAATGGCATAAGGTCTCCCGCCCGATGATTTGTTCGTCAAGGAGAGATCTTTGTGTTTGTTGTACTCCTTGTTTGCTCATGAGTTGTAATGAACAATAAAAATTTGATTTTTCTACGTGTAGATTATTCCTCGGTGATTGGTCCGCCAGCAATGGCTGATATGCTTTTCGTCGCTTTTCTGCCTTGAGGTGCTCCAAGATCGGATCTTTAGGTGGTTGTTGGCTCTAGCTAACGATGTTCTGGCTTGGTGGTGGCGATCTTCGGTTCAACGTGCTCTTTGGGTGTACTATCCTGCTTGGTGGTATTCTTGAGGCCCAGGCTAGTTTTACCGGGCCCCACGGTGGTCGCCAATGTTAATGCACGAAATGGTGCAAGCCCTCTAGTGAGTGCGTACCTTCGTTCTTCAGCTTGGTAGCTTTGTGGTGAGAACTCCTCCTCTGGGCGCAATGTCCTTCCTCCTTTAGACCTGCAGGTGGGGTACCTGCAAAAGATACTCCGATGCCTAAGTTAGATAGGGCTTTTTAGGAGGGAGAGAAGGCGAGCATGAGTAAGTGTTTAGGGTTGTAGAGAGTGTAGAGAGTATGGAGAGAGTCCTCGCCTGAGAGGCCAAGCCCCCTTTATATGGGTGTGGTAGTTCCGACTTGTCTGCTGGCTTCCTTCCTCAGCAAGTATCCGCTTGGAGTGGATAGAGCTCATCTCTTCTCCTTAATATTCGGGGTTCATAACAGCTTCAAATATTATCCTTATCCCTTATCTCGCCCTTCCCCTAGGTCCGGGGCTTCTCGTATTAGGATAGAGGTTATCGTCACGGGAGAGTACTGCTCGGCCAATGGGCTCGGCCCAATAAAGCTCGGACGATATTGGGCTCAGCTCGGTATGGCTTGGATATTGTAAAGTACAGCTTGGAGACCCAGCTCGAAGGCCGGCCCATATCAAGTATATTCAACTAAAAAGTAAGGATGTCGTGGAGGCAATTGCCCCCATCCAAACACACCTTTAGAAACTACTTGTTATTTTCATATATTTTAGAAATTAAGTAGGAAAAATGGGGTAACTTCGAGGACTTAATTGGAGATTTGCTCTGATCAAAAAAATTGGAGATTTGTTATAATATATTTGGTTGGTGCCAAATGGAACGACAACGTTTGGAAATTCGTTAATTGCTTATATATTTATACATAAGGTAGATAAATATATTATATATAATATCTAAGGTAATAATGTATGGTACTCCTTTCGGTCCCATATATAAGAGACAAATGTACTATCTAGATTTATTGAATAACTGATGTATCTAGTCTTATTTCCCATAGGGTAAAAGTGGTAGCGGGCCCTTGGGGGAAAATTCCTTAATTGGATAGATATTTAACGCAAGGGGCAAGGTGAAGTGCTAATTAGGGGATTAATTGTGTCAAATGCTATTCTAAGTACTCTTCAAAGATAAAATTAAAAAGTAAACGGACTTTTCTTAGTTTTCCTAATTGTTGTCCTAATTGCCACCCTCATTAAGCACACCTACTTCTTGGAGCTCAAGGACACCTCGTTTGCCTAAAATCCAAGACGCCTTCACTCTTCTCTCCTCTCTACCCCGCTTCCACCTCCCAAGACTCGTGAAGAAATCACCCATGCAATCGTGGTCACCCCCACCATCTTCTCCTGCCTCAACCCAGACGACATTGTTTTTGTGTCATTTGAAAAGACCCAATCGCAATGGATGACTTTGGGGCCAAATAGCTCTACTGCGACCATCTCTACCACTCTGATTGAATCACGCCCTGGCCTAACCTCCACCACTCACGCCCCCCACCGGTTTCTCCTCTCATTCAGATGCATCAAGGCATCTCAACGGTGAGCTACCCTCAAAAGGTAGAGGAAAAAGAATATTTTCGATATGTTGATGAGATCTCGTGGCGACAATTGTTGTTATTTGCGCATCTGACAAGTTTCAAAATAATGGTGATGGACGTGGAGCTGAAGAACAAAGTGAAATTTGGTTTGGCCTGGTTCCTCAAGTTGAAGTTAATACCACTTAATAAGAAACGTTTGGAAGCAGAGCACCCTCCTCTATTGTGCTTCTAGTACAAGGAAATCTAACATTGCTATTACTACAATGGTGTATATTTTTTTTTTTTGGGGTGAAATTATAAACTTTTAGGTAGCGGTGAGGGCACTGTTGAAGATAGTATCAGCAAACCTTTAGTTGTCGGACAGAATGTCAGAGCGTTGAAGGCATTGGAGACATTGGTGGTGGTGGCAGGGAGTTGAGAGAGAAAGGAATAGAGAGACAGACGGAGAGAGGAGCTATTTATTTATTTATTTATTTATTTATTTATTTGCATTTCTACTCACAAAGTAGTGTAATGTGATATCTACCCTATGAAAAAATGTAGTGTTGGGAGAAATCTCTTTTTTGACGCTATTGAAAAAATAAAATTTGAGTCACCCAAAACAATCTAATAATACAAACCAATGTATCTTTTTCTATAATTTAGTTAATGTTAAGTGCACAAATTAAAAATGATCCTTAGTAACTAAATTGTTTAATACATTTCTTTCTTTCTAATTGAAAATTCTCCAAAAATTTATGAGCGAAACGATCTACTTAAGTTTAAATTGCCAGTTAAGTAATCTCTTACTAATTCTCGAGTTGCCCAATCCAAAGTAGCAATCTATTCTTTTGCAATCTTAGAGCTGAAAATCGACTTGTATTCAATAAATAAATTGTTGCGTGAATATGATTTGTGTCACCTTACCTAATCTTAACCAAATGCGTTTAGTTATTCCAATACTATAATAAAGACAAGTTCTAAGTTTCGGATTTGAAGCAAAAATAACGTGCTAATTTTAGATTACGTCCAAGCTAAAACTGCATTTAGCTACCAACACTATGTTATGAGACGTGAAAGATAGATTATGTGACCTTGGAAGATAATTTTTCCCCTATGCCACTTATTTTACCATTGCCTAAATTATACTTTCAGGCTATATGTTTATTTTAGATTTCTGTTTGGTTATTTATGTATTTGATTTTTTTAACGTGTGTAACTTTACACATGATAATAATTATTAATTACCCACTTTTTTTTATTAATTACTTACTTTCATATTTAATTTATAAATTCACCTTCATATAACCTTTCTTTACCTACAAAATATAAAACTAGGTAATTAATAAGCAAAAATATGAAAATTTAATGAATTGATCTCTTATGTATAACCGACCGTTGTACCAATATAATAAACAAAAAAAACCAATTGTACCGATGTGACCTCTTTTTTTTTTTGGTTTCGAAGTGGTATGTTATATTCAAAGTATGGAAGAAAAAATGGACCATATAAATTTTATAATATAGAACATCATTTCGGGAAAAAAAGCAAAACCAGGTTGAACAACTTTTACCGATATTGGACCAATTCGAAATTTGGACCACTAACGGAATATAGACCCTATCACAAAGTCCACGAAACATGAGCATCTTGCCAGCATCGGAGAGGAGTGCCCAAAGATATCATTAAACTTTTTTTTTAATGCAACACATGATTTTTTTATAAACGTCAACTATATTTTATAAAAATCTAAAAAAAAATATTAACAAAGAATAAATATAATAAATATAAGCCGCCATAAACAATATCATTTTTAAAGGTACAACAAAACTTTATACCGGTGAGTCAAGCGACCCAAAGTAAGGAAGCAGAAGTGAAACTTAAGATCTTTTTCCGTAAAGCTTTTATTCATTTCTTTTGAAACACTTGCTTGTGGGTTGAAGATAAGATCACAATGGATTACAAGTCACTTGTAAAAATAGAGCGAGGACGCAAAAGTTCTTGCTAGTTGATACGAGACTTTCACCGATCCTACGATATATCTTTTTTAGGTCAACACTCCCACACCCAATAGATTGATTGGGTAGCATATCCAAGTGAGGTGTATTTACATGTGTGTCATACATGGCATTGTACATATAAAATATTTTTGTAAATTTATAAGCAGTTTAGCTTCTGGTTCGGTTGGAAAGATATCCTTGATACCAGGCAACGTGGTTCGAATCCGTGAAGCCAATTTTTTTAAGGTGTAGAACAAAAAATTTCTAACAAACAAATGACTTGCAAAAATATCAACAAGGGGAATCGAACACACAACACAGAGAATCAAACACACAACACAACCACTACGACAAACTTTCTTAACACTTAACCCAAACACGGTTTATATATGGTTACTAACTAATAAATATGTGTAAATTACAACTTCCACTCTTGAGAAACAAGGATATTACACTCCCTTAAAACACACACTTTTATTCCCTAATAGATTTAAGGGTCAATTGCACATTACCCTCTAATTTATAGATATGAAAAGAATAAATTATCCTAACATATAATTTTAATAATGATATCATCACTTTGTTAGTTCAGTGCATTTCCCATTTTTCAATCATTTGTCATCGTAATCCGATTTACAATTTCTATTGTGTAAACATCACTTGTGGGATGAAACACGCACTAACTGAAAAACAAAATACATAGGATGCGTTTGATAAGCATCGAAGCACATGATAAGCAAAATAGCACACGACAAACCTTTTAAGTGACTGGATAACTATTTGTCTTGTATATTGTTTGGTAGACAATGGATAGTATAAATAAAATAATATTAAAGTTACTAATATGCAAATAAAATATTTTTAAAGTTACTAATACACCCTTTACAATATATAATATTATATTATACTATATATTTTGTAATATATATATATATATATATATATATATATATAGAGAGAGAGAGAGATAGGATTTGTTGAACCAGGTGTAAGTCTTTTAACTTACACCAAATTTTCTTTAAACTTACACCAAATCTCAACCATTAAATCTAATAGATCCTGTAGTACCCTAATTTTGTCCGGCTTTCTTTAATTAATTTATCTTTGCTTATTAAACTAGTAGTAATAATAATAAATAATTATGAGATTTTTGGTTTTGGAATAAATAAAAAGGAGGCAAAGAGTATTAAAGTGAAAAAGAAGGGGAGAAGAAAAGAATGAGTAAAAGAAAAGAAAAAAAAAGGATTTTTATTTGAGAAGGGGTGTGCAAAAGGTAAATCTGGGTGGTGCAAATAATAGCGAACCAACAGGCTGGTGGCCCAGCCCAATCCCACAGGGCCCCAGCCATACCCATTCTGCTTCGCGCACCTCCCTTTCTTTCTGCGCGCACCCCCAAAGCGCTCTCCCTCTCTCTGCTATTCGTACCCCTCTGTTACTCGCGTGCCCTCTGTTTTATTTCTCCCAGCTTCTTGCAGCCCACGCTCCTTATCCGGGCCAAACCTCTCAGTCCAGTTCTCTCTAACCCTAAAACACAAAACGCACACACACATCCCTTCATTTCTCTCATCCGCTGCGGCCAACCCCATCCCCACGTTCTCTCTTCTCTCATCTTCTTCATCTTCCTCATCTCCAACCCTAGCCGCAACACCACTCCCCCTTTCCCACGTTCTCTCTTCTCTCCCTTTCTCTAACCCTAACTTTCTCCAACCTCAACCCTAATCCTAACCCTTAACCCTTCACACCCAAGCGGCCGCTCCTCCTCTTCTCTTCCTCCACTCCCTCAAACCAAACCCTAATCTCTCCCTCTTTCCGTTTTCTGATTTTCTTTCCATTCTTTTTTCAATTTCGCCCCAAATCTCTCCAATCAACCAAATCAGACCCTCCATTCCCTCAAGATCCGGTCATGATTCGAGCGAGATCTCAGGAGAAATAAGAAAAAACGAAATCAGGGAAGTTTCTATCTCCTTTCTTTCCCTTTAATTTTTATTATTATTCTGATTTGATTCTATTCTTGTGACAGGGACCATGAGGCTATAAAAGCCAAGCTCAAGACCACGCCAGAGGGGAACCGAGAGCAAAACCGAGAGCCAGAGAGAAGAGTAGAAACAGAGGAGAACAAAAGGATATTACACTCCCTTAAAACACACACTTTTATTCCCTAATAGATTTAAGGGTCAATTGCACATTACCCTCTAATTTATAGATATGAAAAGAATAAATTATCCTAACATATAATTTTAATAATGATATCATCACTTTGTTAGTTCAGTGCATTTCCCATTTTTCAATCATTTGTCATCGTAATCCGATTTACAATTTCTATTGTGTAAACATCACTTGTGGGATGAAACACGCACTAACTGAAAAACAAAATACATAGGATGCGTTTGATAAGCATCGAAGCACATGATAAGCAAAATAGCACACGACAAACCTTTTAAGTGACTGGATAACTATTTGTCTTGTATATTGTTTGGTAGACAATGGATAGTATAAATAAAATAATATTAAAGTTACTAATATGCAAATAAAATATTTTTAAAGTTACTAATACACCCTTTACAATATATAATATTATATTATACTATATATTTTGTAATATATATATATATATATAGAGAGAGAGAGAGATAGGATTTGTTGAACCAGGTGTAAGTCTTTTAACTTACACCAAATTTTCTTTAAACTTACACCAAATCTCAACCATTAAATCTAATAGATCCTGTAGTACCCTAATTTTGTCCGGCTTTCTTTAATTAATTTATCTTTGCTTATTAAACTAGTAGTAATAATAATAAATAATTATGAGATTTTTGGTTTTGGAATAAATAAAAAGGAGGCAAAGAGTATTAAAGTGAAAAAGAAGGGGAGAAGAAAAGAATGAGTAAAAGAAAAGAAAAAAAAAGGATTTTTATTTGAGAAGGGGTGTGCAAAAGGTAAATCTGGGTGGTGCAAATAATAGCGAACCAACAGGCCGGGTGGCCCAAATTCAATCCCACAGGCCCCATACCCATTCTCGCTTCACAAGACCTCCCTTTCTTTCTGCGCGCACCCCCAAAGCGCTCTCCCTCTCTCTGCTATTCGTACCCCTCTGTTACTCGCGTGCCCTCTGTTTTATTTCTCCCAGCTTCTTGCAGCCCACGCTCCTTATCCGGGCCAAACCTCTCAGTCCAGTTCTCTCTAACCCTAAAACACAAAACGCACACACACATCCCTTCATTTCTCTCATCCGCTGCGGCCAACCCCATCCCCACGTTCTCTCTTCTCTCATCTTCTTCATCTTCCTCATCTCCAACCCTAGCCGCAACACCACTCCCCCTTTCCCACGTTCTCTCTTCTCTTCCTTTCTCTAACCCTAACTTTCTCCAACCTCAACCCTAATCCTAACCCTTAACCCTTCACACCCAAGCGGCCGCTCCTCCTCTTCTCTTCCTCCACTCCCTCAAACCAAACCCTAATCTCTCCCTCTTTCCGTTTTCTGATTTTCTTTCCATTCTTTTTTCAATTTCGCCCCAAATCTCTCCAATCAACCAAATCAGACCCTCCATTCCCTCAAGATCCGGTCATGATTCGAGCGAGATCTCAGGAGAAATAAGAAAAAACGAAATCAGGGAAGTTTCTATCTCCTTTCTTTCCCTTTAATTTTTATTATTATTCTGATTTGATTCTATTCTTGTGACAGGGACCATGAGGCTATAAAAGCCAAGCTCAAGACCACGCCAGAGGGGAACCGAGAGCCAGAGAGAAGAGTAGAAACAGAGGAGAACAAAAGGATATTACACTCCCTTAAAACACACACTTTTATTCCCTAATAGATTTAAGGGTCAATTGCACATTACCCTCTAATTTATAGATATGAAAAGAATAAATTATCCTAACATATAATTTTAATAATGATATCATCACTTTGTTAGTTCAGTGCATTTCCCATTTTTCAATCATTTGTCATCGTAATCCGATTTACAATTTCTATTGTGTAAACATCACTTGTGGGATGAAACACGCACTAACTGAAAAACAAAATACATAGGATGCGTTTGATAAGCATCGAAGCACATGATAAGCAAAATAGCACACGACAAACCTTTTAAGTGACTGGATAACTATTTGTCTTGTATATTGTTTGGTAGACAATGGATAGTATAAATAAAATAATATTAAAGTTACTAATATGCAAATAAAATATTTTTAAAGTTACTAATACACCCTTTACAATATATAATATTATATTATACTATATATTTTGTAATATATATATATATATATATATAGAGAGAGAGAGAGAGATAGGATTTGTTGAACCAGGTGTAAGTCTTTTAACTTACACCAAATTTTCTTTAAACTTACACCAAATCTCAACCATTAAATCTAATAGATCCTGTAGTACCCTAATTTTGTCCGGCTTTCTTTAATTAATTTATCTTTGCTTATTAAACTAGTAGTAATAATAATAAATAATTATGAGATTTTTGGTTTTGGAATAAATAAAAAGGAGGCAAAGAGTATTAAAGTGAAAAAGAAGGGGAGAAGAAAAGAATGAGTAAAAGAAAAGAAAAAAAAAGGATTTTTATTTGAGAAGGGTGTGCAAAGGTAACTGGGTGGTGCAAATAATAGCGAACCAACAGGCCGGGTGGCCCACCTAATCCCACAGTGGCCCCAAATGATACCCATTCTTGCCACAAGACCTCCCTTTCTTTCTGCGCGCACCCCCAAAGCGCTCTCCCTCTCTCTGCTATTCGTACCCCTCTGTTACTCGCGTGCCCTCTGTTTTATTTCTCCCAGCTTCTTGCAGCCCACGCTCCTTATCCGGGCCAAACCTCTCACCCAGCTTCTCTAACCCTAAAACACAAAACGCACACACACATCCCTTCATTTCTCTCATCCGCTGCGGCCAACCCCATCCCCACGTTCTCTCTTCTCTCATCTTCTTCATCTTCCTCATCTCCAACCCTAGCCGCAACACCACTCCCCCTTTCCCACGTTCTCTCTTCTCTTCCTTTCTCTAACCCTAACTTTCTCCAACCTCAACCCTAATCCTAACCCTTAACCCTTCACACCCAAGCGGCCGCTCCTCCTCTTCTCTTCCTCCACTCCTTCAAACCAAACCCTAATCTCTCCCTCTTTCCGTTTTCTGATTTTCTTTCCATTCTTTTCTCAATTTCGCCCTAAATCTCTCCAATCAACCAAATCAGACCCTCCATTCCCTCAAGATCCGGTCATGATTCGAGCGAGATCTCAGGAGAAATAAGAAAAAACGAAATCAGGGAAGTTTCTATCTCCTTTCTTTCCCTTTAATTTTTATTATTATTCTGATTTGATTCTATTCTTGTGACAGGGACCATGAGGCTATAAAAGCCAAGCTCAAGACCACGCCAGAGGGGAACCGAGAGCAAAACCGAGAGCCAGAGAGAAGAGTAGAAATAGAGGAGAACAAAAGGAGGAAACGCAAACTGAAGGAACGGAAGCAGAGCAAGCATGTAGCGGCCAAACCATCTGTGAGATCACCAAAAACAAAGAGAGAGCAAACACTTTTAGTTAGGGTTTCTTTTTTATTCTGCCTTTTTGTGTATTTTTTCTGATTGACCCAGAACACTCAGGTTCCACTTCTTCCCCTTTCTCTTTGCTTTTGTTGGTTCTTCTGCTTCTATACAATCCATGTAATAAGAACATAGATTTGGGACTGAAATTATCATGTAATATTTCCTTTTTCACATCTCTTTCTTTACGTCTTGTTCTCCTTATTGTTTACGCCGTTGAACGTTAATCGGTGCCGGCCGGAACAGAGGTTCCTGGTCGCGCCACCGTCGCGCCGCTACCGTCAGGGAGCTTAGTGTTTCACCCTGAAATTAGGGTTATGCACCCCTTTTAATTTCCTTTTATTTTTATTTTTATTTTTATATTTTTATATTTTTATTTTTTCTTTCTTTTATCAATTGGCTTCCCTTGAAATCAAATGTTTTTTTTAAAAATTAAATTAAAGTATTAAATATTTTTGTAATTAAAGCATGATTGTTTGTATTTATTTTTATTAAAAATAGAAAAAAATTAGATTAGTCAAGTTAAATCTCTTTTCACAAAAAATATTAATTGGTTCGCTAGATTTTCATGGTAATCAATATTGATAATTAGCAACATCATTATAAAAAAATAAATAAAAGGATTGGGGAATTACTTTGCAAATATTTCTATTAATGTTGATATCATTAAATCTTAGTTTGGTAATAAAGCTTAGTGATTTGTAATTAATAATATTCAGCAAGCATAAAAAGGGTTTACTGATCATATATCTTATGTGTCCATTTTTTTATTTCGTTCACTAAATAAATTTTTGGCAAGAAGCTCCGAAGTGTCATTCATACGATTTTGTTACTTTGCCATTTCTTCCTATTTTCCTAAAAATATATGAACGTTATTAAGGATATCAATTTTCAAGGCAAACATTTTTTTTAAACAATTAAAGGTACCATCTTTATGAGCGTTTTAGGGGTGATAGTGTCTTCCATATGCGTAACCAACTCCCGGACTCAAATCTGGTTCAAAAGACCTTTTTCTTCAAAATAATACAAAAATAGGTTTTCCAATGTTTCCTAAAATAAATATTGGTGGCGGCTCCATAAAAAAAATTTAGGGTGGTTGTCACAGCTGGCGACTCCACTGGGGACTTTAGAGAGTTAGGCCTTTCGATTGTTTGAATTGTTTGTTTGCCTTACAATATGAATTGTTTCCTTTTCTTTTATTTTTATTTATTTATTTATTACTATTATTATTTTTTTCAATTTATTCATTTTTATCTTATCTTATTTGTTTTTATCTTTGTTTAGTTTATTTATTTTTATTGTGATTATATGTATATTGAACATTAGGATAGTTACCATATATATATTGTTTTATTTATTTTGCAGCGGGTAGTTTTAAGTTTGCTCCTTCACACACTTCACTTTATACACTTTATTTACACACACTTTGAGTGGGTGCCCTATACCCGGGCCCGAGTGAACCTTAAGTTAGGAGAGGCTGTGTAATGGGTGCTCTGCTGGACGTACGGCCAGTGGGTTCCTATGAAAGCCTCACCTAGAGTTTGGCTCCATTTGAGAAAAAACTATCCTTTAATAATATACTTATTATTGGTGGTAACATTTTCAAATGGGACCCTTAGCTCTAGGGACATTTTAGATTAGTATCTTAAATCCACCCAATGGAAAGACACTTAATATAAACCATAGATCCTCTTAAGGAGCTACCGGCCCATATCACGAAAGGAGCATACCTTATTCCATCTTCCACGTACAAAAGTCGTATGACCTAAGATCTTAGGAAATACCGGCCTACATCACAAGGGGCACACTCTGCCCGTTTTTTCCTTCATCCATTTATTTTCCATTCACATTTCAAAAATTGTGAAAGATAATAAATGATATTTTTCTCTAAAAAAATATTATTTTTATTCTTCTTTGCAAAAAAAAAAAAACAGTTTCAAAAAAATATTTTCCCTTCTCATTCTTTTTCCTCTAAAAAAATAAATTTTCAAAAAATAAAAAAAAAGCATTTTCTCTTTTTTTTAGCGATATTTCTCACTATCATTGCATTCATTTTATTTTTATAAAAAAAATGTTTCTCCATTATCCATCATATTACTTTGCATAAGATGTACATAAAAAAAACACTCATGACATGCATAATCATGACATCTTCATAATATAACTCATTTTTCTCCCTCTACAGAAAATAGATACACATAAGCTTTCCCTGCATCCCTACCGGACACGAGCCCAATCTAGACTCATGGACTTATTGGAACAGAATCAGTAAGCGATGAGAGAAGAACTCGACCAAATCAAGGGTAAGATGGACAAGATATTGGACCTTTTGCAGAACTTGGATCCAAAATTGACCATTGTTAAGAACCATTCCATCAGCACTAATGAGTATCGAGAGGCTTCCAATAGCCCATCAGGAGACCCCCTAGATCAGGAGAGACTCCAAATTGTGGAAGATAGGCTGAAAGCAATTGAAGGGGTAAATCATATTGGGTTCAAAGCTTCAGAAGTATGTTTGGTCCTGGACGTGGTAATTCCTCAAAAATTCAAAGTTCCTGAGTTTGTCAAGTATGAAGGTTTAACTTGTCCAAGAAGCCACCTCATCATGTACTGCCAGAAGATGACCTCCTGCTCCAGTAATGATAAGCTCCTAATCCACTTCTTCCATGAGAGCCTTACCGGGGCATCCCTACTCTGGTATATGCAGTTAGAGCGGAGAAAAATCAACTCCTGGAATGATTTGGCTAAAGCTTTCATCAAACAATATAAGTACAATATGGACATGGCTCCTGGCCGCTCCCAGTTGCAAACCATGGTAAAAAGGGGCAATGAAAGCTTTAAAAAGTATGCCCAAAGATGGAGGGGAATTGCAGCCCAAGTGGAACCTCCGCTATCTGAAAAAGAGATGGTTACCACGTTCACTGACACGCTTCAACCACTACAAAAAAATCAGTTTTTAGTGACCGATTTTTCGGTCGCTAAACCTCTAAAATCGGTCGCTAATCGAATTAGCGACCGATTTAGAGACCAACAAAAATCAGTAGCTAAAACGCTGGTCGCTAATTTTAGCGACCAATTTAGTGACTGAATATATAGCGACCGATTTAGAGACCGATTTTAGAGACCGATTTAGCGACCGATTTTAGAGACCGATTTAGAGACTGAATATATAGCGACCGATTTAGAGACCGATTTTAGAGACCGATTTAGCGACTGATTTTAGAGACCGATTTAGCGACCGATTTTGGAGACCTATTTAGAGACCGATTTTAGAGATCGATTTAGAGACCGAATTTGACTAATTTGATTTTAAATTTTTATAAACCGGTCTCTAAATCGGTCCCTAAAATCGGTCGCTAAATCGGTCTCTAAAATCGGTCGCTAAAAAAAATTAAACTTTCAAAAATCTATTTTTCAACACATTTTATCAGATTCCTTAAACTTTATCACCTTTTTTATAATCAAATAAATTTTATTAAAGGCCAAACCCTAGATATAACTTTATTTGAATAAAAATAAAATAAAATTCATCACCATGTAAGATGTTACAATACATCAGTAATTTCATTCAAACTAAACTATTACAAAACAATATAACAGTAATTTCATTCAAACTGAACTATTACAAAAAATAGTACAATGTCAACATGAGAACCTTGCACACTAGAGTGTTTGGTTACGTGTCTTGTCCTCAGGTTTCACTACTCCTTCCCAATGCATTCCTTAGCCTGGTTGCATGCAGAAGTATGTCTTCCGGATCCATATTCGTCACACATATCACTCGCTGGTTTGTGTCCTCTACTTCCAACGGCTGCTATCTTAGCTTCAACAACAGCAAGGTTCTGACTCCTGAGTGAGCTTTATATTCTGAGACTGCAAATTCTTGATCAAACTCTCACTAACCTCAAGCTTCTCCAGCAACTCCTTATTATGGTTCTCACCTATAATATAACACACATAAATAGTCATAGGATAAAGAGTCAACACTTTGATTCAAAGTTTTATAGAAAGAAAACAATCCTCCTCAGATCATGCACCAAACAACAAAAAAAGAAAACTAAAAACAGTAATACCAAAGATGAACACCAAAATTTACACCTCTTTCTGACCATTTTCATCTCCTTCAAAACTTAAAATATTCAACAACACTAAGAATCGATACTTTTCATGCCAAACTCAATAAAAATCCTTAATTGGGCTCCACTTGGCTTTCTTGAGTCTCAAAGAACTCAATTACCATATGTGTTTCATTGCCTCAAGGATCCAACCAAATGGGCTATATTTTTCTTCTTCTTTGTATTTTCTCTGATCGAATTTGAAACCCTAAGATGGAGTGAGAAGGGGAAGCTCGAGACAGAAGGAGGCGGAAGAGGAGAGGAGGAGAAACAGAGAGAAATGGAGATGAGGGGGAGAGAGAGAGGAGATGTTCAGAGAGATTGACAGTGGAGAGACCCAGATCGAGAGATGAAGATAGAGAGAGGGGATGAGAATCAGATAGTTTTTGGTTTGGGTGAAGATAGAGTTTGGGTTTGAAATTTGATCTCAGATTTTGACCTGAATAGAAAAAGAAAGATACCAAATTATCCTCGGTTAGGACACGTGTCGGTCGGATGAGAAGGATTATTTTGTCATTCCATGAGTGAGTGAGGGTTTAATAAAACTAGTAAAGTACCGTGCATACGCATGCGAGGCAACGTGTTAAAAATTAAATAACAATAAACATTTGATTAAATATATTGGTAATCATACCTCTGGCGAGATCCACCAGTTAAAATGGAAGCACCCTCACTCTTAATAGTCGAGATAAACTTCAATATTTTTTAATCTTGAACCATATAATATAAACATTAGATATCACATAATCCACAACAATATCAAATGTAAGAGACAAATAATGAAGCATTATACATTGTTATTTCACTATGTAATTGAAAGACATCTCGCTTTTTTTTGAATTCAACTAAACCACCTTTCCTTGTCTGCAAACCAATCACACCTACATGTTGCACATCCTAGCACTTGCGGCATTGAAAAGAATGTGGTGGAGTTCCATTACTGCACAACAAATAGAATGCTAGCTTTTATGCTTTAACTCTACAAAAGAATAATTTCATGTTGAAAACTACATTTAGGCTTCGATCGTAATTCAGAATTTTCTAATTATCCATTACTTTATGGTCCATCAAGCAATAACCAAAGAAAAAAGTTGAAAAAGAAGAAAAAGACTAATTGCATGTATATAGATTGTGTACATAGTGCATTGATATATGGTATAGTCTAAAATATCAATGTAGTCCCTGAGTTAGTATCTTTGACCAGGTATTGGAAGTCTAGTATCCCACGATCGATTTGCGTAAAAATGACTGCTAATTATTGATAGTTTGCATAGTCTCATTCAATGCTATATTGTTGTTTCCCTTGATAAGTCATTTGACAAATCAAAACTCCTAATTTAACCATGTACGCTTGACAATTGACACACACATATACTAATATTAATATTCATTTATGCCCAGCTAGCACAGTCATCCTCTGGAAAGTCTCTGATGGTCCCGATAACTACATCATGATAAACCATCATGTATGTCTAGCCATAGAGAGAAATGAAATGGAATAAGAATAAAATTAGATGTTATAATGAAAGCTCCATAAAAAAAGAAATGCTGCAAAAGAAAGATTGTCCCTTAGTAATATGACATTTTGAGCTGTGTAACATTTCAAGGTTGAAACATGGCTACCTAGCTCCATTGCAAGATCCCATACTTCTGTCACTAATTTTCAATATTACGTTCTTGTAGAATATAAATAATACTAAAAAAACACAATTAAAAGAAATAGCTTTCTAGTGTTAATTATTTACAGAAGGAAATCACAAAAAAAAAATGCATGACATGTATAGAAATTATAATTATAATTATAATATATCGTAGTTTGTGTGAAAGGGGTGTTGAATTGATTCTTCACCAGCTCATAGACTGTGAAACTGCTAAAAATACCTTGCTCAAAATTGAAGGAGGTGCTAAGGATGTGGGTTTCTTTAGAAGTAGTTAGAGAACCTACTTGATGAAAAATCTGAATCCTAGTATTTTAGATACAGATAAAGGTTGGTCTATCATATAAGTAGTTCTCTTGACAGCGTATTGGATATCTTTCCAAATTGTGTGAACATTTTTTCCTAAGTGACCACCGAGAGAAACTACAGAGCAGAAGCTTTATCTTGCCAAGCAGTAGCAGTAATATATGATAGGAGTACTTCATAGCAAACATCATTTACTAAATTATGTATCACTCACCATGTATTTGAATATGACCAAAACAAACCATAATACATTAGAAGCAACAAGATTTAAGTCCATAGATAAGTGTCCCCAATTCAATCTGTTTATTATCTAACATATTTCCAATATCAGATAATGCATTAAGACCATCAGGTTGTGTAAACCCCCCCTGAAGGTTTCATGGATATTTTGATTTTGATATGAAAAAGCTATAAAGCTATAATAGATGTCATCCTAAAAGATTCAAAGAAGCTCAACTCACTAACCTATAAAGCTAGACAAATGATTTGTAGCAAGCTAATGGAAACAAACTCACCTATAAGAAGGAAAACCACACGCCTACATTTATTGAGCTTCCAAAGAACCTCAAGTCAAAGAACTGAAAGTGAAAAATAACATTGCTTTACAAAGAGAATAAAAACCACAATGCTTGGGTTAGTAAAGAGTGAATAGGAGGTGGAACATGCAGAGTATTTTGAAAAGGGATATTGCCTCGCTCAAATCGATATGATTCTCGCTTTCTTTGATGCCACTTGATTTAAGGCATGCTCAAAATCTCGTGGTTTATCATCCTTCTTTCAAGTATACAGAAAACCACTAGTAGAAATCTAGAAACAAAAATTAAAAAAGGGAGCAAGCAAGTTATATGTAAGAACATTAAAAACAAAATGATTATCCAAACAAAACTTTTCAACAATTACAAACCAAGATCAGACAAAAACAAACCTGAAAAAGTTAATAAAGATTGATGCTCTTTCACTTTTCATTCCATGCCATAAACTCATCCTTTCTAACTATTTGTATCTTGTCTCCCTAGTTCATTAAAAGATATACATATAACAATAGTTAAAAATATAAATAAAATATGCAATAATCAGCAAAGACATTGGACAACAACAAAAAAACTACTGTGCAATCCATCAATATCATTTCCAAATGTCCCGGTTTAGGGGGTTTTTTGGACATACCAATGGTCTATAATTCAAATAGCAACCTTCCATAAGTGTTTTGTGTCATTTAGATCTTTGATCATGTCAAACGGACGTATGATTTGTTCACTAAGTGCCATTGCCCAAGACTGTAAAACACAAGTGAAACTTCATCTCAGAAAATCCAGATGCTGAGCAGTAGTGGTTAAATATAGCATTTAAAAAAATGCATATTTTTTGCTTTCCTCTAACATATTCTTGTAACAACAATTCTGCAACGGTCTTTATTAATGGAAACAGCATAGAACATGAATAATAAAATATAAAAACATATAGGCATCTCTCAAAGATGCAATAATTGACAATGAAAAGTAACAAAATATGAACTTTCTCTTCAAACACGCAAAATCGACAGTAACAAAGAACCAAAGAATGAACTTTCACTTCCAACAAAAAAAAAAAAAAACCAATGAACGAACTTTCTTTTCCCAAAAAAATCGAGAACTTAAAATCTCATACCTGTAAAACACTTCAAATCAGCAATGCTCCTTTTTTTTTACCTGCACGACAAACAGTTTTGGAGAAATCAGACACAGTCAAGTCTAAAACATGCAAGACAAACAGTTGTAGAGAAATAAAAGCATAAGATTATGGAGGAAACAAAAACTTAGGGGGAAAAAAATGAAGAAACCATTGTAATAGGAAATAAAAAATTTACAAAGAAAGTTATAAAGAAAACCAAACCCAGAAAATTACAAAGAAAACCAAAAATAAACCCTAAGAGTCTAAAAGAACCTGGGTTTCTACTCTCCCTCCCGTTTTCTTCTGCTCCTGATTCTTCTGTATCATTTGGAAAACGCTCTCCTTTTTGCCTTTTTTAGATCCGAACGGTCTCTCCACTTTTCTGTGGCCCTGTGAAAAAAGAAGCCAAATCAGAATTAAAAAATAAAAATAAAAAGAGAAATCGAAAGAAAGGAAACGACAGAGAGGTTTAGTGAAATTTGGGTTTGGGGTGAGAAGAAGAGATGACCGGGGAGGCGCTGCTGCCGATTGAATGTTTCGGTTCCTTGAACCAATTGAATGCTGGAGAAGTAGTAGAAACTCGTCAACAGAAAGAAGAAGTGAGAGGTGGAAGAGTTGGTAAAGGTGGAGGAAGCTGTTTCCATGGGAGAAGCTCACGTTTTTCCTCTAGGTTTTCAGAAGAAGAAAAAAGGAACGAAAGAGTGAGAAGAGAGCGAAGTCGAATTTCAAAAAGATTTGAAATGAGAAAAAGAGAGGAAAGAGGGAAGAAGAAGAAATGACAGAGGGAAAGAATTGTGTGAATTTGTTCCCGTGAAGCTCAGCCCGTGAATAGTATAGAAAATAGTATAAACTTAAGCTTCAGCACCCAAAAAAAAAAAACTTAAGTTTAGCGACCGATATTTCGGTCGCTAAATATCGGTCTCTAAATCGATCGCTAAAGCTAGAAAATAATTTTTTAATTTTTGCAATGCAAATAAAAATCCGATTTAGAGACCGATATTTCGGTCGCTAATTATCGGTCTCTAAATCGGTCTCTAAAGATAAAAAATAATTTTTAAATTTTTTAATGCGAATAAAAATCCGATTTAGAGACCGATATTTCGGTCGCTAATTATCGGTCTCTAAATCGGTCGCTAATTTATTATTTGCGACCGATTTGGCGACCAAACATTTTTTATCAATAACTCGAAGAATTCGGTCTCTAAATCGGTCGCTATTGCGACCAATTTTTTTCGGTCTCTAAATCGGTCGCTAAATAGCTAATTTCTAGTAGTGAACAACCCTTCTATGATCTGATGATGAGAAATGTCTCTTCAAGCTTCTCAGACCTAGTCATTGTCGGGGAAAGAGTGGAAGCCGGGATAACAAGCGGAATGATTGGCAACCTCGAAGCTCAATAGCCATTGTGCAGTATAGGTCAAGAGCAGGAAGAAGATGCAAATGATGATACAAATGACGCTCATCACGACATGCACTGGGGCAATGGGCCACTCCATTGAGAATTGTTGGGCTCTGATCAACATCAAGTGGTAAAACTTCAAGGAATAGCCCTGTTTACACAACCTTCATTTGTTTTACGCTTTGCCCGGAGCCCTGGGGCATGTCTTGTAAAGGGCCCCACTTTGTTCCCATCTTTTCAATACATCAATGAAAATGCGATTTGAATTTTCTAACTTACCTTCTTGGCTAATGGTCAATCTGAGATTCCGATAGGATAAGTTAATATATATATATATATAAAAGAAATAAAATAAAATGGTGAAACAAATGCACAATTATCCAAAATTAATTTTTATGAAAATTTGAGCAATGAGATTTTGAGATGAAGTTTGGCCCTTTTTCTCTATCCAAATACTTATCCATTGCTACCCCTTTTGAGCGTAAAACGAAATATTGTTTCATATACCCTAAACAAGGATCACCCATACATTGAAGGCTAGCACAATAGTCCATTAAATTTTGTCTGTTAGAAAAAAACAAACAAGCAAATATCAAATGCAACATATCAAGACGTTTGCAAAGAAAAATGAATAAAAATGCAAAAGCGAAACAAGACAATTGTGCTAGCAACCATCAAAGTACATCTTGGCACTAAAGATCCTTGTTTTTATAAACCCTTAAATACTTTTGAGCCTAAAATATCCTTTCTTTCACAGCCCTTAACCCTTGGCCATGTTACAACCCTAATAAAGTCCATTCTGATCAAAGTCAAATTGCTCATATTTTTCTAAAACTTGATTTTTGAAAAAGGAGATCCATATAAATTCTTCAGTGCAGTTGCTTTACCTAAAAAAAAAAGAATATAAAATAAAATGCTGGCTAGGCTGAAAACCCGAAAGGGCGGTCTAGGCAGAAGTTAGAGCGACCCGCTAGGTTGAAAACTCGCAAAGAGCGGCCTAGGCAAAAGTTAGGGTCAAATTTACAAACATGTCAACCCAGATTGGACCTCACAGATCTAAACATAAACCAAGAAGCTGGGGGAAAAAGCTGTGCCCATCGTCTACAAGCTTCACATTCAAGATTTCATTCCAGTTTCAGAACTACACAAGATGATCTGTCTCTCAACATAGATCTTTCCTGTCATGGCTGGACGAAGGCCAAAGGGACACTGAAAAGTCTCTATGGATCAAAATTGTCAATCTAAACCTCCCATAGGGCATTCAAAGCACAAAGCTGAAAATTTGAGGATCCATGAAATGATTTATCCAGGGCAAATATGTGAATCTGGTGCAGTACAAAGTCAGCCATTCGGACAAGCAATCCGACAGAAAGTTATCATCCCACGAGTCTAGGGGCAACATCCTCAAAGAAATTCAGGGAAATCAAAAAAAAATATTCAAAACAATAATAATATTCGTGCATAGCATACAATTCATTGCATCTTGCATAATCATCAACACTTTTGGGTCCACGACCCATGTTAAAAAAAACAACATTTCTCTAAAAATAAAATTTTTCATGCATGGCATACCATTCATTGTATCCTGCATGACCATCAAAGCTTTTGGGTCCATTAACCCACTCTCTCAAATATTACATATAGTTGGTCTGATGTTACTCAGTAAGAACTAGTGCTCAGCCTATTCAATCTATTAGCATGAGTTAGGAACCTATTCTACACTTTGCTGGGGATCTGGCCCCACCACCTTGGGAATCTGATCCCATGCTTTTAGTCAGAAACCTGACCCGCGTCTCGGATCTTCCTCAATTATGGAAATTGATCCACCTTTTTAACAAGAGTTAGGAATCTGACCTACACCTTGTCGGGAATCTGACCCGAACTGTTTCGAGTGACAGAGAAGCTCGTACACTGGACGTTCACCTGCAATAGGGAAACCAGTCCATGCTTTAGCAAGAGTTAGATTCTGACCTACATCTTGCCGGGAATCTGACCCGAACCTATATTGAGTGACAGAGAAACTCATATCACGGATATTCCTTAAAGTAAGGTGTAACACCTGATGACGAGATCGACCTCGTGTCGAGACCTCGTACCAAGACCTCGTGTCGAGATCCCGTGCCAAGATCGCGTGCCGAGGTCATATGTCGAGCTGATGAGGTCGCGTACCGAGCTGAGGAGGTCGCATGTCGAACTGAGGAGGCCGCGTGCACGAACTCGTGTTAGAGCCTTGTGCGTTTGCACAAGCACCCTGATCGACCTCGTGTCGAGACTGTAACACTCGTATTTATTTGAACGTTATTTAGCGTTAATGATTATATTGTTTGTAATATTTATAAATTTATATTATCGGTTTGCAGTTCTCGTCGCTGTGTTTTAGATCTTTAACCTATAGATTAGAGGGTAATCATGAGAGAGGAGAGATTAGATGGGTAGAATGATTGATGGGATTAGCATCTCATAACAGTAGTTACACGTCACTTATTTGTGTTTTTTTTAAAAAGAAAAATTCATTTAAATGGTTTCTTTACCAGCTGTATATCACGATCAGCCCCCTCACAACCCTCACTTTCTCTTTTCTTCCTTCTTCTTCTCTAAGTTTCCTCTTCCTCTCCAAACTTCCATTGAAGAACCTTGAGTTTCATTGAGCTTCTGCATAAACTTTCTTCATCAACCTTGTTTCTTATCATCTTCTCGACATATATCACCATCTCGACCATCTTTTGAGGTATGAAAAATAGAATTTTAGTTCTCTTCATGTTACTGTTAGCGCCACTTCTTCCCTCCATTTTAGCTAGTTTTTATGCTTCCAAATCATGTCATATTGATAGGTTTTCTTCTTCATGATGAAAATATTTTTCAGAAAACATAAACTTAGATTTTGATTAATTTGTGCTTAATATGCTACTTGATTTTAAGCTTGAGTTAATACTTAGGAAAAATGGCTTTGTCTGATGATATGTATGAAAGAAGTTAAAAAAAAATTATTAGAGAAAAGGAGTTAATTTGTAATGCTTGAATTCTTGTTGTATTTGTTTAAGTTCTTGAGTTTTAATATTTACTTGGGTTGTAGTTAAGATTGGGGTAATGAGAGCTAAGTGCTATTAGAACCCATAGATGGAACTAAGTTGTGCTTGTATTAGGAAGTCTGATTCCCGAGATCGTGTGATTTCCGAATCGAGGTGTACGGGAGAGCGAACCCGAGGACGTGGGAGCAGTGGGATCCAGATTGAGGACGGTACGTGTCGAGGTCGTTGTCGAGCTCGATTGAGGACAGCGTAGACGCGTAGCTTGGAGTTCGGTAAGGGCACTTCTAGACATTCTAGGATTTTTATTGTTATATTCCTATGTATGGATTCCTTGATTTGTGTCGAGCTTGAAGTGTTGTGATATGATTGAGTTATGCATTATTTGATATGAGATTGAATATATGCTGCGAATTGCGTGTTGCTGTTGAATTGCGTTTCTTCATGCAGGGTGTTTTTATTGCTTAAATGATTGAATTGCGTTTCTTCATGTAGAGCCTGCTCTTTTTATTTGACATGCGGTTGAATATCTTGCGTATAACTCTTTGAATATCGTATCACTAATTGTTCATTGAGTGAGAGAGCTTAGCGAGTCATTGGCGTTTGAAGTTGCGACCCGGATAGCGGAGAGGGTGCTAGGTCCCCTTTTCCGTTTATGGGGACTTCTAAGCGTTGCCACGCTATGGGACCTGAGTTGATTGTCCTAGGGAGAGCGAAGATCCCAAGGCTTCGGCTGGACTTTCCAGCATACGGTACGGCGTGTGCATTCCGGAAAAAGTGTCGAGTCGAGAGGAAATGGATAGCGAGTTGAGTCGAGTCTAGAGTGAGATGGTTGAGTCACGTTTGGTGAATGTTATACTTTGTTGTTTACTTATTTCTTTATGCTTGGATTATCTTGATTTGTTGAGAAGTTGACCACTTTCCGTGGTGCCTTCAATCCATGATGGTTACCCAAAGCAGGTCGAGGGCGCAGGAACTCGACAGGCCAGATGATGGCGAGGAGGATCTCGGCGAGGATCCGGCGACGACCTCTACTTGTCGTGATTTGCTTTGTCTATGTTTTTGTGTATAGTGGTTGTGACCCGGTTGGGTAGGTTATGTTTTGTTATTACAGGTAGATCTGGCGGTTTACTTTTGGAGTAGCCCCTGCGTGGGAAGTCTGGAAAGTACCCCAGGGTATGATTGCTCTCTTGAAGTCGTCATACCTTAGGTGTATCTCTTTGTACATTTACTACTCTGTATTTTGTATACATTATCATTTCGAGTGGTATATATGTATATTATGCATGTATGTTTTATTAGAATTTAGGTCTTGTGTCTTAGTTGCACCATGTTTCGAAAAGTTGTAATTACTCTGATGTGCACTAGCTGGAAAAAAAAATATATACCGTAATTTTTTTTAAAAGGCACAAGAGTACCGTTTTAAAACGCATCGCATACAGGTTTAGTTGAGCTCGGTAAGTTGAGCTCGGTAGCGGTCGAAGCGGTCGTTACAATGTTGGTATCGAGCATTCGGTTCGGCCGGTGTGTATAGGAATTTTGACCGGTCACACCTTTGTGTCGGGATATGTGTGTCGGGTACATGGTTGTACTATCTTGATTCTTTGTTTGATTAAGTGAAGCACTTATTGCTTGAAAAATTGTTTGAACTGTTTCTTGATTGAAGCGGTGTGTTTTAACACATCCTTGTTGTGAGATTCAGCGGGGTTTTGAACTTTGTGGAATCTAATGCCACCTCGTAGGGATCTGACAATTTGTGCAGAACGTCGACATGGAACGAGCAATTCAAGCTATGGCGAGATGGCGGCAGCCATGGCTAAGCAATCACCGCCAGAACTCAACAGTTAACGCGATGGCTCAACAGACGGCAAAGGTTAACTCCAAAGAAACTTACAAAGAACAACAATGAGCGTGAGCTGAGGCTGAGGCGAGAGGATTAGCAGACTTTAGGAAGCATGATCCATCGAAGTTTTACGGTGAGCCAAACCCAGATAAAGCTGATCTGTGGATGCAAGAGATCGAGAAGATCTTCGAGGCACTCCATTGCCCAAACAACGTGAAGGTAGACTACGCCACCTACTTGCTGCTAGGAGACGCAGAGTATTGGTGGAAGGGAGTGAAGCAAGCACTGATAGTGGAACGTCGCGAGATAACTTGGGAGCTTTTTCGTGGAAGGTTCTTGGACAAATACTACCCAGATACTGCACGAGCTGAGAAGGAGCAAGAGTTTCTTCAACTACAACAAGGCAAAGATGACAAAGGTTCGAGCATGCAGCCAAGTTTCGAGTCATCAAGCGAGGTATTTCACCATTTCGTGATCGAGTGACCAAGGATGGTTAAGTGAGAGGTTCCAACGAGGATTAAGATTTGACATTCGTGAGTCGGTGGTGTCACCGAGGATCGAGGAATCTACAAGAGTCGATAGATCGTTGTGTTGAGGTAGAGGGTGTAAGAAGCCACAAGAAGAAAAGCATGTAGGCGACCGGTGAGACCCAGAGTGCGGCGCGAGGTTTACACAGGGGAAACAAGCCGCGAAGAAGCCTTACAACCGACCTCGGGAACAACAACAGGGGACAATATCGTCCGATGACCCAGGAGCGAAGCGGAGGACAGACCGGTGCCGAGGTGACTTGCTATCATTGTGGAAGGCCAGGACATTATGCGAGTGACTGCACTCAGAAGGAAGAGGTATGTTTCAACTGTAAGAAGCCAGGGCATTTTGCCAATGATTGTCCCACACCTAAAGTTGAACCGGCAATGCTTGCGGCAAAGGCCAAAGGGAAGCGTCAGGTAGCTAAAAGCGTAGTCTTCGCATGAGCGGTGAGGAAGCGAGCGGTGATGATCTTATTCAAGGTGAATGTGAGATTGAGGGTAAATCCTTATCCGTTCTCTTTGATTCTGCAACCCATTCCTTTATTTCCTCGATTGTGTGAACCATTTGAACTAGACGTGATCGCTTTACCGTTCAAATTGGTAGTTACAACCCAATTTGCTAAAACCTTAGTCACAAAAGCGCATGTCTTAATTGTGCGGTGGTTATTGAGTAGAAAGTTTGTGGTCAATTTGGTTTGTTTGCCTCTTGGGGCTTAGATGTCATCCTCGGGATGGATTGGTTGTCACACCACCATGTCCTCTTGGACCGTGCCCGTAAAGCTGTAATTTTCCCGCACCTTGGAGTCTCCAATTATCTTTCTCTTGAACATATTGGAGTTTCTTTGCAAGAAGGAACTAGAGAATACATGTATCCGCTAGTTCGTAAGTTTTCCAGCAGATCGAAGTGAAGAATGTACCGGTGGTGTGTGACTTTGTGGGCGTTTTCCAAGACGTGCCAGGCTTACCACCGGTCACGAGAGGTCGAGTTCTCCATCGAGTTGATTCCAGAACAGGACCGATTTCCAAAGCGCCATACAGATGTCTCTGCCGAGATGAAAGAATCAAGTCCCGGATCGAACACTTGGAGTCAAAGCAATTCATACAACCGAGCGTGTCACCGTGGGGAGCTCCAGTGTTGTTGGTTAAGAAGAAGGATGGACGATCAAGGCTGTGCGTGGACTACCGCGAGCTCAACAAGGTTACTGTGAAGAACCGGTATCCGCTTACCCGTATTGACGACTTGATGGATCAACTTCGTGGAGCGGCGATCTTTTCAAGATAGATTTGAAGTCCGTTATCATCAGTTCGCGTGAAGGAGGAAGATGTCCCCAAAACAGCTTTCGGGACTAGGTATGGTCACTACGAGTATTTGGTGATGCCGCTTGGAGTGACAAATGCGCCACGGTGTGTTTATGGACTATATGAACAGGATTTTCCATTCGTTCTTGGATCGGTTTGTAGTAGTGTTCATCAACGACATCCCGATCTACTCGAGAACGAGAGAAGAGCATGGAGGACACCTACGCCGAGTATTGCAGATATTACGAGAGAAGCAACTCTATGCCAACCTTTCAAGTGTGAATTTTGGCTTGAAGAGGTGAATTTTCTTGGACATGTGATTTCCAAAGAAGGGATATTTGTGGATCCAACTAAGATTGAAGGCGTGCTAGCGTGGGAACAGTAGGGGCGATCAACGATATCGAGTTTTGTTGGCTTAGCAGGCTATTATCGAAGATTCATTGAAGGTTTCTCGAAGATTGTCGCCTCTTTACACGACTTACGAGGAAGGATCAACCTTTTGCCTGGATCGAGGAGTGCGAATCCGGTTTTCAAAGATCAAGGAGCTCTTGGCGACGGCGCTGTGTTGATTTTGCCTCAACCGTAAGAGCCTTACGAGGTTTATTGCGATGCGTCACACCAGGGTTTGGGATGCGTCTTTGATGCAACATCGGAAAGTGGTAGCGTATGCTTCAAGACAAACTTAAGATTCACGAGAGAAACTACCCTACTCACGATTTGGAGTTAGCGGCGGTGGTTTCTTGGCGAAGATATGGAGACACTACCTTTATGGGAGCACTCTTCTTGCTTTCAGCGATCACAAGAGCTTGAAGTACTGCTCGATCGTAAAGAGCTCAACATGCGTCGTGAAGATGGACATAATTTCTCAAGGACTACGACTTTACGTTGGAATACCATCCCGGTAAGGCTAACCTAGTAGCGGATGCATTGAGCGAGAAGAGCGCTTTAGCCTCAAAGAATGATGATCAAGGAGTTGGAGATGCTCGAGAAGTTACGAGACTTGAAGTCGAGTGTGGAAGTTTCAAGGGAAGCCGAGATTTGGTATGCTTACCATTTCTAACAGATTATTGGGCGAGATCGAGACCAAAGAAAGTTCATGACGAACTTACGCAAGAGAAGATACAATTGATAAGCGCAAGGAAAGCGGCGAGAATTCAAAGTCGGGCGGACAACATTTTAAGGTGCAATGGCCGAGTGTGTGTACCTAACGTAGCGGGTGAGAAAGTTAATACTTGACGAAGCACATAAGAGCAACTTTAGTATTCATCCAGGAGTTACGAAGATGTATCAAGACTTGAAGAAGCATTTTTGGTGGTCCTAATGAAAAAGCAAGTGGTCGATCGTAGCTTCGTGTTTAACGTGTCAGAAAGCGAAGGTGGAGCACCAACGACCAGCGGGAATGCTACAATCGCTTGACGTACCAGTATGGAAATGGGACAGTATCTCCATGGATTTCGTTGTAGGTTTGGCGAAGTCGCAGAAGAAGAATGATTCGATTTGGGTGATCGTCGACCGATTGACCAAATCTGCTCATTTCTTGCCGGTGGTCGCCGTACCACGTGGAAAAGGTGAGCGAGATCTACATCGCGGAGATAGTGCGACTTCATGGTATACCCTCTTCAATCGTGTCGGACCGAGATCCGAAGTTCACGTCTCATTTTTGGAGGGAATTGCAAGGAGCGATGGGAACCAAGCTCGAGCTTAGCTCGGCATATCATCCCCAAACCGACGGTCGACCGAGAGAACGATCCAATCGCGAAGATTTGTTGCGGCGTGTACCTTAGATCACCGAGGAAGTTGGGACGACGTCTTACCATTGGTGGAGTTCACCTACAATACTTGATTTCCATGCGAGTATTGGAATGGCACCTTTTGAAGCACCAGATGGGCGTAAATGTCGACGCCTCTTTGTTGGTACCAGGATGGCGAGCGTTCTGTTGGGGGACCAGATATGATCCAGCAGACTACGGAGAAGATCCGTTTGATCGAGAGATAGGATGCGAACGCCGCAGAGCCGTAAGAGTTATGCCGACCAAGGGCGCCGACCGCTAGAGTTCAAGAAGGAGAACATGTATTTCTTAGAGTCACCCCCACTCATCGAGTTGGTCGAGCGATCAAGTCCCAGACACCTACCCCTAAATTTATTGGACCTTATCAGATTCTTCGTCGTATTGGTCCAGTGGCATATCAGATTGCCTTGCCACCCTTCTTGTCGAACATACATGATGTCTTTCACGTCTCAAAGTTGCGGAGATATATTTCCGACCCCTCTCATGTCATCGAACCGGATGTGATTCAACTGAGGGACGACTTATCCTTCGAAGCATCACCAAAGAAGGATCGCTGACCTAAAGCCAAAGCGATTGCGGAACAAAGAGATTCAACTTGTCAAAGTTGTGTGGGATCAGAAGACTGGAGATGCGACTTGGGAGCTGGAGGAGAAGATGAAGACTCAGTACCCTGAACTTTTCCGCGGTAAGAATCTTATTTGCAATTTCGAGGACGAAATTTTTTTTAGAGGGAAAGATTGTAACACCTGATGACGAGATCGACCTCGTGTCGAGACCTCGTACCAAGACCTCGTGTCGAGATCCCGTGCCAAGATCGCGTGCCGAGGTCATATGTCGAGCTGATGAGGTCGCGTACCGAGCTGAGGAGGTCGCATGTCGAACTGAGGAGGCCGCGTGCACGAACTCGTGTTAGAGCCTTGTGCGCTTGCACAAGCACCCTGATCGACCTCGTGTCGAGACTGTAACACTCGTATTTATACGAACGTTATTTAGCGTTAATGATTATATTGTTTGTAATATTTATAAATTTATATTATCGGTTTGCAGTTCTCGTCGCTGTGTTTTAGATCTTTAACCTATAGATTAGAGGGTAATATGAGAGAGGAGAGATTAGATGGGTAGGATGATTGATGGGATTAACATCTCATAACAGTAGTTACACGTCACTTATTTGTGTTTTTTTTAAAAAAGAAAAATTCATTTAAATGGTTTCTTTACCAGCTGAATATCACGATCAGCCCCCTCACAACCCTCATTTTCTCTTTTCTTCCTTCTTCTTCTCTAAGTTTCCTCTTCCTCTCCAAACTTCCATTGAAGAACCTTGAGTTTCATTGAGCTTCTGCATAAACTTTCTTCATCAACCTTGTTTCTTATCATCTTCTCGACATATATCACCATCTCGACCATCTTTTGAGGTATGAAAAATAGAATTTTAGTTCTCTTCATGTTACTGTTAGCGCCACTTCTTCCCTCCATTTTAGCTAATTTTTATGCTTCCAAATCATGTCATATTGATAGGTTTTCTTCTTCATGATGAAAATATTTTTCAGAAAACATAAATTAGATTTTGATTAATTTGTGCTTAATATGCTACTTGATTTTAAGCTTGAGTTAATACTTAGGAAAAATGGCTTTGTCTGATGATATGTATGAAAGAAGTTTTAAAAAAAAAAATTATTAGAGAAAAGGAGTTAATTTGTAATGCTTGAATTCTTGTTGTATTTGTTTAAGTTCTTGAGTTTTAATATTTACTTGGGTTGTAGTTAAGATTGGGGTAATGAGAGCTAAGTGCTATTAGAACCCATAGATGGAACTAAGTTGTGCTTGTATTAGGAAGTCGATTCCAGAGATCGTGTGATTTCGAATCGAGGTGTACGGAGAGCGAACCGAGGACGTGGGGCGATGGGATCCAGATTGAGGGCAGATGCGTGTCGAGGTCGTTGTCGAGCTCGATTGAGGACAGCGTAGACGCGTAGCTTGGAGTTCGGTAAGGGCACTTCTAGACATTCTAGGATTTTTATTGTTATATTCCTATGTATGGATTCCTTGATTTGTGTCGAGCTTGAAGTGTTGTGATATGATTGAGTTATGCATTATTTGATATGAGATTGAATATATGCTGCGAATTGCGTGTTGCTGTTGAATTGCGTTTCTTCATGCAGGGTGTTTTTATTGCTTAAATGATTGAATTGCGTTTCTTCATGTTGAGCCTGCTCTTTTTATTTGACATGCGGTTGAATATCTTGCGTATAACTCTTTGAATATCGTATGCGGCGAATTGTTCATTGAGTGAGAGAGCTTAGCGAGTCGTTGGCGTTTGAAGTTGCGACCCGGATAGCGGAGAGGGTGCTAGGTCCCCTTTTCCATTTATGGGGACTTCTAAGCGTTGCCACGCTATGGGACCTGAGTTGACTGTCCTAGGGAGAGCGAAGATCCCAAGGCTTTTTGGACTTTCCAAAGATACGATGCAGCGTGTGCATTCCGGAAAAAAGTGTCGAGTCGAGAGGAAATGGATAGCGAGTTGAGTCGAGTCTAGAGTGAGATGGTTGAGTCACGTTTGGTGAATGTTATACTTTGTTGTTTACTTATTTCTTTATGCTTGGATTATCTTGATTTGTTGAGAAGTTGACCCTTTCCCGTGGTGCCTTCAATCCATGATGGTTACCCAGGCGAGGTCGAGGGCGCAGGGAACTCGACAGCAGATGATGGCGAGGAGGATCTCGACGAGGATCCGGGCGACGACCTCTACTTGTCGTGATTTGCTTTGTCTATGTTTTTGTGTATAGTGGTTGTGACCAGTTGGGCCGGTTATGTTTTGTTATTACAGGGTAGACTGGCGGTTTACTTTTGGAGTAGCCCCCTGCGTGGGAGTCTGCCGGAAGTACCCCCAGGGTATGATTGCTCTCTTGAAGTCGTCATACCTTAGGTGTATTTCTTTGTACATTTACTACTCTGTATTTTGTATACATTATCATTTCGAGTGGTATATATGTATATTATGCATGTATGTTTTATTAGAATTTAAGTCTTGTGTCTTAGTTGCACCATGTTTCGAAAAGTTGTAATTACTCTGATGTGCACTAGCTGGAAAAAAAATATATATACCGTAATTTTTTTTAAAAGGCACAAGAGTACCGTTTTAAAACGCATCGCATACAGGTTTAGTTGAGCTCGGTAAGTTGAGCTCGGTAGCGGTCCGGAAACAGGTCGTTACATAAGGTAGCCAATCCGTACCTTTTAGCAAGAGTTAAGAACCTGACTTACCTTTGTTGGGAATCTGACCCAAACTTGTGTCGAGTGACGAAGAAGCTCGCACCCCAGGCTTATGCTAAGTAGGGAAGTAATCAATACCAAAGATGTAAGGGTTAGGAACCAGACCTATGCCTTACTAGGAATTCACTAGGAACCGAACCTGGAATCCTCACCAATTTTGTAACGAATCATAGTCATACCTATGCCTTACTGGGAATTCACTAGGATACCGACCCTAGAATCTCCCACCAAAGTCGGGAGCTAATCCCGCAATCTCAAACCACTTGTTGCGGACAAAATTAGAGTCCTTTATCCTTAATTACCTTTTACAACGAATGCACGAAGACCTTCGAGTAAAATGTAATTAAGGAGGGGCAGCTGTAGTACCCTAATTTTGTCCGGCTTTTTTTAATTAATTTATCTTTGCTTATTAAACTAGTAGTAATAATAATAAATAATTATGAGATTTTTGGTTTTGGAATAAATAAAAAGGAGGCAAAGAGTATTAAAGTGAAAAAGAAGGGGAGAAGAAAAGAATGAGTAAAAGAAAAGAAAAAAAAAGGATTTTTATTTGAGAAGGGGTGCGCAAAAGGTAAATCTGGGTGGTGCAAATAACAGCGAACCAACAGGCTGGTGGCCCAGCCCAATCCCACAGCGCCCAAGCCATACCCATTCTGCTTCGCGCACCTTCCTTCCTTTCTGCGCGCACCCCCAAAGCGCTCTCCCTCTCTTTGCTATTCAGACTCTCTCATACTCGTGGTGCCCCTGCTTTATTTCTCCCACTTCCAACAAATTCACGCTCCTTATCCGGCCCAAACCTCTCAGTCCAGTTCTCTCTAACCCTAAAACACAAAACGCACACACACATCCCTTCATTTCTCTCATCCGCCGCGGCCAACCCCATCCCCACGTTCTCTCTTCTCTCATCTTCTCTCATCTTCCTCATCTCCAACCCTAGCCGTAGCACCACTCCCCCTCTCCCACGTTCTCTCTTCTCTCCCTTTCTCTAACCCTAACTTTCTCCAACCTCAACCCTAATCCTAACCCTTAACCCTTCACACCCAAGCGGCCGCTCCTCCTCTTCTCTTCCTCCACTCCCTCAAACCAAACCCTAATCTCTCCCTCTTTCCGTTTTCTGATTTTCTTTCCATTCTTTTTTCAATTTCGCCCCAAATCTCTCCAATCAACCAAATCAGACCCTCCATTCCCTCAAGATCCGGTCACGATTCGAGCGAGATCTCAGGAGAAATAAGAAAAAACGAAATCAGGGAAGTTTCTATCTCCTTTCTTTCCCTTTAATTTTTATTATTATTCTGATTTGATTCTATTCTTGTGACAGGGACCATGAGGCTATAAAATCCAAGCTCAAGACCACGCCAGAGGGGAACCGAGAGCCAGAGAGAAGAGTAGAAACAGAGGAGAACAAAAGGAGGAAATGCAAACTGAAGGAACGGAAGCAGAGCAAGCATGCAGCGGCCAAACCATCTGTGAGATCACCAAAAACAAAGAGACCGTTTTCTGATTTTCTTTCCATTCTTTTTTCAATTTCGCCCCAAATCTCTCCAATCAACCAAATCAGACCCTCCATTCCCTCAAGATCCGGTCACGATTCGAGCGATATCTCAGGAGAAATAAGAAAAAACGAAATCAGGGAAGTTTCTATCTCCTTTCTTTCCCTTTAATTTTTATTATTATTCTGATTTGATTCTATTCTTGTGACAGGGACCATGAGGCTATAAAAGCCAAGCTCAAGACCACGCCAGAGGGGAACCGAGAGCAAAACCGAGAGCCAGAGAGAAGAGTAGAAACAGAGGAGAACAAAAGGAGGAAACGCAAACTGAAGGAACGGAAGCAGAGCAAGCATGCAGCGGCCAAACCATCTGTGAGATCACCAAAAACAAAGAGAGAGCAAACACTTTTAGTTAGGGTTTCTTTTTTATTCTGCCTTTTTGTGTATTTTTTCTGATTGACCCAGAACACTCAGGTTCCACTTCTTCCCCTTTCTCTTTGCTTTTGTTGGTTCTTCTGCTTCTATACAATCCATGTAATAAGAACATAGATTTGGGACTGAAATTATCATGTAATATTTCCTTTTTCACATCTCTTTCTTTACGTCTTGTTCTCCTTATTGTTTACGCCGTTGAACGTTAATCGGCACCGGCCGGAACAGAGGTTCCTGGCCGCGCCACCGTCGCGCCGCTGCCGTCAGGGAGCTTAGGGTTTCACCCTGAAATTAGGGTTACGCACCCCTTTTAATTTCCTTTTATTTTTTTTTTTATTTTTACTTTTATTATTTTTTTTATTTTTTCTTTCTTTTATCAATCGGCTTCCCTTGAAATCAAATGTTTTTTTCAAAAATTAAATTAAAGTATTAAATATTTTTGTAATTAAAGCATGATTGTTTGTATTTATTTTTATTAAAAATAGAAAAAAATTAGATTAGTCAAGTTAAATCTCTTTTCACAAAAAATATTAATTGGTTCGATGGATTTTCATGGTAATCAATATTGATAATTAGCAACATCATTATAAAAAAATAAATAAAAGGATTGGGGAATTACTTTGCAAATATTTCTATTAATGTTGATATCATTAAATCTTAGTTTGGTAATAAAGCTTAGTGATTTGTAATTAATAATATTCAGCAAGCATAAAAAGGGTTTACTGATCATATATCTTATGTGTCCATTTTTTTATTTCGTTCACTAAATAAATTTTTGGCAAGAAGCTCCGAAGTGTCATTCATACGATTTTGTTACTTTGCCATTTCTTCCTATTTTCCTAAAAATATATGAACGTTATTAAGGATATCCATTTTCAAGGCAAACATTTTTTTTAAACAATTAAAGGTACCATCTTTATGGGCGTTTTAGGGGTGATAGTGTCTTCCCTATGCGTAACCAACTCCCGGACTCAAATCTGGTTCAAAAGACATTTTTCTTCAAAATAATATAAAAATAGGTTTTACAATGTTTCCTAAAATAAATATTGGTGGCGGCTCTATAAAAAAAATTAGGGTGGTTGTCACAGATCCCATGGTTCAAAATATGCAAGCAAAAAAAAATTTAAAATTTAAAAATTGTCACGTGAGTGCTCTTTTCGGACTTTCTTCTTCCTCATTCAACCCACCGCCATCAAGAAGAAAAAATCAAATAATTTCCAGAACATTGAAGAAACAATATAATCTTTGGTGTAGTCAAGATTTTTTCACAAAAAACATCAATCATTATTTTCTTTTGTTTATCAATTGGATCAATATATCTGGAGTACAGCGGCCATAATTAAATTTCAATTCAAGAATTGTACAAGGGCTTGCATCCTTTAAAGGGGGTTTTTGTTACTTTGTTAGCCTAAATCACCGAAGATAGTGGATGTTGAATGGACCAACCAATTCGAATTAAAAAAAAGTTGAATTGATGTTACAGATTATGAAAGTTGCAGAGACATCATAATTTGGAACATTATGTGATATTCCATGAAAATTTAAAGGCACTTGAAATCAGAGGAAACAGAGAAAAATTGCTTCGTTTTATGATAGCTGATTCTGTTGACTGTTGGTATTTTATATGGAATTTCACATGTAGGTCAGTGGAATGGAGTTCAGATAGCTTTGAACAGATGGCTCGGGCCTCGGGTAAAGGTGGTGCCTGACTCCGACGAGCATGGATAGTGGTAGCGCCGGCTCCGACTAGTTTAGATCATAGTACCTCCGATGTTTGTTTCGTCGCTAGTGAAACAAGAGTAACGAGAAAGAAGAAAAGTCACGTGTCTCTTTTTTGAATTTTTTAAGTTTGACATGTGGAAAATTGTTAGTCATTGGATTCACTAGATTTAATGGTTGAGATTTGGTTTAGACTTACACGTAGTATCAACGGATCCTATCTCATTCATATATATATATATATATATATATATATATATATATATATATATATATATAAATTTATTATAATATATACACATAAAAATTTGGGTTTTTGTCGAGTTTCTATCCTATATTTTATCGTCCTCTCAACATTTTTCAAATCAAACATGGATCAAATATTATTGTGTTGTCCAGTCCAATGCTTTTTTTTTTTGCAAATCAAACAGACCTTATTGTAGGGCCAGGCCAATACAGTTGAAAGAACAAGTGTGTTTGCCCAAACAGGACGGGACTTGGGCTTCATGTTGGGCTTTATATGGTTCTATTGGGCTTGACATTGTTAACTCTAATCCACTTTGGCCAGGCCCATACAATTGAAAGACCTAGTGGGTTGGCTCAAATGGGACCAGACTTGGGTCATGTTGGGCTTCACTTGGGTCCTATTGAACTTCAATTGGTTAATTATGATCTAGTAAGGTTAGACCCATTTAGTTGAAGGGTCAGGTGGATTAGGCCCAACAAAACGAGACTAGGGTCCTGTTGGCCTTTACATGGGTTTTATTGGGCTTCACAAGGTTAACTCTGATCCAATTAGATTAGGGCTATACAGTTGAAAGACCAAGTGGGTTGGGTCGAACGAGATAGTAGTTGGTTTCTAATGGCTACACATGGTTAATCTGATCCAGTTGGGACAGGCCTATAAAATTGACTATGACCAAGTGGGTTGGGACCAATGGGACAAAACTTGGATTATGTTGGGCTTCACTTGGTTAACTCCAATCCACTTGGGCAAAGCCTATTAAGTTGAAGAGCCCGGCGGATTGGGCCCAACGAGATGATACTTAGGTTTTGTTGGGCTTCACATGGTTTTGTTGGGCATTAGATCGTTAACACTTATTTAGTTGGGTCAGGCGCATACAATTGACAGGCCATATGGGTTAGAAACAACAAGATGCGACTTAGGTTCTATTGGTCTTCACGTGGTAAACTCCGACCCAATTAGGTCAGAACCATACAGTTAAAATGGGATGAGACTTGGGTCCAGTTGAGCCCAACACAATTAACTCTGACCAGTTGTGTCCGACCCATATATTGAAGGACCAAGTGGGTTAGGCCAAAATGGGATAGACTTGGGCTCTATTGGCCTTCACACGATTAACTATGATCTAACTGCATCAGACCCATATGGTTGAAACACTAAGTGGGTTGGGTCCAAGTGGGTTGAGACATGGGTCATGTTGGGCTTCGAATGGTTAACTCTAATCGAGTTTGGGTCAGGCCCATGCGGTAGAAAGGCCAGGTCGATTGGGCTCAACGTGACAAGACTTGAGTTATATTGGGCTTGACACTATTAACTCTAATCCACTTGGGTCAGGCCCGTACAGTTGAAAGACCTAGTGGCTTGGCTCAAATGGGACGAGACTTGGGTCAAGTTGGGCTTCACTTGGGTCCTGTTAAGCTTTAATTAGTTAACTATTATCTAATTAGGCTAGACCCATGTAGTTGAATGGCCAGGTGTGCTGGGGCCATACAATTGACTGTAACCAAGTGGGATAGGCCCAATGGGACAGAACATGGGTTCTTCAGGGCTTCACTTGAGATCTTTTGTGTTCACATGGTTAACTCAAATCCAATTCGATGAAACTCATGCAGTTGAAGGGCCAACAACACATGATTTTGCTTTTTAGGCAAGAAAATCGATGGTATAATATTATAAATTTCACATCACTCTCAGATTAATTCATTTAAATTATATATAATGTCCAAAAAATTTATAGAAAAAAACACCACTGTAACTATAATTTAAGATAGTCATTTTGGAACAGAAAAATAAAGTTTTTGGACCCTTAAATAAATGGCACATGGGTTTTCAATTCATACATTTCTAATAAGAGTTTAATTGATATGTACTGACAGTGTAAAAAATTTTACACCGTCATCCAATAATGCCATTGTTGGTAAAATAACAACTAATATAAGTTAAAAAATTATCTTAAAACGACAACATCTTCTTTGCCTGACACAGGAAAACGGGTTGCCACTGACCCACGAATAGACCCGACACGTTCTGGCTAGCCATTTTCAACCATTTTTTTGTGAATCATCGATTAAGAGAATCCCTTTGGAAATTTTTAAAATCGTTAAACAAGTTGAGAGCTTTTTAAGATTGAAATGGTAGAACTTTTGAAAGGGATTTTCGATTAAGGATACACATAAAATATTTTAAGGATACATAAAAAATACGTCGAAAAAGACTATAACGAAGACACGTAAAATCGTTCTACCAAATACGCCGTAAACTTTTGTTCATCTGCAATTATAATCCTTAAATAATTCTTGTTCATGTTTCTCCCATTCATGTCGTGTCTTCGGATGATACTGATGATGATAGGTTATTTTGTTCATCTGCAATTAAAATCCTTAAATAGTTCTTGTTCATATTCCTTCTTGTTCATATTTCTCCTTACGTCGGATTTTCGATTTGCAGGCATCTAAATTTTTAGAAATGAATTAAAATGATGTTGTATTAGCCAACATCTAAAATCGCAATACATGAACACTTTCTCATATTAAAGTTACTGATCCGTGACAGTGTGACACTCAAGTTCGTATAATATATGGAACCACTTGATATGCAATTTCGATTAAGGATTCATATATAATTAAAAAATCTTTTAGTATAAAATATAGAAAGGTAAAAAAATTTACCATCATTTTAATGGCCTGCCAAGTAAGATACACGTATGATACACTTGTTCATCTACGTCATTTGAGTATCCTATTGATATGGATTTACTGTAGTCAATAAAATCCCACAGTTACTGCAGTCACGTTAATATCAATCATTCAATTAATCTAACGCCTTGTCAACTAGCCACGTCACCTCTTCCTCAAATAGAAGCAGCACCCCGTTTGGAAGTAACATATATTCTCCTCACCCACTTTCCACGCCTCCTTTTCTGTCCGTTCGCGTTTGAGTCTCTTTGCTTCCTTTGACAACCACCACCACGAACCAAACCTCCAACATCGCTGTACTCTCCTGCCCACCTTCTTTACCCTGTCGTCCGTTTCCTT
Source organism: Calophaca sinica (assembly GCA_037113605.1). Taxonomy (NCBI): domain Eukaryota; kingdom Viridiplantae; phylum Streptophyta; class Magnoliopsida; order Fabales; family Fabaceae; genus Calophaca; species Calophaca sinica. The sequence goes on along the minus strand of CM073735.1, from coordinate 99,829,235 downwards.
GTCGTGTCAAAGTCTTCTTCAAGTCACTTCGTCGTATTAAGTCTCCAATTCCAATTTCAAGTCTCTTGGCAGAGATAGTCGCTTCCCGGATTTGTTCTTTTTGCCTTTGTCTAGTAATTTTCTTGAAGGTGCTTTGAATGCAAGCCTCTCGAGTAATTCAATGGAGAACCTTTTGACAGAAATAGCAACTCAAAACTGTTAGGTACCAGAGTATCGGAATGGTGTCACACAACTAAAATAAGAGACGAGAAAATAAAGAAATGAACACACAAAATTTACGTGGAAAACCCTCAACAAATAAGGGAAAAACCACGGGCAAGACCAGAAGAATTTCACTATGTGGGAAAATATTACAAGAATACCTCTCACAAAATACCTCACAAATACTCTCACAATACTCTTGTTGAGTATAAGAAATAATAAAAGAGGAAGAAGAGAAATGTTTGGGATGATTATAAAAGCATTACTAAGCCTCCTTATATAGGCTCCAAAGCTTTCACCAAAGCAAGAACCCACCGATGTGGGACTTGCTGTAACATTCTCCCACTTGAAGATTTTGATTGAGTCAATCATATCTTCACACCACTCTTTCTGCCTTGCCATTCCATGTCGCTTACGTTTCTGATAGGCCATAGGAGGATCGACACCAAATAAACTTGTCAGCATTGATCGGCTTCGTCATCACATCTGCTAGGTTATCTTTGGTGTGAATCTTTTGCATATCCACGGTTCCTTTCTCTACCACTTCACGAACAAAGTGATACTGGGTATCTATATGCTTTGTCCTGGAATGAAAAGCTGGATTCCTTGCAATGTGCAAGGCACTGACCGTCACAATACACAGTAATCATCTGTTGCTTGTGCCCGAAGTTCCTCCATTAAACCTTTAATCCAGATAGCTTCCTTGCAAGCCTGGTAGTCGCCATGTACTCGGCCTGTAGTAGACAAAGCTACAACAATCAGAATTTAGATAACCAGCTCACCGCTTCCTCGCAATCGTGAATACATACCCAGAAGTGGATTTCCTTTTATCAAGATCACCTGCAAAATCTGAATCAACATAACCCCGACAATGAATTCGATCCTCCGTAACATAATGCAACATCCGAGGTTCCTTTGATGTATCTAAGGATCCTCTTAACGATTCCAATGCTCTCTACCTGGATTTGCCATAAACCGACAAACCGCTCCCACTGCTTGTGCAATGTCTGGTCTTGTACATATCATGGCATACATAAGGCTTCCCACCGCTGATGCATACGGTACTCGAGACATTTCCATCCTCTCTGCTTCATTGCTAGGATTCATACGTGAGGATAATTTAAAATTGACAGGAAGCGGGGTAGAAATTGGCTTACAATCTTGCATGTTGAAGTGCTACAAGACCTTCCTTAGATAATTCGTTTGAGAAAGCCAAATCTTCCTATCATTTCTGTCTCGGTGAATTTGCATCCCTAAAATCTTGTTTACGGGTCCCAAGTCCTTCATATCAAACTCCCTAGCCAACTGTGCCTTTAATTCCTGGATTCGATCTTTGTTGGGGCCTACCGCCAACATGTCATCCACATACAACAGCAAAATGATGAAATCATTATCATCAAACCTCTTGTAGTACGTACAATGGTCTGAACTCAGTCTGTTGTAACCAAGGCTAATTATGAAGGAATCAAATCTCTTGTACCAACATCTGGGCGCCTGCTTTAGACCGCATGCAGATTTGGTCAACCTACAAACCAAGTTTTCTTTTCCTTGTTCTTTAAAGCCTTCGGTTGGAGCATATAAATTTCTTCTTCAAGCTCTCCATGAAGAAAAGCAGTCTTTACATCCAACTGCTCAAGATGTAAATCAAATGCAAGACACATTGCCAACACTACCTCGATAGTAGTAAGTCCGACAACCGGAGAAAATATCTCGCCAAAGTCTATCCCTTCTTTCTCGAGTATAACCTTTGACTACAAGTCCGCACGATACCGCTCCACTTGATCATTGCCGCCTCGCTTAATTTTGAACACCCATTTGTTCCCGATGGCTTTCCGACCCTTTGGAAGTTCAACAAGTTCCCAAGTCTTATGTCTATGTAGGGGTTCCATTTTTTCCTGCATTCTTTGTCATCCATTGAGAAGCATCTGAACTGTTCAACGCTTCTTGAAGAGCTGATGGTTCACCTTCTTCGGTCAAAAGACAGTATGCATCATGGCAGGCCATGACATAGTCTGAGTGCCACGATGGTGCCGTTATCTGACGTGTTGATCGTCGAACTCCTTCATCATTGACCTCATTTTGTTCTATGTGCTCTGGTTCTGCTTCAGAAGCATCATCTTCTTGAGTCTTTCTCTCCAACTGCACTATAGCAGTCTCTTTAGAAGTCTTTGTCATTTTTCTCGCTCACTTTGTAATTCATTTTCGCAAAGACTACATCTCTGCTAACAACAAGCTTATGGGCGGTGGGGTCCCACAAGCGATACCCCTTGACATTGTCAAAGATAACCCAAGAATATACATTTTCGGATTTTGGATCCAACTTTGTTCTTTCTTGGGAGTTGTACATGACGACGCAGGATATCCGAACACATGTAAAGAAGAATAATCTACCGCTTTCCTTTCCACATCTCCATTGGTGACTTCAAACCAATCACCGCTGATGGCGATCGATTTATCACGTAATGTGCGCTTTGATCGCTTCGCCAAAAAGATTTGGCCAATCCCGCCGTTCTCAAAGATAGCTCTTGTTCTTTCTAGGAGAGTCCTGTTCATCCGCTCGCTACACCATTCGCCGAGGTGTATGTGCAATGCTGAATTGTCTCGTAATACCCTCTTGCTTGCGTAATGATAGAAAGTTACCATCTACATATTCTCCTCCATCGTCTGGCCCTCAAGCTCTTGATTTTCTTCCCGCCTCAAGCTCTACTTGTGCTTTGAACTCCTTGAATACCGGAAACACATCCGACTTCTTCTTGATCGGGTATGCCCACAATCTCCTGGAGTAGTCATCAATGAATGATACAAAATACTTTGCTCCCCATGGATGTTTCAATGACTCCCACACATCGTAATGTATCAAGTCTAGTATGTGTTTGCTTCGTAGTTACTTTTGCAAATTTCAATCTATGCCGCTTACTTGTCACACAAGACTCACGTATGGGTAAAGTTACCGCCTTGAGCCAGGGTAAGAGACTGCTCGCAAGTACTTTTAAGCCACGCTCTGACATATGGCCGAGCCTGCGAGGGCACATGATCGTTGATTCTGCAAGGCTCGCTGATGCAACTGGGGCATCCGCCTCCTGTAACGGATCTCGCATAAGCATGGATAGAGTGCTTGTGATCTTTCTCGCTTTCATCACCACAAGATTGCCCTTCACTACTTTCAAGATTCCACCTTCAATATGGATCTTGCACCCGAGGTCATCCAATTGCCCAGTGGACAATAGATTCCTTTTCAAGCCCTTCACATGTCGTACCCCTTGTATCTTGCGAACAGAACCATCTTGCATCTTTATTCTGACAGTACCGATTCCAACGATTTCTAAGGCGTGATCATTTCCCATAAACACGGATCCTACCGAGACAGACTCATAAGTACAAAACCAATCTCGGTGTGAAGTCATGTGCCATGTCGCACCTGAATCCACTATCCAGACATCATTGAGCTTCTTTCCACCTTTAGAACTTGTTACTCCGCTATACAGGATTTCTCCATCATCTGAGGTACTTGCAACACAACCTTGCGAGGTTGATGCTTCTGAGGTCTTCTCTCTATTCTTCTTGTTCCAACACTCCTTCTTCAAGTGCCCTCTCATGCCACAGTTGTAGCATTTGAGATTCTTTCTTCTTCGAGATTTTGATCTACCACGATCTTGGCTCTCACCGCCACGTTCGCTGATCCGCCTCGCCATCGTTAAAGCTTCTGCTTGCTTCGAACTTTCTGACCTTTCCTCCTTATTCTTGCGCCTGGATTCTTCTTCAAGGATTGCACCGGCAACATCAGCAAAGTAAAGAGGGTCAGGAACAATGGTGTTGGTAATGTTGATGATGAGTTGATCATACGAATCTGGTAAACTCTGAAGTAAAAGTTCTGCACGTTCATTTTCTGCTATTTTGAAATCAGATGCTGTGAGCTGAGCCAATAGCGTGTTCAGGGTGTTAATGTGATCCGTCATTAATGTGGATTCACCCATTCAAAGAGTGTAGAGTTTCCTCTTTAAGAATATTCTTGTGTGAAGTGACTTAACCTCGTACAATTTGTTAAGTACATCACAAATCTCCCTTGCAGTCTTTTTTTCTGCAACACTTGACAAAACTGAATCCGCCATTGCTAGGTGCAAATTGGCAACAGCATTGTCATCCTTCTCTTTCCACTTTTCATCACCATATCTGTGGTTCCGCTTCAATTGCTTCAAAGCAATTATCCTTCCTCGTAATCGCCGCTACCTTCAATTTCCACAGGAGAAATTACTCCCATTGAACTTCTATCTCAAATTTTGTCGCCATGGTTGTACACGAACCGAATCGGATTACACTATTTCACCGTGAATAGCACAAGATATCGTGAACAGATTGCACGTATCCCATATACCGTAACAAATCCAAAGATATGTTAACAATTATCAGAAAAGTATACAACCACACGAGTGAATAGTAACCGTGTCCGTGAATAGTACTATATACCGAGAAAGTGATCGTAGCTCGTAAAGAGTGCACCAAGTAAGTTCCCAGGAAAGAGAGGTGTCGCTAAGCCGCATTTTAAAAACCTTGTCTTTCCTTAGCCAGAACTTTACTAGACATACACTTTTTACACTACCACACTATTTCCGGTAACAATTCTTTTCTGATGTGGCAGATCAAACAATGCTGCAACCACAGAGCATACTAAGAACCAACACCTTCCTAAAGTGACGCAGTGGAATAGTATCACCAACCTTGGAGCTCTGATACCACTGTTAGGTACCAGAGTATCGGAATGGTGTCACACAACTAAAATAAGAGACGAGAAAATAAAGAAATGAGCACACAAAATTTACGTGGAAAACCCTCAACAAATAAGGGAAAAACCACGGGCAAGACCAGAAGAATTTCACTATGTGGGAAAATATTACAAGAATACCTCTCACAAAATACCTCACAAATACTCTCACAATACTCTTGTTGAGTATAAGAAATAATAAAAGAGGAAGAAGAGAAATGTTTGGGATGATTATAAAAGCATTACTAAGCCTCCTTATATAGGCTCCAAAGCCTTCACCAAAGCAAGAACCCACCGATGTGGGACTTGCTGTAACAAAAACTCAATGGAACCCTTTCTTGTTACAGATTACATGACATCTTTGAATCAGATTTGGTCTAAGGCTAATCCATTTAAAGTCCTATGCCTGACTTGTCACACCTCCCTTACATGTTTTTTAACGTGGCATGCTGTTATTACAATTTAGGGACAGCATGGACTGACCAAACTATATATTAGCTTTGCAATTATACACCTTAACTTGGCACTTCCATAAAGACACAATTTATTTTTCAGATGGGGAAATTGAAAACTAATGGCAAATGTGGAAGAGCTAGCGAGAATGGAACACCTCTAAGGCATAAGTATTTTTAAAAATCAAGTCAATACTTTCCACTACTTATTTTTATTAACTCTCTTCCTTTTAATTCTTTTATAAAAAATTGGAATACTGTAATGAGTTTTAGCTTATATCATTTCTCTCCGAAGGACACATGGAAAAATAGGTTTGAGTGATGGACACATGGCACCCAGAGCTGACAGCATGAGTATAATAGAATGATAAAGTAATAGTTTAATAAATAAATATGGAGAAATTCTAATATACCCTGAACTAAGATTTGATTTAAGTTATCAAATAGTAATATTCTAAATTTATCTATAGTATGATTGTCCATTGTATATGATGTGTTTTTATTATGAGACACAAGAATCACTAGAGAGGATGTTGTGCGTTGTGATTAGTTTTAAAAAAAAATTGTTTTTTTTCCTCTCAAACATTCTGCACGTGCTTTCATTAGAGCGTTGGATTATTCCAATTCCAGCTTATACAATTCTGCATCATTGAATTATTTTACTGCATAATTCTGTTGGTTGTTTAACTAATGGCTACATTACAAATTTTTTTCTTACTCATAACTTATATACTAGATGTTTCTACCCTGCTCACTGATTAGGTGTTTTTCAACTCAACCTTGTCTTGGCATATAATGGCACAGGGACACAAATCTTTTTACCATTTTCGTTTTTCCAATTTTGTCTTGAACCATTTCTCTTCTCTCGATTGACAGTGTAATATTTTTGCTCAATATAATAGGGATGACATGATTATAGACAAGGAGAAGGCCCACGAAATTTGAATCCAATAGGCTAGAAGCACAAAGTCACTCTCATTATTTAGAAGTTTTTCAAAAGAAAAATAAAAGGTAAACAAGGTTTGAGCAGGAGAAGAAAAAATATTCTAAATCACTCAAATGTGACACAAATCATGATATAGGTATGTCTGCTGCATGGCGTGGTACGCACAAAAGGCCAAAGAGACCGGAAATAGCAAAGAGAAGGATGACGAGATGAAGAAGGAGCGATGAGCTGTTTCCAAATGACGTGCCGCTTCAATTAGAGGAAGAGGTGACGTGGCTGCTTCACAAAGTGTTAGATTAATCGAATGGTCGATATTAACGTGACTGCAGTGACTGTGGGATTTTGGTGAATGCAGTGAATCCGTATCCGATGTCTTACCCATGGAAATACAAAGGTGCATAAAAATTTACCTTTTTGTCATTAGCCTACGCTATATTTTAGTTTTTTTAGGGGGTCGATATATTTTAGTTGCGAGACGATTAATTGTTAAAAAAGGGAAAATTGCTTTCATCTCCATTAAGGTCTTCATAAATATTGCCGGGTTGTGACATCAATTGTCTCGTGGCGGAGGCCCGGGTGGGTTCAAGTCACAGTCGACATGTGGCGTTTGAGTTGTTACGGTTAAGTAGAAAGGGTTGCACCCTGACTAACAGCTATAGCTTTTGGCGTAGTGGTAAGTGCTCGATCTAACAATTGGTATCAGAGCCAAGGTCACATGTTCGATTCCCAGCGGGAGCAATTACTGAGGGGGAGATTGTTGCCGGGTTGTGGCATCAATTGTCCCGTGGCGGAGGCCCAGGTGGGGTCAAGTCATAGTCAACACGTGGTGCTTGGGCTGTTACGGTTAAGTAGAAAGGATTGCGCCATGACTAACAGCTATAGCTTTTGCCCTAGTGGTAAGCGCTCGATCCAACAATAAACTATACACAAACTATACACAGGACCCCCTCTAGTTTTGGAAAAACACCCGCCTCCCCTGGAACTAAACGTCGTTTAGCCATCGTTGGAAAAAAAAGTCTCATTTTTGTTTGGTCAATGACTCTAAAATCTGAATTATGCCTCACCAAAACCAAAGCAAGAGGGAAGGAGCCACATGGTCACCGACCTTGCACGGTAGGGGATGACTTTGGAAAGAAGGAAGAGGGAGGGGAACCTCGCGGGAAGTTGCTTGCAACGGCGGTCTAGGTCAATGTGGCTTCATATGAGAGGATATTGGGTTTATCTTTGCATCAGTTTCTCTCAGTTGATTTCAGAGGTTTTGGTTCACATAAAGAAACTAATTTTTTGTGGATCTGCAATTCTTTGTTGTTTATGTCTGGAGAGGAATGCTAGAATTTTAAAGGGGCACTTGTTTTGCTCTAGATTTATTATGCATAGGAATATTTTGTTAGTTGCCTTTCGCTGTTGTGCCCATGGTGTTTCTTTCTCGAACATGCAGAAATATTGACCTGCTTTGTTGCGTGACTCAATTCCAAGATTCTGGTTTTGCTTTTTCAATGTTTTTTTTCCTAGAGAAGATGTCTTAACTCTTTGCTTTGTACTATTATCTTCTTCCTTGATAAATTTCTTTCTGTAAAAAAATAAGATGCACACAAATATACCCACCCTATATTGGAAAAGGGGCTGGTGTTTTATTTATTTTCTTTTGCTTTGATGTGGTCGAACATGAAATTGTCGGTATCAAAATCAAAATTTAATATAGGTAATCTCATACTGTTGTGTCAATATTGAAATATGGGCAATGGAACCAAATGGTACATTTGCTAAAGTAGGAGACTTTTTGGAAAAAAAAAAAAATGTCATGCTTTTCCTCCTCTTAACAGAGGACCAACGGAGTTATCTTGTAGGGGGTGTTGGTGTCACTTATAAAAAAAATAGGGGAGATAAGTGTTCATTTAAAAACTAGAGGGGGAATGTGTGTTGTTTAAGTAAACCTCAGGGGAGGTCAGTGTAATTTTCCCTTAAAAAATGGTGGCTTCTACAATGAAGCACAATTGCAACATCCCAATTTTCTAAGCTTTGATTAGTATTTGATTGTGAGTGTGATTGTATGCTTAATTAGATGCTTAGGACAGGACTAGGACCAAGGTTTTGGAGAAGGGACAAAAGAACGTAGCATTTTTTAATCAAGCAGCACGCTTAAGCGTTCCAGTTTGGCCCCTTAAGCGTCGAAATGCTTAATCATATTTGGGAGGTCCAATAAGAAATTGACACGCGGCGACTTGTGATTGGACCGCCCATCTCGCGATGAAGATCCTGTCGGGGCCGCACGCTCAACCCAACGCTTAAGCATGGGGACTAGGACAATTTTTTTATATATTTGACTTTCCCTTCATTTTTACCTTCTCCCTTTTAACTCCACATGACCGGAGAGATTAGAAAACACTCAGAAAACTCCATTGTTGGGAGTTTTGAGCTTTGAAGCTTGGATTCCAAGCCATCCAGGTCGCATCGTCCAATATCGATCACACCGTTGGCTTCATAGTCCTTCATTCTTCAGCCTACCTCCTCCCGATCGTTGTTACGACACGGAAAGCTGACGTGCCGGCAATGACCGAATTTGTCATTTGGTATGGTTTTACTTCGTTCTTTGATTAATTCTAATTTCTGACTTCAATATGACGTTGTTTTAGATCCCTGTGCAACAAAATGAGCACCGAACGACCTAGGGTTTCGACCCCAAAAATTTGTTGCTCTCTGTAAGTTGTGAAATAGGCGCGTAAACCTCTAGTCCCTCAATTCCTTCCTTTGATATTTGTGATCTTTGAGTTGCAGTTTGGTCCCGTAGTTACCATTCTTCATATTTTAGGGTTTTGGTGCAAATTTGGCTACCGAACGCGCGAGGAATCGACCAAAAATCTTTTTCTCATTTCTGTTCTCACAAGGTCAGAGAGGTATATCCTCTGCCCTTGATCCTATCTTTGTTACCCTTATTCCTTTTAGTGATTGGTTTGGTCCCTGAGATTGTATTCTCCGCATTTTAGGGTTTTGGTGTAAGTCGGGATACCGCACGAGCGAGGAATCCGGCTGGTTAATGTAACAGCCCTAGAAACAGAATTCTAGTTAGATCCTTTTGAATTATTCGTAATTTAATTAGTTTCCTTTATTCTAATCTATGTGCATTTTTGGGTTTTCGATAAATTATGGGTCGTAACGATATGCTCGATTGAATTTTTGGGCGATCCCTGGTTTTTGTTAGGGTGCTGGTCAAACCTACCCTAGGTAGAGGAGGTGTCCATTGGTTTGATCGTGAACTCGTAGTTGAGGCCGGTTCCTAGTTCTCAAATACCTTTACTCCGGAATCCAGGTGGAGAAATAATGCGCTTTCATTGGGACATGTTAAGTGGAATAGAATGCTTTGCATGTGTAGGGTGACCTAAGCCTTACTAGAGGTTCACATGGTAACACCTAAGGATAGGAGTTACGGTCCACGGTACCTAAGGATAGACATCGGAGATCCATAAGCCAATATAGGTTTAATTAATTATTAATGGCCTATATATCACTTGCCCAACTATGAAGTAGCAACATGATCAGGGTAACATATGTTTATGTGCTTTATATGTTTATTTATATTTTTCTGAAGTGTGTTTACCTTTTCCCTAATACTGAATCATCTGATCCTTGCATGATAACTTCATATGGAATTATATGAAATATGTTTCGTTTATGACTTAAGGGATTAAAAAGAGTAATAAAGGGTATGTGAGTCTTTTATGTGGTGAGCCATGTGATGAGGAGGTGTGGACTGCATTAACATGAGATAGATACTGCATTAGTAACCACTTCATTCTTAATGGGAATGTAAGGGGAGAGGATTCCTAACGGCAAAGGGAAATACCCAGTAAAATAAATTATATCCACTTCGTCCCTATCGAGAAGGGGGGACGGACATCCTTAATGGGAAAGGGGGAGAAGGATCCCTATTCGAAAAGAGGAATACTGATAACTCTTAAAAATAAGATTTATTTATGCTTTTGTTACATTAAATCATGCTGGTCTAAGAGTAATTTAGAGTCTTTAATTGGTAGAAATCTGCAAATAAGGTGTGTTCCTTTGCTTGAAGTTGTTTTGAGGCACTTAGGTGCCTTTGTGAGCATCTTGATGTGTTTTGATGTTGTGCAGGATTTTAATGAAAAATGCCCAGTGCCAAGTCTAATGCCATGACATCGGACCCTGATATTGGCAGTTCCTGGATAAAGTGCAGCAGCGTGTTTTAAAGACCTATGAGCTGGCAGAAAGGACTGTGTCCTTTAGTGCAAGGCTGCAGCGCCCTCAGCTGGTCCCCACTGCAAAAATAGCGTTTTCTCTCTCTCAGCTACAAGACAAAAATCTTTATTTTTGGGCCACAAAGAAATGTCTTTCCTTGGGACAGCATTTGTCAGCCCATTTGTAGAGAGGCTGTAAAAGCTAAATTTCCTAATCAAGGGAGGCAGACTGGTACTGTGGGATTCTCAAGGACATCATCTATCCCCGTTCTAGGAACAGCCGCACTTCACCTTCTTCTTCCTCAAATCACCATTAACAAGATCTCAAAGCTAATTTCATGGAGGGAAAGTACTTGCACAACACCTAATTTTAGCAGTTCCAGTAAGACATTGTTGGAGTAGGAGGATCTCTTAACTTGACAGAGCTAGGAGTGAACTCTATTTACTGTTTTATCACTTTCTCTGTAACAGTTCTAACTCTAGCTTAAGTGCCTTGGAATCTGTTTACAGTACCTGTTTCTGTTGTTTTATTTTTAGGGTAATTATGAGCTAATTTTCTTAAGCTAGGATGAAGTAAAATTGTATTGGAACCTTGTTGGTTTATGTCTATCAGTTTTTATCTAAGCACTTTTAACTCATGTGAATTTATTTCCTGATTGTTTGACTTAAGTTTGGTCACCTTAGGTTGGGTACTTGTATGTTAAGTGCTAAAAGGGTTTGACATGCTGAATTCATTGGTTAATGTGAAAGGTATTAATTAAAGGAAACTTTGATTAACTTTGATTAAACTAGACATAGACATTCTGTTTCATAGAGTGTTATGGGCCACATTTATTAGTCAAGGGTGAACATAATGGGGGCTTAGACATAAGGTACCCTTTTCTTAACCATGGTGAAAGTTACTGAAAGGCACACACACTAGTGCCCTGCGCTCAGGTGCCATGGCACTGACTGACAGCATTGAATCAACTTGGTGAAAATATAATGGATCTAAAATCCTAGTTGCTTTTCCTTTAATTTTCACTACATCACCTGTTTATTATTATTCTGTTTACTCATTAAATGCACAAAAACTTGATGTTTAATTTCTGTTTTTATTATGTACTCACTAACTTACTTGCTAATGGAAAAACTTGTGAAAGAACTTAATCAATCCTCGTAGGAACGATCTCACTTACACTTTATTACTTGTTGACTGTGTATACTTGCACAACTACAATTTTTAACAACAAATTTTTGGCGCCATTACCAGGGATTGAATTGGTTAAATCACATAGTTTTGAATTTAGTAGGTTTATTATTTGAGATATTCTAATCCTTTGGTGTTTGTATCAGCAGTAGGTGTCATTTAGCACATGTGCAAGTATACTGCACCAGAGTATCAGTTGGACCCTGAAATAGATAGCACATTCAAAAGATTGTTGAGGCAGAATCAAGGTTTTGCTGCATTGGGAGCTGCTGTAGCTATGGCAGCCACATGTCCATTTACTGAGGAATCAATTGCTGATGAGGATGAATAGGGTAGTGATCAAAATCAGTACCAGCACAGTAATCACAGCCAGTACCAAGCTATGGTGCTACAAGCTGACATCATAGGCATGGCCAATGATAGGGACAGGCCAATGAGGGATTATGTTGTTTTTGATCCCCAAACTATGCACACTGGCATAGTCAGGCTTGAAATCACAACAAATCATTTTGAATTCAAACCTATGATGTTTCAGATGCTGCAAACAATGGGCCAAGTTGGTGGTACACCACAAGAAGACCCTCATCTGCACTTGAAACAGTTTTTGGAGGTGTGTAGTAATTTCAAGGTTCCTGGCATAACTGATGATGCATTCAGATTGAGGCTATTCCTATATTCCTTGAAGGACAGAGCTAAGTCTTGATTGAATTCTTTGGAGCCTAACTCTGATACAGATTGGAATGGAATGGCAGAAAAATTCCTCACCAAATATTTCCCTCCAATCAAGAATGCTAGGATGAGAAATGAAATTTCATCTTTCAGGCAAAATGAAGATGAGTCATTATTTGAAGCTTGGTAAAGGTATAAGGAGCTGCTCAGAAAATTTCCTCATCATGGAATTCCAATTTGCATTCAAATGGAAACATTCTACAATGGTCTCTTAGCAAGAACCAGGGACATGCTTGATGCATCATCTGGTGGTGCTCTTTTGACTCAATCATATAATGATGCTTATGCTAAGATTGAGGCCATTGCTGCCAATAATTATCAGTAGCCTACAGCTAGATTAAGTGCAGCAAAGAAGGTTGCTGGAGTCCATGAAGTGAGTGAAATGACTGCCTTAACTGCTCAAGTGGCATCCATTGCCAATATGCTAAAAAGTATGAATACAACAAGTGCCTCCACAGCACCTGCTGCAGCATTTGCTACCTCTGTAGAAACAACACCTGCTCAAGCCAAGGCCATCTCTTGTGTGTTCTGTGGGGGATGCCATTTATATGAAGAATGCCCTAGCAATCCAGTGTCAGTAAACTATGTAGGGAATTTCAACAAAAACAATAATCCTTACTCTAACACCTATAACCCTGGGTGAAAAAATCACCCTAATTTTTCATGGAGTAACAACAATCCTGCAGCACCTGCTGCTGTGCCTGCAAAGCCCACATATCCCCCTGGTTTCCCTACTCAACCAGCTCAGAAAGCTGCATCACCTACTATAGATAACTCAATGGAAGCTATGCTGAAGGCTTTCATGAATGAAACTAAAGCACAATACCAAAGTCAGGGAGCTGCCATTAAAAACTTGGGGAATCAAATTGGGCAGATTGCAACTGCCATGAACCAGCGACCTAGTGGTTCCTTGCCTACCACAACTGAACCTGCCAAGCCAAAAGGGAATGAACAAATCAAAGCTATTTATTTTAGGAGTGGAACAAAACTCCCAGGTCCTTCCAGAAGACCTGAAGTCACCACTAGCCAGCCCTCAAAAGAAAAAGGAAAAGAACTTCAAATGCTAAAAACCAAAGAACAGAAGTCTGGTGCCATTCCAACACCAATTCATGTACCTGTTGAGAAACCTATACCAGCAGCTGCAAGCAACCAATTAACTTCTGAAGTTCCACCTCCACCATTTCCTCAAAGACTTAAGGAGGCTCATCAAGACAAACAATTTGACAAGTACCTTGAAGTGTTGAAGCAGTTACACATCAACATTCCTCTAGTTGATGCTTTGCAACAAATGCCAGATTACACCAAGTTTATGAAGGATGTTCTAACTAAGAAAAGGAGACTGGGGGAGTTTGAAACAGTTGCTATGACTCAAGAATGCAGCATGCTGATGCAAAGTAAGATTCCACAGAAGCTCAAAGATCCTAGTTGTTTTACAATTCCCTGCACTAATGGTGATACTTATTGTGGGAGAGCCTTATGTTACTTGGGGGCAAGCATTAATTTAATGCCCATGTCCATCTTCCCGCGGCTTGGGATTGGTAAAGCCAGGCCTACAACACTCACTCTGCAACTGGCAGACAGAACTTTGGCCTATCTAGAAGGGAAGATTGAAGATGTTCTTGTCAAAGTGGACAAATTAGTGTTCCCTGCTGATTTTATAATTCTGGATTTTGAAGCTGATGCTGAGGTGCCTATCATTTTAGGTAGGCCATTCCTTGCTACAGGGAAGACATTAATTGATGTGCAGAAATGTGAACTTACCATGAGAGTCAATGATCAAGAGATCAAGTTCAATGTTCTCAATGCCCTCAAGTATCCTGCAGAAAATGTTGAGGAATGTTCCTTTGTCAGAACCATTGATTCCTTGGTTCAGCATCAATTGTTGAGGGATCAAGATGTGTTAAAAGATGAATTGACTACCATTGATAGTGAGCTCGAGCAAGAGAAGAAATCAGTAAACAAAGAAGTTGTGAATCAATTGTGGGCCAGAAAATATGAATCATTGGAGCTCAATGATAAGAGTTTCAAAGCCAATGTACCTTCTGTGGAAAAGCCTCCTGATTTAGAATTGAAGATACTACCACCACATCTGAAGTATGCCTATTTAGGAGAAAATAACACTCTCCCTGTTATAATAGCTTCTGATTTAAGTGACCAGCAGGAAGAAGAATTGATTTCAGCCTTGAAGAAGCACAAGAAAGCTATAGGGTGGCAAATGGCTGACATAAAGGGCATAAGTCCTACTCTCTGTATGCATAGAATCTTCCTTGAGGAGAATTCCAAAAATAGTATTGAAGCATAGAGAAGGCTGAACCCTATGATGAAGGAGGTAGTTAAAAAGGAAATCATCAAATGGCTAGATGCAAGAATTATTTACCTAATCTCAGACAGTTCTTGGGTCAGCCCTGTCCAATGTGTACCAAAGAAGGAAGGAGTCACTGTGGTTGCCAATGAGAAAAATGAACTGATTCCAACTAGGACAGTTACTAGTTGGAGGGTTTGCATGGATTACAGAAAATTGAACAAGGCCATAAGAAAGGACCATTTCCCTTTGCCATTTATTGACCAAATGCTGGACAGGCTAGCAGGCTAACATTTCTACTGTTTTCTTGATGGTTATTCTGGTTACAACCAGATTGCCATAACACCAGAAGATTAAGAGAAGACAACTTTCACCTGCCTCTATGGCACCTTTGATTTTGGAAGGATGTCATTTGGCCTCTGTAATGCACCTACTACTTTTTAGAGGTGTATGATGGTAATTTTCTCTAATTACATTGAGAAAACAATGGAGATATTCATGGATGATTTTAGTGTATTTGGAGAGACTTTTCAAGCCTGCTTGATCAACTTAGAGCAGGTGCTGGATAGGTGTGAAGAAACAAATCTAGTGCTGAATTGGGAGAAGTACCATTTCATGGTGCAGGAAGGCATTGTTCTTGGATATAAAATTTCCAAGAAAGGCATTGAGGTAGATAAAGCAAAGATTGAAATGACAGAAAAGCTGCCACCTCCCACTACTGTCAAGGGAATCAGAAGTTTCCTTGGCCATGCAGGGTTCTACAGAAGATTTATCAAGGATTTTTCTAAGATATCCAAGCCTCTTTGCCAACTATTGCAGCATGATACTGCATTTGAATTTGATGATCAGTGTCTTAAAGCCTTTGAGAAATTAAAGACTGCTCTAGTCACTACACCAGTCATTGTTGCTCCAGACTGGGAGAAACCATTTGAGTTAATGTGTGATGCAAGTGACTATGCTATTGGAGCAGTCCTTGGACAAAGACATAACAAAGTTTTCCACTCGATTTACTATGCAAGCAAGACCTTTGTTGATGCCCAATTGAACTACACTACTACTGGGAAAGAGTTGCTGACAGCAGTGTTTGCTTTTGACAAGTTCAGATCATATTTGCTAGGAAACAAGGTGATAGTCTACACAGATCACTCAGCAATTAAGTATCTAATTGCTAAGAAAGATGCCAAACCAAGATTGATTAGATGGGTGCTCCTCTTGCAAGAATTTGATCTGGAGATAAGAGATAAAAAAGGAGTGGAAAACTAAGTAGCAGATCATTTATCAAGAATTACAGGAGAAGGAATTGTTGCTGCATAACTAGTAGTGACTGAAACATTCCCTGATGAGCAGTTACTTGCAATTACAGGTGTCAAATCTGATGCTGTGGCACCTAGGTATGCTGACATTGTGAATTTCTTGGTCAGTAAAGTGATACCCTCTGAGCTGAATTCTCAGCAAAAGTGGAAATTCTTCAAGGAAGTCAAGGAATTTTACTGAGATGAGCCCTTCCTCTACAAAAGGTGCTCTGATAACTTACTTAGAAGGTGTGCAGCAGAAGAAGAAATTGACAGCATTTTACAGCATTGCCACTCAGCACCATGTGGAGGACATTTTGGAGGGATGAGAACAGCAGCCAAGGTACTGCAAACTGGGTATTATTGGTCTTCTTTGTTCAAGGATTCCCATGAATTTGTGAAGCATTGTGATAGATGCCAGAGGGTTGGAAACATTTCAAGCAAACAAGATATGCCCCTAAAAAATATTCTTGAGGTTGAATTATTTGATTTGGGGCATGGATTTCATGGGACCTTTCCCTCAATCCTTTAGCAATCTCTACATTTTGGTGGCTGTGGACTATGTTTCTAAATGGATAGAGACAGTGTCCTTGCCTACAAATGATGCTAAAGCAGTTAGCAAGTTCCTTCAAAGGAACATTTTCACAAGATTTGGGACTCCAAGAGCCATAACAAGTGATGAAGGCACTCATTTTTGTAACAAGCTTATTGAGAAGCTACTGCTGAAATATGGAGTCAAGCATAAGATAGCCACTGCCTACCATCCACAAACAAGTGGTCAGGCTGAATTATCTAACAAGGAGATTAAAAGAATCCTAGAAAAAATGGTGAATCCCTCTAGGAAGGATTGGTCTCTCCACCTTGATGATGCACTTTGGGCCTATAGAAAAGCCTACAAGACACCTTTAGGCATGTCTCCATACAGACTAACCTTTGGAAAAGCCTGCCACTTGCCCATAGAGCTGCAACATAAAGCTTTTTGGGTTGTGAAAAAGCTAAATTTTAACTTGCAAGTTGTTGGAGCAGCTAGAATGTTGCAGCTGAATGAACTTGAAGAGCATAAGAACTTTGCCTATGAAAATACAGAACTGTATAAGGCTAAAACAAAGGAGTGGCATGACAGAAAAATTTAGATAAGGGAGTTAGTTGAAGGCTCCCAAGTGCTGCTATACAACTCTAGATTGAAACTCTTTCCTGGCAAACTGAAGTCCAGGTGGTCTGGACCCTTCAAGTTGATCAAGTTGTATATTTATGGAGCAGTGGACCTGCTGGATGAGGCCACTGGCTCAACATTCAAGGTTAATGGCCAGAGAGTTAAGCAGTACTAGGGTGACCCTGTGGCAAGAACAAGGGTCACCACTGATTTACAAGATATTTAGAGTGAAAAAGAAGTCAGGCTGAGGACTTTTCTAAACCAAGCGCTACTGGGAGGCAACCCAGATTTCTTTAACCTTGTTCTAAGTTGTGTTTTCAGGAATAAAATGGATCCTTGGAACTAAAATGCTGCTCTGAAGTGGTGGTGGCTAGTGTTAATTATTTTGAGTGCTCTGTGTCTTGGTGCCATGGCACCACGGGTGCACCTGTTAAGGGGTAAGAATTCAAAGAAGAATTTATTAAGGGATCAGGTTCGCAGTGGGTTCCAAGGGCACTCCACCGAGGTTTTAATTGAGTTGGCACATCACAAGTGCACTTTTGGTGCATGGCCTATTGGCAAACTGCCACATAATCACACCACATCTTCTCATAACTGAGTTGGTAAATCTCTCTCTCGTCCCAATTAATTTCTCAATGGGTAGAATTAAATACCCAACCTCTTCCATTTCAAACATTCCCCACCCACTTCCTTAGCCAACCCACGACCTCCATAACCGCCCACAACCTTCCCCACTCACCTCACACTGCGCATATTCATGCACAGAAGTAACTACCCTTTCCCTTAGTTTTTAACCCCAAATCTCACCCCATAATCGCACTCCCTGAATTTGTGGAAACCTTGCAAACTCCGATTAAAAAACCATAGATACCCAAACCGTAGCCCGTTGGAAACAACTCCTAATAGCCATGAGAACCAAACGTGTAGGTGTGAAAAGCAAGTCTAAGGTGCCAAATTTGGCACCTGAAGATCGATTCTTTAATGAAGCCACGCAACAGAGGTATGAAGATTGTATGAAGAACAGGCCTCTGCACCCCGAAAGGGGTTTTGACCTTCAAAGGATCTCCTTTGACATTTTGTTGATGATTGAGCAATATAAGTGGGAAACCTTTTGTTCTCATCCCAAAAGCCCTGTAACTACTATTGTTAGGGAATTCTATGTTGGAATCCCTACTCATGAAGAAGGAGAGGTTGAGCCAACTTATTCCAATATTAGAGGGTTCAAGGTCTCCTTTGTTGCTGAGGAAATTAACGAGCATTTCTCCTTGCCTTTGAAGGGTGATGTGTTTGAGAAGAGGATGAAAACAGTGAAGGAGAAGCAAATGGATGTAATTAGGAGGCAGTTGATTGTGGAAGGAACAAAATGGGAGAAGAGAAAAGGAGAAGATTATAGAAAGAGGAATAACCTGATTCCCCCTGCCAAAACATGGTACAACATTATTTCCACAAGTTTGCTTCCCACTACTCCTAATCAAACCATTGATAAGGATCACATTGTGCTCCTACATCACATATTGGAAGGAAAGCAAATTGATGTGGGAAGGCTTATTCACAGAGAGATTTTGGATTGTGCCAAGAGGACTAAGGGAAGTTTGTTTTTCCCTTGTCTGATCAATGAATTTTGCAAGACAAAAGGGGTGACAATTTTTGGAGGAGAAGAAACTTGGCCGGCACCTAAACCATGGGACTCCACTGGCTTAACTGCTCATGCCATCCCTGCTGAGGAATGTTCCATGACCCAAATTCTGAACCAGATATTGGAAAGCCAGCAGGCATATTGGAAATTTGCTCAGGAGCAGTATATTTGGTAGAAGAGCCTCTTTAGCCTTAATTTTTAGGTGAAACTCCTTATCCCACTCCCTGAATTTCCAGAGTGGATTCTGGGAAATCAGGAGGCTGCAAAAGAGCATGGTCGTACGGCTGGGCCTAGTAGGGTTGTGAAGAACAAAAAGAAGGTTACTAAAAAGAATAAGGAGCCAGCGGTTGACCCTGAGGAAATTCCACAAGAAGAGGGTGTGACTCAGCCTGAAGGGCCAGTGCTTAGTACTGAGGGTGTTGTTGCTGAGAGAGAGAATACTATAGAGAGAGTGAGAGAGAAAGAATACTCAGCATGAAGGGCCAGTGCCTAGCACTCCTTTTATTATCAGGTATACTATAGAGAGAGAGAATAAAATTAGGTACTAATTAATGGAGTGACTATACTTAGTTAACAAATATTTTTTGATATAAACTTAATTAGTTAATAAATTTTATTTCATTGGACAAAAAAATATTATATGTTTCAAATTGTTATATTTGTTATTATTAACAAAAAAATTGATCTCTCTAACTTTTACGGATAAGTCACATTAATAACACAAAACCATATTGAAATTCTGATTTATGTTATGTTTACAGAAAATATAACAATATGGAAAATAATGGTAATCGACAATCAATGGAACATCAGCGGGAAAGAAGGAGTCAAAATGCTAGAGATAGAAGACAAAGAGTGACCATAGAGCAAAGGCAACAAGAATTATCTAGAAGACGAGCAAATTATAAACAAAGGAAACAAAAAGAAAAACAAGTGCAAACATCAAGTACTACAAGTACTTCATCAAGGTTACAATTTCAAGATTTAACAAATTACCATGACAATGAAGCATGACCAAGTTCTAGGCATATGAATAACATTGCACTTGGTTAGTGATATAAATTTTATTTTTTTAATAAATTACAATTTTTCAAATTTCTTTGTTTTCCATTTAATTATTAACCTTTTTGTTTAATTAAACTTACAGATAGTGCTTTTGCATCATCAAGTTTTCAAGGAGCTCATGATAATGAAGCAGAGCCGAGTACAAGACATAATAATAAAATGGATCTTGGTAAGTCAAAAATTTCACCACAACCTATCATATATTCACTCATAAATTATTACAGAGTCATAGTCACTTATCCTTTCATTTTTATATACTTAATTTAGGCATATTAATTAATATATGTTGGTGTTAAGTATTAGGCACATTAGTAGCATTGCACATGGTTGATAGATATTAAAATTATTTTTAAAAAAATTAAATGAATTGAAATTTGACAATTTTCTTTTTTAGTATATGTACACATACACAATTGATTGTTTATCATTTCATTATTAATCTTTTTGTCTATTTAAACTTGCAGATCATACTTTTACATCGTTATCTACTCATGGAACCAATGATAATGAAGTTGGACCAATGGAAAGGCATAATAATGAAACTCATCCTGGTAAGTTAAATACTTTTAAAATAACATTGTATAGTCAGACATAAATGATTATAGTCATATTTGCTAAATTCTTTAATTGTTAATCTCAAAAAAATCAGTAATTGTTAGTGTTTACAAATATCCATATAGCGAAAAGACATACACATTGCCATGCAAAATAAAAATTCATTTAGTTCTGTTGGCAGTTACACGAGGTATAACTTTTTATTTAACGTATAAATGCGATGCAATTTCCCATCAAGATATAATAGTGCTAGAAATTTTCGTAATAATTCAAGAATGGACAAATCCCATTGCATCCTCCAAGTACATGTAGTCACTACAATGCACGATTGTTTTACCATGAATCACGTGACATGTGTTGCACTGGTGGGAAGGTATCATTTCCATAAGTCAATGGTCCTCAAGGGTTGCTAGAACTATTTTTAGACTGTTCAAATGAGGGAAGACATTTTAGGAAACATATTATACGTTACAATCATGTGCTTTCATTCACGTCACTTAGTGTTCATATTGATGAAAATGTGCTCGAAACTGGATGTGGTATATATATATATCGTGCTCAAGGATCAATATATCACAACATAGGAGGATTCTATCCAAATGACGGTTCAAGGCCACATTTCTAGCAATTATACATTTATGATACAGATCCTGAGTTGCAAAACAGAATGTTGGAAAATCCCCAGCTTCATCAAACCATAGTTTATAAATTGCAACAAGTACTACATCGATACAATCGCTATGTTCATGTATTTAGACAACTCACACAGCGTCCAGATGTTCAAAAATGTAGTCTCCTTATTAAAGAGCGTCCTGCAAATCAACCACAATATAATCTCCCAATTTCTTCACCAGTTGTAGCAATTATTCTCGGTGGAGAAGCAGAATCAATGGGGTGTGGAAGGGATATCAATGTAATAAGTCATGCTGGAAATATAATGAAGATTCAAGAAATCGTGGGATATTATGTTCTCCTACAATATCCACTGTTGTTACCTTTTGGGATACATGGATGAGACCTTAACACGAAAAATGATGACGACCAAAAGATATCATGTCGAGAATATTACAGCTACATGCTACAGGGGCATTACTACAATTTCAAGGATACATTTGTCAAAACATTAATAGATAGCACTAAGTCATGGTTCAATTAATTGTAGATTCGTCCCAATGATCAATCAATAATATTAAAAGCAGGTCGTCTATTTGAACAATATGTTGTGGACAACTATGTGAAGATTGAATCTGGGAGATTAAGGTGGATTCGAACACATCAAAGTGATGTTCGGGCTAAAATGTACCAAAGCCTTGAAGATGCTTTGCATGCAGGAGAAACCACTACAGGTATTCATTGTAACATACCAATTTAAATACAAAATAATTATATATCAACTATTAATACCAAATTTTTCATTCTAATTTTGTGTCGTAGAAAATGTCGGACAAAGAACAATATTGCCATCGTCATTTATTGGTAGTCAACGAGACATGAAACAGTGTTATGAAGATGGCATGGCTATTGTGCTTAATGATGGTAAGCCTGGTATCTTCCTTACAATGACATGTAATCCTAATTGGAGAGAGATATTGTCGGAACTTGGTCCTTTTCAAAACCAACATGATCATCTAGACTTGCTGACAAGAATCTTTTGAGCCAAATTTGAGCAATTGAAGGATGATATCATTAACAAAAGGGTCCTAGGAAAGGTTAAAAGTTACATGTATGTCACTAAATTGAGGATTACCACATGTGCATATGCTACTGGTCTTAGATAGTAATGACAAATTACGGGACCCGGAAGAGTATGAGAGCGTGGTCAGGGCAAAAATACCACAAATTGAAGATGAACCAAAGTTATGCGAAGCAGTACTAAAGCACATGAATCATGGACCTCGCGGGACACTTAATCCAAAGTGTCTATGTATGAAGAATGGTCAATGTAAAAAGATGTTTCCAAAGGATTTCTCACAAGAGACGTGTCAAGGTAATGACTCTTATCCAAAGTATAGAAGACGCATTACTGAGCCGGTATCTCTAAATTGAAATGTCACTGTTGATAATAGATGGGTGGTTCCTTATAATCCTTGGTTGTTGTTAAAGTTTGACTGTCACATAAATGTTGAAGTATGCAGCAACATCAAGAGTATTTAATATTTGTACAAGTATGTCTACAAAGGCCCTGATCGAGTTGCGATGGAGGTTCACAGAGGATCAAGTATAGATGTGGTTCAACAATATGTTGATGCAAGATGGATTTGTGCTCGCGAGGCCTTACGGAAAATATTTAGATTTACACTTTACTGATTATATTCCTG
This sequence comes from Calophaca sinica, assembly GCA_037113605.1. Lineage (NCBI taxonomy): Eukaryota > Viridiplantae > Streptophyta > Magnoliopsida > Fabales > Fabaceae > Calophaca > Calophaca sinica. Next base: position 99,806,430 of record CM073735.1, on the reverse strand, counting down.
TGTTGAAAGATTGCAAATCCAGTTACCATATCACCATCAAGTGCGATTCTCTATACATCAAAGAATCTCAGAGGTACTAAATAATGACCATAACTCCAAAACCTTGCTTACACAATTCTTTACCCTAAACCAAAGCGATCCAGAATCGAGAAGTTATTTGTACAGAGAGATTCCAGAGCATTACTATTGGAACAGGGGGGACTAAAGAATGGAATCGAAGAAGGTCAAAAAAGAAAGTTATCGGTCGGATCTACACAGTATCTCCTTCAGAAGGAGAGAAATTTTACTTATGTGTTTTGTTATCTCATTTAAGAGGTCCAACCAATTGGAAATACCTACTTATAGTAAATGGCATATGTTACCCACATTCAAAAAAGCAGCTGACCATCGGGACTTATTAGAGAGTGACAACAGTATTCGCGAATGCTTAGTTAAAGCATCCAGTCTACGAACGTCATATGCCTAAGGAGGTTGTTTATGACTATATTAATTTTTTGTGAACCAACTGATGTTAGATGCCTCTGGAATGAGTTTTATAACTACATGGTAGAAGTTATCCTTCGACAAGCATTGCAATGGGATCAAGCTTGACTAATATGCTATTAAGGGATTTGAATGATCTTCTGATTCAACATGGAAAACACATTACAAATTATGATTTGCCAACATTAACATTGTAGACAACTTGAAATAATCCAGTGCCAAGAGTTATACAAGAAGAACTTTTTGTGCAAATTCCCAATGAAGATATGCAATCTATGGAGAAATTGAATACTGACCAATTGACTGCATTCAATGCAATTATGAGTGTTATTGAGCAAAAGCAGAGTCGAGTTTTTTTTCTTGGATGGGCCACGAGAAATGGGCAAAACATTCTTTTATCGCCCTTTAATCGCATATTTGAGAAATAAAGGTCATAATGTCTTAGCAACTGCCTTATCTGGTATAGCAGCAACACTATTACTTGGTGGTAGAACTGCACACTCTCGATTTAAGATACCTATCAGTATAGAGCCATGCTCCTTCTGCTCCATAAGTAAACAATCTGATCTTGCAAAGCTAATTAGAGAGACAACAACAATCATTTAGTATGAAACACCCATGACAAACAGGTATGCTTTGGAAGCACTAGACCGTACATTAAAGGATATTCTAGATTGTGATGCTCCATTTGGTGGGAAGGTGATGGTAATGGGAGGGGATTTTTGTCAAGTACTTCCTGTTATTTAAAAAGGTACTAAGGCACAAATGATATCTGCATCCATTGTCAAGTCTCATATATGGGCTAGCAAAGAGGTCTTACATTTGCGCCAAAATATGCGATCATTGCAAGATCATGATTTTGCGAAATTTCTTATGTCCATTGGTGATGGTGTTGAACCTACTAAACATGATGATATGGTAATGATCCCCCGACAAACTGCAATACCATGGGAAGGAGAAGGTTCGATAAAAATGTCATACAACAAACATTTCCTCAGTTAGAATCGCAAGGATGAGATGCATCTTATATGGTAGAAAGAGCCATACTTAACCCAAGAAATGATGTTGTTGAGAAATTTAACAACATGATTATCACTCAAATCCTTGGAGAAGAGCATAATTTGTTATCATTTGACGAGGTCAAAGGGGACACACACAACTTATATCAACAGGAATACTTACGCTCCATTGCTCCAGGTGGTTTGCCACCACATATTCTAAAGGTTAAAAAAAAGGAGCATTCTTGATGTTATTGCGAAACATAGAGACAAGGTTGTTGTGTCGCGGTTTTTTTATGAATATGCTTGTTGTGGAAATCCTCACAGGCAACAATGCTGGAAAAAGAGATTTCTTGCCCAGAATTAAACTTAAGACCATTGAGAATGCAGAACTTCCCTTTGTGCTTATTAGGAAAGAATTTCCCGCGAGACTAAGTTTTGCAATAACAATAAATAAGTCACAAGGACAGACCATTTCTAATGTTGGAATTTATCTTCCACGACATGTTTTCAGCCATGGTCAATTATATGTTGCTTTGTCAAGAGGTGTTTCTCATGCTGCCAAAAAAGTCATAATTAAAGACGAAAAAATTTAAGGGGAAGGTGAGAACTTCATTAGAAATGTTGTTTATAAAGATATTTTATTATCTCAAACTCAGGTATTGTCCTTTTACTTTTAAATTTTATCATCTCTTTTATACATTAACCATATTACACTACCTAAATTACTCAGTACTATATTAAAAGACAACAATCAAATATTTTCATCTCATATAATATGACATTCATAGACTGGATGCTTCAACTAAGCATTCGCAAATACTATTGTCACTCTCTAATAAACCCCGATGCTCAGCTGCTTTTTTGAATGTGGGGTAACATATGCCATTTACTGTAAGTAGGTATTCCCAACTGGTTAAACCTCTTAAATAAGATAGGCTAAATTATAAAATTGGTCCTTTATGTTTATTTTAGGTTTCAATTTGGTCCTCTATGTTTTATTTGTTTCGTTTTGGTCCCTTACGTTTTAAAAGTTACAACAGGTTGGTCCTTTCCGTCACTAAAAGCCAATTGTCCGTAGCTAAAAGCCAAATAACATTTTGGAAAATGGACTTCTAGCTACGGACAATTGACTTTTAGTGACGGAAAGGAGCAAATTGAAAACTAAAATAAAACGTAGAGAACCAAAACGAAACGAATAAAACATAGAGGACCAAATTAAAACCTAAAATAAACTTAGAGGATCAATTTTGTAATTTAGCCAATAAGATAACAAAATATGCAAGTAAAATTCCTCTCCTTTTGAAAGAGATATTGTGTAGATTCGATCAATAACTTTCTTTTTTGACCTTCTTTGGTTCCATTCCTTAGTCCCCATGTTCCAACAGTAATGCTCTGGATTCTCTCTGTACAAATAACTTCTAGATTTTGGATCTCTTTGGTTTAGGTAAAGAATTGTGTGAGCATGGTTTTGGAGTTATGGTTATTATTTAGTACGTCTGAGTTTCTTTGATGTATAGAGAATCACACTTGATGGTGATGTGGTAAATGGATTTGCAATCTTTCAACACAGGAATATAATCAGTAAAGTGTAAATCTAAATATTTTTCATAAGGCCTCGGGAGCACAAATCCATCTTGCATCAACATATTGTTGAACCTCATCTATACTTGATCCTCTGTGAACCTCCATCGCAACTATTGTAGACATACTTGTGCAAATATTTAATACTCTTGATGCTGCTGCATACTTCAACATTTATGTGACAGTCATACTTTAACAACAACCAATGATTCCTATTATCAACAGTGACATTTCAATTTAGAGATACCAGCTCAGTAATGCGTCATCTATACTTTGGATAAGAGTCATTACCTTGACACGTCTCTTGTGAGAAATCCTTTGGAAACATCTTTTTACATTAACCATTCTTCATACATGGACACTTTGGATTAAGTGTCCCGCGAGGTCCATGAGTCATGTGCTTTAGTACTGCTTCGCGTAACTTTGGTTCATCTTCAATTTGTGGTATTTCTGCCCTGACCACACTATCATTCTCTTCAGGGTCCCGTAATTTGTCATTAATGTCTAAGACCAGTACCATATGCACATGTGGTAATCCTCGTTTCCGAAATTCAGTGACATATATGTAACTTTTAACCTTTCCTAGGACCCCTTTGTTAATAATATCATCCTTCAATTGCTCAAATTTGGCTCGAAAGATTCTTATCAGCAAGTCTGGACGTCATGTGGGTTTTGAAAAGGACCATGTTCCAACGATATCTCACTCCAATTAGGATTACATGTCATTGTAAGGAAGATATCAGGCTTACCATCATTAAGCACAATAGCCATGCCATCTTCATAATGCTGCTTCATGTCTCGTTGACTACAAATAAATGACGATGACAATATAGTTCTTTGTCCGACATTTTCTACGACACAAAATAAGAATGAAAAATTTGGTATTAATAGTTGATATATAATTATTTTGTATTTAAATTGGTATGTTACAATGAATATCTGTAGTGGTTTCTCCTGCATGCAAAGCATCTTCAAGGCTTTGGTACATTTTAGCCCGAACATCACTTTGATGTGTTCGAATCCACCTTAATCTCCCCGATTCAATCTTCACATAGTTGTCCACAACATATTGTTCAAATAGACGACCCACTTTTAATATTATTGATTGATCATTGGGACGAATCTACAATTAATTAAACCATGACTTAGTACTATCTATTAATGTTTTGACAAATGTATCCTTGAAATTGTAGTAATGGACCTGTAGTCTGTAGCTGTAATATTCTCAACATGACATCTTTTGACCGTCATCATTTTTTGTGTTAATGTCCCATCCATGTGTCCCAAAAGGTAACAACAGTGGAATTGTAGGGGATCATAATATCTCACGGTTTCTTGAATCTTCATTAGATTTCCAGAATGACTTATCACATTGATATCCCTTCCGCACGCCATTGATTATGCTTCTCCACCGACAATAATTGCTGCAACTTGTGAAGCAAATTGAGAGATTATATTGTGGCTAATTTGCGGGACGCTCTTGAATAAGGAGACTACATTCTTGAACGTCTGGACGCTGTGCGAGTTGTTTAAATATATCCCTAGAGTTCCGTTAACTAATTGAAGGTACGATCGCCACACAATTAATTAGCTGAGTAAAGAATGATCAGTTCTTATGGAATAAATTCACTAGGAATAGTTTAATCATAGAAGAGATTAAGTACTAATATTATAAATTATTTAATGATCACAGATACGACATTAGATCTCCCACCACCTCAGTGACGGGGTTTTATTCCACTATTAAGTGGAAGTAAATAATAAACTAAATATTGTTGTCTGCAAAGTCAATTAGCCGTGGATCGGCTAACTTTCACAACGATGATTCCCTTTTCTTCAAGCGATTACGCCAAGGAAGGAACTCTGTTCCTTAGCTATGGGTCCCTTAACTCACTCTAGAAAGGTTTAAGTCGGTGAACTAAGATAAAAACTGGGACGCAAAGGTAAACATAAACTGCGAATAAAAGCTTTGAGCGAAAAAATATAAGTTATTTGATTGATCGATTCTTCAAAATGTATTTTCAACTGGGTATTTATAGTAGCAACTAAGAACTATCCCTATCTACCACGTTCAGTTGGCTAACACTGATACATTCCTAGTTGGCAGTTATTCGGCTGAGTCGTGCCATGCTCCACTAACCACGATCCTAAAAACTAGGCGCATTAGTGCATTGTGGCCACGTCCCTTCAACCAACGGTCCTCTATGTGCAAAGATCTCCTCAGATTCCCTCGCTCAGCTCCTAAAACCATGGGGAACAATCTTAATCAGTTTTTTCTTGGATATTTAATTAATTCAAAATTACTCCCACGTCACTCGACTCGTGGAGCAAGAATCTGATCCCATACGTGACTCCATGCTATCCCCATGGGCCTGAATATCTTCCTTGAAGCCCAATCACCCAAGGCCCATGTATAGCTTCGGTTTCACCTTTCGAACCTATCGGTGACCACGCCCGTATCATTGGTAGGAACATCGGCTGATGAGCAATCGGCTATTTGATCTATTCGACTGGGACTAGCTTCGGCTGGTTCTGATGAATATTTTGGGTGTAAACAATTGCCCCCCTACGCTGTCTCAGCCGTAACATCCTAGGTTTAGGCTGGGGCGGCGTAATGATTCAAGTTAAATCACCCTTTTAAATCATAAATGTGAGGTCATCCATTAACAACAACTTTTTGAATCATGTAACGGCTAATCCTCATCCATCCGATTTATTCGCCTTTAAATCCCACTATCAGTGATTTACTTTTCCTTTAAATACTCATCAGTCGAATTACCTCTTACGCTTACTTTCAGCCCTAACTCCTGTAGCTTTCACCATCTCCAACCTCTTCATCTTTCACCTAGCAATCAGGCCCACCATGTCTTCTGCTTCTGATTCTCAAAACCAATCTCACGCGTATGATGGCGAACAATCTTCTTCCTCTTCCATGAACCTTGACCGCTCGCTTAGCCCTCCTGAGGCTCCCGACTGGGTCTCCAATCTCCTTATTCGAGATTCGTGGCTCTCTTTCATTGGCTCCTTCCACTCCGATATGGGTGAAGGCGGTCTTCTTGATGGAGTATATGGCCCCTCTCTCAGACGCATTGCCCATTTCCTGCGACTGGTTTACCACCAGGTCCAAACCTACTGATCTTCGTTCATGGCCTCGTTTGTCTCAGCCCTACCTCGATTGGGTGGATCGGCTAAAGGCTGTGAAGTCCGATAAGTGGAAACAATGGGGTCTCTATGATATAATCATGCTGTCAACCAAGGACATCCCCCTTAACCTAGAGCTGCTTTATGGCTTCTTCGGCTACTGGAGCATTGCCACAAACACCTTCACTTTCCCCTGGGGTATGGTTTCCCCCACTCTTCTGGACGTGGCGGCTATTTTGGGGCTCCCGATCACAGGCGATGACGTCCTTTCCCATTATTCCTTCCAGGTTCCTGAACTAGGGTTCCACTTTTCCAAACACACCTCCGGATACTCCAATTTCATTGCCAATAATGCCAAGTCCAGAGGGTCTGTGTCTGATGCAGAACACAACGCATTCCTTCTGTACTGGTTCAGCAAGTACTTTCTCTGTTCCAGTTCCATTGTCGTGGTTCAAGAGTTACAGCTTTATGTAGCTCTTGTGAACTCTGATGGCAACTTTTCTTGGGGAACCCTTTTCCTCTCATACCTCTATCGCTGCCTGTTCACCATTATGGATCAGCTACAAAGGGGTGAAGATATCAGGAACGTTCAGGGCCCACTCTGGTTTTTACAACTCTGGATAATGCTCTATTTTCCAGAGTTTATCGACTCGCGCTTCAACCCTAGCGTTCTTCCCCGGGATGCAGGTGTATTGGGTACCCATTTGGTGCTCACTCCTTGTGAGCCTTCTTATGCTTTTACTGTGGCCACCAAGCTCTTTGGTCTGACCCGGATAGCTGCTGATTGGTGCCCTGTCCTGGAGAAAGGTATTGGGCCTTTCTGGATCTTCTCCACTAATGACCCTCTCCCAGTCGATCAGCAGAACCAATTGGAGCTTAACTGGAGCTCAGTCTTGACCTCTCGTGACTTGCTTTGTGGTCTTAAACCCACCTCACGAAACAACAAGTCGTCGGCTGAGTTCTACTTTCCAAACTGCGTGGCAAGGCAGTTCGGGTTGTTACAGCACATTCCTTTGCCATACGACTCTATGGTAGTGGAGCCTGGTCGACCGCCTTTAGCGCCACCGATGTGATGGAGGTGGTTTCTACCAACTTCAAAAGATCCAGGCCTTCCACTTCCTCCCCTTCACTCCCGTGACGGGTGCGACTTCCGCTTTTGCCACTTGGTGGCCATCAGTGAAAGACAGGCTGTTCCCTGATCGGCTGGATAGATATGCAACCCGGTTAATCCTCACTGATGTAGCCGAGGCGATGAGGCCGTCGAGCCAACCCAAAAGCACTCCTGTTAAGACCAAGCCCCGGGTCCAAACCCAAGTCCAGAAACGGTCTTCTACCAGGATGAAGACCTCAGTACTTCAGCCAAGTAAGTGCCCCTATATTCGGCTCTTTACAGTTCTTGCTTTTAGACTCAAAGTAATTTCTTACTTTTCTTGTCTTATGGCAGCCACAACCACTACTCCACAATTCATTGTCGTTGAAGACGACCCTGTTACTCCTCCCGCCAAGAAAAGAACAAGGACCCCTGGCATCGTAATAGAAGAACCTGCCGAGGTTCAGGCCAAGCTCAAAGAGAGAACACATTCGGCTAGCAAAGGCAAACAGCCGAAGGTAAAGGTACATAACTTGTCCTTATCCCCCTTTTCCTTAATATCCTTTGTTAGCCTGAATCTAACCACCTTTCTTTCAGAAGCCGCGTGTGGAGATTCCTACCTCCTTTGTTCAAGAGTTTGCCGAGGGCACTAGCTCTCAATTTCCTCCACCGGTACAACCGATTTCTTATCCTTTCAACATATATTACTTGTTTACTGTAACGACCCGTTTCCGGACCGCTACCGAGCTACACTAAACCTGTATGCGATGCGTTTTAAATATGAACTCTTGTGCCTGGTATGAGAAATGCGGTATTTTTTTTTTTAAATAAGAAGAATGATTCCAGACACGCACTGCAGTCATTACGACTTTTCAAGCATGGTGCAACTAAGACACAAGACTTAATTCCTAAATAAAACATACAGCATAACATATAAATATACAAGTCGCAATCCTAGCGTATGCCAAATACTGACTAGTGAATGTACAAAGAAATACCCCTAGGGTATGACGCCCTTCACGAGAACAATCATACCCTGGGTACTTCCGGCAGACACCACGCAGGGTCGCTCAAAAGTAAACCACCAGCCTACCCCGAGCTCAAAATAATAATCGCCTGACCGGGTCACGACATACTATTCCAAAAGAGACACAACTACCATCCATAAGATATATATACTTGATTATCAAAAAGGAAATATCACACAACAGTCAACTATTCGCAACACACTACAGCCATCACGACAAATAGAAGTCATCGCTCGGATCCTCGAAGAGTTCCTTCGCCGCCATTATTTGTCGGGTCCCTCGCATTCTTGCCACCACAGGTAACCATCATTGATTGAAGGCACCACGGAAAGGTCAACTTCTCAACAAATCAAGATAATCAAGGCATAAAGAAATAAGCCAAACAACAATGTATAACATTCACCAAACGTGACTCAACCATCTCACTCTAAACTCGACTCAACTCGCTATCCATTTTCTCTCGACTCGACAATTATTCCTAATGCACACGCTGCATCGTATCTTTGGAAAGTCCAGTAAAGCCTTGGGATCTTCGCTCTCCCTAGGACGATCAACTCAGTCCCATAGCGTGGCGGCGCTTAGAAGTCCCCATAAACGGAAAAAGGGGACCTAGCACCCTCTCGCTTATCCGGTCGCAACTTCAAACGCCAACAACTCGCTAAGCTCTCTCACTCAATGAACAATTAAGCATACGATATTCAAAGAGTTATACGCAAGATATTCAACCGCATGTCAAATAAAAAGCCAGGCTCAACATGAAGAAACGCAATTCAATCATTTAAGCAATAAAAACACCCTGCATGAAGAAACGCAATTCAACAGCAACACGCAATTCGCAGCATATATTCAATCTCATATCAAATAATGCATAACTCAATCATATCACAACATTACATACTTGACACGTAAATCAAGGAATCCATCCCTCTGCAACTCAATGGAATTAACAGAGAGGTACAAACAAGTGGGGGGTTGGGTTCAGCAGACCAACCACAAAGTTTTCACCCACGAATGACTCGGAATATGTTCGACCGCACGACAACAAAACGAAGGGGTTCGAGACCCTAACTTCGAACTCGTAGAGTTCTCAGACTTCTTCGTATTTAAATAAAGCAATTTAAATAACAAACAATAGCTTAAGCATATCCAAAGTTGTCCTTACACAGGGACATAAAAAAATAAAGCTTCAATAATGTCTAAGAGTTGCCCTTACCGCTCGTCGCCACTAACGTCGCTCCAACGTCTTCGAATCCGCTCCGCTCGGTCTCCGGTACGTCGATTCCTATCACCACGGTAAATTAAGTAATTCTAGAACAACTACGCTCACTAACCCATTATCCTGACCAAACACTTTTTAAGGACAATGCACATACTCATCAAGGGAATTAACCAAGTTAATCAACCTAACACATTTCTTCTAAAGACTCCTTAGGCTTCACGGCCTCAACCCATTTTTTTCCACTAGTTTGCAAAATCTATCTTCCATAAATTAGATCATTTTAAAACCATTTTCAACATATTACAAGCATATTTACACATAGCATTTTCTACTTCACCCACAAATCATAACATAACTCAACTAAGTTTCATAATTTGTTTTCCAAGCCATTTTCAAATCATTTAGACAATTACCCAAAACCATACATAGTTAAGGCATAACTAAAAACAAATCAAAACAAAAGTTTCTAAAATTTCTTTTCCAAAAGTTTAAAGAATCACCAAATTAATAATCACTTCTAGTCCTCCATAAACCCGTTTTTTCATAAACTATAACCTTGAAACACACCAACTCATGCATGCAAGTTCTAAAAATCTTAAAATTACTTCTAATCATTTAAAACCAACTAACATGAAATTAAACACCCTAGCCACAAACGTACATGGTTCAAGAATAGAAACTATATTTAAATTAGCATGTCAAGCCTAGGTAATTTAAACTACACATGGAAACTAACACCAAAACAATATCTAATGACACTTACAACATTTAATTGATTGATTCATATGAAAAATCACATAATCCCTTCCCTTGGATCATTGACCTAAGGTTTGAGAAAATTGGGAATAATTGTTCATCTTTTCCATAATCATAATCAAACAATATATGAGGCATAAAACAAGAAATAAGCAAGGAAATCAAGGAAAAGAGAAAAAAAATAAAATAGAGATAGATGAAGAAGAGAGGGGCTACGACCTATTTAGAGAAAGAAGAAAAAGAAGTGAGCTTGTCCTCTTTTCTCCTCACCAACACTAGAATCATTTGGAGGAAGGAAATAAAATGAAGGATGAGGGTGAGTGGTCTGCATAACTTAAGGAAAAAGGGGAATAAAATGAAATTAGATAGATGGTGAAAATGGGAGAGAGCTACGGCTGGCACAAGAAAAGAAGGAGATGTTCAACTCTCAACAATCATCATCAATCATCAAACAACACATATCAAGCAACAATTTCAACTAAACACAAAATAAAAAGACACCAAAAAAAAAGCATTGGCGCTAATTATGGGGCTGTTAGTGCTGAAAAAAATTTTGATTTCAAGCTCATTTGAATGGTTAGAAACATAGGTAATATAGTGGAGAACATAACCTAGCAATATAGCAAGATTTGGAAACAAAATCAAAACAGAAAATGGGGGATGGACATTCACGATTTCTGCAGAAAAATGGAAGAAGAAGAATCTATTTTTCCTTACTTTAAATGGTGGAATTGATGAGGAACTAGGAGAAGATGGAGGATTGGAGCAAGCTTGATGAAGACTTCAAGTTGCAAAGCTCAAAGGAGATGGAGGATTCAACCATGGAGCTTGGAACTTGTCTTGCCTTAGAAATGGAAAATGAAGGAGATGAAGGGGAAATGGGGTGCTGTTCCACGAAATGGGCTGCTGTCCACGAAATGGGGCAGCTAGGAAGAGCTTAAAAAAAACATTTCCACTTAATCACTTAGTAAAAAAAAAGATTTAGTTAAAAGGTAAAATTTTAAAATGACCCACAAGTTAAATGACACCTAATTATCTTTATTAGATGCTAATCACATCACTCACTCTATCCCATCTAATCTCACTTCACTCATGATTCCCCTCTAATCTAGAGTCTTAAGGTTTAAAACACGGCAACGAGAAACCGCGAAACCGATTAATTTCTCGCCGAAAAAATCCCGAAAAATTAATTCACGGGGAATTAATTCTCCGCGTGATAATATTATTTCATAAATAATAAAAACAATATAATTCACTCAAAAATAATTAAAACAAGTTACGATTCGATTTTCATCGGAATCGGGGCTCATTTTGAATTTTATCTGCGGCAGGAACTGCCCGGCGATTTGAAACGCGCCGAAACTTCGTTTGAATTTTTTGACGATTTTCAAACCGTGGATTAATATAAAAATATTAATTCTTAATTATATAAGCTCTTGATTTAATTAAATCACTTACTTAGGGAACAAGCAATTGCTTTATTAAAGCATAATTACAACAAAATATACAAATTAACGCTAATTAACGATCGTAAAAATACAAGTGTTACAGTCTCGGCACGAGGTCGATCAGGGTGCTTGTGCACGCGGTCTCCTCAGCTCGACATACGACGTCCTCAGCTCGGTACGCGACCTCATCAGCTCGACATATGACCTCGGCACGCGATCTCGGCACGGGATCTCGACACGAGGTCTTGGTACGAGGTCTCGTCACGAGGTCGATCTCGTCATCAGGTGTTACATTTACTTAATCGGCTAACCATGGTTTTCCATAGGACCCCCAATCACAAGCTGAAGAGACTGGCTATGAAGCTCCCCAGATGCCTTCGCCTCCTACAGCTCCCGCAGTGACTATTTCAGAAGAAGAGCTGACGAAGTATTTCACCTCTGCTGACCCCTTCTCAGCGGTCTCCTCTCCTATTTCCAATCATTTGGAGAGAGTTGATGCAAAGATCGATGGAAATACCAACCAAAGGGAGCAGTTGCCCATCCGAGGACTTCTTTGTTCAAGCCGTCTACTTCGACCGACATCCTCGCGCTAGCCAGGAGGTGTACCATACCTTGGCTCTTCAATCAACGACTGTCTCTTCAATACGGCGATTCAAGGAGGTTCATGACGTGACTTCTCATGATCTCAAAAGATGAAGGACCTCCAGAACAAAAGGCTCGATTCAAACCTCTTTCCTATTGTTGGAGAAGGAGTGTCAAGAAACCTAAGCGGCGCCGTAACAAAGATGAACGCTAGTTGTTCCGCTGGTGAGTTAGAAAGGATCAAAAAGGAGATAGCGAGTTGACTCCTCAATCTACCGCTTTAATCAAAAGCTCGTGTCAACTCTCAACAAATTATGATTTGTTCAAGCAATCTTCCTCTTTGGATCATGATTTGGCGGTCTTTGGCGCCGTAAGAAAACGAGCTTAGACAAAGATCTTGAGACTAGCCGCGCTGGGTTAGCCGAGGCCAAGCAATCTTGGCACTCTTTCAAGCATCAGCTAGAGGAGGTTAGGAAACAGGAAGCTATAGTAGCAGGCGATCCTTCAACCATTCAAAGAAGGCGATCCTCAAGATCTTTGTTGTTTCCCAAAGGAGGCATTAGTCAAGTGCGGCGGCCAGAACCTATCCCAGATATAGCTGAAGCTTCGGCTATGACTGATGCTCCTGCATCGTCAGCCGATCCAGGTCCTGCCCAGGTTGAGGAAAAATCAAGTGAGGCTCCCGAGGCGGCAGTTTCCTAGTTTCACATTTAAACTTTTGTAATTTTGGCTAGGTGGCCAGCCTGTGGTCACCACAAACAATTTTGCTTTTATGCTAATGTACTTGCTTTTAATTCTCCAATATGCCTTCCCACATAGTGGGGTAATATCTCTTGAGGTATTTTCCATTGATGCTTCTATTTAGTTCTTTGCCTTGCATGTTGACTAGCCGATAAGCACCACCATGATAAGCTTTGCTAACAATGAATGGCCCTTCCCAATTTGGTGACCATTTCCCAAATTTAGGATCCTTGATCCCAACAGGTAGTATGGTTTTCCAAACCAGGTCTCCTTCAACAAACCTTTTTGGCTTCACACGCTTGTTGTAAGCCCTAGCCATCTTTTGCTTGCTATGCTCAATCTGATCTAAGGCCATGAGTCGATCTTCGTCAACCGAATCTAATTCCATTAACATGGCCTGTTGATATTCATCCAGGCTCAGCAGGTTTTGCTTTGCTACTCTTAGTGAAGTCACGTTTATTTCTAAGGGTAACATCGCATCTTGGCCATATGTTAGCCGACACGAGTAAATCCAAATCGCCTTACACTTGGAGTTCCTCACGGCCCACAATGCCTCATTCAGTGTTTCATGCCATTTCCTTGGCTTATCCTCAATGTTCTTTTTGATTATATCAATAAAAACTTTGTTGGTGGCCTCAGCTTGCCCATTGGCTTGAGCATAATAAGGGGATGAGTGAATTAACTTAATCCCAAATTGTTGTGCGAAGGCCACCACTTTCTCCCCAGTGAACATAGTGCCTTGATCTGCGGTGATGGTTTCAGGTATTCCAAATCTATATATGATCTGGCATTGTATAAACCTAATCACCTCCTCCTGAGTCACATTCACCATCGGCTGGGCTTCTACCCACTTGGTGAAGTAGTCAGTCGCAACTATGATAAACGCATGCCTCTTGGACGAAGGTGGATAGATTTTGCCTATTAAATCCATTGCCCATCCCCTGAATGGCCAAGGTTTTATCACTGGGTGGAGGTTTTCGGCTGGAACCCTTTGAATTGGACCATGCAGCTGACACGCCTCACATCCTTTGGCGTATTGATAACAATCAGCTGTGATTGTAGGCCAATAATATCCATGTCGGTATATTAGCCATTTCATCGTGGGTCCAGTCCTATGAGATCCACAGATTCCTTCATGTACTTCCCCCATGACCTTCATGGATTCCTCTTTATCAATACACTTGAGTAGCACTCCATTGATGGCTCTCCTGTAAACTTCATTGTCTACCAATACGTATTTGAGTGCTTTAAGATAGTCGATTAACTCTTGTTTCCAAGAGTCGATCGCTCCTATTGGTGCACACTCCCAGATTGGGTACTCTTCATGTTTTACTTTGACTATCATGTCTTTATACCCTGAGGCCTGTTGAGCCAAATCATTAGCCTCTTCATTCTCTTCTCTAGGAATGTGATGTACTACTGCATCAGCAAACAAGCGAAGTAGCTTGCTAGCCGTTTCATAGCATTCTTTCAAGTTAGGGTTATTGCATCTATACTCCCCAGTTAGCTGTTTTATTACCAACTGTGAATCTCCCATGACTTGAACATAATTTGTTTTCATGGCTGCCAGGATCTTAAGCCCTAAAATCAAAGCTTCGTATTCTGCCTGATTATTAGAATACCCAAGATCCAGCTGACACATGAATTTCCAACTTTTCCCGCTTGGATCGTTGATGGTGATGCCAAAGACTACCCCTTTGGGTTCGTGACCCATCAAACATCAAAGACTCAAGGTTTCAAGTTAATACATGCAACGTGTTCGGCTAATGGGTCTTTGACTTCAACACAAGGGTGTTGAGCTAGAAAATCGGCTACCGCCTGGCCTTTCATTGCTCTTAATGGAACATATTTTAGCGCGAAAGAATTTAACTTAATGGCCCACTTCATCAGTCGACCCTGTAAGACAGGCCTATTAAGTAAATACCTAATAATATCAATTTTGTACAAAACCAATATTTCCTTAGGCAACAAATAATATTCGAGTTTTGTACAAGCATAGAACAATGATAAACATAATTTCTCAATAGGGGTGTATCTGGTTTCTGCATCATTCAAGGTGCGGCTGAGATAGTATCTGACTCTTTCAACTCCATCATCAAAGATCCTGCGCCAAAGAAGCGTACCGATTGACTCTTCTTCAAAGCCTATATACAATTTGAGTGGCCTTCCCGACCTTTGGGCGTTAGCACGGGAGGTTTGGCCAACGCTTGCTTAATTTGGTCAAAGGCCTGTTGTTGCTCCTTCCCCCATACCATATCCTCCGTATCCTTTAATTTCAGCAAGGGGAAAAAGCCTTCATTTTTCCAGCCGAATTGGCTATGAACCTTCTTAGGAAATTGATCTTGCCAATCAAACTTTGCAGCTCCTTCTTATTCCTAGGAGGTCTGGCTTCCAAGATAGCTTTCACCTTGTTCTTGTCTACTTCTATTCCTTGATGGTGGACCAAAAATCCTTGGAAATTGCCAGCTGCCACTCCAAAAGCACATTTGGCCGGATTCATTTTTAGCCCATGGGCACACATCCTTTTCAGGGCTTGTTCTAGATCGACTAGATGGCTTTCAAAATCCTCAGACTTGACAACCACGTCATCTATGTATACTTCCATGGTTTTGCCGATCAAGTCATGGAAGATGGAGTTCATGGCCCTTTGATAAGTGGCTCCTGCATTCTTGAGCCCAAAAGGCATGACCACCCATTCGTAAATCCCCAATGCTCCTGGGCACCTGAAGGCTGTCTTGTGAGTATCTTCTTTTGCTAGAAAGATCTGGTTATACCCTGAGTACCCATCCATAAAGGTGAGAATGCCATGCGTAGCTGCCACATCGACTAACATGTCAGCCACAGGCATAGCATACTCATCCTTGGGAGTGGCCAAGTTCAAGTTCCTGTAGTCTATACATACTCTTATCTGGCCATTCTTCTTGACGACAGGGACTATGTTAGATAGCCATTCAACGTACCTAGCCGTTCTTATAAAGCCTGCCTTCAGTAGCCTTTCAATTTCAGCTTTAATTTGAGGCATCAGTTGGGGATTGAACCTGCGAGGCGCCTGCTTGAACGGTTTGTATCCTGCTTTGATAGGCAACCTGTGTTCTACCAACCTTCTCGCCAAACCAGGCATTTCGAAGTAATTCCAGGCAAAACAATCTTTGTACCGCTGGATTAATTTGACTATCTTACCCCATTTGTCTTCCTCAAGCAATCCACTCACCTTCACGATTCTGGGTTGTTCTGTCGTGCCCAAATTGATCTCAATTAAAGGATCTTCTGCCTCAAACACAGGAGCAGTCTTGTGAAGAGGGGAATCCAATTCCATAGGCTCGGCTGCACACACCTCATCAGGCTTGGCTACCGCACCGTCCTCCCTGGAGAGTAGTACCTCCTTTTCCTCTGCAGTGTCATAATCTTCCATCATGGCATCCATCGCTTTGGACTCGGCCTTAAAGATTTCTAGCCGACCCAAAAGGTCTTCGAGTACCTGGGATGCCCTACTCATGAGTTATCTGCTCATTGGGCCGTGATTCGGCCTGAGATCTTAACTTGAACCCCTCATTAGTAAGGTTGCATGCTTTCCATACCCCTTCCTCATAATCCTCTGGGATTGCAATAGGCCCTAGGTGTGGGGAATAGAACAGGGCTTCCAACATTTTTACCTCGGCCGAAAAGGGGTTCTTATCTGCTTCGACTGTCTCCACGTTGTCTCCAACCCAAAACATGAGCTTCTGATGAAGAGTGGAGGGGACACACTGACTTGTATGAATCCAGTCCCTTCCCAGAATCACGCTATAGGAAGGTTTGCCATCAACCACGAAGAAAGCTGCTTTGATGGTCTTGGGGCCTACTATGACTTCAGCTATCAAGAATCCAAGTGCCCTGGAAGGTTCCCCCAGGAAGTTGGACATTTTCATGTTGGTGGGAACTAGGTCCTCAAGACTTTTTCCCAGTTTTCTCATGGTTGTCACAGGCATGACATTTAGCACAGCCCCTCCATCTACGAAGACCCTTCCAAAAATCTTCCCATTAATATAGGCCCTGATGTAAAGGGGCTTCAAATGTTTCATCATCTCTTCTGTAGGTTTCTCAAAGACTACCTTGGTGACCTCATCAGCCGGTGTATCGGCTAACGTAGCCCATTCTGCTTCTTCAAAGAACACGCCCTCCAAACCTCCCTGGTTATGGTCGCTTGCCCGTAATTCTTCTCGGGAATAAGGCGATAGCCTCTATCTCACCCAAAGAGCCATCGCCTCTTCATTGAACAAAGAATCCAACAAGGAGTCTTCCATGATGTCATCTTGTTCCCGGTGCATCTCTGGGATCATCAACCTTCTACAAAGGATCGCTTCTTCATCTACATCGATCATGCGATCGGACCCTCTCGCCAGGGACAGTTCTGTTCGCATGAGTTGGCTCTACATTTTTGGGCACTTCTTTTTCCTCGGCCCCTTAGCTTCCGACTTGGGAAAGCCTTATCCAATGCTTCACTAACAGTTTCTAAGGGGATCTCCCTCTTCTCGCTATTCTTTACATCGGCTATCATCTGCAGAGTTTGTTTCATCCTCTGGACAGACCTCATTCTCTGCATCCTTCTCTTTTGGGTTCATGTCAGCACGGCTGGTATCGCCTTTTTGTCCTTGGCATACTTATTCAAGAACCAGTGTCCTTTTGTGACATTAGCCGGGGGTTTCAGCATTCTCTGTGTTTTTAACTTCTCATCATTCCTCACTGTTATCTTTAGGGAGGACATTCCTCCTTCTACAGTGAACTCGGCTATCCTTCTCTTATCCCTGGGAATAGGCTCCTCATCAATCCTGGGTAAAGATAGCCTACCACTTTCTCTAATGGTTGGCCGATCTTGCCCCCCAGTTTTTTCGATAGGTGCCTTGCCTTTCTCTTTGTCGATTCCCCTGTTGGGGCCTGGCAAAGGTGTAATGTAGTGTTTCACCAATTCTGGGTGAGCCTACCTGGTTTGGGTGGCTTTCCCTTCCTAGGTCTTGCTTCGGTTGGGGTTTCCCGATCTGTCACAAAGACGAAACCACCTGGCATCTTGAGGTCCCAGTCGATCGATATGGGTTGAATCGGCTGGTCCCTTTTTTGGCCTCCAGACTTGGTGCACAGATATCATGTGCTTGTGGCTGGGCCCTTCGTCAGCAAGTCCTGAGAATGAGACCATACCTATCCCAAGGCGGGAAAAGGATCGGTATCACCGCCATTTCTGCAATTCCTTTGTCTGCAAGCTTGAACCTCCCCTCCTTTATCCCCTTCTGAATGGCCTTCCTAAAAACCATGCAATTTTGAGTTGCGTGATTATAAGAATTGTGCCACTTGCAGTATTTCTTGTCCTTCAACTCCTCAGCAGGTGGGATTTTGTGCCCATCCAACAGCCGAATTTGCTTATCCTTAAGCAAGTAGTCAAAGATCTGGTCTGCCTTGGAGATATCGAAGGAGTATTCTGTCTTGCCATCTCGTGAACTTGGATCTTTTCCTTTGGCAGCTCTTAGGGCAGGGCAAGTATAACCTTTACCCTTCACTATTTCAGCTGCCATGATATCTGCCGTGGAATCGGCTGAATCATCATCAGAGTCCTCAGCTTCTACAATGGATACCAACTGAGGGCCTCTCCCTCTACTGGCTCGCCTCTTTTCTTTCTCTTGGATAAATTGCTCAATGCGAGTAGCCCTTGAGACTAACTGGTTCATGTCAGTGCAAGCTTGGCCGACTAGCTTTTCCTTGAGTTGGGGATGCATGCTGCTAATGGCCATGGCTGCATATTCTGCCTCAGGGAACTGCACTGAACATTTCCCAGCCATTTTCCTGAACCTTTCCATAAAATCAGCAGCCGATTCATCTACCTGTTGCCTCAGGTTCATGAGATCAGCCGCAGTGACTTCAGGTTGGGGCCAGTAGAATCTGTCATGAAAGCACCTCTCCATATCTGACCATGTTTGTATAGAATTAGGTGGCAAAGAGGAATACCATGTAAAATCTGTTCCGGTAAGTGACAAGGGGAACAGCTGCAATTTGTGGTACTCATTCTGGTTCCCTTCACCACATTGGGCAGTAAACTTGCCTACATGCTCCATAGTCGATTTGCCATCTTCCCCGGAGAAAGTAGCAAAGTTTGGAGTCCTGTATCCCCTAGGCAGAGGTACCAATCTATCCACCCACTCAGGGTAAGGTTTCCTGTAGATTGGACGATCCAGAGGCTTCAGCTGCATACCAAAGTATTTTTTGATGGTGTCTGCAATGACGGCCGGGTCTAGCAGTTGTGAACCCCCTGGCCTCACTTCTCCCAAAGTAGGGGTAGCCGTCTGTGGTTGCTGTCTCCAAGTTGGGGGATGTGCCTGGGATGCTTGTTCTGGAGGATTGGGGTAGCTTGGTTGATTAAACAATGGAGGTGGGTAAACCCCCCATGGCTGCTCCATGTTTCCTTCGCCGGGTGCCCTATATTGAGTTCCAGGCACACCCGTGTTAAATGGTAGAGGTGGGATCTGTCCCCATGACTGCTCTGCCATCAAACCAGGTGCCCTTGGAGGAGTTGACCCCATTTGAGTGCCTGCAGATACTTCAGGATAGGATGGGTAGAATGGAAGATTAGCCGATACGGGTGGAACCTGGTTCCATGGCTGCTGACCTGCATATCCCCCAGGTGGTCTTATACCACCCAACTCGCACCAAGAGTTTGCCCCCAAGATATCGTGGGTTAGTCGCTGCATGCCAGAACCATAAGGCTGAGCATATGGCATAGCTTGCGGCATACCAATTGGTCCCACTGCATCCGGTGGCCTCCTAGCCATCTGCACCTGTCCAAAATAAAGGTTAGCGTGGTTGTTCACGTCATTCGCCACCGGTTGCCCTCCAGTGTTCAACGTGGCAAAAGCACCATGCTGGGAATTAATTGGATTAGAAGGTACCTGTCCTATATTCTTTGAACCCGAGTAGGTCGGCTGAATGTAGGTAATTTGGCCGTGCACTGCTGAGTCATGTTCTTTGAACTGAATTGGTCCCGCCGGTGCACTCAATTTGGATGACGAGTCCTGCTGGGTAGGGTACCCCACTGCGCTGGGATAGCGTAATTGATAGAGCTTTCACTTGCGCGAGCCCTCCTGGCCTCTGTCTCCCTGGCCTGCTGTACTTCGTTATGCACCATGGGTTTCACAATATCAGCCAACTGTTGCGACACTTGGTACATGATATCATTGATTCCCAAATCGAGTTGTTGGCGTATAAACGAAGTGGTCATCACCACCGGGGTCTCATTGAGCTCGTTGGGTTGAGTTTCAGCCTCCATCTCTGCTTGTACTTGCTCTACTGGTGGAACATTGCTTCCACGGGATGGGCTTCCTTCAACCGGTTTTCTGGGATTGCTCTTTGCCGTCATATTGCTCAAACTCTTGCTCGAACGCAAGTGCATACGCCACTGGTAATCCTGACCTGGGGATTCGAACGTGTTGATTCGTTCACCTTTTGTCCCACCGGGCGTGCCAATTTTGTTGTCTGCAAAGTCAATTAGCCGTGGATCGGCTAACTTTCACAACAATGATTCCCTTTTCTTCAAGCGATTACGCCAAGAAAGGAACTCTGTTCCTTAGCTATGGGTCCCTTAACTCACTCCAGAAAGGTTTAAGTCGGTGAACTAAGATAAAAACTGGGACGCAAAGGTAAACATAAACTGCGAATAAAAGCTTTGAGCGAAAAAATATAAGTTATTTGATTGATCGATTCTTCAAAATGTATGTACAACTGGGTATTTATAGTAGCAACTAAGAACTATCCCTATCTACCACGTTCAGTTGGCTAACACTGCTACATTTCTAGTTGGCAGTTATTCGGCTGAGTCGTGCCATGCTCCGCTAACCACGATCCTAAAAACTAGGCGCATTAGTGCATTGTGGCCACGTCCCTTCAACCAACGGTCCTCTATGTGCAAAGATCTCCTCAGATTCCCTCGCTCAGCTCCTAAAACCATGGGGAACAATCTTAATCAGTTTTTTCTTGGATATTTAATTAATTCAAAATTACTCCCACGTCACTCGACTCGTGGAGCAAGAATCTGATCCCATACGTGACTCCATGCTATCCCCATGGGCCTGAATATCTTCCTTGAAGCCCAATCAGTCCAAGGCCCATGTATAGCTTCCAGTTTCCTGCTTTCGAACCTATCAGCTGACACGCCATATCGACTGGTAGGAACATCGGCTAATGAGCAATCGGCTATTTGATCTATTCGACTGGGACTAGCTTCGGCTGGTTCTGATGAATATTTTGGGTGTAAACAAATATAAAAACAGACAGAATAACAATTAAAACTAACAAAACAAGACTGAAATATTACATAAAAAGAGAAGAATTTGGGAAAAAGTCCATCCGGAGTATTGTTAAACGTTGTGAGCGATGCTCCTTTTATAGGCATAGGAATTTGGTTGTTGGAAAATATGCCTGATCAATGTTCACGCCATATTTAATTTTGGCAGTGTGAACTCGTGAAGTCTCGGCTTGATGTTTTCAATGCAAACCACCTTTTGATATCCAACTTTCCGTTTTTCCCTTCTTGAAGGCAACGTGCCTTTCTCTTTCTCAATAGAGTATCATGCTACTTTTTGCTTTTTAAAGAATGCAGCGTTCTTCCTCCCCCTTTTTTAATCCAAATAATTAAGATTATCGTTTAAAATGATTACTATTCTATTTAGATGAATTTATTATTTAGACAAATAATTCGAAGTGAACTTTAAATAAAGAGTGTATAAAAATTAAGTAGAAAAGAGATTATAAAATATTTTAGAAAGGAATTAGATAATAAAAGCACTAAGGTAATGAGTTCACTAATACTTATATCTGTATATTTGATTAATTTATAACATGAGTAACAATTCTTACTGATTACCAATCACCTATTTAAAAGCTATTAATACCCAATGATCATGCAATATTAACAGTCTTCTTTCTAATTTATTACTCAGTTTGATCATGCAAAGTAATTAAACAGAAAGAGCATGAAGTGTCAATAGATTTATCAATTCAATGATTGACTGAAAATGAACATGCAATCCTTGATCCGCCAGAGCATGCAGATTTAATTATTCCTAGAGTTCTGTTCATTAATTCAAGGTACGATCGCCGAACAATTAATTAACTGTGTAAAGAGTAGCTAATTCTTTTTAAAGTAATATTATCAGGAATAATTTAATCAAAAGGATTTAAACACTCATAATATAAATCATAAAGATATCACAGATAAAGTATAAGATCCCCCGTCACCTCAATGATGTGATTAGTTTCTAAACATATTTGAAGATAGCAACAACATGTTTACAAAAGGCATATTTAAAACTAAAACTAGCAGAACAATTATAAAGTAAGACTAGAAGATTACAGAGAAAAGAAGAGAATTGAGAGAGAATCAATCCCGGGGACAGGAAATGCCCCTAAACAGTATTTTAGTCTGTGAATTGTTTGATGTCTGGGGCATAGATTTCATGGGACCTTTTCCGTCTTCCTATAATAATGTTTATATCCTGGTTGCAGTTGACTATGTGTCCAAATGGGTAGAAGCGGTGGCTCTAACTAAAAATGATGCTAGGGGAGTGATTAAATTTTTAAAGAAAAATATTTTCACTCATTTCGGTACTCCTCGGGCAATCATAAGTGATGGAGGCTCCCATTTTTGCAATAAACAATTTGAAAATCTGTTAGCAAAATATGGAGTAACTCACAAAGTAACCACTCCTTACCATCCACAAACAAGCGATCAAGTTGAAATTTCCAATCGAGAAATAAAGAAAATTTTGGAAAGAACTGTTAACAATTCTCGAAAAGATTAGTCATTAAAACTTGATGATGCTTTGTGGGCATATAGGACGGCATTTAAAACTCCTATTGACATGTCTCCTTATAAATTGGTTTTTGGAAAAGCTTGTCACTTACCTGTAGAATTGGAACATAGGGCATATTGGGCCATCAAATATTTGAATTTTCAAATAAAAGATGCAGGTGAGAAGCGGTTGTTACAACTGGATGAGATAGATGAATTCCGTCTAGAAGCATATGAAAATGCTAAGCTATACAAAGAACGCACAAAGAAATGGCATGACAAGCATATTCTGAGACGAGAGTTTCAAGTAGGTGATAAGGTTTTAATTTATAACTCTCGTCTGCGTCTCTTCCCAGGTAAACTTAAATCTAGATGGACTGGACCATACAAAATAATCAAGGTATTCCCATATGGAGTTATTGAATTACAAAAAGATAATGGGGAAACTTTCAAGATAAATGGCCAAAGGGCCAAGATCTATGAGGAGGGTTTCCAACAAGAAACCCTTACTGTCAATTTAAACTAAGCTTTGTGAGAAATATATCCGTCAGGCTCGGGACGTTAAACACGTGCTATGTGGGAGGCAACCCGTATTTTACTTAAAAAAAAAAATACAGCACGGCCGTGCTCCAGGATGCAAAGGCCGTGCTGCTCGTCTTCCAGCTTAAAACCAGAATGAAGAGGCCGTGGCTCTCATTAGCACGACCCTCTACTATTCACTCCAGAGAGAAAAACGAGAGAACGCTTGTTTTCTTGATCTTTTGTGCAGTTCTTTGTGTGTTTCTTCATCAATCTAAGCCAGGTAACATCCACATCTCTATTTCCTCTAAAGATCTATGGTAGTTTAGGGATTTGTTGATGTTTTTGGAGAAATCTCATGACATTACATACCCTAGATCCTAAATACATGAAATAAATGTGTTTTTAGACTTAGAAATCCAAATAGAACTCGGTTTGCATGTTAGGTGAGGTCTATTTTGCGTGATTCTGGTTCAAAAATGGTGAACGTTGTTGTTTTTCTCGATCTGAACTGATTCTGCGATCTGGAAATCGCATCTGACAAGGGAGCACGACTGCGTTCTCATGAATGTGTCGTGCTCCTAGGTCCGTATGAATTTTTTTCCGCTTAAAGGCCCTAAAATGTTATTCTGACAAAATTATATTTTTCCTTGTTATCTTGTTTAATCTATTTTTCAGGAAAAATGCCTAAAAGGGCCAGACATGACCATGCTGTCAGATCCAGAGTGCTAGCTCCTGTTCCAGGTCATATCCCTCTGAATTTGAGGGAAAGATACCTCCAGGTCCGAGGATTTGAGTTCCATCCTACCAGGTACCTAGACGAGCACACCTTAGACAGATTTCATATGCTAGGCAGAGTCACCACCTGGCTGGAGAGGATCAGATGGACGGGGTTGCTGCCATACAACATCTCACTTACATAGAGCCGGTGATCGATATTTTAGGTACACTGATGTACTACGATGCACCAAACCCAGAGGAGGAGTACCGGGTCAAATTCATGCTAGATGAGGTGGAGCATGATTATTCTTTAGCAGAGTTCAACATCCATCTGGGGTTCCACACACCAGAGGAGGTCGAGACACATGCATATGAGGGGGCCCACCATGATGTTCCCGCCGTAATCGGGTCCGACGGAGTTACCTGGGCAGAGATGACAGTGAGCCACCGCCGCTACCATCCCAGCGATCCAAAGCAAGTAAGCTCTGCAACCCTATTCGAGAACCGCATAACCGCCGATCTCTTCATCGGTGCACGGTAGGTTCTCCAGTGAGGGGGTTGTCTCTAGAGGCGACCTTTTCCTCTTATGGTGCATGACTAGGGAGGACGGACAGCCCTGTAACCCTGATATGTGGTTTTTACGTACGTGCACTAATCTAGGCAAGAGGTTAGCTGCCAATAACACCGGACATGTGGTGTTTGGGTCATCCTTATCCCAATTGGCTGTTAACCTCGGTTATCAGCCTACTGAGGAGACCACTACTATTCCAATGGAGGGGATTACTCAGACTACTTTATTATCCATCGGTGTTCTCCGACGGAATGACCAGGGAGTCTTAGTTTTGGATGATGCTGCAGAGGAGCCCCAGCCTCTTGCTGAGATGATGGATCAGGATGAGGGGCATGATGAAGATCAGCCAGAGGACCACAGGGAGGATGATGAAGACGTAACGTATGAGTTTAATCAGGCACCCCCTCCACCTTCACCAGCTCATGATCAGGCACCACCTCCACCTCCACCACATCATCAGCAGCCTTATGACGAGTATTTTCAGGGGCTGGATCAGTGCTTCCATGCCATGAGGCAGCATTATGACGCACGGTTTAACCAGATGGCTGTAGACTTTCAGGGAATGCTGCAGGATTATACCGCTCGATTTGATCAGGTAGACCAGGGCCTACAGAGACTAGACCACCACAAAGCTACCATCACAGAAGCCCTACAGATGCAGCTGCACTACCCGCATCCACCCCCGCATTGATGCCATGCTTTCATTATATTGTGTACAAAAAGTGTTTTGCTTTTGTATGATGTATTCCAGGACATCTCAGGGGAGTTTTTATCGCTTTATTATATTTTCGTATTTTATTTTGATATTTGGATACGTGACGCCATTGATATTGCAAATATTTGACGTTCTTTTATTTTTCTTTCACTAGCTTTTTGGTACTTAGCTAGTAATAAGTGTGGGGGGGGAGAACAACATGACTCATGAATTCTCAATTAAAATTGAAAAATTGAAGTTAATTAATTTTTAGGGAAAATAAAATTTCTGGACAGCTTAAATAAAATTTCTAGACATCTTTAAAATCTCTAAAAAAAAATATATTCTGAAGAGCTGAAAAAAATTAGAATAAGCCCTTCATTGACAACTTTCCAAGAAAAAGCTTCTATATGTGAGAATTCGAACCTAATCTAGGGGTTACACTAAACTGATTGATTTTAAAAACCCCTATTTTTCATTTGAGTTGTTTTTCAGTGACAATTGTGTTCTAGAACTTGACATATGACCATTCAAAGCGAAACTAATTCACAAAATTTTTGAAAAATGATTGAGACACTTAGGATTGTTTCTAGCCTCCAACACTTTGAATTGGAAATTTTTACCAATTAGCTGCCCACTTCGAGCCTTCAAGATAAAATTCATTTGATACCTCATATTCCTTTGAAAGAACTATAAATTTGGTTATCATTGAGTTATAAAGAGCAACGTGGCATTGGTAAAAATATATATATATATATATATATTGAGAGGAAAAAGAAAAAAAAGTTTATGAAAATGTAGTTTTCTACACCTAAAAATGCCAAAATTGTGAAACAAGGATTTATGCTCAAAAAGAAATAACTGAATTTTCCAAAGTCCTTGTAAAACCATTTTTCTGGATCTTTATACCTTGAATTTCTACCCTTAGCCTCATTGCAACCTTATACCAAGACCTCTTGATTTCAAAATTTTCTGTGAATTGTTAGTCGAGTTTTGGTCTATTGTCAAGCCTATGGTAATGCATTGTTTCTGAGAAAATTGTGTGAATTCCCCTTAACCATTGAAACACTTGAGAGATTGAAAGGGAGCGACATATTCTTGGTTGATTTAAATATCAAAGTGCTTATATTTTTAAAAGTTTCAATCAAGTGGAATTTTTTTTTTCAAAGAGATAAAATGCTGTCTTTCAGAAACATTTGCTCTGCCCCATTCATTGTTAGCTATTGTTGAAAAATTATTGAGAATTCATAAAACCAATTTGCTTGAGGGCAAGCAAAATTCAAGTATGGGGGTATTGATAACATCAATATTGCATCATTTTATTAGGGATAGTAGAGTGTGATTTGAATAAAATATTGAATATTATCAGTTGAAATCCACTCTCTTTTTCTCTACATTTTGTAGAAATGAATAATTAGGCAATACGGTGGTCAAATACAGTTACAGGCTTGAAATTGGGCCAAAAACTAGGCCCAGAATGCTAAACCAAACCTTCAACACGGCCTGTACATGGCAGCACAGCCTTGAGGCAGTTTATGAAGCAGAGCACGGCCTCTTCATCGACCAGCACGACCTCTTCATTGACCAGTACGACCTCTTCATTGACCAACACAGCCTTGAGGTGGTTTAAGAAGCAGAACACGGCCTCGTCATTGACCAGTACAGTCTCTTCATTGACCAGCACGACCTCTTCATTTGACCAGCACGCTCGTGCTCAAGCAAAATATCAGAAAATCATGTCGGCAAGGTCGGTGGCCAGAAACAGTGTATATGGAGCACTAGTCTTTGGTATTGTGCTGACCCCAAATTTTGCCTATAAAAGGAACGCTCAGCAGAACATTTGAAGGTTCCCCGGGATTGATTCTCTCCCAATTCTCTTCTTTTCTCTGTAATCTTCTAGTCTTACTTTATAGTTGTTCTGCTAGTTTTAGTTTTAAATATGTCTTTTGTAAACATGTTGTTGCTATCTTCAAATATGTTTAGAAACTAATCCCATCATTGAGGTGACGGGGGATCTTTTACTTTATCTGTGATATCTTTATGATTTATAATATGAGTGTTTAAATCCTTTTGATTAAATTATTCCTGGTAATATTACTTTAAAAAGAATTAGCTACTCTTTACACAGTTAATTAATTGTTCGGCGATCGTACCTTGAATTAATTAACAGAACTCTAGGAATAATTAAATCTGCATACTCTGTCGGATTAAGGATTGCATGTTCATTTCCAGTCAGTCATTGAATTGATAAATCTATTGACACTTCATGCTCTTTCTGTTTAATTACTTTGCATGATCAAACTGAGTAATAAATTAGAAAGAAGACTGTTAATATTGCATGATCATTGGGTATTAATAGCTTTTAAATAGGTGATTGGTAATCAGTAAGAATTGTTACTCATGTTATAAATTAATCAAATACACAGATATATGTATTAGTGAACCCATTACCTTAGTGCTTTTATTATCTAATTCTTTTCTAAAATATTTTATAATCTCTTTTCTACTTAATTTTTATACACTCTTTATTTAAAGTTCACTTCGAATCATTTGTCTAAATAACAAATTGATCTAAGTAGAACAGTAGTCATTTCAATTCCCCGTGGAGACGATAATCTTTTATACTATAACTTGACAAGATCGTATACTTGCGATTTTGACCGAACAAGTTTTTGGCGCCGTTGCCGGGGAATTGAAACGAATACTGCTCTACTTAGAAGTGAACTTAGATTAAATGTCAAGTTATAGTATATAAGATTATCGTCTCCACAGGGAATTGAAACGAATACTGCTCTACTTAGATTAATTTGTTATTTAGACAAATGGTTGAAGTGAAATTACACAAAGAGTGTGTAAAAGATAAGTCATAAAAATAAATAAAAAGAAAGCAAATAAAATAAATGTCACCAAGGTAACGGGATCACTAATGCGTATATCTGTATATTTGACCAATTTATAATAAGAGCAATAATTCTAACTGATTACCAATCTCTATTCAAAAGCTATTAACACCCAATGATCATGCAATGTTAAATGTCTTCCTCCTAAATTACTACTTTGTTTGATCATTCAAAGTAAATAAATAGAAAGAGCATAAAGTACCAATAGATTATCAATTCAATGACTGACTGAAAATGAACACGCAATCCTTGATCCGGCAGAGCATGCAGATTCAATTATCTCTAGAGTTCCGTTAACTAATTGAAGGTACGATCGCCACATAATTAATTAGCTGAGTAAAGAATGATCAGTTCTTATGGAATAAATTCACTAGGAATAGTTTAATCATAGAAGAGATTAAATACTAATATTATAAATTATTTAATGATTACAGATACGGCATTAGATCCCCTACCACCTCAGTGGCGGGATTTTATTCCACTACTAAGTGGAAGTAAATAATAAACTCGATATAAAAACAGATAGAGTAATAACTAAAACTAACAAAATAAGACTGAAATATTGTAAAAAAAGAGAAGAATTTGGGAGAAAATGGATCCGAGAGTATTCTTAAACGTTGTGAGCGATGCTCCTTTTATAGGCATAGGAATTTGGTTGTTGGAAAATATGTCTGATCAATGTTCACGCCATATTTAATTTTGGCAGTGTGAACTCGTGGAGTCTCAGCTTGATGTTTTCAATGCAAACCACCTTTTGATATCCAACTTTCCGTTTTTCCCTTCTTGAAGGCAACGTGCCTTTCTCTTTCTCAATAGAGTATCATGCTACTTTTTGCTTTTTAAAGAATGCAGCGTTCTTCCTCCCCCTTTTTTAATCAAAATGCTCATCCTTTTCTATTTTTTTTTATAACAATGACACCCCTTTTTTTTATCCAAAGGTCACGTTGGGGTCCACCCAAAATTAAGTAAGGATTGCAATTCCTTGTCAAGAGTGTTAATCACATCATATAAAAATTATATATTTTAAGTCCAAAGCCCCTTTAATTTTGCTCTTTTTAATCAAATTGTTTATTTTGCTATTCCTGCACAATTTAAAATAAAAGAGAATGAATTTCATGTGTTAATATTTAATTTATATTTAATTTACAGTCAATTATCCTTATAAAAATGATGCAATATTGGTATTATCACTCCGGCGACCTTTCCAACGGCCGCCACCACCATCATGACCGACTCCTTCAGACTGGCCACCCCTAAAACCTCAGCTCCAGCGGCCTTCCAACACGCCTCCATGTGCCAGTTTTCCGTCGTGGCTCCTCTTCTCCACGACCACTTTGCTCGCCGCCGTGGCTGGCGATCGTCGCGACCTCCTCTCCGGCCGTCCTTTCATCTCCGGCGTCGCCCTACCACCCCGGTCCTCGATCTGGTGTTAGTTTTTGGTTTCGGTACACGGTTGACCACGTTCCAGTGCAAACAGCCATATTTTCTCTCTCCTGGATGTGTTTCTCTCTCTCGTGTGACTGAAAAATGGGGTCCTCTGCTGCCGATGCTTCCAAGTCTGCGTTCACCAACTTTGTCACTTCTCCCCTCTCTACAGAGAAGTTGGACGGTTCCAACTATGAAACTTGGGCTTTAGACATTCAGTTATGGCTTATTGGTCAGGGGTATAAAGACCATTTCACCAAAAAGGCTGAATCTGTGCTTGACTCGGCTGAACGTACGAAATGGGAGAAGATTGATGCTCAGTTGTGCAGTCTCATCAAGTCCACGCTTCATCCCAACATCAAATCGATTTTCTATCCTCACCTCATGTGTGAATCGGTTTGGAGTCAGGCTAAGGCACTCTACACCAATGATATTCAGCGTCTCTATAGTGTGGTTCATGATGTGGGCACCCTCATTGGACCAAAGAAGTTGGATGGCCCTATGTCAGCCTATCTCGGTCGTGTTCATGCTGCACTCCATCAATTTAATGAGCTCCTACCTCCGGCTGCATCTACCGCAGATGAGAAAAAGAAGGAACTTGAGCAACGAAGCACATTCTTTATGCTCCTTGGCCTTTATGGCTTACCTCAGGAGTACACTGCCATCCGTGATTAGATTTTGGGATCTACTGTTATTCCCACTATGTATGCCGCTTCTTCTGCCCTTCTTCGGGTCCCTTTGAAGTCCACCTGAAGCTTCTGTTGCTCCCTGCATCGTGACATCACGCCCTTGCATCTCAGCACAACAATCAGGGGCGTGCTCGAGGTCCACATCCAACACTAAGAATCGTCCAAAATGTGATCATTGCAACCGTATGGGACATACTATCGATCGATGCTGGAAGCTACATGGGCGCCCTCCACATCCGGTAAATTCAGCTCAGACAACTCCGTCTGACACACATCAGAACTCGGCTCAGCCTAAGCCAACTCCACCTGACTATGAAGAATTTCTCCAATGGTTTGAGAATTGCCAGAACTCCGAATCCACTGCTTCGGTTGCACACACTGGTAATTCATTTGCTTGCATCTCTCAGCCCAATTCCCTTGGCCCCTGGGTCCTTGACTCTGTTGCATCCGACCACATCACTGGTAATAAAGCTCTTTTATCATCTCTTTCTACATCTGGTTATTTACCTAGTATGACTTCAGCCAGTGGTACTGAAACCAAATCCCAAGGGATTGGTACTGCCAAACTCCTCCCTTCCCTCGTTCACTCAAATGTGTCTTTCTTGGTTACCATCAGTCCCAAAAAGGTTATCGTTGTTATTCACCTACTCTTCAACGTTACCTTATATCGGCTAATGTTACCTTTTTTGAGTCTGTGCCTTACTTTGAGTCGACTCACTTGTCTCCCGAGCCTCTTTCTGCAGCCCTCCCCATTCCTCCTGCGATTGAGCTTCCTGAGTTCGTCACTCCAGATACCCCATCTGTGGACCCCCCAGCTGTGCGACCACTATAGACTTATCATCGTTGCCAGCGACCTACCGAGGTACATATCCTTGTTCATGCTCCTGCTCCTGCTACTGAGGCCATGCCAGACTCACCACTGGCACCATCTCCTTTACCGGAACCGACCCTGCCACCTGAGCCTAACCTTCCTATTGCCCTTCATAAAGGTATACGCCGTACTCGTAACCCATCCCCTCATTACATTACTTTGAGTTATCATCGTCTTTCTCCTCCACATTACACTTGTTTGTCTTCTTTGTCTTCTGTCTCTATTCCTAACACTCCAGGTGAAGCTTTATCCCACCCGGAATGGCGGCAAGCAATGATTGACGAGATGTGTGCTCTTCAAAGCAGTGGTACCTGTGAACTAGTCTCTCTACCTCCTGGAAAGTCTGTGGTTTGTTGTCGTTGGCTTTATACTTCAAGGTTGGGCCTGATGGTAAGATTGATCGATATAAGACCCGGTTGGTGGCCAAAGGATACACTCAAATATTTGGGCAGGATTACAGTGACACCTTTTCACCTGTGGCTAAAATGGCGTCAGTTAGGCTCCTCCTCTCCATTGCCGCCATCCGTCGTTGGCCACTTCACCAACTTGATATTAAAAATGCTTTTCTGCATGGTGATCTTAAAGAGGAAGTCTATATGGAGCAACCACCTGGGTTTGTTGCTCAGGGGGAGTCCTCTAACATGGTTTGCAAGCTCCACATGTCTCTCTATCACTACAAGAAAACACGGGATTACCGACGGCCTAAAGCCGTCGGTAATACATAAAAGCCGTCGGTAATCCAGTTTTACCGACGGATAACCGACGGCCAAAAACCCATCGGAAATATGGTCGTCGCAGCGATTACCGACGGTCGTTCTTTACCGTCGGTAATACCGACAACTACACCGTCGGAAAATGATGGTGGATTCCGACGGGCAAAGCCTTCGTTAACTTTCCGACGGTGTTGGCCGTCATTAATCTGAAGTTTGCACGGCTTAGAATCGATCGTAATGTTTTTTCAAAAAAATAAATTGATTAATAAAATATTTACTTTAATTATTTTATTAATAAAATTAATAAAATTATTAATTAATAACCAAATTAATTTTATTCTTTAATTAATTAATTAATTTAATTATTTATTTTTTTAATTATAAAAATAATTTATTCTCATATTAAAAAATATTTATTTATTAATTTAATTAAATATTACTTGTAATTTAATTTAATTTAATTATTAATTGATTTCCATATATAAAAATGTGATAACGTAAACTAAAAAGTAAATTAAAAAAAGAAAACATAATAAATAAAAAAATTTGACGAATAAAAATTAGTAACTAAAATAATATCCGAAATAAAAAATAATATCCGAATAAAAAATAGTAGTTTAAAATAATATCCGAATAAAAAAATTTGACGAATAAAAATCAATAACTAAAATAAAAAAATTTGACGAATAAAAATCAGTAAAAAAATTCACCCGCTATTTAACTTACGCTATCTGCCCGCTATTTTACGCTATCCTACCAATTTTACGCTATTTTTCGCGATCCTCGATTAACAACACTGGAATTAGAAAAATATACTAGGTCATTTAAAGAGGATAAAATTAGACAAGCAGAAGTGGCAAGAGAAAGAAGTACAGAGAGATGTGCAAAGCAAATTGCAGCCAAGCAACATCACCAATGTAAACTTCTTAAATTGAAGAAATTTTATCTAGTTTTTAAGTAAATTATTATTTTACTTTTTTAATAAAAATATATAGATTTAAATTTAAGTTTAAGTTTAAATTTTAGTTAAAGAGCAAGAAGAGAAGAAAATATAGATACCAATAAAATTAGTTACCTAAGACCATTTTCCTTATAATATAATAATAAAAATAATAATAATATAGGAATAGAATAGATAAAAAACAATAAAATATGGTTTACTTATCTATTAGACAAGATCTATTATATATATTTAGCAAGTTTATCTAACAATAGATATATGCGAAAAATAAATAATAATATATAAAATTAGTCAATTTGCCTTTGTGTGTTGTGGATCCTGTTGATATGTTATCTATTAACTATCATCTTTAGATTAAAAATATAGTTTAAGAATCCTTATTAACTTGATAAAAGAGAAATTTAACTCTTTGTTCCTTGTTCCATTTTTGCTTTTAATATTTTGTTTGGGCTGAAAAGTTGTGTCTTAAGGCTAGGAAAAGATAAAAGCGATGCAGTCTTGTCTACACATTCTATGTTGTTACATAGATAAACAGACAAATGCTTGGTTCTCTTTATTGAAAGTTGAGTTAGGTGTTCAGGTTGATACTTGATACATAACCACTTTATTCTTTGATATCTTATTAAATATAACTAGCATTTGTTTCTATCATGATTTGCACTTTTAAGCTATCTCATGTTGATTTACTTACATGTTGATAATATCTGATGTCGGGATTAAAAGAAATCTAAACTATAAAGGTTTAAGGTATAAATCTATTACAGAGAAGTTCATGGACCATTTCTAAATTATAAATTAAAATTGCACTCTTTACTCACAAGCATTGTGGGACTGATGAGTGATAGCAGAATCAAGTGCACAATTACACAAGACATATCATTTACACAATTACACAATACACTTCAAAATCCTCTTTGGAGAGAACTATGAACGAAAACAAATAAATATGTCGGTGTGGGGTCAACACACAACCCTTTTCCACCCAATGAGTTACCCGACATTTCGTTAGAGTGCATACCTAGTGGTACAAGTGGCGAACTGGTGGAGGTGGCGAACTCAGAGGCCTATGAAACAGAGCTTTTTGTGTTAGCATAAACTAATAAGATATAAACAAGAATATCAAAACCACACCAGAATGTAAATAAGGATAGAATTCAAACAAGTTCGAGATGCAACATACCTAAAAACCAAGAGATCCGAAACCCAGGAATCCAAAAACCTAAAAAGAAAGAAAATGCAATGTAAAACCCTTGTCACCACCAAAGGAATCCGAAACCCTTGTTCATAAGCAGCAAATTAATTCCAATCACAAGATCCATGTACATGCAACTTCATGTTCTCTTTCTTATCATACAAACCCCATATCTTATGTCAAAACAACAATAATTTATCAATCAAATGCATAAATTAAATTAACTTAAATTAGCAGTTAAAACATATATAAGAAAATGTCAGATGGAATCAATAATTAATCAATTTCATTTTGATTCAGATCAAGGAAATGACGAGCATCTTTGTTATCCTGTCATTGATAAAAATATAAAATCAAAGTCATCAAAATGTTTACAATAAAAGCGGTTATGTTTCTAACCAAATATATTACATAAAGGAAATAAAAAAAAGCAGCAGAAATTTTCATTAAAAATAAAATCATAGAAACAGTGAATAGATGAGGTTATGCAGAATACGAATAAGCCCAACCATAAACCTAAACTACAACAAGACAACTATAACATATGGCTTTCAAACCTTCTTTGACACTTTAAATATTGTCTTAAACATGTGTCAACAATTCCAATACAAAAACATGCAATGCTGACACTTTTTTGTCACTGCTATAACACAAATTACAAGTTGTACCTGCCCATAGACTTTTTTCCCCCTCTTGTGTCTCAAATATATTAAATTGCAAATCGAATGGAATTATTTGAAAGATCAGAAAAAGCATATGTATTATTCTGGAAGCATGCTTGTTACAAGAACATAATCTTTAAAGCAAATGAAGCCAGGCTTCCATTGGTACAGTGAAACACAAACATAATTCCCTCACTCAATAAATTTTGGGCCAAAGAGACACCCTTTGAGATGCAAGCATTCTACTCCAACGAATAACTATACACTCCAAAGGACCACTTAAATGCATGCTGCCACAAAATTTTAGCCTTGTTATGAAGCGCGTTAGATTTCTTAATAAATTTAGCTCAGAGGAATTCCACACATTTGAAGAACAGATATAGAAATGTTCGTAATCATGTCCAGAGGACAAAGCTACAGATTTCCAAATAAATTTACTAAGAAGGACCTTCTCCTGTGCGAGAAAGAATGGAAGCACTTATAAGAATTCTCCTAGTGAGTCAAGATCAAGACTCGAGAGCCCATATTCTTCAATCAATATGAGAAGATAAATGCATAAAATCAAACAAGAGCAAGAGGTGTAGTAAATTCCTCCAACCCCCTTCTTTCCAAACCAAAATAAAGAAAGGAAAAGAAAAATAGAAAGCAGCAAAAAAAGATAACAGCTCACACAGAGTCTATTTGATGAACAAAGGAACTAATACCCCCAAAACAATAGGTATAATAGAGTTAAAAACCTGGTAAAGCACCACAATAGTTGGCTTTGAACAACTATAGAGAAATTTGATATCCAAAACTTGGAGCTCCTCAAGCCTAAAAACAAATGAAACATAAATTTAGTAAACTATATCAGAAACAGAAACACAAAAAGAGAAAAAAGAAAATCTAGGATAGAAAATTACAAGGAAAAAAAAAATCTATAAAAAGTAATTAACAGCTGAACTGTTTAACAGCGTTAAAGAGTGCTTAATTGTTCCTGTTATGAACCCGAAGAAATTGTAATGAAAAGAACAGAAATGTATTATTGAAAACTGAATAGAAATGGGGAATAGAATTCCCCCCGTTGACCCATTCACAAAGGATCTCTCTCCTTTCACTTACAAGCAATCAAATTAGAGTTATTTCCTGCATCTTTATTTCTCCTATTCATAGATGATATCTCCTCCAATTAACCAACTACCCTAACTAATCCCTTTTATTCTTCATCCTAACGGTTCCTAAATTGGAAAGACTTTTACCGATATTTCCTTGTTTACAATTTTCTCAATGAAGTTTTTGGGAATTATATAATACATTCACGAAATAGTCTAAAGGATATATCTATAGTGAGAGACACATCGGCAAAGATTCATGGGCCTGCACTTAAAAGCTTATGCTTTTTGGACAGCTAATTCATTGGTCATAAATTACTACCATTACAAATATTTGTGGAATTTATCAGCAAGCTATAAGCAAAGATCTGCTCAGATCACCTACATCACCATCAATTCGGACACTTGAAGAATTTAAAAGATCATATACACATATATTTGAATGTTCTCTTAAATAAAATAACTAAAGCTAAAAGCAAACAAACGCACAAGTTGCAATGAGATCAGGAGAATAAATAAAGCTAGGGTTGCATCACCCAAAGTAACAATGAAATAGTGTAAAAGACATAAAGAAACTGAACTATTTATGTACCGGTTTAAATCCATAACTCCATTCCACCACGGTATGCTACAGTTTTTTTCTTACATGTTCAATAATATTTATATCCTTGCCTTCACATTACTATATCAGGCTTCAATGATTGCAATGCACTTGACCAATCGAGAACCGAGAAAAAGAATCTAACATGTTATTTGCTCTGAAATCAGCTTTGTATCTAAAAGGCACTTAGATCTTTGATCCACTCATTGTAGTCAAGTCTTTTACGAATGTCAACAACTCAAACTGCTAAAGCATATTTATGCGACCAATGCTACAATTCTCGATGTAGAGCTAAATCCTCCAAAAATACATCTACTTAGATAAAAATTGTAGTTCATTTGGAATGGAATTCGATCACCATAATTCCTCGAGTATTGACTTATGTAGCCAGGAGAGTAACAGCCAATCGCAAATTATTGATCTATTGACCAAGTTATGCTACATACCGGGCATTTTATTTTTTCTTCTTCCATACACGAATGGAGCATCATTATCAATAAAAAGTCTTTTCTACCATGATAAATAATTTCTTGAAGACGATAATTGAAGCCCATAGAAAATGAGGTGTCTTAACCATCTAACTGATAGAAAGTCCGCTTTAAAAACCATGTACTCAACAAAACATAGATTAAATCAACTATTCAAAGCCTTAATACTTCCTTTTGTTGTTTGCAATATAACTATATCTAAGCTCATTATTGGTCCAAATCCTTGATGCATGAGAAGCGATGTCAACTTTTCAATCTCATCTTATATGAAGACACAACAATATCAAGCATGACATAAGTTCAAAGGTCCTACTTACACGGTTAGGAAGAGCGGCGGTAATTTTTAATCAAGGATCGACAATGGTTATAACATTTGTGCATACCTAGTGAAGTGAAGCTTACCTCAATTGTCAACTTGCCCAAAGAACAATTCACGTTGGCATTTGAAACGAACAGATTATAGCTTTCATCCACTCCAAGTCCACTCCAAGTTGAAGCTGCAACACAAGTTCCCAATCTCAAAATCAAAACTTCCTCAAAACCCACGGGAAAAAAAAATACAACAAAAATAAAATGCCATTCAATTAACCTACCTCCTCAAGGCGGGAGTGGGATGGTGAAAAAAAGGTGGTTACGTTCGGCGGCAGTGCGGCGGAGGGAGGCTGCGGCGGAGGGCGGCGAAGGGCGAACGAGGGAGATCAAGAAGAAGGGTTCTGATCGGCGGGAGTGGGATGGTGAAAAAAAGGAGTTATTCGGCGGCAGTGCGGCGATACGAGCCTGCGGCGGAGGGCGAGTGAATGAAGGGAGGTGGAGGGGGGCTGCGGCGGAGATGAAGAAGAAGGGTAGAAGAAGCGAATGAAGCGAGTGAATGAAGAAGAAGGATTCTGTTCTGGCCAAATAAAGAGCTTACCGACGGCCATTTTAAACTTACTGACGGTCACACCCGTCGGTAAACGACACGGGATTACCGACGGACTAGCCCGTCGGAAAAGCTACACATTACCGACGGTCAATGGCAGTCGGTATTCAAAAACAAGCGGGAATTTTCCAAAATTCACGGTTTATTTTCCAAAATTCACGGTTTACCGGCGGACATTCACCGACGGCTTGAGTCCGTCGCTAAAAAAGCGGGATTTCCGACGGCTTAACCCGTCGGTAATATCCAGAATCCAACGGATGCTTTTTCCGACGGATTTGGCCGTTGAAAATCCCGCTTTTTTAGCGACGGACTCAAGCCGTCGGTGAATGTCCGTCGGTATGTGAACTATTTCTTGTAGTGTATGGTCTTAAACAGTCTCCACAAGCTTGGTTTGGCAGATTCAGTTCTATAGTGCAGCAGTTTAGTATGATTCATTGTAACGATGATCACTCTGTTTTCTATCGCCATTCAGCTCAAGGATGTGTTTATCTGGTTTTGTATGTGGATGATATTGTGATAACTGGTAGTGATCAGCAGGGTATAATCCAGTTGAAGCAGTATCTCTCTCACAAGTTTCAGACTAAGGACCTTGGTAAACTCCGTTATTTTTTGGGTATCGAGGTAGCCCAATCCAAGGATGGCCTGGTGATTTCACAGAGGAAATATGCTATGGGTATTCTTGAGGAAACAGGTTTATTGAATGCCAAGCCAGTTGATATTCCTATGGACCCAAATGTTAAACTTCTGCCTAATCAGGGGGAGCCCCTTTCAGATCCAAGGAGGTACAGGAGATTAGTTGGTATTTTAAACTACCTCACAGTCACCCGTCCAGATATTTCATTTGCAGTTACTGTGGTAAGCCAATTCTTAAATTTCCCTTGTCAGGATCATTGGGATGCTGTAATACGCATCCTGAAGTATATTAAAAGTGCTCCAGGAAAGGTCTTATTTATGAGGATAAAGGTCATACTCGAGTAGTTGGTTACTCAGATGCTGATTGGGCAGGCTCACCTATTGATAGGCGATCCACTACTGGGTATTGTGTTCTAGTTGGAGGAAACTTGATATCCTGGAAAAGCAAGAAGCAGAATGTTGTAGCAAGATCTAGTGCTGAGACTGAATACAGAGCCATGGCATTAGTGACTCAAGAGCTCATGTGGTTGCAATCACTTCTCAAAGAACTCAAGTTTAGAGAAGATATGCCAATGACAGTGATATGTGATAATCAAGCAGCATTGCATATTGCCTCCAATCCCGTGTTTCATGAGAGGACTAAGCTTTTTGAGATGGACTGTCATTATACCAGAGAGAAGATCGAATCGGGGGACATCACCCCTAGCTTCGTCAATTCCAATGACCAATTGACAGATGTCTTCGCTAAATCTCTAAGAGGTCCTCGAATCAATTATATATGTAACAAGCTTGGTGCATATGATTTATATGCTTCAGCTTGAGGGGGAGTGTTGAAAATAAAATAGGATCTTTGTATTTATTGTATAGACAAATCATATCATGTAATTAGGAATATGATATCTTGTAATTAATTGTTTTGATTTCTTTTTAAGCCTATATAAAGAACCTCCGTTGTGTGGTTGAAACACGCGGTATTCAACATATGTATCTCTCTTTTCTCTCATTTAACAGTTGGAAAAGAAGTAATTAATACTTTTTATTTTCTAAAGAGAAAAGTAATTAGAGACAATGAAATATTCCAAAGAGCACAACTAAAATGAGATGGATGGAGTAGAAAATAAGAAAATAAAAAAATAAAAAATATATGTTAACCCGACGGGTTGGCTCGACCCGACCTGCTTATTGCCCGACAGTTGACGAGCTAGGCGGGTTAGGCTAGATGGGTTGGTGGGCTGCCATGTCATAGCCCAACCCGCCCGTTTTAGGCAGGGTGCGGGCCAACCCGTAGGGCCCATCCCGCTTTGCCATCCCTAATATCTAGCTCATCGTACCCCTAAAAGTAGTTCACTGCCCTGGGGGCAGGTGTCGGGGTGCCTCTGGATCACACATACTATGGACATTAATATGCCAGTAACTCCATCAAGATGATTGAGTTACCTAACTACCAAGATATGGAGGGAGCGACCCGTCTGTCACCAAAGGTACGTCGGACCCAAAACAATCCCCAAGGAAATCGTAAGTCCTCTATACTACGCATACCGTACTCACACTCCAGTACTTTTGGCCTCATACTACCAGCCGACCCAATACGCATGGCGGTGGTTTTTCTTACTTTCTACTTATAATCGTTTTCATTTTACTTATAATCCTTTTCACTACTTTTGACAGATTAAATCCTATTATCTTGTAATCCACAACCATTATATTATTTCCGAGTCTTCAACTAAACTTACCTAATCCTTATAGAATTGCCTAATAAATATCCTAACATATCAATCAGAAGTTCATAATCAAATAGTCATAAAAAGCAGACTAACAATCAACATATAGTTCTAATGTCACTTAAGGCGACCTAGCAAACAAATAAGTCGTCTAGCCTAGGGTTATAATCATTCCTACGAGGTTGATAGGTCTACAAACACTGTCCTCAGTGATCGTATCCCGCAGTATCCCTCCTAGAAAACTGTTGTTATCAACCCCTAGTAAAGCCCGGGTCATTCTACACTATTTATACTATTAATTCTAACCTACTATCCCCGTGATTAGGTTTTCTTTCTCCCACACCTAGTAATGACGCCTGATAAGATTCCTAGTTTCCATATTTTGCTCTTTTCATAGCTTCCTTCCTTGCCTCCGAGTTCGTCAGAGCCTAGATTGGACTACCTAAAGGTCGAATGATCACCCAAAGAGGGTAATTTCGTCCTAAATCTAGAGAGAGAATATTTAGAGAGAGAGGTTATGGGCCATGAGATGTCCAAAAATGAGAAGAGGAGGGCCTATTTATACTTGTTGATCCAGGCATGTCGTGTCACGAGAAGGTCCTGGTCGCGATGCGAGAGGACAAGTTTTGGACACGGGGCAGCTACGTGTCATTTATTCTAGACTCGTGGCTAAGGTGTGCGTCGTGTTGCGAAAAATCCATGTCTCGTGGTACACTGCTATACCTCGCGTGGTGAGATGTAGTATCTCGCGATGCGAGAGTGTCAATACTCAATTTCCTTAATTTTAAGTTTTAAACTCAATTCTAAGGTCCTAATCCTAATTTTGGGACTATTTTTAGGTTTTATGGGATACAACAAAACCTATGTCTAATGACAAGCCATCAAGATGAGGTAAGTGATGATGAACTTGAATTTTTACGTACATATTATGAGTTACAAAATGCCTTTGAGGAACTTGTAAAGGTCACTAGACAAGTAGCTTCTCAAAAGAATATTATACTTAGTCTAGAAAATCAAGTTTCTAAAGAAAAAGAGGAATTAAAAAGTTTGAAAAGTGAAAATGAATCTTTAAAGCTTACTCATGAAGAATCCATAGCTAAAACATGTCCTAATAATGATGCTATTACTCCTCCCAAATGTGAGAAATATATAGACCTTGAAAAGGATGTTGAATATTTGAAAAAGTCTATAGTAAGGCTCACAATGGGTAGGGATTATTTGGACAAGATGCTTAGTCAATAAAGTTGTAATTTTGCTAGAGGTGGTATTGATTTCAATCCTAACACTCAAAGAAAATCTTTCAAAAAACTATTTGTTTCATTAAGTACATCGAGTTACTCACGTGCAACATGCCATTATTGTTGTAGAAATGGCCATACTAGAATGGTTTTGATAGTAGTAAAATGGTATAGATACCCAAGGGACTAATTCCCAACACTAACACACAAGGACCCAAGCAAATTTAGTTACCTAAGTCCAAAACTAATTGTTTTGTAGATTTTCTTGAAAGCCACTAGCAAGGATTGGTACTTGGATAACGGTCCAAACACATGACCAGTTACAAATCAAACTTTTTTCAACTTGTCCTAGAAATGGAGGGCATGTCACTTATGGAGACAACAATAAAGGAAAAATCCTTGGTATTAGCAAAATTGGTAAGTCTTCTTCTACTACTATTGACAATATTTTATATGTGGATGGATTAAAACATAATTTACTTAGCATTAGTTAATTATAGGACAAGGGGTACCAAGTTGTTTTCAACTCAACTTGTTGCAAAATTGAGAATATGGATGATAAGAAAATTAAGTTCATTAATTGGTCATAGAATAAATAACATATTATATGATTAGTCTAGATGATATACCTTCAAATGATGTACCATGCCTATTGACTAAAAGTGGTGATAATTGGTCATGGAATAGAAGCATGGCTAACATTCACATGGACCATATAAATAAGCTTATCTCTAAAGATTTAGTAATTGGTCTACCAAAACTCAAGTTTCAAAAGGACAAATTATGTGATGCATGTCAAAAGGAACATCAAGTTGAGGCCTTTTTTAAAGCCAAAAATGGTGTTTCAACCACTTGGCCCTTACAACTTTTGCACATGGATTTATTTGGTCCTTTAAGTACTATGAGTCTTAGAGGTAGTTACTATGGTCTAGTGATTGTGAATGATTTTTCTAGGTATACATAGACTTTGTTCATTGCTAACAAAAATGATGTTTTTCATGCTTTTAGAAAACTTGCTAATCCATAATGAAAAAAATTTGAAAATTGCATCCATAAGAAGTGATCATGGAGGTGAATTTGAAAACCATCTCTTTGAAACTTTTTGTGAAGAAAATGGCATTAATCATAATTTTTCAGCTCCTAGAACTCCACAACAAAATGGAGTAGTTGAAAGGAAAAATCATTCTTTAGAGGAGCTTGCAAGAACTATGATTAATGAAACAAATATTCCTAAGTACTTTTGGGCGGATGCGGTTAATACTGCCTGTTATGAGTTAAATAGGGTCTTGATAAGACCAATTTTAGAAAAAGACAAATATTCCAACCGTACAAAGGAAGAAAGCCTAATATCTCTCAATTTCACGTCTTTGGATGTAATTAAATGTTTCATTTTGAATAATGGGAATGATAATTTAGGAAAATTTGATGCAAAATCCGATGAAGATATATTTGTAGGCTATTCATCCTTTAGTAAGATTTTTAGAGTGTACAATAAGAGAACTATGACCATTGAAGAATTTATCCATATAGCTTTTGATGAATCTAACCCCTAAATGAGGGAAAGGATG
The DNA here is from genome assembly GCA_037113605.1 of Calophaca sinica. NCBI lineage: Eukaryota > Viridiplantae > Streptophyta > Magnoliopsida > Fabales > Fabaceae > Calophaca > Calophaca sinica. Next base: position 99,763,376 of record CM073735.1, on the reverse strand, counting down.
TTGCTCTTGATGATATTATAGGTGCCGGCTCAAAGCCATCAAATGAAGAAAAGATAGAAGAAAAGCATGAAGAAAATAACAATAATAATGAGATGCCTCCCAAGGAAAAATGAAGAAGTTCAACACCAAAAATCTACCTCATGAGTGGAAGTGTCAAAAGATCATCCCCTTGTCCAAACCTTAGGTGATATCTCAAAAAGGGTAACTACTCGCTCTAATATTAGAAATATTTGTAATTACTCCATTTTTGTTTCTCAATTTGAGCCTAAAATTATTAATGAGGCAATTATTGATGAATACTGGTTGATGAGCATGCATGAAGAATTAAATCAATTTGAAAGAAATAAAGTTTGGGAGCTAGTTCCACAACCAAAGAATCATCAAGTAATTGGCACAAAATGAGTTTTTAGGAACAAACTTGATGAAGCCGGTGTAACTACTTAAAATAAGGCTAGACTAGTAGCAAAGAGTTATAATCAATAGGAAGCATTGATTATGAGGAAACTTATGCCCCCTAAGCTAGACTAGAAGCCATTAGATTACTTCTCGCTTATGTTTGCATCATGAATTTTAAATTGTACCAAATGACTGTTAAAAGCGCTTTCTAAAATGGCCCATTATGTGAATCGAAGTTTAAGAGTGTGAATGGATCCATGCCTCTGATTCATGAATGTGAATCTTAGTTTAAGTGATGTAACTCAATTCACTGATTCAATTTATGGACTTAAAAGACTGTTTCAACTAACTCAATTTGATTCATTACTCTCCCTCCTCAAACCCTAAAATTATTCTCTATCTTCTTCATAAGTCAACCGCTGTCGTCACTTCCAATCTCCTCTTCACTATCCCTAATCCTCCAGCACCGCAAAGAAGGAATGTCTCTGCTGTGTTTCTCCTATTTGCAATTCTGTTCTTCTCTATTACGTGTTTGTTCTGCTACTGCTGTGTCAGTATTTCTGCATTTCTGTGATACAGGATCCACTTCTACACATGTTGTTCTGGGTTTGTCTCCCTGCGATGGGCAAAGTGAAGAGCAGGATTGTGGGCCCAATAGGCTACCACGGCCTAAGAAGAGGCCCAAATGGCTGGAGTATTTCGTTTAACAAATTCACGTGGAGAGAGAATAGTGACCCAGCAGAGAGATATCTAGCAATAGATTTGCTAATTGAATATTCTTAGTTTGTTGTTTGAATTGTTAAGATCAGTGTACACTTGACATTTGATCCAGACTATTAGTCATTTTATTTGCCTTTATATTACAGCACAAGAATAATGAATGAATCAAGCAAAAAAACGGATATTTTATCCACCATTTTGATTGTTTTTTTTCCTCTCTCTCCCTTAACATTCAAGGAGCTCCTTCAAGCTCGAATTGGAGAATTTACTGATACTGTATCATTGGTGCTTTCATTTCCTTCTACCATGCCTCCCAAACCTAAAAACATAAGATAAAACCATGGATGAGCTCACTGCACAAATGAAGGAAATGCAGTTACAATTGTAGTCTCAAATGGATGCTACAGCTAAGCAACAAGAACAATTTTAGACCTTCATCGCTGCCCAGTTACCCACACTCATTCGTGACCAAATACTGGTTTAATCCTCCACCTCCCACGCCACATTCCAGCCCCCCATTTGCCCACCCATACCACCCAAAATCACTCTCTCATCGTTTGGCGGATCTAACCCCTTAGATTGGATATTCCAAGCTGAACAATAATTTGATCTACATCAGATCCCACCTGCTCAGCATATGATTTACATACCCTTCTTCATGAAAGGTTACGCTGTGGTTGGCCAGTAACAACCAGATCTCTACTTGGGAATCTTTTGCATGGGCCCTGGAGCTATGATTCCACCCTTCCTCATTTGACAACCATCAGATCACTCTGTTCAAAATGAGGCAAGCAAGCTCAGTGGTTGAATATCAGTAACAGTTTGAAACTATGTCTAATAGGGTGCTAGGTATGCCTACTGACATGCTTTTTAATTGTTTTATTTCTGGTCTTAAGCAAGAAATCCAGAATGAATTGGTCATTATGAAATCCCACTCCCTACCCCATGCTATTGGTCTTGCTAAGCTTTTTGAGGCTAAATTTGCTGCTTCTAAATCCCAACCATCTCGGTTTTTCAGACCCACTCCTATTCAGTCCACACCTACAGCCTCCCCCATTATTCCAAACCCTTCCCCATCCTTACCTATTAAAAGATTATCCCCTCAGGAGATGTTTGACAGGCGCACTAATGGTTTATATTATAATTGGGATGAAAAATTTAGCCCGGGTCACAATGTCGAAAGAAGCAGTTTCTACTATTGCTTTCTGAGGACCCTACTCCTGATGCCACTGATCCCCTTGACCTTGGCCCCACTACCCCTGAAACTAACCCTATCCCTGCTACCCCACCTGCGTGCGAACATTTTCATCTCTCCCATACTGCTTTAAGTGGGCCTCCCTCTCCTCGGACCCTTAGGATTGAGGGAAAAATCAAAGAACTTGCTCTCGCCATCCTCATAGACTCTAGGGGCTCTCACAATATTATGCAACCTCGTGTGACCGAATTTTTTAGCCCTTCCTGTAGTTGACATCTCACCCTTTGTAGTCATAGTTGGCAAAGGGGTTACAATTCAGTGCAATGGCAGCTGCACTGACGTCCCTATCTCATTCATTGATCAACTGTTCCATATTCCCTTTTTTATTCTACCTATACATGGGGTAGATCTTGTTCTAAGGGTACATTGGCTGCAATCATTGGGGCCTTTCCTTTCATACTATAATGTACCTTCCATTCAGTTTGTGTACCACAAAAAACTTGTTACCATTACTGGGGCCTCCTCAACTATACCCTCCCCTGCCACCCTTGCCCAATTTCACAAATTTGTCTTCACCAATTCAATTGATTCAACCCACACTATCACCCTCATAGCCTTAGAACCTACTGCAGCTACTCAACATTCGGGTTCCTTAGACACTACTAACCTGGCCCCACCTTTCGCAACCCTACATCAGCAATATGCCTCAGTTTTCTGTTGGAATCAAGTGGATTCAGAAACAATAACCCTTAATTATTTTGATGATAACAAATAATTAAGAGAACAATTTATTCTCTAATGTGTTTGCTAGTATGCAGAAATCACTATTCATTAGAAGTCGTTATCTCAGAAGACTTGGTGGAATCTTGAAGTTAACATGACTAAGTCTGTGAATGATCCTCTGTTTCTATGCTGACGTCACCTTGTGAAGTCTTTCTCTGAAGTTAGTCAACTCCATTTGTTCAGTCAACACTCTGGTGACTCCTAATACTAGATTTTGACTTAGTCAACTCTGTTGAACAATCAACTCTGTTGTGAAAGCCCATTGAATTCTACGCTGAAGAACTCAACTCTGTTTGAAGCTCACTCTGTAGTACAGTACTTAACTCTGGTGAACAGTATAGCTCTGTTAGGAAATAGACTGAAGAATATTTGAGGCTACTTCAAGTATTTAAGAGACCTCATTGATTAAGCGTTTTAATGTACGAGCTATCAATGGTCAAAAGAATGTCAACGATTCTAATCATCAAGGAAACTTGCTCTCAAAGGGTCTCATAATCAAAAAGCCGACAAGAGACAAAGATTCTGAATTTGTGTGCAGTGCCCAGAAAGCTTTATACAGTCTGGAAAGCGACGTGACCTACAAAAGCCACAAAAATAGGATCTGAGGTTTTGACCTAGGGTAAAAAGAGACGTTGTGTAACAACGGCACTATTCTCAACCCTAGCTATATATATCTTACTTCAGTCACTGAAGTAGGTGACCTATTAAAAAGAAAGTGAACGCAACAAAGTACGAAGTGATCATACAGTGAGTGCCTACAATCTTATCAAACTTGAAAATCACTATTTTCTGAGACAGTGAGCAACCAAGAAATCTTCCAAGTCTCTGGGATCACATTGAACAAAGCACTTAACTGTTTTATCCTTTCTATTTGAAAGTTATTATTTGTGCTAAATTTCTTCATTGTAAATCCTCTCTGTGAGAGTTATTTGTGTATTGTTTCAAAACTCCTTTGAACTTGTATTTAGCCCAAGAAGGGTGTATTCCTTAGAGGCTTGACTGTATTAAGTCGTTCTAAGAAGTTGTGAGTATAGCCAGTTTGGCAGTATTATACTCTCAAGTGTAATCAGGTTGATTATAGTTGAAAAATCCTTCAAGTGTGTGAAGGGACTAGACGTTGCTATCAGGTGATAGTGAACTAGTATAAATCACTGTGTTACTCTCTTATCTCGACTCTTTACTTACTGCGCTGTTTTATTAAAAAGTTGTTTAGAAGAAGTTTTTCATAAACACTTATATTTGTAAAAAGTTTTTAAAACTCAATTCAAACCCCCTCTTTCTTGTGTTTTTGCCACGTTCAATTGGTACCAGAGCTCGACCTCTTGGTTGAGCACTTAACAATGTAAGAGGAAAAGATCTTATTCTCTATTCATGGCAAGCAACGAAGTTGGTGGTCACGTTAACCGTCCTCCTTTGTTCACTGGAACAAACTTCGACTACTGGAAAGATATCTTATTCTCTATTCATGGCAAGCAACGAAGCTGGTGGTCACGTTAACCGTCCTCCTTTGTTCACTGGAACAAACTTTGACTACTGGAAAGATAAAGTTAAATCCTTCTTCGAGTCTCAACAACTCGAACTCTGCGATATGGTTCAAAAACAATACACCGAACCAGTTGATTCCAAAGAAAATCCCATTCCTCGGGACAAATGGATAGAAGAGCATAAGAAAGCTTATCAACTACATCAGAAAGCAAGATATTTTCTTATCTGTGCTATCTCCGAGAAGGAATACGAGAAATGCGGAAAAAATGATACCGCCAAGGAAATTTGGGACTCATTGGCCTTAGCTTATGAGGGTACTTCCCAAGTGTAAGAAACCAAAGCTAATATCTTGGTGAGACAATATGAACTCTTCAAGATGGAAGAGGGTGAAAACATTGAAACTATGTTTGGAAGATTCCAAACACTAGTTCATGGTTTAAAGGTTCTTAAGAAAAGTTATACCACTACTGATCACGTTAAGAAAATCTTAAGAAGTCTGTCAAAGAAGTGGAGACCTAAGGTCACTGCAATTCAGGAAGCAAAGGACTTGAATGTCTTGCTACTTGAAGATCTTCTGAGTTCGTTGAGAGCTCATGAGCTTGAACTAGACGAAGAAGAACCTCCCAAGAAATCAAAGTCTATTGCTTTGAAGTCTACAAACAAAGCATCTTCCTCCAAAGCTCTACAAGCTGAACTTGAAATAGACGAGGCATCGTCTGATGAGAGCGATGGAGACACAGACGAAGAAATTTCCTTAATATCAAGCAAAATTCAACGCATGTGGAAAAACAAAGGAAGGTTCAGAAAGCAGTTCCACAAAAAGGACTCAAGGGATAAGAAGCACTACAAGGACAAGAGCCAAGTTACTTGCTACGAGTGCAAAATGCCAAGACATTTCAAGTATGAATGTCCACAGCTTGAGAAACTAAGGAAAGCTGGTTTTAAAAGCAAGAAGAAGAAAGGTCTCATGGCAACATGGAATGATTCTGAGTCATCTTCATCTGATGATGATGAGGAACACGCAAATATGGCTCTAATGGCTACCATAGGGTCAGACAGTGAAGAAGAAGATGAAGAGGTAGATTCTAATCCATCTTCTTATATTGAAATAACTTTTAATGAACTATTAGATGAGTCTTCCAAACTCAAAACTGAGTATAAAGCTTTGAAAAAGAAATTCTCAAAACTTTTAAAAAGAATTTCAAATACTCAATGAGGAGAATGAGAAGCTCAAAGCTGAAAATCACCGCTTGGTGAATGACAGCTCTAAGACTGAGGAAAAGGTTGAATGCAACTCTTCAAAATATGAAGAGGGATTTCAAAAATTCCTTGCTGAATGTGTTACGCGAAGCAAACAAGCATCTATGATTTGGGGTGTAAGCCAAAATGGCAAAAAGGGTCTTGGTTACAAACCAGAGGAACCCACTTTTCAAAACACAAATTTGAAAACCAAAGATACCAACAATTATAGTGACTGTCTGCTTTGTACCTTTTGCAATATGAAAGGACACATTAGAAGTACTTGTTGTGAATTGAAAAATAAGAAGGGTAAGTTTCCTTCTAGAACTAACAAAAGAGGAGCCAAAAAGATTTGGGTACCTAAGGATAAAATTATATATGTTGCAGATCTGCTTAGCAACAGAGTTACAACACCAGTCCTGGTACTTGGACAGTGGATGCTCACGTCACATGACAGGAGAAAGGCGTATGTTCCAAGAACTCCAACTTAAAGAAAGTGGAACAGTAGGTTTTGGAGGAAACCAAAAAGGTAAAATCATTGGAAGTAGAAAAAATTGGTGAGAAACTCCTACCTTCTATTGATAATGTCTTATTGGTTGATGGCCTGAAGCATAACCTACTAAGTGTAAGTCAATTATGCGATAGTGGTTATGATGTTGGCTTTAGTGATAATGCTTGTACAGTCAAAAGCAAAAGGGATGGATCCATTTTCTTTAAGGCAAAGAGAAAGAACAACATTTATAAAATAAAACTTTTTGAGTTAGCAAATCAAAATGTAAAATGCCTTTTGTCAGTAGATGAAGAGCAATGGATTTGGCACAAAAGATTGGGTCATGCCAGCTTGAGGTTAATCTCAAAGCTTAACAAGAAAGAACTTGTTAGAGGACTACCAAATCTTAGGTATCAATCTGATGTTCTTTGTGAAGCATGTCAAAAGGGGAAACAGATAAAATCTTCTTTTGAGTCCAAAAGCACTGTTTCCACCTCAAGGCCATTTGAGCTTTTGTATTTAAATTTATTTGGACCAACTAGGACAGCATCTTTGTCTGGAAAGAAATATGGTCTTGTTATTGTTGATGATTATACTAGATGGACATGGGTAAAATTCTTAGCTCACAAGGATGAGTCATTTGCAATATTTTCTGTGTTCTGCAAACAAGTGCAAAATCAAAAAGGTTTTTGTATTACAACTATTAGAAGTGATCATGGTGGAGAATTTGAAAATGAATCTTTTCAAGACTTCTGTGAAAAGCATGGCATCTCTCATAATTTTTCATCTCCTAGAACACCACAACAAAATGGTGTTGTAGAAAGGAAAAATAGATCTTTACAAGAAATGGCCAGAACCATGATTCACGAAACTAACATTGCAAAGCACTTTTGGGCAGAAGTAGTAGACATTGCATGTTATATTCAAAATAGAATCTATATCAGACCTATCTTGAATAAGACTCCTTATGAATTGTGGAAAGGAAGAAAACCCAATATTTCATACTTTCACCAATTTGGATGTGACTGCTTTGTTCTTAATACAAAGGATAGTCTTGGAAAATTTGATTCAAAATTGCACAAAGCTATCTTTTTAGGATACTCTGAACGCTCTAAAGCTTACAGAGTATTCAACAAAGAAACATTAATTGTTGATGAGTCTGTGCATGTGAGATTTGATGACAAGAAGCCTGACAATGAAACGTCAGAGCTAGATGAAGTACTTTCAGATCTACAGATTAGCAAAGAAATAGATGAATGTGTCACAGGTGCTGACTCTGACTCTGCGTCTGATGATAAGACCCAAGAAGAACCAATAACAGACTGGAAGTTTAAACCTTATCACCCAAAGGATCAGATTATTGGCGAACCAAGTGATAGAGTTAGAACAAGATCATCTCTCAGAGAACACTCTAACTTTGCTCCGCTGTCAGAAATAGAACCCAAAACAATTGATGAAGCACTAACAGACGATGGATGGATACTGGCTATGCAAGAAGAGCTCAATCAATTTCAGAGGAATGATGTTTGGAAGCTCGTGCCTCCTCCAGAGGATAAGCAAGCCATTGGAACCAAGTGGGTCTTCAGAAACAAACTTGATGAGGATGGCAAAGTGGTAAGAAACAAGGCAAGGCTTGTTGCTCAAGGGTATTCACAAGAGGAAGGTATTGACTATACTGAAACCTTTGCTCCAGTAGCTAGACTTGAAGCTATAAGAATATTATTATCATTTGCTGCACATCATTACTTTATATCAAATGGATGTGAAAAGTGCATTTTTAAATGGTTTTATAAGTGAGGAAGTATTTGTGAAACAACCACCTGGATTTGAAGATATTGCTTATCCAGAACATGTCTTCAAACTTAAAAAGGCTTTTTATGGTCTTAAACAAGCTCCAAGAGCTTGGTACGACAGATTGAGTTCCTTTTTAATGTCAAATGGTTTTGAAAGAGGACAGGTGGATATTACCCTCTTTAGAAAATCATCTAAGAAGCATTTCATTATAGTTCAAATATATGTAGATGATATTATCTTTGGTGCTACTAATGAATCTTTGTGTGAGGAATTTTCTAAGCTTATGCAGAATGAGTTTGAAATGAGTATGATGGGAGAATTAAAATTCTTCCTTGGTATTCAAATCAAGCAATGTCAAGATGGAACCTATATCCATCAAACTAAATATGTAAGAGAACTCCTAAAGAAGTTCAAGCTTGAGGAAACCAAACCTATGAGCACACCAATGCATCCAACATGTGCTCTCGGCAAAGATGAATCGAGTAAAAAGGTAGATCAAAAGGTGTATAGAGGTATGATTGGCTCACTCCTTTATCTAACTGCCTCAAGGCCTGATATTATGTTTAATGTCTGCTTATGTGCAAGATTCCAATCTGATCCTAGAGAATCTCACTTAACTGCTGTTAAGAGAATCTTTAGGTATCTCAAAGGAACTACTAACCCTGCTTTGCTTTATAAGAACTCAGAAAATTACAAGCTAGAAGGATTCTGTGATGCTGACTTTGCTGGAGATAGAATTGAAAGAAAGAGCACAAGTGGTGGCTGCCAATTTCTTGGAGCAAACCTTATCTCTTGGTACAACAAAAGGCAAAGCACAATTGCACTATCAACTGCAGAAGTTGAGTATGTATCTGCTGCAAGCAGTAGCTCACAACTACTATGGATGAAGTATCAACTTGATGACTACCAAATTAAAGAGAGTAACATTCTTATATACTGTGATAATACTTCCGCTATATGTTTAACTAAAAATCCTATTTTGCATTCACGAGTTAAATATATTGAAATTAAGCATCATTTCATTAGAGACTATGTTCAGAAAGGGATACTTGAAATCAAATTTATTGATACTGACCATCAATGGGCAGATAGATTTACAAAACCCCTTGCTGAAGATAGATTCAACTTTATAAGAAATAATTTAAACCTTCATCTTATAAAGGAATGAGTGTTTAATCTGAATATGGTTGACTCTGTTTGACTATTTGACTCTGTTTGACTATTTGACTCTGGTTGACTATATGACTCTGTCTTGGCACACGTGCTCTGTTGTCACACACGCACCTCTGATGGGATACATGTTGACTCTGCTTGTATGATGACTATGTTCACATATTGACTCTGGTTGCATGTTGACTCTGTTTATTAGTTTATTAATTGCTATTCTTTATTATATTTTTTTCTTTGTTAACTGTTCATATTCATGAATCTGTTGCTCCTTAACACAAAGTTGCCTCTGGGAATCTTTGTGTACACGTGTCTCTCTGAAACTGGTTGTTGCGTTAGTGGATAGTACTTACTCTTACTGAGTCATTATTGCTTTTGCTGCACGAGGATAGTTTTACTGTGCCTCTTTAATTCTGAGTGTGACACGCTTCATTTTTGTAATGACAAAGTTTTTAATTCATTTATTTTGGTAACTGGTAAAGGCGGTTTGCCTTCTCAAATACGTTTAATACCCACTCACTCACCCACTTCACCCACTACCCACACTATCTCTAAGAGAAGCCTACATGTTTTTCTGAACCCTAAATCCATTTCTCTTTTATTTGCTCTCTGCAACTCTCTCTCTGCTTTTACAATGGCCGCACAACTACAACAACAGCTGTAACGCCTGATATTTAATTATTTATTTAATTAAATATTTTCGAATATTTTTCCGATTAAGTTTTCGAAGTTGTGAAATATTGATTTAAGTGGTGTTGGTTTTAGTTGGATTAATTTAGTTGAATTAAGTTGTAGAATGATATCAGATTGATACTATTATTTGTTATGGGCTTATTTTAATGTTAGAAGTAGTAGAAAATGGGTGTTACAAGAACCTTTCTAATTTGAGCTTGATAATCTTTGAATATGTTTTTTTTAAATAAATGAATAGAGCGCATATTTGGGCAAGACCTTGTGTGTAGAATTTTTTTTTTTTAACTTACCTTTTGGGCCAACATTCATTGGGCCTTACACAACCTTTTTTTTTTATGACATGAGGGGAGTGAAACCCCTTGGCTTAGGCGCACCATTCAGCCACTTCCACCATAGGAATTATTCTTTTTTTCTCCTTCATATTCTTTCTAAACCCTAGCGCCCAAAATAGAGAAGAGGTGGCTACCCAAGTTTGTTTCTACCAATTTCGGCCACACAAAACTTAGAGGCAACCTTGTTTTCTTTTTCGCCATCCATTGAAGGAGGTTGGGCAAGTCATCAAGGGTTTGGGAGGAGATACGTAAAGTTGCCGGCAAGGAAGAATCTAGGAGTCCATTGGAGAGTTAGAGCAACCTTCAATCCAAGGTAAGGGTGGGGTTCCGACTTCTAATGGGTTGTATGATAAGTAGTAAGGGGGAGATTATTTTCGGTTGGGGATACTTGAGGGATAGGTGAAGGGGTTAACCTTAGACTCCATTATTTGAAAAATGATTGAAGTGTAGGCAAAACAAATCATTTATATATATATATTACTTGCTGTTTTAATTGATTAGATGATTAAAAAGTTGTTTTATGGCCGTATGAATACTAAGAAAATTCTGTTTTAATGTTTGAGGTGTTGTCGTGTTATTGAGTGATTAAATTCATATGCCATTAGTTCTAAGTGATGATTAGTAATGATTGGATTGATGAATTGTGCTTAGAAATTATGTAAAGGATTAAGATAGATGCTGTTTTTAAAAGCTAATATTAGTTAAAAATTTTAGAATAATTTATTTCACTTCAAATTGCATTTAAATGGTAGTTTTCTTTGGTGAAATGTAGATTGATTCCTTGCTGTCTCATTTCTGTTTTATGCAGAATTTTAGTGTGCAGATTTTACTGTTCTACCTTGCTGTTTTCTGCGAAAATTGCATTGTTCTGCAGTATTTCCAGTTGTTGTTAATTCTGTTTTATGCTGGATTTTACTGTCTGCAAAAATTGCATTGTTCTGCAGTATTTCCAGTTGTTGTTAATTCTGTTTTATGCTGGATTTTACTGTCTGCGAAAATGGCATTGTTTCTGCAGTATTTTCAGTTGTTGTTATTTCTGTTTTATGCAGAATTTTAGTGTGCAGATTTTACTGTTTCTATCTTGCTGTTTTCTGCAAAAATTTGTACTGTTTCTACAGTATTTTCAGTTGTTGTTATTTCTGTTTTATGCAGAATTTTAGTATGCAGATTTTACTGTTTCTATCTTGCTGTTTTCTGCGAAAATTGCTCCTCCTACATTGTTTCTTATTAGTGTTGTTTCTGTTTTTATGAGGGAATTGCTGTACACAAAAATTGATATTTTCTGCTGTATTTTTAGGTCTTTGTTCTTCTTTGTGAAAATTGTTGCCTTTTTCTGCAGAATTTGCGTAATTGTTGTTCTCGCTCTTTATGCAGCTTTTGGTTGCAAATAATTACGCTTCTTTATTCTTTGTTGTTATGTTGTCGAACTTCATAATTATTGATGCATCTATAGCACGTCATGTTGGGAGCTTATGCTCTGTTAAGTTGGCCTGGATTGGCAATTTTCGAGTTGGGAGTTTTGCTCAGTAAATTTTAAGTTGGGAGTTTTGCTCAGGTATATTTTAAGTTGGGAGTTACTGCTCCAATGGTACCACATGCATGTGCATTGTAACGAGTCGCATTCCGTGTTGCATATTTAAGTTGTTGTGTTGATCAATTCTGATGATAGTTGTTGTTTGAAAGTTGTGAAGTGGTGATTTTATATAATCTGATTCTAATATATTATTTATCATACACTCGATTATATAGTTCGATATCTCACCCCTTCTGTTTGAATGTTACCCTCTGTTGGTAACGTGTAGGTAATCAAAAATGAAGGCTGCTTACCTCCATTAGTTAGAGTCGGTGTCGTCGCTCTGATACGTAGCACTCGGGGGGGAAATGAACACATGATTTTCTTTATTGTTGAATTTTATTATGTTGTTGAATTTACAAGTTGTTTACCTTAAAAGACATGATGTCTTTAAGTTGTTTGAATTGGACGAGATGTTATGGTATCCTTCAGTTGAATCTATGAATCCGCTGCGTAGTAATGAAAATTGTTTGATTTTTAAAGACTAATAGGTTGTTATCGGTTCATCCGAAATTTTACGTGCTATGTATCCGAACTATAAATGATTGCATGTCGTTGTTTTAAGTTGAAAGTGTAACATTCCATATGCTTGATGGGATTTTGCAACTCTGATTTTTATATTATTCGTTGGGTAGAAATGGGGTGTTACATTAGTGGTATCAAAGCAGGTTGGTCCGTCCGGCCAAGTTGTCGAGTCGTAGTTTTGTTTAACAATCGAGTATTGTTAATTAGTTCTAACCTTTGTTTATGTTATAGTGACAAGTTGAGATGGCTGGAAGGAACGATGCTGCAATTGCTGCTGCTTTACAAGCAATGACTCAGGCTTTGCAAAATCACCGAATAATCTTGGCGAGAATCTTTGGATCTCGTAGTTTGGCGACTTTTCAAAGGAGAATCCGCCTACCTTCAAGGGTAAGTATGATCCTGATGGAGCGTTGGATTGGTTGAAAGAGATGGAGATAATCTTCCGTGTGATGGATCGCACTCAAAGACGTAAGGTTCGATATGGGACTCATATGCTAGCAATGAGGCCGATGACCGTGGCTAGAGACTCGTCGAGGTTGGAAGTGCAGTGAAGGTATCACTTGGGATGTGTTCCGGCGGAGTTCCTGAGGAAGTATTATCCAGTGGATGTTCGTGGTAAGAAGGAAATTGAGTTTCTTGAGTCAAGCAAGGAAATATGCTCGATTCTTGAATATCTTTGCAAAGTTTGTTGAGTTGGCTAAGTTTTATCCGCACTATAAGCGGGGCAACCGCCGAAGTTTTCAAAGTGCATCAAGTTTGAGAACGGGTTGCGCCGTAAATCAAGAAGCGATTGGATACCAAAAGATTCGTGTCTTCCGATTTGATTGACAATGCAGGATTTATGAAGAGGATAACAATGCTCATTATAAGATCATTAATGAGAGGAAGAGCAAGCGCCAATGTAATCGTAGCAAGCCTTATGATGCTCCAAATTGTAAAGGTAAACAGAAAGTGGTGATGGTAAGAGGACTAGTGGGGAGATGCTCGCTGGTGTGGTTTGTTTCAAATGTGGGAAACCCGCCATAAGAGTAATGTGTGTCTTCTTTGAGGTAAAGAGGTGTTTCCGCTGTGGCAAGATCGGGCATATAATATCTGAATGCAAGCATAAAGAGATGATTTGTTTCAAGCGGGTGAAGAAGGACACATTGGTAGTCGATGTCGAGAAACCAAAGAAAGGCGCAAACTAGTGGAAAAGTGTTCGCTTGGTCGACTCGGCAGTAATGAGGACAGACTCATCAGAGGTACATGTTTCATTAATAGTACTCCTTTAATTACTATTATTGATACTGGTGCTACTCATTGCTTTATTGCTGTTGATTGCGTTAAAAGATTGGGTCTTACGTTGTCTTCTATGAATGGAGAGATGGTCTTCGAGACTCCAGCTAAGGGATCGGTGACCACTTCTCTTGTGTGTTTAAAGTGTCCTTTGTCGATTTTCGACCGAGACTTTGCTGTTGATTTGGTTTGTTTGCCGTTAAGTGGGATGGATGTGATCTTAGGCATGAATTGGTTAGAATATAACTATGTTCATATCAATTGTTATAGCAAGTCCGTGAGGTTTTCTACTCCCAAGAGGAGGAAGTCGGGTTGTTGTCTCTTAGCGATTAGAGGCGGTTGATGCAAGAGGAAGCTCAGGTGTTCTCGTTGATGGCGTCGTTATCTATTGAGAACCAAGCTATAATTGAGGAGTTACAATTAGTGCGCGAATTTCTGAAGTTTTCCTCGATGAAATTCTGATGTACCACCGAGAAGAGAAGTTGAATTCGCTATTGATCTTGTACCGTACCAGGCCGGTTTCTATGGCACCATACAGGATGTCCGCATCTGAATTGTCGAATTAAAGAAGCAATTGGAAGATTTACTTGAAAAGAAGTTTGTAAGACCAAGTGTGTCGTAGTAGGGAGCTCGAGGCTACTAGTAAAGAAGAAAGATGGGAGTATGAGGCTTTGTGTTGATTATAGACAATTGAATAAAGTAACGATTAAGAACAAGTATCCGCTTCCAAGAATAGATGACTTGATGGATCAATTGGTGGGTGCTCGTGTGTTTAGCAAGATTGACTTGAGGTCGGGTTATCATCAGTTAAGGTGAAGGATGAAGATGTTCGTAAGACGGCCTTGAGCGATATGGACATTATGAGTATCACGGTGATGCCTTTCGGAGTTACTACTGGGGCGGGAGTATTCATGGAGTCTCTGAACCGTATCTTTCATTCTTATTTGGATCGGTTTGTGGTGGTATTCATTGATGACCTTTTGATTTACTCTAAATCGGAAGAAGAACATCTGAACACTTAAGACTAGTATTGCAAGTTTTGAAGGAGAAGAAGCTATATGCAAAGCTGTCTAAATGTGACTTTTGGTTAAAGGAGGTTAGTTTTCTTGGTCATGTTATTTCGGGTAGTGGCATTGTTGTGGATCCATCTAAAGTAGATGCGTGTTGCAATGGGAAACTCCAAAATCGACTCTGAGATTAGAAGCTTTTTGGGACTAGTGGCTACTATAGAAGGTTTATCGAAGGTTTTTCTAAGTTGGCACTTCCATTGACTAAGTTGACTTGTAAGGGTAAAGCTTTTGTGTGGGACGTTCAATGTGAAGAAAGTTTCTGAGAATTGATGAAGAGATTGACGTCGGCTCCGCTTTGACACTACCTAATCCAGGAGAATCTTTTGTGGTATATTGTGATGCTTCTAAAATGGGTTTAGGAGGTGTACTTATGCGAGAATGATAAGGTGGTTGCTTATGCGTCGAGGCGATTGAGGACTCATGAAAAGAACTATCCTACGCATGATTTAGAGCTTCATTGCAGCTTGTTTTTGTCTTTGAAGATTTGGAGACATTATCTCTATGGTTCTAGATTTGAAGTCTTTAGTGACCACAAGAGTCTAAAATATCTATTTGATCAGAAGGAATTGAACATGAGACAACGAAGATGGTTGGAGTTGTTAAAAGATTATGACTTCGGCTTGAATTATCACCCAGGTAAAGCTAATGTTGTGGCTGATGCCTTAAGCCGAAAGACTTTACATATGTCGGCAATGATGGTTAAGGAGTTGGAATTGATTGAACAGTTCAGAGATATGAGTCTAGTTTGCGAAGTGACACCGCAGAGTGTTATGTTGGGAATGTTGAAGATTAACAATGATTTTTACGGGCGGTATCAAAGAAGCTCGAAGTTAGGCGTGAAATTAGTAGATTCAATGGTCTAATCGATCAATCTGAGAATAATGATTTCAAGTTAGACGCGCAAGGTGTGTTGAGATTCCGTGTCGAATTTGTATTCCTGATGATGCGGAAATGAAGAAAGTAATTCTTGAGGAGAGTCATAGAAGCAATTTGAGTATTCATCCGGGAGCCACAAAGATGTATCAAGATTTGAAGAAGTTGTTTTGGTGGCCTGGGATGAAGCGTGATGTGGCGCAGTTCGTGTATGCATGTTTAACTTGTCAGAAGTCGAAAGTTGAACATCAGAAGCCTGCAGGATTGATGCAACCGTTGGAAGTTCCAGAGTGGAAATGGGATAGCATTTCAATGGACTTTGTGACGGGATTACCTAATACATCAAGGGGACATGATTCGATTTGGGTGATTGTTGATAGGCTTACGAAGTCGGCTCATTTTATTCCTATTAACATCAGTTTTCCGGTATCGGTCGCGTAGATTTATACCGATGTAATTGTAAAGATGCATGGTGTTCCTTTGTGTATTGTGTCGGATAGAGATCCGAGGTTTACTGGATTTTTGGAAGAGTCTGCAAGCGGCGTTGGGTTCCAAGTTGAGGTTGAGTTCGGCGTATCACCCTCAGACGGATGGACAGACAGAGAGGACTATTCAGTCATTAGAGGATTTGTTGAGGGCATGTGTTCTTGAGCAGGGAGATTCGTGGGACACTTATCTTCCGTTAATAGAGTTCACTTATAATAACAGTTACCATTCGAGTATTGGAATGGCACCTTTTAAAGCGTTGTATGGTCGGAGATGTAGAACTCCTTTATGTTGGCATGAATCTGGGGAAAGTGTAGTGCTTGGACCTGAAATTGTTCGAGAGACTACGGAGAAGGTGAAGCTAATTCGAGAAAAGATGAAAACTTCTCAAAGTAGACAGAAGAGTTATCATGACAAGCGAAGGAAAGATTTGGAATTTCAAATTTGGTGATCATGTGTTTTTGAGAGTCACGCCGGTGGCCAGGTGTTGGCGTGCATTGAAGTCTAAGAAGCTCACACCTCGCTTTATTGGTCCGTGACGATTTGGACGAGTTGGAAATGTTGCTTATAGAGTGGCTTTACCGCCTAACCTTTCGAATTTGCATGACGTGTTTCATGTGTCACAACTCCGGAAGTACATTTCAGATCCATCTCATGTGATTCATATGGATGATGTGCAAGTACGGGATAATCTTACTATGGAAACGATGCCCGTACGGATCGCAGATCGTGAAATGAAGACTCTAAGAGGCAAGGAGATTGCTTTGGTGAAAGTAGTCTGGTTAGGGGCTGCCGGAGAAAGCATGACGTGGGAGTTGGAGAGCAAGATGCGGGAATCCTATCCCGAGTTGTTCGAACCAGGTAAATTTTCGAGGACGAAAATATTTTAAATGGGGGAGAGTTGTAACGCCTGATATTTAATTATTTATTTAATTAAATATTTTCGAATATTTTTCCGATTAAGTTTTCGAAGTTGTGAAATATTGATTTAAGTGGTGTTGGTTTTAGTTGGATTAATTTAGTTGAATTAAGTTGTAGAATGATATCAGATTGATACTATTATTTGTTATGGGCTTATTTTAATGTTAGAAGTAGTAGAAAACGGGTGTTACAAGAACCTTTCTAATTTGAGCTTGATAATCTTTGAATATGTTTTTTTTTAAATAAATGAATAGAGAGCATATTTGGGCAAGACCTTGTGTGTAGAATTTTTTTTTTTTTAACTTACCTTTTGGGCCAACATTCATTGGGCCTTACACAACCTTTTTTTTATGACATGAGGGGAGTGAAACCCCTTGGCTTAGGCGCACCATTCAGCCACTTCCACCATAGGAATTATTCTTTTTTTTCTCCTTCATATTCTTTCTAAACCCTAGCGCCCAAAATAGAGAAGAGGTGGCTACCCAAGTTTGTTTCTACCAATTTCGGCCACACAAAACTTAGAGGCAACCTTGTTTTCTTTTTCGCCATCCATTGAAGGAGGTTGGGCAAGTCATCAAGGGTTTGGGAGGAGATACGTAAAGTTGCCGGCAAGGAAGAATCTAGGAGTCAATCGGAGAGTTAGAGCAACCTTCAATCCAAGGTAAGGGTGGGGTTCCGACTTCTAATGGGTTGTATGATAAGTAGTAAGGGGGAGATTATTTTCGGTTGGGGATACTTGAGGGATAGGTGAAGGGGTTAACCTTAGACTCCATTATTTGAAAAATGATTGAAGTGTAGGCAAAACAAATCATTTATATATATATATATATATATTACTTGCTGTTTTAATTGATTAGATGATTAAAAAGTTGTTTTATGGCCGTATGAATACTAAGAAAATTCTGTTTTAATGTTTGAGGTGTTGTCGTGTTATTGAGTGATTAAATTCATATGCCATTAGTTCTAAGTGATGATTAGTAATGATTGGATCGATGAATTGTGCTTAGAAATTATGTAAAGGATTAAGATAGATGCTGTTTTTAAAAGCTAATATTAGTTAAAAATTTTAGAATAATTTATTTCACTTCAAATTGCATTTAAATGGTAGTTTTCTTTGGTGAAATGTAGATTGATTCCTTGCTGTCTCATTTCTGTTTTATGCAGAATTTTAGTGTGCAGATTTTACTGTTCTACCTTGCTGTTTTCTGCGAAAATTGCATTGTTCTGCAGTATTTCCAGTTGTTGTTAATTCTATTTTATGCTGGATTTTACTGTCTGCGAAAATGGCATTGTTTCTGCAGTATTTTCAGTTGTTGTTATTTCTGTTTTATGCAGAATTTTAGTGTGCAGATTTTACTGTTTCTATCTTGCTGTTTTCTGCGAAAATTTGTACTGTTTCTACAGTATTTTCAGTTGTTGTTATTTCTGTTTTATGCAGAATTTTAGTATGCAGATTTTACTGTTTCTATCTTGCTGTTTTCTGCGAAAATTGCTCCTCCTACATTGTTTCTTATTAGTGTTGTTTCCTGTTTTTATGAGGGAATTGCTGTACACAAAAATTGATATTTTCTTGCTGTATTTTTAAGGTCTTTGTTTCTTCTTTGTGAAAATTATTGCCTTTCTCGCAGAATTTGCGTAGTTGTTGTTCTGCTCTTTATGCACTTTTGGTTGCAAATAATTACGCTTCTTTGTCTTTGTTGTTGTGTTGTCGAACTTCATAATTATTGATGCATATATAGCATGTCATGTTGGGAGCTTATGCTCTGTTAAGTTGGCCTGGATTGGCAATTTTCGAGTTGGGAGTTTTGCTCCGTAAATTTTAAGTTGGGAGGTTTGCTCCGGATATTTTAAGTTGGGAGTTCTCCTCCCGTGGTACCACATGCATGTGCATTGTAACGAGTCGCATTCCGTGTTGCATATTTAAGTTGTTGTGTTGATCAATTCTGATGATAGTTGTTGTTTGAAAGTTGTGAAGTGGTGATTTTATATAATCTGATTCTAATATATTATTTATCATACACTCGATTATATAGTTCGATATCTCACCCCTTCTGTTTGAATGTTATCCTCTGGTGGTTACGTCAGGTGTAATCAAAAATGAAGGTCGCTTACCTCCATTAGTTAGAGTCGGTGTCGCCGCCTGATACGAGTAGCACTTGGGGAAATGAACACATGATTTTCTTTATTGTTGAATTTTATTATGTTGTTGAATTTACAAGTTGTTTACCTTAAAAGACATGATGTCTTTAAGTTGTTTGAATTGGACGAGATGTTATGGTATCCTTCAGTTGAATCTATGAATCCGCTGCGTAGTAATGAAAATTGTTTGATTTTTAAAGACTAATAGGTTGTTATCGGTTCATCCGAAATTTTACGTGCTATGTATCCGAACTATAAATGATTGCATGTCGTTGTTTTAAGTTGAAAGTGTAACATTCCATATGCTTGATGGGAATTTTGCAACTCTGATTTTTATATTATTCGTTGGGTAGAAATGGGGTGTTACAACAGCAAGTGCAAGGTCCTGAGGAGGAACCTCAAGTTACGCTACAGAACTTACAACCACATGAGCTGAAGGTGTTGGTGGAACACCAAGTCAACTTTGGAGATTTAGCTCATCAAGGGTACGCTTTGAGAGATGATTTCGTTGAAATGGGAATAATGGACTTCTTTCTCATGGACAACTACCCGGTATATGAAAATCTAGTCAAAGAATTCTGGATGTATGCATGGAGTAAAGACAGAACCATCCACAGTTATGTTCAAGGAAGGCGCATCTTGGTAACCCAGGATTTAATTGCTGATATCACTAAACGCCCTAATAAGGGAGCTATTGTTGACGAAGGCTGGGAAAAAGATGCTGGTGGCTGGAGCGTTGTCAATGACACAATCTTTGATAAATCTGGTGGAACCAAGGCCGTGGATATGAAGAATCGGTTTAGGGTGCTCTTCAGGATTATCATGCACTATTTGGTACCCAAGTCTGGGTCTGTGGATACTGTTAGCAGTACCCACAAGTTCATAATGTGGTATTATGAACTAAAGGCTAAGATCAATCTTGCGAATCTCATTTTTGACCACCTGAGACGAGATTTGATATACTCCAGAAAAGGGAAGAATGCAAATATTCCCTATGGAAGGTTGCTTTATGCGATTATGGAAAATCAAGGCCTGATTAGGCAGCTTCAAGGGCTTAACACTGAGGAAGCTGGACTTGCCCTGAAAACAATGGTGGTACCCACATTCTCAAGTGAAAATCTGAGAAGAATGAAACTTCTTTCAACAGAAGTAGTTGCTGAGATTTTAAGGAAAGAAGAAAGTGGTTGATGCTGGAAGTACTGTACCTACCAGAAGAGTCACTCGAAGCACTGGAATTCACATTGCTTCAGAACCCTCTCAGTGTGTACATCCAATAAGACCTGCCTTCATGGACTTTGATATGTCTGAAGAGGTAGAGGAGAAGAAGAATGTTATTGATGAAATGATAGCCAAAAGTCAGGAAGAGTGCTACATTTTCCATCAGAAACTCAGAGAGGAAAGGCTATAGAGAGAAGCTGCTGCAGCTGCAACTGTCCCTCCTGTTGTTGCCCCCAGAACCTCCATTACTACTGCACCTACTCAGAAACCGAAAAGAATCATCAAGATTGCTAACCTCCCAGCAGCAAAGAGAACCAAGGTATTGGATAAAGTTTGTGACTTGTATGATGCTACTTACCAAACTGGTTCTGCTATCACTGGTTCTACTGTCTTAGAACCTGTTCTGTCAAACCCTATACCTCCTAACCAGATACCTCCACTTACTCCACAATTGCCTAAACTGTTTCCCCAATCTTCCAAACCTGTCCATAAACCAATTCCTTCACCAAAACCTTCACAACCCAAGCCTGCACAACCTAAGAATCCTTCCAAATTACCCACACCTCCAGGACTCTCTGATACCTCTGACTCTTCTTCAAATGACAGTGAAGAAAGTCATGAACCTTTGAGACTTAGACAGAGACCACAACCCCGAGTTCAATTTCCTTACATTGAACCACTTGCGGTTAAGCTACCTAATACCTCCACTTCTGTAGCTCAACCCTATTCACAACCCTCCAAAATACCTTCACCTCAACCTCCATCACCACCTAGACCTACCTCACCTCCCTCTGTTCAACCTGACCTTAACCTACCCCTCCAAACCGAACCCACACTTGAATCTGAAACTGAACCTGAACCATATTTCCAGGAACCTTCCTGTTCTGAACCTGAGTCTGTTTTGGCCATTGAGGCACAACCCCTCTCATTATTGCAACCTGTATCTGATCCCTCCTTCAGACTCCCTATACTTGTACCTTTTCTGCCTCAATCTTTTACACCACCTCACTCACCTCTGTTGGTAGAACCTGTTACTACTGCAACATCTATGGACATAAATGAGATAGCAGTCATTGCTATGATTGCCTCTGCTTCTGATGTTGCCATCATTGATCCCCCAACTCTGCTTCTGCAAGCACCCCCTGGACTGGTTATTCAGATTGGGTGTGAACCCCCACCAGATCACAGGGAAGCAACTATAGTGCCTGAAAGGTATCCTCACCTGATTGCTAATTTTGAGTGCCTTAAAGCTCAAATATACCGTGAGAATGAGGATTGCAAAATTATGGAAGCTGCAAGAATTGATGAAGTCAACTCTGTCTTGGCGGAAGAGAACAGACTTGCAAATTGGCAAAGTGTGCACTATTGGTTTGAAGTTAACCAAAGGGATCAACTTGAAAGGAACAGAAGGTGGCTTATGGCTATTCAATGGAAACAACAAGTACCTCAACAGGAAACCACTCCTGCAGTTTGGGAACCTGAACCTACTCCTGCACCTGAGCCTAAATCAGAACCTGTCACTCCACCTCCTGCTGCAACTGCACTAGTGGTTCAACAATCCACTTCTGGGTCTGCCTCTGCCTCTACAAGCCATTCATTTGTGATTCGTCAGGCAGTCTATGCGAGGCTTATTGATGACAGCAATAAATTTTCAAGGTTTATGGAAGCCACTAAAAGGCACTTTGAAGAGTCTGACAGAAGGCATGATATGCTGGCTACTCTATTGCAAGAGATTTTGGCCAAGATGGACAAGCCATAGAAAACCTTAGGCTTCTTCTTTTTTTTTAGCCCCCTTATGTTCCTATGTTCTCAGTATTTTCTTTTGTACACTGATACTTTTAGTTTAATGAAACTGTTTTAGCACTTTGTGTCTGGTTTAATTTTATCGTCCTCATAATGTTTTGACTATGATGTTCTTTATTTCTGTCTTAATCTTTTTGTCTGATGACAAAAGGGGGAGAATAGTATAGAGATATAGAGTAATTGATGAAACTGATGTATCAACCAAGTGTTACCATGCATTGCAGTTCCGGCATCATTAACTCTGATACATTAACGTTGCTATTTATCTATGTATGCTCTTATACTGTATTGAATATGGTCTGATATTTACACTTAGAAAATATTTATATATGTTTAATTCAGGAGGAGCCTCTGAAATTATCTTAAACAAATATTTTTCTAAAAGCAAATTGTTCATCAATATATGTATTTGTCATCATCAAAAAGGGGGAGATTATTGGAATCAAGTGGATTCAGAAACAATAACCCTTAATTGTTTTGATGATAACAAATGACTAAGAGAACAATTTATTCTCTAATGTGTTTGCTAGTATGCAGAAATCACTATTCATTAGAAGTAGTTATCTCAGAAGACTTGGTGGAATCTTGAAGTTAACATGACTAAGTCTGTGAGTGATCCTCTGTTTCTATGTTGACGTCACCTTGTGAAGTCTTGCTCTGAAGTTGGTCAACTCCGTTTGTTCAGTCAACGCTCTGGTGACTCCTAAGACTAGATTTTGACTTAGTCAACTCTGTTGAACAATCAACTCTGTTGTGAAAGCCCATTGAATTCTACGCTGAAGAACTCAACTCTGTTTCAAGCTCACTCTGTAGTACAGTACTTAACTCTGGTGAACAGTATAGCTCTGTTAGGAAACAGACTGAAGAATATTTGAGGCTACTTCAAGTATTTAAGAGACCTCATTGATTAAGCGTTTTAATGTACGAGGTATCAATGGTCAAAAGAATGTCAACGATTCTAATCATCAAGGAAACTTGCTCTCAAAGGGTCTCATATTCAAAAAGCCCACAAGAGACAAAGATTCTGAATTTGTGTGCAGTGCCCAGAATGCTTTATACAGTCTGGAAAGCGACGTGACCTGCAAAACCCACAAAAACAGGATCTGAGGTTTTGACCTAAGGTAAAAAGAGACGTTGTGTAACAACGACACTATTCTCAACCCTAGCTATATATATCTTACTTCAGTCACTGAAGTAGGTGAACTATTAAAAAGAAAGTGAATGCAACAAAGTACGAAGTGATCATACAGTGAGTGCCTACAATCTTATCAAACTTGAAAATCACTATTTTCTGAGACAGTGAGCAACCAAGAAATCTTCCAAGTCTCTGTGATCACATTGAACAAAGCACTTAACTGTTTTATCCTTTCTGTTTGAAAGTTATTATTTGTGCTAAATTTCTTCATTGTAAATCCTCTCTGTGAGAGTTATTTGTGTATTGTTTCAAAACTCCTTTGAACTTGTATTTAGCCCAGTATTGGTTGTATTCCTTAGAGGCTTGACTGTACTAAGTCATTCTAAGAAGTTATGAGTATAGCCAATTTGGCAGTATTATACTCTCAAGTGTAATCAGGTTGATTATAGTTGAAAAATCCTTCAAGTGTGTGAAGGGACTAGACGTAGCTATCAGGTGATAGTGAACTAGTATAAATCACTGTGTTACTCTCTTCTCTCGACTCTTTACTTACTGCACTGTTTTATTAAAAAGTTGTTTAGAAGAAGTTTTTCATAAACACTTATATTTGTAAAAAGTTTTTAAAACCCAATTCAAACTCCCCTTTCTTGTGTTTTTGCCACGTTCATTTTCAACATTCCCCAAGGGTTACCACCCCATCGGAGCCAAGACCACCATATTCACCTATTACCTAATTCTTTCCCGGTCAATGTTAAGCCCTATAGATACCCTTT
The DNA here is from genome assembly GCA_037113605.1 of Calophaca sinica. Lineage (NCBI taxonomy): Eukaryota > Viridiplantae > Streptophyta > Magnoliopsida > Fabales > Fabaceae > Calophaca > Calophaca sinica. The sequence continues at coordinate 99,739,291 of CM073735.1, read as the reverse complement.
TTTTCAAAAGGAAGTCATGACCAATATGATTCAAGATATACTTAGGGAGAGCATTATTAAACCTAGCACCATCCCCTTTTCTTCCCTGGTGCTTCTTGTTCGCAAGAAGGATGGCACATGGCGCTTTTGTGTAGACTACCGTGCCCTAAATGCTATCACAATCAAAGATCGCTTTCCTATTCCTATGATGGATGAACTCCTAGATGAACTTCACGATTCTACTTGATTTTCTAAATTGGATTTGCGGTCTGGCTACCACTAGATTTTACTAACTCCGGAGGACACATTCAAAACGGCCTTTAGAACCATTGATGACCATTTTGAATTTTTGGTGATGCCCTTTGACCTATCTAATGCGCCATCCACTTTTCAAGCTACTATGAATGAGGTATTCAACCACTTGCTTCGTAAATTTGTTTTTGTTTTTGTTTTTGTTTTTTTGATGATATTTTGGTGTATAGTAAGGATTGGGAGACTCATCTTGACCATTTACAAAATTTGGGGTCACATGGGTTGCTTACTTGGGACACATTATTTCCCAATAAGGTGTGGCTGCGGATCCAGACAATATCCAAGCAATCCTAGCTTGGACGACTCCTACTTCTGTCTCAGCCCTACATAGGTTCCTTGGCCATATAGGTTACTACTGGAAGTTGGTGTAGCACTATGCTTCTATTGCTAACCCCTCACTGACCTTCTAAAGAAACATTGTTTTCTATGGATGCCCGAGGCTCAGTTAGCCTTTGATGCACTCAAATAGGCCATGACCTCCTTGGCAACTTGGTAATCCTAATTTCACTTTGTCTTTTGTTGTGACAATTGATGCTTCTAGTATTGCAATAGGTACGGTTTTGTCTCAAGGCTCCTACCCCTTGGCATTTTTTAGTAAGAAACTTTGCCCAAAGATGCAGGTAGCTTCGGCTTATGAGCGTTATATGTATGCCATTACCATAGCTGTAAAGAAATGGCGGCACTACCTTTTGGGGCGCCAGACCAGAAAAGCCTTAAAGGGCTACTGTCACAAACAATCCAAACCCCGGCTCAATAGAAATGGCTCACTAAGCTATTGGGTTTTGATTATGAGATTATTTACACACCTGGGAAGACCAATGTGGTCGCAGATGCCTTATCTAGACTCACTTCTGATTCCGAAGCAGTGTTTTCTGTAGTTTCCATTTACAAGCCACTCCTTATCGGTCAACCTCAAGAGTTTGATGCCTCCAATCCCATTGGCGAAGCTCTTGCCGCCAAATTTTAGCAACCAGATTCTTCCTTCTCTGCCTTCACATTTCAACAAGGCCTTCTCCATTACAAGGATCATTTGTTTATTCTTATGGAAACGAATTTGTGCCAAAAATTACTGACAGAATATCATTCTACACCTACTGGGGGTCATTCAGGGAACAAAGGTACCTTAGCTCAGTTGACAACGACCTTCTCCTGGTCTAATATGGCCAAAGATGCACTAGTGCACAAAATGGAAAAGAATTAGGTCTTTTACACCGGTTTTAGGTTTAACCGGTGTCAAAAGTGACACGATGACAATTTTGAAATTATCGCGTCACCTTTTGCACTGGTAGTGTAAAAGGATTGCATTTGAAAAACAGAAGACATTTTACACCGGTTTTGTATATAGTTGGTGTTAAAAATATAACTTATTACACCGGTTATGTATAGCTGGTGTTAAAAATATAACTTATTACACCGGTTATTTCCATAACCGGTGTTAAAAGGCTTTTTTTTTATTAAAATAAATTTCTCTCTCTCATTCTCAGAAACGCACGAAGCATTTCTCTGAGATAACCCTACTTCACACTCCTTGGTCTCTCCACCTTCGAGCCCTCTCTCTCGTCGCTGCACTGTCATCGTTCTCATCCTCTCTCGTAGCCGTTCAAATACCTCTTCTTCACGTGGTTCTTGCTGTCATTCTGCTTCTCGTGGTTCTCGTCGCCGTTCTCCTTTGAAGCCCTGTCGCAGATCTGGTTGAGTTTCATTCTCCTTGCTTATAAGTTTGTTCCTTTACCTTATAGCTTTGGCCCTTTTTGGTTTTGAATCTGTTTGATAATCTCTTTAGGTTTCACTCACGCTCTTCTGTTCCCTCTAACCAAAGCTTGAAAAATAGAAGAAGAAGAAGAAGAAGAAGAAGAAGAAGAATCTCTCGTCTTCACTCTCTCTTCTGCTCAACCAACCTTCAATTTTCATAGGTGCGTCACTGCTTCATTTTCTTTTTCATTTTCTTTCTTTTTTTTTGTTTACCTATTTTGCTTTCGCTGGGTTCCGAATGTGTTTATGTTTTTCAGATAGAAATGTGTTGTGCTTTTTTGTATTTGTCTTTTTTATCTTTCATTTTTTAATTTCTCAGTTATTCATTCAGATTTCTTAGCAAGCTCTGGTTTTTATTAATTTTTTTAAAAGGAAATATTTCGAAAAGGGTTGGTGTGGCATTGGATCTATTCTGATGCAGCTCCTGTATTGTGTTATGATGGATGGTTAGAGGATCAATTTTTTTACATGTTAGTAATTAGGAAGTTTATATCTTTTATAAAAAGGTAATTCAACGAATAGTAATTAAACTGCTACTTCCCTATTATGTTTTTTTGTTGTCATTCTATTAAACTTCAGTTTAGCTGCCCATGATTGACTACTGTTAACAACAGACGATGTCTTTAGATGAAAACCGTGGTCATGGGGGTTGTCGTACTCGCATGGCTTCTAGGAGGTCACCTCCCTCTATTAGTAGGCCGATGATGACTACAAGGGAGTATCAAGCTATCTTTGTGAGGAATGAGGAAAGTGATGTTCATCTTGGCGATCCTTATCGCAATGAGGATCGCGATTTGATGAACCAGTATGCTAATCCTTGTGCCGACGCTGACCGTTGGGGCCCAAGCCTTTGTATGCACATGCTTTAGAGGAGACCACCCTCTACCAGGAGGCCCGTAGCTGCCAGGCAGGTTCGTCAAGGGCCGGACGTTGTTCCGATCCCCAGCGATGAGGATGAGATCGGAGAATGTAGTCCATCCACACCTGAGTATTCTCCCATCGCACCCGAGTACACTCCATCGACTCCTTCAGAGGAATCTACTACCCGATTTTGTCCTAGTTACTCCTCTAGTACTGGTCAAAACTAGACTCAAGATGGACACTCGTCATCGATGTTGTCATTTGTGTCAGTTCCCTCTACTGATTTTTCAACTTCAACATGTTGTAGTTTAGGAGACGGAACCTTCCGAAGGCTTCATGATTCTTCTTCACATAATGCATATTTTCTAGGGTTGATGTATTAGTTGAAAGAATACAACGAAAAGCAAGCTGATGCATGTTGTCCACCAGATGGTGGCAAAAACAATGAGTTCTTCTTTGGATTCTATAATGGTGTCATGAAAATAACTCTTTGGTTTTCCTCCTCGCTGAAGAAATTTGTCCCAAGATGATGGGAAAATCAAAGAGTTATTTTCTTGACACCATTATAGAATCCAGAGAAGAACTCATTATTTCTGCCATCATCTGGTGGACAAAATGCATCAGGTTGCTCTTCATTCTATCTTTTCAACTAATGCATCAACCCTATAATTCTTGCATTATGTGTAGAAGAATCATGAAGCCTTTGGAAGGTTCCGTCTCCTAAACGGCAACATGTTGAAATTGAAGAATCAGTAGAAGGAAGTGACGCAAACGATAACATTGATGACGAGTGTCCATCTTGAGTCTAGTTTTGGCCAGTCCTAGAGAAGCAACTAGGACACAATTGGGCAGTAGATTCCTCCGAAGGAGTAGATTCCAAACGGTATTGCTTTTTTATTTATGTGTAAACAATGTAGTAATGTAATAATGTAGATATGTCATTGCTTTTTATTTATGCATAAATTGACTGCTAAATTAGATTATTGTTTGAATTTTGGCAAATTTGGTGTCAATATATTCTGCCGCTAATTCTTGTCAAATTTTCTGCATTATTGTCATTTTAGAAAGCCTCTAGGCAGGTATGGATAAAAATAAACATAAAAAAGGTAACCTTTTACGCCGGTTATCAAAATAACAAGTGTAAAAGGTGATTCAAAAAAATAACAAATAAACGAAAATTGAAATTTTACACCGGATATATAATCGGTATAAAACATTGACATTTTACGCCGGTTAAATAACCGGTGTAAAAACCCCAACATACAACACCGGGAACATCTACACTGTCACCAAAACCGGTGTAAAATATCAATTTTAACAGGTGTAAAAACCTCCTTCTGCACTAGTGATGTCAAGCTCTTCATACAATCCTGCACCATATGTCAGCAACATAGGTACTCCACTCACAAACCATTTGGCCTTTTACAACCCTTGCCAATTCCCCAACAAGTGTGGGAGGATATCAGTATGGATTTCATGACTCACCTTCCTCCGTCACAGGGCAAGACAGTCATCTGGTCATTGTTGACCGTTTATCCAAGTATGGCCACTTCATTTCGCTGCCCACTTAGTTTTCCACCACCACGTTGGCCACCATCTTCTTGTCGGAGATTTACAAACTCCATAGCTTGCCCCGATCCATAGTCAGTGACTGTGACAAATTGTTTGTAAGTAAGCTCTGGCGCGAGCTGTTCCGATTTACAAGAATAATGAATGAATCAAGTAGAATAATGGATATTATATTATCCACCATTTTGATTGTTTTTTCCTCCCTCTCTTAACCTTCAAGGAGCTCTTCCAAGTTCGAATTGGGGAATTTACTGATACTGTATCATTCTGCTTTTAACAACTGGTTTCCTTCATACTTACACTGGTTTTGGTTCTACGTTCAAAAGGAAAATGGGTGCTCTGATTTTCGTTTCTACTGGGTACTGCTGTGTTCTTTGGGTCATTTCTGGATGTGTGTTTTGCGTTTCTGAGGTTGGTTTAAATGGTATTGCTCACGGATTTGGGGTTGGTTTCTCAGATTTCTTGCTCATTTTTTTAAGTGATTGTGTTATTTGCTTGGTCTGTGATTTTTGAAATGGAAGTATCTTTTGGTGTTAAGCGTACTAGGACTAAGATAGTGGCTAATAGGTGTCCTAGTCGCCAAAACAGACCTGTAACTAAATCTGTGCCTGCTGCTCAAATAGATTTACCTAGGCATTTTATTTCTGAAGAGCAACTGTCAAGATTTAATTCTAGATATCGAAAAGAGAAGTAATTCATCATCATTGTATGGACATTGATGAAATGCATAAGCTGAAGTTTGATTTTCAAGATTTATTAGTTGAACAAGGATTGAAAACCTTTTTAGGACTGTGAAATTATTTTCCTGAATTGGTTAAATTGTTTTATTGTATCTGAAAGTAAGAAATGAGTTGTTAAAGTCTTCAATTGGTCATGAAGAAATTGTTATTAATACTGAGTTGTGGTTACCTTTGGTTGGATTATCTATGCATGGTACTGTATTGGATGTAAATAGTTTGAAATTTTTTTATGATTATAATTCTCATACTGCTTTGAGAAGTATTCTATTGGATCCTACACGCATTCTAACCTGTCAAAATTTCACAACTCGTAAGCTTCAAGTTAAACCTCGAATGTTGCAGTTCACTATTGCTAAGATTTTAGATCCTAAAAATGGGAATTTTGCTCAAGTCTCTGATAATGATGTTTTTCTGGTTTGGACTTTGGCAAATGAGATTCAGATTAACTGGCCTCGCTTTATAATGGATAGGATGGTTAAGGTTTTATTTGATGATAAGGCTCCATTGCCCTATGCTTGTTTGATTTCGTTGTTTATTAGTCACATTGGAGCTCGTTCAGAGGAGGATGTGACTCAGGTTGTGAAGCCGTCTGATAGGTTTGGGGAAAATTTAGTGAACAGGATGTGGTTGACAAGAGTGAGAAATGAATGGGTATATCATGAGTCGTAGGATGGTGACTCCGAGGATGAGGATGATGATATGCCCCAGTTGATAATTAGCCTATTGTTAGTGATCAACCTCCTGCTAGGGTGCTTGCTGCTTCTACTGGATCTTCATTGAGTTATGTGCCTCTTTGGTTTACGGTTGTGATGGATCATATGAGGGCATGATGTGGAGTTGGGTGGGTCAACTGTTTGAGGATTTGGAGCGTCGTCAGAATGAGAGTATAGCAGATTTGAAGACTTAGATTGATTCCAAGATGCTTAGTACATATGAGATTAATCATGTTCCTCCTCCACTCCTGATTCTTAGACCCTTGGCTGACCCATGATCCTTTATGTGCTCCGGTGCACATTTTATTTTTCTTTTGGCATATCATTTGGAGCTAGTTATGACTTTGTTTGGTTTTGTATATTTTGACTATGTCATTTTGAGACTTTGCTTGTACTTGGTTTTGTTTTATCATGATGGTGATGTATTTCATGGATTTTTTTTTTGTGATTGAACGCATCTAACTCTATTTGTTGATCTTTATATTTTTTATAATGTCAAAAGGGGGAAATGGCACACATTGAGGGGGGGGGGGGGGCACACTAGGTTTATTGTTATTGCTACACGCTTCGCCTTACGTGCGCTATTTGGTATCGATTTTTTATTAAAAAAGGCAAGTGCAAGTGTGAGTGTTTATCATCATATAAAAGGGAGAGTTTTTGGATGAACGCATCCTCCTATCACTACAAAAAAACGGGTGAATTGTGGCGGTTTTAAAATGGCGGTTAGTTAAAAGCGCCACTTATTACAGTAAATTAGGGCGGTTGTGGGAGCCGCCGTAATCAACAGGAACATTACGGCGGTTTGAACCGCCGGAATCGTCCCTAATGTTTTTTTTTTCGCCTCTCCCGAATGCCCTCATTACCATCATTTGTTCGAAAACGAAACCTAAGAGTACAGATCGAAGCAGCTCGCGGCCAATTCCCCTGAAGCGCTAATCTCCAAACCCTAAAGCTCAGCAATGTCCAGCTATGCAATGTGGCGCTGCAAACCTTAAAGCTCTGCATCGTCTCGTGTTTCATCCTCTGCTTCAACAGGTTAGGAGTTCTCTCTTTGTTCTATTTGTAAGATCTGCATCAATTTGGTATAGCCTTCGTATTTCCCTTCGCCTTCTGCTCTCTCCCCTTCGCTTTCTCATCATCTTCCCTTCGCCTTCTGTTCTCTCTCTCTCTCTCTCTCTCTGTCATTACGTTTTTGCTCTAAATCCCTAAATCTGTTGTTGCAATTGTTTTCTCCAAGACCTCCGCCGCTTCGTCTCTAGTAATCCCGCTGTTGCGTCTTCGTCTCTAACGCCGTTCGCTGATCGCATCGTCATCAAGCTTTGTTGTTGTCTCCGACTTCAAGCACTGGTGTCTAAAGACATTGTTTTTGCTCAGGTTTTGACTGTTTCAGGTATGATGTTGGACCCCTATTTCTCAATCAGTCTTGTTTGAATTGTCTGCCCTAATATATTTCATTTAACGTGTTTGATAAAATGCCTGAGATGTATTCTTTGCTGGTTCAGTGTTTTGATAAAGGGTGTTTGGTACCTACTGATTGTGTTCTGTCTTTCTTGCACGAGTCATTTATCTACTGTAATCTCTATATATAATTAAGAAAAAAAAATTAAGAAAGAGAGCATTCTTGAGTTGAAGTATATTTTTGAGTTTATAGGTATGATGATTTTCAGTTTTTGGTTTTGTGTGTTGGTTCATACTTTGTTCCTTTGTTAGTTGTCACTTGGGTTGGGTTCATATTTTGTCAGAAAGTTGTTACATGATGATTGGGTTTGAAAAAGTATAGTTTAAAACAATCTTTCAATAAAAGTGAGCATTCTTTAGTTGAAGTATATTCTTGAGTGTACAAGTATGATGATTTGATAATTCGGTTTTGTGTGTTGGTTCATACTTTGTTACTTTGTTAGATGGTGATTGGGCTTGGTTCGTAGTTTATCAGAAAAGGAGTTACTTTATTACTTTTCATCTCATAATATGGTGTTACATGGTGACTGGGTTTGAAAAATATAGTTTGAAACAAAGTGTTTGATAAAAAGGTGTTAGATTTCATCTCATAAAAAATGTAATTACAATTTTTAGTTTTCATCTCATAATAATATGGTGTTACATGGTGATCCCTTTTGAAAAATATAGTTTGACTGTTTTAGGAAATGGCACGTTCCTTTGACATGACCAAAACCAGGGCATCTTAAGTTGCTGCTTTCATTTAGTCTTTCCTTTTAACTTGAATTAGTCAATGCATAGTCTTAGTAGATTCCTCTTCTTCATAACATAACCAGAGCATTCTATAAGATGCTCTAGTGTACTGATGGCTTGGCATAGTCTTAATATTTTGTTTATACTCACTGTGATTTCTATTTGTTATTTGTTTTAGGGTCCTTTAGTGTACTGATATCGTATAAGCTTGGATTTAGAAAACTAATATAGGATAAGACTTAGCTCTCTTGATTTTTGCAATGCTTCATCTCATTTCATTTCAATTTCAATTCAAGGTATCAAGATTGTTAAATTGTGAAGTAACAAAAGTCTGCTATGCATGCAAAATCATCTTAATTTCTCTAATGGAAGAGAAAATTCCAGTTACTAATCTTCATGAAGATAACAATTTGCTTGCTGTCTTTATTTTAGTGTGTTTTCAACAACTTAGGTGCTTTATAAGATGGTTCATTGTCATAGTTTCTCGTGTACCTCTGTGTTTTTCATTAACTTCTATTATTTTCAAATCATATTTCTTCTCTTAACTTTATATTTTTGCTGTTTTTGCTTCTTCATATTTCCAAATACTTCTTCAGATTTTTACTGTGCCCCCTTTATCATGTTTCTGAGCATCCTTTCCTTTTTTTTTTTCACCAGGTTTGCTTGCCAAAAGTAAGTAGCCTAAGGATTTGAGCAGAGGTAGCATTTTTTATTAATAAAAGCTTTGTGGAACAACATAGGTTAAGTAGAGATCGATGTGTCAAATTCACGTTTCAATATTTTGCTCCTCTTTAAAAACAATGTTGACTGCTATAAATTTATATTATGGTTTTGATAGTTTTGATTAAGAAAGTTGTAGTTATATTTAATATTTTTCTGTGAGTAATTAACTATTTGTACAGCAGACTTCATGGACTGATTGCATCAATATTATTTAAGGAGGTATCCTCCAGGATGGTTGGATGAATGTTATCGTTTGATATATGGACCACAAATGCTGGTCCTTGATTTTTTTTTTTATTGGAATCCTTGAATGTTCTCTTCTCTTTTTTTATGCACATTCTTATAAAATAGGATGTTTTTTGGTATTTAAAAGGGATGGTTGATGTTATTAATAGGATACTCAACATTTATGTTCATTTCTAACATTAGTTCTTGGGATATGCTGTTTATGATCAATTTGTGGCTGGATCTTGAGTATTATGTTTTTTCATTTATAACAGGAGCATCTTGCTTGCGTGGCTAGGTTTGGAATAATCTTCTCATTCGCAGTGCAAAAGGTTTTCTGAATTGGACCGATGGCAGGTACATATGTGATGACCCAAAATCTACTTGATCTTGAAGCTCGATGTTTGATTTTTTGAAAAAGTGGCTACTGGATACTTAAACATGCCACACCAGATATAATGAATGAATTTTTATTTCTACAACTACTAAATCTCAAAAATTGGGAATGGATTTACTAACATGAGTGCTCCTGCATTATTTCTTTATTTGAACATGCCACGTGTTTTTCTTTATTTATTCAAATACTCTATGCAGAACATAGAGTATTTGAAATGCGAGGGGAATAACTTAATCTCAGTGTAATTTTTGGTCTACTGCAAGCAAACACAGAATGCAAAGGCAATCTAAAAAATTGTGTGGGAGGTCCCAAACTTGCACTTTCAAGCAAAAATAGTGATAAATAGTAAATTGTATGGAATCTTTTAGACATGTCATTGGCTTTTGAAATTTGAATAATTTATTTCAAAGTCTGATATAGTAAGAAAACAATGTCTATTATTTGATTTAAGCGAAATACATCTTCATTTATTCAAACCAATGGTCTCGATTTTCAAGGATCTTACAGGAAATAATGATTTAAGTAGCACAATAAGTTGGAATTTGGTTGAATTATTTTTTCTGCTTAATCACTCTCACTTTTTCTGCATTTTTGAAAACTAAAACAGCTAATTATGTTTGTCACAATAAAAAAAATTAATTTTATAAAAATATATATTTCAAAAATGCGTAAAAACAGAGTGACCCGTGCGAATGCACGGGTATCTTACTAGTTAGATTGTATACTGGAATTCTTTCCCACTTTGTAAGAAGGTTAATTGCGTAGCCAGTACTTATTTAAAGTTTAATTGATATGTGACTTAGCTATTGTATTTTCATGTCCTTTTATTTTTACACTAGAGTTTAAAAGGAGGTTGGGAGAATGATGAAACTGTTGAGGAGGCAGCTGTGAAGGAAGCTATAGAAGAAGCGAGAGTTCGAGACTACCCCCAGCTTTGTACACACGGTCTAAACAATTGAAAGTAATCATGTAAGTGACTTTCAGAGCTATATCTCATTCATCCATATTCAAATGAAGTGCATATCACATTATTTATACAATTGTAAATTGGGAAAAGGGAGCAAAGATAAACTATCTTCTTTCCAAGACTAAATGAGTTGGCCCTTGCCGTATCTTGTCGTTACTATCTTCCTTCCTATTAAATTTATAGTAAACTATCAATTTTGTCTCTAAACTTACACTCTCTCTTCTATTTCATGTTTTAAGTAAATGAAAATAATAAGCATTTCCTAATGTTAGTCACTAGCTACTGGTTCTGTACTTTTCTTTATCATTTTCTTTCTAGCCACCCTGATAAATAGGCATAACTCTAGAATGGCCAGGAGCGCTACAATGCACTTTAGCAAAGTTATGATCATGAGTTTTCATCTGTTCCAGTGTGTTCATCGACAACTTGTTTTCGGCGAATTCTACTTACTAAAATTTCGTATTAAATTGTTACCTACTTTGGTGAGGGGGCTCCTGCTGTCATTGTCTTCTAGAATCGATGTTGTTTAGATGGTTTGAGTCTGTGCTCCTATTTTGCTTTGGTTCACAAAGATGGACACATCTATAGTGTATCATTTTATTTCCTATTTTTGCAAATATGATGTGGTTGCCTTGCCTCTTCATCTCCTTAATTTATTTACTGCACCTTTTGCCAAAATATCAGAGCTTGTGATGATTTTCCTAATCTTTGTTAGATTGATTTAATCTGATTTATTTATAGCATTTCATGGATGATAATATTGGATTCTTTATCATGTCTTATAGGCACCAGATGCTAGAAGTGGGGCTTCACCAACGAAAAAATCATCAGATGGAAGCAATGCAAATGGCGCGGATTTACCTCCTCCAAATGGCGCGGATTTACCTCCTCCTAATGGCATATGACTTAAACTCTGAGTTATTATGTAATTTAAGATACTTACTAGACTTCGACTTATTATGTAATTTCAGATATGCTAAACATGTTTTTTTGTTGTTGCGAGAGTTGTTAAACATCTTTGTGCTACTTACATATTATTAACTATCCAGTTAAATGAGTAATTTCCTCTTAAATGTGATATTTTATTATTTTTATAATTAGTCTTGCACGTATATTTTAAAAATTAATGAAATGTAAATTAGATAAAGTAAGATGGTTTAGGTTTAACAAATGATCGCAATCAATAATAATAGACGCATTAGGAGAGTAAAAAGGCGCATTTAAAAACAGGATTCGGTAAAAATTTTGCTTAAAATTAGGGCAGTTGAAACTGCCATTATTTACTGCGAATTTGGGCCAATATTTCTGAAAATTTGGGCGGTTGAAACCGCCACTATTAACTGCGAATTAGGGCGGCATAAACCGCCACTATTAACTGAGAATTATGGCGGTTGAAACCGCCACTATTAACTGAGAATTATGGCGGTTGAAACCGCCAGTATTTACTGCACCCAACAGTATATTAAGGCATTTTGAACCGCCATTTTTCGCAAAATTTAACCGCCGTTATTTACAACGTGGATTGTGGCGGTTCAAAATTAACCAGATTTTTACCAAATGGCGGGATTTAATTCAAGCAGACGGAACCGCCAGAATTTGCAATTTTAACCGCCATTATTTACCTTTTTTATTGTAGTGTATGCGTAGTGAAGATGGTTTTGAAGATGTCAAACACATGAAGATTTTGGTTCTATACTAGTTTTGATTAATTGGTTTTATATTTTATCTTATTTTAGAATCAAATGTAAGGGTCTCAAGTATGATAATGGATAAAGCTTCGAGAATTCCTATAAAAGAATTTGAATCATGCATGCATAGTTGATTTACATATGTTTAAAATGATTTTTTGACCATTGGGCATGTTTCTAAAATGGTTTTATCACTTTTAGTCACAATGAATTGTTTCCCAAGTTGTTGAATCAATTCACATGGTCAAAATCACTTTTCTAAGCATTAATAGATTTATGAATCGATTCACAAAGTCCATGAATCGATTCACATATTGCCGAGAAAAATTTCAGTTCTATGAATCAAAGTGGTGAATGTGTGCAATTTCGTGGTCATCAAAGAAAGGGCATTTCTTAGGGTTTCTAAACACATTCAACTGCGATTTTCATTCACAAATCGTGACATTCTCTCTAAGCTTTCATCTTGTTTATCACTTTGAGATTCAAAGGGCTTCAATTTGCATCATTGCCATTACTAAGAGTGGATTTTCTATACTTTCTCTATTCTTGTTGTGATTAAGGGTGAGGGATCCCTTTTGTGTTTTTGGGTGAGGTATCTCAAGAAGTGGGTTTTCAGAGTATGACATCTCTGAGTTATAATCAAGATAGTGTAACCTCGATATTGTTCTAGTGGAAGAAAAACTCAAGTTTGGCTTGGGGACTAGATGTAGGCCACAAGTGGTTAGCGACTAAACTAGTATAAATCTCTGGTTTGATCTTATTTCCTTCAACTTTTAAATTCAATTTTTATGGTTTATTTTAATTCAATTTCGCAGCTATCTTGGTAATAACTATTTTTTCATTAGTCAATTTAATTTCTTGTGTGTTTAATTCTCTACTATTCAATATATATATACCTTCATAATCAAGTTTTTGAATTTTTTTTTGAAAAAAGCTAGTACTCAATTCACCCCATCTTGAATACTCCGACCACTTGGGTAACAAGATGTAGATAGAAATTGATAGATACATTGCCTAACTCAAAAGAAATTCATCACATATTGTTAAAAAAGTGTTTGGTTTATGTGACGTATCCAAAAAAATTCAAAATTTATTAACAAAAAATATAAATTTGAGGCCTAAAATTTAACAAGATGCTCTTTTACAGGCACAACGAATGCTTTGGACATGTTAGCATGTATGTCACGCATTCGAAGCAAAATTTAGATGAGCCTTAACATAATTTTAGCACCCAAACTAAAATTTTGATGCACTCGTATGAGTAAATCTTTGTATATTTTATTTTTGAAAATCTATATTGATAAAAAGTATTTTATAATTTTATCTTGTATCCCATTTGTTTTCTTTTTCGACAAAATGTATCAGATCACATTTGTTAAATAATCAGAACTAAGAATTTTTAACAGATTATTATCCTTTCTGTCAAAAAAAAAAAAGATTATTATTCTGCAATTTTTTTTTTTGCAATAATCAGACTAACTTTTTTTTTCTAGACATAATCAAACTAACATGAAATTCTAAACAAGAATAATGGTATGGGCTTGCTCAAAAAATAACATGGGCTTCAAAACACAGTTGTAAACAAACCCACAAAGTGATTAGGGTTTCATCCCTTAAAATACGAAACAAAGCGGAAAAAGATTCACTCATAGGGCGAGTACCGAGCAGAGCAGAGAAGAGAGAACAACAGAAAGAGCAAGGGCACTGCCGACGCCGCAGCAGATAAGTGGGTCACTTTTATAACTACCGGTAGAGAACAGCAGCAATGGTTCACGTACCCTTCTACCAAAACTGTGAGTTTCCAACTCATTGTTATTGTCAATGCTTGATCTACGCATATGTTGACATTGTAGCAAAAACATATCATAGCAACGTTGCAGATTTGCAAGTTTTCGACCTTTTTATTCTTCTGCATTGTGCTTCTTATGTGTTTTTGTTGCTGTTGCTTTATCTTCTTCTGCTTTCTATCGCTACTTATTCTTTTGCGTTTTCAGCAACAAGAGCTCAAAGGAACAATGAATTTTATTTTTGGAAGAGGGAGGACCAAACCTAGACTTGGCCTTCCCTAAATTTGTCCTGATGGCTGGAATCAGATTCTAAGGAGACTATGTCTCCGTTAAAGAAAGTTGGAACACTTCAATCAAACATGTGATATATAGGGATTGACAAATCAGATTGTGACTTATTTGGCACGTGAATAATGCTTTGGCAGATTGGATGACTATATTAGGCCATCAATTAAATCATGGTAATAGGATCTTTGATGTTTCTCTTGATACTTATTCTCATTTGAAATATGGATGATTTTAGAGCAGGTCTCTCTGGGACTGTAACTATGCAATTTGGCCATTCAGCTATGAGTTTTTTGTTTTTTGATGAGGGAAAAAAGAAAACCTTTCTACTATGAGTTGGTACTAAAATTTACTTGTTTTGAAAAAATATTAAAACTTTTATTAAGTAATTGAGTAAAGAAGTCATTTATATTCAAAATTAGTAATCTTTTATGATAAGTATTTTAAAAATATTTATTTTATCTCTTTTATTGAAAATATGATTAAAAATTTAACTACAAGAGAAAAATAAACTTGATGAAAATTTTATTTATTTATCTAGTCTAGTGATAATAAATATAACATTTAATGTTATAATTCAAGTTAATTTTACTCATCCTTTATTATACAATTCGGAATCTACCAAACCGCACAAATCTGACATGGCAGCTTTGCAGGAAACAATGCTATCCGAGCCTAAAAAATGGCACTTGGCAAATGGAGATTCAATAACAGAATTAAATGGTGCCCGAACCTCAAACATAAAACACGATTAATTTCTGGCATGACGCGTTTTTTAAACGGACAAAACACAAGGTAATCGGTAATAAATATTTATCACGTCGAAATTTGGAAAGAATCAACGACGAGAGTCCAATGTCAAAACACAACAACCCATTTGCGTTCACAATCACACCTTTCTTCACTACAAAGGATCCAAGTTCATGGGCGAAGAATCAATGCGCGTTGTCTCTTTCAACTATAATTCCCACTCCCACCATCGACAAAAGCCATTCAGCAAAATCCATCTCAAGGTTCCTCCATCGATTGTTCTTCTTCCGTTTGTTATTTTCTTATATTTGTTTTTGGTTTCAAATTTTATTTTCATTTCAGTTTCTTTTTCTATCAACAATTCAGTTGTTGTTGTTAGCTATTGGAATGCTATTATGAGACTTCAAATTCATAACCTAGTAATTGCGGTTTTAATTAATAAATCTTCACCTGACACGGAAAGTGGAAGATCAAGAGGCTTTCGATTTGTAACTTTCAATAGCCCTGAAGAGGTCAACAGTGCTATTTGGTTTGGTCCTTACATTTTGACTTTTGCTTATATTTGAGACCGGAGGGAGTATACTAGATGATGTGGTAAGCATTTGAATCCCTTCCCTTTGCGAAATGGATGTATTATGAATATTTGTGTTCTGCTTTTTCTGCCATGTTTCAGTATTTTCTAGAAGACGTGTAAATGAGGTAGGACTTTTTCTTCTTAAAATTCTAATGTCAAATTCAGATGGGTATGAAGAATATATTTTTTGTTAGACCATATGAAGGTAATTTTAGATAAAAAAAACATTTCATAAGTTTGATCTTGTTGTACGAATTCACTAAGGATCACTTTTCTCAGAGTAAGTAGATTACGGTTTGAAAATCTGCGTTTTAGAATTCAAGCAATGAAAGTATCTATGTGCTAAACACCAAGTTCAATACATCCCCCCTCCCAAGATTGTCAGATTCCTATGATCATATCCTTGTTTATGTCTGTTATTTCGTTGGAGAAAGCTTTGACTGTAGTTCTCAACTATTCGTAAGAGCAGATTGGCTGAGAAGCGGTTTCCCATTTTCAATGGCCAAAGATTCGTTCCATTAGATGTTCAACAAATTATGCCCAGTATATCATTATTTTGTGGTATGGAATATATAGAGAAAATAAGGAAAGTAACTGTATTTTTTTGTTGAATTTGCTATGGAAGGTCAACTTCTGTCAAAGTACAGAAGGAATAGTACACTGTTAAATGAAATAAGCAGAATGAGAGATAGAGACAGAGGAAAAAATCAGAGAAAATGAATCAGATCAAACAATTCACATGCCCAATACCCTTCCTCACCTTATCATATATTCTCTCTCACACGTATCCCCTCAACCTTGAGTTGGTTATGTGGACCCTTGTGCCTCTCCTCATTCCCTTGCCTTCCGGATCAGTAACTAACTCATGTGCTGACTCAGCCTCATTTTGATGCTTGGCTCCCACTAGTAGCTCGGCTCCTTGTTGGCTCATTACATTACCATCTCCATTTAAAGCAACCTTGTCTTCAAGGTTGAAGTTAAGAAATAGGGTCTTGAATTCTGGTACATCTTCTCATGTGTCATCAGCTGCATCCTCACTAGACCATCAGATGAGAATTTATGGCATTGCAGTATTGCCTCTCAGTATAGTTCTTTGTGCAACTACTACCAGAGGTTGAAGTAAAGGCCCCAATTTAGATGTGACCAAAGGTAAAGGCATGTAAGGGACTTGTACACTACCCTTGAAAGCCTTCAACTGTGAAATATGGAACACGGGATGGATTTTGGCCGCCTCAGGTAATTGAAGTTTGTATGCCACAGTGCCTACTTTGGCTATAATAGGGAATGGTCCAAAATATCTCATGCCAAGCTTTTGATTTTGTCTTAATGCCACTGAATTTTGTCTATATGGTTGCAATTTAACCAAAACCAAATCACCTATGTTCAAGTGTACCTCAGTCCTTTTCTTGTCAGCTTGGAACTTCATGTATTGTTGAGCTCTCTGTAAGTTGGACTTCAATTGGCTGACTAAGGCATCTTTGTCCAGTAATTGCTGCTGTAAGTCCGGGGGGTCATTGGTGTGTGGCATGTAGCGAAATAACATTGGAGGGTCTTTACCATACAATGCCTTGAATGGGGTCATACCAAGAATGGTATAAAAAGTAGTATTGTACCAGTGTTTAGCCCAAGAAAGAGCCTTTACCACGTTCTAGGGGCATGAGCAGTGACACACCTCAAATATAATTCCAAGCATTTGTTCAATACCTCAGATTGGCCATCAGATTGAGGATGGTAAGCGAAACTGATGGCCAAAGTAGTGCCTTGCAGCTGGAATAATTGTTGCCAAAATTTGCTTGTGAAAACCTTGTTCCAATCTGATGCTATTGATTTTGGAAGACCATGCAACTTCACAACATGATTCATAAAAATCTCAGCCACTTGCTTACTAGTGAAGTCAGTTTTGAGGGCCATGAAATGAACATATTTGGATAATCTATTAATGACCACTAGAATGACACCATAGCCATGAGATAGAGGCAAGCCCATGATAAAATCCATGGCAATATCATCCCATACTTGATTAGATATAGGTAACGGTTGCAGCAGGACAGCAAGTAGTGTGTTTGAAGTTTTGGCTTGTTGACATATGGTGCAGTGAGTGACATAGTGATGAATGTCTTTCTTATATTGGGCCAATAAAACTGTGATGAAATTCAGGCTAGAGTTCGGGTAACTCCAGCATGTCCACCTAGAGGAGAGCTATGATATTCTGCTAGCAATTGAGGAATAAGATGACAGTTAGCAGGAAGTGGTAATATGTTTTTCCAAAACAGTAAACCCTCTTTGGTTCTATAACACAAATCAGTGTTTAAACCTTGCTCACACTGCTATAATAGTGCTTTAGAGTTGGGATCCACATCCAAGGCTTGTTTCAAATATGACAGAAACTGACTTTGAGGTGCAGACTAGGCCATAAGGAGCATTCTAGACAAGGCATCAGCAGCCTGGTTGTCCTTTCCTGGCTTATACTCGATAGTGAAATCAAAACCAATGAACTTATGCAACCATGCTTGTTGTTCAGGAGTACGAAGAGACTGATCCAGTAGAGATTTGAGGCTTCTCTGGTCAGTCTTGATAATGAATTTGTGACCAAGAAGGTAATGTCGGAATTTAGCTAAAGCTTCAGTGATGGCAAAAAATTCTTGATGCGTTCATAATAGCATATATTTTGTTGTTAGTTTTGCATTGCATAATAGACATTGTAGTGGTTTTTACCCATAGTTCTCATGCATTTTTGCTTGATTTAGATAATGCACTTGGTTTGAGTTCAATTGTGCAGAAAAGAAGGTTATTGGCCTAGGAAAGCGGAGTTAGATCACTTAGACGGATGTTGCAACCAACTCGGAGGCCAAAATAACAAAATATGGCAAGATCAGAGGAAAACCACGGCTGCGTTCTATGCCACTAGTGCCTTGGTGGATGTGAAGAAACTCAAGATTCAGAAAACAGAGAATAACACGGCCAGGCCGTGTTATCCAACACGGGCGGGCCTCTGCTTTCAGTAAACAACACCACTCGGCCGTGTTCTGCACCACGCCCGTGTCGGGTCAAGCATCGCTATTCTCGTGCTTTAAAGCGACGGCCAGGCCGCGTGTGCTCCACGACCGTCGTGCGACTCAGCCAGACTTTTATTTTTGTGCGTTTTGACTTAATTTTGGGATGTTTTTCAACCCTTTTGGTCCAGAACTATATATAGATAGAGGAAACATTGACCTAGGGAGTTACCTCTGGTTGGCAATCTTGTGAGTTTGAATCAAGAACTAGTGATCCGAGGCAAAGTTGAGGAATCAATGGAGTCTTTTGCTATTTCTACATCTCAATTGCTTGGTTCCTTCTCTTCCATGAGGAACTAATTCCTTTGTACTTGGGTAAGATGAACTTTGTGGATCCTTTTATGTAATTGAATTCAGAATTTTCAATGCAAGTTTGATGTATGTCATTTGATCAATTATCTCTTTTCTTAATGCGATTCTATGCTTGATCACCATGGGATTGAACTAGGGTTTGACATCAATTGGAAAGTTGAGGTTTTAAACTTGCTTTGGGATATTTTGACATATCTATAGGGTTATAGGGATATAATTCTCTTTGGTATGAGTTTGTATTAATCCATATCCTTTATGCTTGATGTAATTAATTGGAACCTAAGGGATTAGGGCTTATTAGTTGAATTAAAGGGATTAAGAGGAAATGAATTTTCGTTAATCTAATTTAGAGGATTTGAACTTCAAATACGTGATCATTGCTTGCATTGGAATAGGATTCAAGAGCGTAAAGGGTGAGACAAAGGGATTCGAACCCTAGTCACTCTATTCTCCTTAATATCCAAATTAATTGTTTTGTTAGTCATTATCTTATTGCTGAACACGAATTACACAATTCAAACACTACTCGTTTTTGTCCGATAGTTCAAATAGTACATCGTTGGTATAGTTAAGAATTGGTCACAATCCCTGCGGATACGATCTTTTATTACTTAACGACGAAATCGTACACTTGCGATTTTGACCAACAAGTTTTTGGCGCCGTTGCCGGGGATTGTTGAATTAATTTTTAACAAGGCAAACGAGTACCTTATTGAACTATTTCTTCTATTTATTATTTTTTTTAAATATATATATATATGTTAATTGTTGCTTTGCTACTTACCTTTTGCCTTAGTTTTGTGCATGCGAGGTAAACAAACAGGTGAACTGTTGTTTGACCCAGAAATTGAAAAGACAGCAAAGGCATTAAGGAAGAAGACAAAAGAGGCAAAACAACAACAAAAACAATCATCCGCATCTACTTCTCAAGTCACCACTCAAGAAGTCATGGGGGACCAACCACGTACTTTGGGTGATTTTGGGAGACGGAACAACCATGCCAGGACTGTCAATGCCTACCAACAGGGTGAGGCAAATGCCAATTTTGAAATCAAGCCGGCTTTGTTAAACACTCTCAAGGAAAGCCAATTCGCGGGGAATGGGATTGATGACCCAAATCAACACCTGGTGAGCTTCTATGAAATCTGTGATACTTTTGGGTTAGCTGGAGTGACTGAGGAAAGCAAGAAATTGAGGCTTTTCCCTTGGACCCTGCGAGAGAGAGCAAGAGATTGGCTAGACACCTTGCCTACTGGAAGCATTGCAACTTGGGACGATTTGGAGGAGAAATTCATGACAAAATTTTTCCACCCTCCAAATTCATCAAAAGAAGAGGTGAGATTCATGGCTTCCAACAGAACCAAAGTGAGAACTTGTATGAGGCATGGGAGAGATTCAAGCTCCTTCTAAAGAGGTGTCTGTGAATACATGCCTTGACAGGATGATTTTGATGATTGACAAAAGGGAGCTTTGCAAATAGTCAACCGTGCAAAAAGTGGAAAAGAATACCAAGACGCGTATCAAAAATGATAGTTTCTCAAGTCTTTGGGTTTTGGGTATTTATTTATCTTTATTAAGACAATTTGTAAGTAGTAATAAAAAGCTCTCAATTAAAATTAAATCACACACGCACAAAATATTTTGACATGCATATCTCGTGTCGGATGTCGAGCTGAGGAAGTCGGATGTCGAGCTCTGAGGAAATCGGATGTCGGTGAGGAGGAAGTCGGATGTTGAGCTCGAGGAAGTCGTATGTCGAGCGAGGAGGAGGTCGCGTGATGAGTGATGATCCTTGTCGGTGATGAGGTCGAGTACCGAGGTCGCGTGTCGGTGATGGTCGCGTCTGCGAGCTATGAGGACCGAGCCGATGAGGAGGTCGTATGCAGAGCCGTGTGCCGGAGGTCTTTGCCGAGCCGCGGTCGAGGTCGTCTGTCGAGCCGCGTGTCGAGGTCGTCTGGCCAATCGCCTTCGTGAGGTCGTCTGCCGAGCTGTCTTGAGGTCGTATCTGCCGAGCCGTCTCCATGTTTTCAATTTCTTTATTTCAAAGCATAGCAGGCAGATTTTTCTTCCAACGGACAAATCAAAGCATAGCAGCAAATGCTCCAACGGTCATTTCGACGCTCACCCATTGCCTATATAAACACAACTCGTGAGCTGTGTAAAAACACAACAACGCAGTGCTTAATTTTTGTGCCAAAAACTCTATCAAATATTTTTTATCACTCACACTTATTTGAGCACAATTTTCTGAGAGTCTTTTTATTCTACATAATTTGAGTTGTATTATTTGAGCTTCAATTTGTTATATCTGCACTATTGAGTGTATCTTTTTCGTCTCATTTTATTTGTGAAAATCATTTATTTTTGGGTAGGAATCCCAAGGTGTTCATAGAGAGGTGATATCTCTTGAACGTATTGCTCTGGTTTAGAGTTGTAAAGGTTTCTAGCTGAACCTGATTTAAAAGCTAGTGTCTTAGTGAAAATCCCATAGTGGTTTGCTTTGGGGACGGGGCGTAGGCCAGGGGTGTTAGGTGGCGAACTCAGTATAATTTGTTGTGTGCTTTTTACTCCTTATCTCTCTACTTTTCAGTCAATTAAATTTACGTACTTTATTTTATTGTTATTTATATCTTACTATTTACTTTATTTTTAACTCGTTTGCAATTTATTCTTCAAGTGATTTATCTATTTCACATTAATATTTCCGCAACTCATAATTAGCACTTATTTCTCCAAAAGTTTTTGAAAGCACAGTTCACACACAATTCACCCCCCTCTTGTGTTTGGAGTCACTTGTCAACAAGTGGCATCAGAGCTAGACTCTTGTATAAAGGACTTAACTGTCTCAAGAGAATGACTTCAAACAATTACGAGGAACTTCCATGAACAGACCCCATTTTTCAATGGTGAGGGTATGGTTATTGGAAGGATAGAATGCAAATCTTTCTTGAGGGTGTTGATCTTGATATTTGGGATCTTTGTGGAAAATGGTCCATTTGTCCCCACTCAATCAATTAATGATGCAAGGGTAGACAAACCAAGATCACTTTGGGACCGAAGATGATAAGAAAAAGGTCAATACAATTTGAAGGCTAAGAACATCATCACTTACGCTTTAAGCTACGATGAGTTCTATAGGGTCTCAAATTGCAAGGCTACTAAAGAAATGTGGGACACCCTTCTATTGACCCATGAAGGTACTACGGAGGTCAAGAGGGCTCGAATGAACACATTAACCCATGAGTATGAGTTATTTAGGATGAAACCAAGTGAAAACATACAAGATATGCAAAAAGGTTCATCCATATAATAAACCATCTCGAGCTCTTGGGAAAGTCTTGATAATGAAGATTTGATTAACAAAGTTCTTAGATGTCTAAACAGAATTGGCAACCCAAGGTCAACTGCTATAGCTGAATCTAGAGACTTATCTTCTATGACCTTGGCTACTTTGTTTGGAAAATTGCAGGAACATGAAATTGAACTAAATCGTCTCATGGAAAGCGAAGAAGGCGATAAGAAAAAGAAAGGGCTCGCCCTCAAAGCAAGCATTGAGAAGCGACGATGACGAATGTGATTTCCTTGAAGATGAAAATAATGAGGAAAACATGAGTCTAATGGTTCGCAAATTCAAAAGGTTCATGAGACTCGAAACAAAGGTAAGTTCCCAAGCTCTCAAAAGAAAAGTGATGAAACAACTTCTTTTAATCCTACCTTACAAGTGTGGAAAGAAAGGTCACATAAAACCGATTGTCCTCAAAACCAAACGAGGAATGAGAAATTTGAAAAGAAACCACCAAAGGATTGAAGGGAAGAAGAGCTTACATTGCCTGGGATGATAATGATATGGATTCTTCGATGAATCTGAAAATGAAGAGGCTCACCTTAGTCTAATGGCAAATCATGATGAAGATGAGGTAAATTTTTATGATCCCGACTCTTCTTTAACTTATGATGAATTACTTGTCAGCTTGTGAAGAATTCAATAATGAAACGATTAAACTTGGAAAAATTGTTCTTTCTTCTAAGAAAACCATCTCTTCTCTTGAATCGAAATTGAAATTTTAAACAAAGAGATAGTGATTCTTAAAGAAAAACAAGTTGTCGTGATTGAAACTTCTCCTCCCATATCTTGTGAAAATAAAAAGATGAAGTTTTAAAATGCAATGAGTGTAGTGTTTTGAAAAATAAGGTTGAGGATTTAAATAACACTCTTGCAAAATTTACGATGGGAAGAGATAATCTAAACATTATTTTAGGAAACCAAAAAGGTACTTTTGGAAAAGTCAGTTTAGGTTATCATCCAAAAATTCATGAAAAATCTTTTAAACTCTTCAATCACAACAAACCCTCAAGTAGTCCTTTTATTAAATGCTTTCCTTTGTGGTAGAAATGGTCACACCGCTTCTATTTGCAATATTAGAAAGAATAAAAATGTAGTTGGCAAAACGATGTGGATTCCAAAGGGCACCTTGCCCAAGACTACCTCATATGGACCCAAGATGGTTTGGGTACCAAAGGTTAAAATATGATTTGTTGTTGTAGGTGTGCTTGAAAGCCAAGGACTTAAATTGGTATCTTGATAGCGGTGTTCAAAGCACATGACAGAGACAAAAGCAAGTTCTCCTCATTGGTACCTAAGAATAGTGGTTATGTCCTGTATGGTGACAACAACAAAGGTAAAATTCTTGGGATTGGTTCTATTGGTAAGAGTCCTAATCCCACTATTGAAAATGTTTTGTATGTGGATGGTTTGAAGCATAATTTGCTAAGCATTAGTCAACTTTGTGATAAAGGAAACAAAGTGGTTTTCGATTCTTCAAAATGCTTGGTCATGGATTCTATAAATGAAAATGTTATTGTAATTGGACCTAGAATTGGAAATATCTATATGCTTGATTTAGATAAAATACCTTCAAATGATGCATGTTGTCTTATTAGTAAAGAGGATGAATCTTGGCTATGGCATAGGAGAATGGCTCATATTCACATGGATCATCTTAATAAGTTAGTTCGAAAGGACTTAGTAATTGGCTTACCAAAGCTTCGTTTTGAAAAAGATAAACTTTGTGATGCATGTCAAAAGGAAAACAAGTAAAGGCATCTTTCAAATCTAAAAATATTGTTTCTACAAACCGGCCTTTACAACTTTTACATATGGATTTATTTGGCCCTTCTAGAACTAAAAGCTTTGGTGGCAATTACTATGCTCTTGTTATTGTGGACGACTATTCTCGCTATACATGGACTTTATTTATTTCTCACAAAAATGATGCTTTTAATGCTTTTCAAAACTTGCAAAGGTTATACAAAATGAGAAGGGACTTAACATTGCTTCCATTCAAGTGATCATGGTGGGAATTTGAGAATGAAGCATTTGAAGCATTTTGCACAGAAAATGGCATTGATCACAACTTTTCTGCTCCAAGGACACCGCAACAAAATGGAGTGGTTGAAAGGAAAATCGGTCTCTTGAAGAGCTAGCGAGGGCGATGCTCAATGAGACTAACCTTCCTAAGTACTTTTGGGCAGATGCCGTGAGCACCGCTTGCTATGTGATGAATCGAAGTTCTTATAAGGCCGATCCTTAAGCAAACACCGTATGAACTCTACAAAGGAAGGAAGCCCAACATTTCCCACCTTCACGTTTTTCGGATGCAAGTGTTTTGTCCTAAACAATGGTAAGAATAACCTTGGAAAATTTGATGCTAAAGGCGATGAAGGTTTATTTCTTGGATATTCCACTTCTAGTAAAGCTTTTGAATTTTTAATAAAAGAACTTGGGTGTTGAAGAATCAGGCATGTTTCTTTTGATGAATCTAACCCCAAATCTTCATGAAGAAAGTGTTGATGATCTTGCAAGTATTTGGAGATACCTATTTAGAGGAACAAGAGAGATCAAAAGTTCAAAGGAGGATCAAGAGTCCTTGCCTCAACCCTCTCAAGAACTCTCTCACTCAAATCTTCCAAAAGAATGGAGAGTCTCAAAGAACCATCCTCTTGACAACATAATAGGTGATATCTCAAAAGGGGTAACGACTCGAAACTCTCTTAATCATGCATGTCATCATATGGCCTTTGTCTCTCAAATTGAACCAAATGACGTCAATGAAGCCATCTTTGATGAGCATTGGACCTTTGCTATGCAAGAGGAATTAAATCAATTTGAGAGAAATGATGTTTGGGAACTTGTCCCTAGGCCTAAAGATCACCTAGTCATTGGGACCAAATGGGTCTTTCGCAATAAGCTTGATGAAAGCGGTATCATTGTTAGAAATAAAGCTAGACTTGTTGCAAAGGCGTATAACCAACAAGAGGGCATAGATTTCGATGAAACCTATGCTCCCGTGGCTAGATTAGAAGCTATTCGCATGCTTCTCGCATTTGCATGCATCATGGATTTCAAACTTTTTCAAATGGATGTTAAAAGTGCATTTCTTAATGGCTTTATTCAAGAAGAAGTATATGTTGATCAACCTCCGGTTTTGAAAATTTTGAATTTCCAAATCATGTTTTCAAATTGAAAAAGGCTTTATATGGTTTAAAACAAGCTCAGAGAGCTTGGTACGAGAAGGTTGAGCAAATATTTACTTGAAAAAGGTTTTGAAAGAGGAAAAGTTGATACCACTCTTTTCATTAAACACAAAAAGCATGACATTTTACTTGTTCAAATTTATGTCGATGATATAATATTTGGTGCTACTAATGAATCCTTGTGTAAGGAATTTTCTGATATCATGCAAAGTGAATTTGAAATGTCAATGATGGGAGAGCTAAATTACTTCCTTGGACTTCAAATCAAACAAACAAAAGAAGGAATTTTTATAAATCAATCCAAATATTGCAAGGAGTTGCTTAAAAGATTTGGAATGAGCAACGCCAAAGAAATCTCAACTCCCATGAGCACATCATGCTATCTTGACAAAGATGAAGGTGGTAAGTCGGTCAGTAAGTAAGTATAGAGGTATGATAGGATCTCTTCTCTATCTCACCGTTAGTCGTCAGGATATTATGTCTAGTGTTTGTATGTGTGCGTTTTCAAGCAAATCCTAAGGAATCACATCTCTTAGCGGTAAAGCATCATGAGATATCTCACCGCACACAAACCATGGGTTTATGGTACCCCAAAGGTCTTGTGCACACTTATTGGGTACTGGATTCTGATTTTGCGGGTTGCAAAATGGACCGAAAAAGCACTAGTGGGACATGTCACTTACTTGGGAATGCCTTGGTCTCATGGCATAGTAAGAAACAAGCGGTGTGGCTTTGTCCCTTCTTTGAAGCGGAATACGTTACTGTGAGGCAGTTGTTGTGCACAAATTATTTGGATGAAACAGCAGTTGAATGATTATGGGATTAATCTGAAAGCTGTTCCCAATTAAATGCGACAATACTAGTGCCATAAACCTCACGAAAAACCCGGTTTATCAACTCCTGACCAAACACATAGAAATTAGGCACCATTTTATTAGAGATCATGTTCAAAAAGGAGATTGTGTGATTGAGTTTGTGGAAACATCTAAACAACTTGCAGATATTTTTACTAAACCTTTGCCTAAAGAAAGCTTTTTATAAGAACCGAGTTAGGAATTTTAGATCAATCATGCATTGAATGACTGCGTGTGAGTGCATTTTATTATGAATAAGTTCTAACTTGGGCGTTGGAGTGTGCTAACATTTTTATGCAGGTTCCGTTACCAAGACTAAAAGTGGAGAAATGCAACCGTCCTTCCTGTAGTCTCTAAAATAAAAGTTTGTGCAGGTTATGTTAACTGCAAACAATTATGCTTCATTGAACCCTTGATACTCTATTATTTTTCGCCATCTAGTTACACGTATATGCATACGTTTTACATGCCTTTCCCTTTATCTTTTCCGCTTTTTGATGTTGCCAAAAGGGGGAGAGTTATATGATTCAGGGAGTGGTTTATTCCATGCATATTGTGAGGGAGTTCTTCACCAAAATGCCAAAATGCGCCTAAACTCGATATCTTTTTTAATATTGTGAGGGAGTTTTTCTAAATATTGTGCTTAAACTCGATATCTTTTATTGAAAAACCATGCTTATATCTCATTGCTATATCATGATTATATTTTACTAAATTCCTCCATGAGATGTTTGTCATCATCAAAAAGGGGAGTCTGTGAATACATGCCTTGACAGGATGATTTTGATGATTGACAAAGGGAGCTTTGCAAATAGTCAACCGTGCAAAAGTGGAAAAGAATACCAAGACGCGTATCAAAAATGATAGTTTCTCAAGTCTTTGGGTTTTGGGTATTTATTTATCTTTATTAAGACAATTTGTAAGTAGTAATAAAAAGCTCTCAATTAAAATTAAATCACACACGCACAAAATATTTTGACATGCATATCTCGTGTCGGATGTCGAGCTGAGGAAGTCGGATGTCGAGCTCTGAGGAAATCGGATGTCGAGCTGAGGAGGAAGTCGGATGTTGAGCTCTGAGGAAGTCGTATGTCGAACTGAGGAGGAGGTCGAGTGATGAGCGGATGATCCTAGTCGGTGATGAGGTCGCGCATCGAGGTCGCGTGTCGGTGATGAGGTCGCGTGCATCGAGCTATGAGGACCGAGCCGATGATGAGGTCGTATGCAGAGTCAGGTGCCGAGGTCGTGGTGCCGAGGTCTTTGCCGAGCCGTGTCGAGGTCGTCTGGTCGAGTGCAGGTCGAGGTCGTCTGAATCACCTTCAGAGGTCGTCTGCCGAGCTGTCTTCAGAGGTCGTATGCCGAGCCGTCTCCATGTTTTCAATTTCTTTATTTCAAAACGCAACGGGCAGATTTTTCTTCCAACGGACAAATCAAAACGCAACGGGCAAATGCTCCAACGGTCATTTCGACGCTCACCCATTGCCTATATAAACACAACTCGTGAGCTGTGTAAAAACACAACAACGCAGTGCTTAATTTTTGTGCCAAAAACTCTGTCAAATATTTTTCATCACTCACACTTATTTGAGCACAATTTTCTGAGAGTCTTTTATTCTACATAATTTGAGTTGTATTATTTGAGCTTCAATTTGTTATATCTGCACTATTGAGTGTATCTTTTTCGTCTCATTTTATTTGTGAAAATCATTTATTTTTGGGTAGGAATCCCAAGGTGTTCATAGAGAGGTGATATCTCTTGAACGTATTGCTCAGTTTAGAGTTGTAAAGGTTTCTAGTGAACCTGATTTAAAAGCTAGTGTCTTAGTGAAAATCCCATAGTGGTTTGCTTTGGGGGACGGGGCGTAGGCCACGAGGGGTGTTAGGTGGCGAACTCGTATAATTTGTTGTGTGCTTTTTTACTCCTTATCTCTCTACTTTTCAGTCAATTAAATTTCTGTACTTTATTTTATTGTTATTTATATCTTACTATTTACTTTATTTTTAACTCGTTTGCAATTTATTCTTCAAGTGATTTATCTATTTCACATTAATATTTCCGCAACTCATAATTAGCACTTATTTCTCCAAAAGTTTTTGAAAGCACAGTTCACACACAATTCACCCCCCTCTTGTGTTTGGAGTCACTTGTCAACAGTGTCCAGGACATGGATATGACGACTTCAACCAGATGTAAATGTTCTGTAATGGTTTGAGGCCGAACACCAGGATGATGTTGGATGCCTCAGCTGGAGGTACAATCAACAACAAGACAGCTGCAGAAGCAAGAACCTTGGTGGAGCAAATGGCTTCCAATGGCGATTATGTCGAATGATAGAGGGACACTGGTAAAAGAGGAGTCCTAGAATTGGAAACACAAGATGCGCTCTTGGCTCAAAATAAATTAGTCTCTCAACAATTGGAGGCTATCACAAAGAGTTGAAAGCACCGAAAGTGGGAACCTCTTCCTCTTCGCTCAGGTGAACCAAGTAAATCAAAGTTTGAGATGTGACTTACGCCAAGGGCCTCATGAGAATGGAGGGTGTGATACTTTGGGAGACTCCAAGGAGCAAGCTAATTACATGGGTAACTTCCAAAGGCAAGGAGGAATCCATATTCTAACACCTATAATCCAGGTGGAAGAATCATCCCAACTTCTCTTGGAAGCAACAGGATAATTCATCATCGAGCAACCCTCCACAACCTCCCAAGCAAGAGAAGCCAAATCAACTGGAGGAAGCTCTTACCCAATTCATGAAGATGACTCAGTCAAATTTCCAGAACCATGAGTCACATTTCAAAAATCAGGAGGCTTCTATCAAGAATCTGGAAAATCAGATCGGGCAACTCTCAAAGCAACTTGCAGAACAATCTAAAGGTAAGTTTTCTACTAGCACAGTAGATAACCCCAAACTGAAAATTGTAGTGCAGTTACTTTGAGAAATGGAAAACCTTTGTCTGAAGTAGAGAAAAAGAAAAAGAGTGAAAAGAGTGAAAAAGAAAAAGTGATAGAAAAAGAAAGAGTGGAAATAGAAGAAGGGGTTGAAAAAGAAAAGGGAGAAGTTGAAAATGAGAGAAGAGAAAATATTGAGAAAGGAGAGAAAAAAGAGGGTGAGGAAGAGAATGTTGCTACTGATAATTTGCAGGTACAAGAGAAACCAAAAATTATTCAGCCACATATGAAGCTTCCTTATCCTCATCTGAGCAAGAAGAACCAGAAGGATGAACAGTTTGCTAAGTTCATGGACATTTTCAAGCGTCTCCAAATCAACATTCCTTTTGCAGAAGCTCTTAAGCAAATGCCCACATATGCAAAATTTATGAAGGAGTTGTTGACCAAAAAGAGAAGGTTCAAGTAGGATGAGACGGTAGCTTTGACTGAAGAGTGTAGTGCCATTATCCAAAGGAAGCTTCCTCCAAAGATGAAGGATCCGGGAAGCTTTACAATTCCTTGCACTATTGAGAATTTGCACATTGGAAAGGCTCTCTGTGATTTGGGAGCTAGCATTAATCTGATGCCCTTCTCTATGTTGAAACGGTTGGGAGGAGGTGAAGTCAAGCCTACCAAGATGTCTCTGCAACTGGCAGATAGATCGGTGAAATACCCCTATGGAATACTGGAGGATGTGCTGGTTAGAGTTGACAAGTTCTTGTTCCCAGTGGATTTTGTTATCCTTGATATGGAAGAGGACAAGGAGGTCCCTCTTCTTCTTGGCAGACCTTTCCTAGCTACAGGGAGAGCCTTGATTGATGTGCAACAAGGTAAATTGATATTGAGGTTCCAAGATGAGAAGGTGACATTTAATGTCTTTGAAGCTATGCGGCATCCAGATGATATTGAGAGATGCTCTAGAGTTGATGTGATTGACGACTCCGTTTTGGAAATCATCAAGCAAGACCAACCTTCACACCCACTAGAGAATGTGTTAGTGAATTCCATTGAGAAGGTGGATGAGGAGATGGAAGATGAAATTGAAAGATGTCTTGCACAACTTGAAGCTCTACAAGTTGAAGAAGCTGTTATGAAAATGAAGGAGGATTTGCAAGGTGGTGAGTTAGAAAAGAAAGTTAGCCCGGAATTAAAGCAATTACCCCCACACTTAAAGTATGTTTTTCTTGGGGATGATGCTTTTAATCCGGTGATCATTAGTAGCTCTTTGTCAAAGTTGGAGGAGGAGAAGCTAGTGAGAGTACTTAGAGCACATAAAGAGGCAATTGGATGGACCATCTCAGATTTAAAGGGGATCAGTCCAGCCTTTTGCATGCATAAGATCAAGTTAGATCAAGAGTTTAAGCCAGTTGTTCAACCACAGAGAAGGCTTAATCCGGTTATGAAAGAAGTGGTGAGGAAGGAGGTATTGAAGCTTTTAGAGGCTGGGATGATCTATCATATTTCTGACAGTGCATGGGTGAGTCCAGTACATGTGGTTCCAAAGAAAGGGGGATAGCGGTTGTGAAAAATGAAAAAATGAGTTGATCCCTACTAGAACATCACGAGGTGGCGAATGTGCATTGACTATAGGAACTGAACCAAGCCACTCGGAAAGATCATTTCCTCTCCCGCTTATGGACCAAATGTTGAAAGGTTAGGCTGGACAAGCCTACTATTGTTTTCCTGGATGGGTACTCGTGTTACAATCGGATATCCACAACCCAGAAGATCAAGAGAAGACGGCATTCACCTGCCCATTTGGAGTCTTTGCATATAGACGGATGCCCTTCGGTCTTTGCAATGCGCCCGCAACTTTTCAAAGGTGCATGCTTTCTATTTTTGCTGATATGATTGAAAAATCTATTGAGGTATTTATGGATGACTTCTCTGTTTTTGGAATTTCTTATGATGATTGTCTGGGTAACTTGGAAAATGTTCTCAAAAGGTGTAAAGAGACCAATTTGGTATTGAATTGGGAAAAATGCCACTTCATGGTAAAAGAAGGCATTGTTCTGGGACATAAAATCTCATCTAAGGGGATAGAAGTGGATAAGGCAAAAATTGAGGTGATAGAGAAGTTGCCTCCTCCGTTGAATGTGAAAGGAGTGAGGAGTTTCCTTGGGCATGCTGGATTTTATAGACGGTTCATCAAGGACTTCTCCAAGGTTGCTAAGCCACTTTGCAATCTCCTCATCAAGGATGTCTCATTTAAATTTGACCCAGATTGCTTGAAGGCATTTGAGATATTGAAAGAGAAACTTATTTCGCTCTGTGATAGTTGCACCCGATTGGGATTCACCGTTTGAGTTAATGTGTGATGCTAGTGATTATGCGGTGGGGACTGTTTTGGGGCAAAGAAGAGAGAAGTTCTTTCATGCAATCTATTATGCTAGCAAGGTGTTAAATGAGAACCAAGTTAACTATGCTACCACAGAAAAAGAATTGCTTGCCATAGTGTTTGCTCTAGAAAAATTCCGTTCCTATTTGATTGGTTTCAAGGTTGTGGTGTTTACTGATCATGCGGCAATAAAATATCTTATGACTAAGGTTGAATCCAAGCCAAGACTCATTCGGTGGATTTTGTTTTTGCAAGAATTCGACCTTGAGATCAAAGACAAAAAGGGGAGTGAAAATGTGGTGGCAGATCATTTGTCCAGGTTGGAGAATACCGAGGTTACAGTTAGGGAGTTAGACATTCTAGAGGAGTTCCCAGATGAAAACTGCTATCGTGGATCGAGAGGCCTTGGTTCGCAGATATGGCAAATTTTAAAGCTGCTGGTGTTATACCTGAGGAATTAACTTGGCAACAAAAGAAGAAGTTTTTCAAAGATGCCAATTACTTCATTTGGGATGATCCCTATCTCTTCAGACAAGGCCCAGATGGAATTCTGAGAAGGTGTGTTGCGCATGATGAGGCGCAGAAAATTTTATGGCATTGTCACAATTCACCATACGGAGGTCATTTCAATGGTGAACGCACAGCTGCAAAAGTGCTTCAATCTGGATTCTACTGGCCTTCAATTTTCAAAGATGCTTATGCTCATGCAAAAAGTTGTGACAAGTGCCAGAGGACGGGAAGCATTTCCAAGAGGAATGAAATGCCCTTAAACTCCATTTTGGAGGTTGAGCTTTTTGATTGTTGGGGCATTGATTTCATGGGACCATTTCCCTCCTCATTCTCTAACCAGTATATTTTGGTAGCTGTGGATTATGTCTCAAAGTGGGTAGAAGCAGTGGCAACTCAAGTAAGTGATTCTCGGTGTTGTGAAATTCATAAAGAGGAACATCTTTTCTCGGTTTGGGGTCCCTAGAATTTTAATCGATGACGATTGGTGCGCATTTTGTAACTCAAAGTTGGAGGTGTCTTTGAAAAAGTATGATGTGAAGCACAAAGTTACCACTCCTTACCACCCTCAAAGTAATGGGCAAGCTGAAGTGTCAAACAGGGAGATTAAGAAGATACTTGAGAAGACAGTGAGTGCCTCAAGGAAAGACTGGGCCCATAAGCTGGATGATGCTTTGTGGGCATACAGGACAGCTTATAAATCCCCTATGGGGTTGTCTCCTTACCAGCTGGTCTATGGCAAAGCTTGTCATTTGCCAGTTGAGCTTGAGCATAAGGCGTTTTGGGCCCTGAAATTCTTGAATTTTGATTCAACCTTGGCAGGAGAGAAAAGAATTTTGCAGCTGCACGAGTTGGACGAAATGCGTTTGCAGGCTTATGAGAATGCTTCCATCTACAAACAAAAGGTGAAAGCTTATCATGATAAGCACATTGTACAGAGAACTTTCTCTCCTGGGCAGCAAGTGTTACTTTTCAACTCGCGTTTGAAGTTATTCCCGGGCAAACTAAAGTCCAAGTGGTCGGGACCTTTTGTGGTAAAAGAAGTGATGCCACATGGAGCAGTAGAGGTGGAGGAGCCTTCATCTCAAAGATCGTTCAAGGTTAATGGGCAACGTCTGAAGCATTATTTGGGAGGAGAGCTTGACAGGGCAAAGGTTGCTCTAGTCTTGCGAGAGCCTTGAGTATACCATCACACGTCAAGCTAGTGACGTTAAAGAAGCGCTTCTTTGGAGGCAACCCAAATTGTAGAAGAGTGCATTCAAAAAAAAAAGTGGAGAGACAGTGAAGAACACTACGGCTGCGTGTCCTACGCCATGGCCATGTGGGTAAAAAAAAGAAGAGGCAAGTGAAGAACACTACTGGTGATCGTGATGCGTCTGCGGGTCAAAATAATTAAACAAGAAATATAGTAACAAGGCAAGAGACCTTGGTCGCCTCACGAAGACCTCTAACACCAAAATTACCAAATTCAGAAATAAGAAAATTGACAATAACGAAAAGGGGGTTTTGTGAAAACAGTTCATTGAGAGAATTATCGATTATAGAGACAATTGATTCACCGGTTTCCGGTGCACGTCTTGGATTTATCACAGGTTCTAAATAACAACAATTCAATTAATTCGAATTCACGATTGACATAAACTAACTAAACAAGCGTTAATCGGTTTATACGAATTCACCTTTGTTAGAGCAAGCGCAAAGCAATGGGTTCAATTGGTCACGGAGCGGACAAGCGCCGTTAAAACGCAACCAATATCATAACAGAATTCTAATCAACCCTCTATCAATTTCTACTCGAATCAATTAATCTTAAGCAGTCAAGCAATTCGAAATATTAACAGTTACGAAACAGATGCATACAATCAAGCTTTCATACACAACTGAATCGCGTTTTTGCAATGAAGACAGTAACAATTAACTAAGCGAACGAATCGATAGATTGCAAACATTTAAACCAAATTCGAAATTGATAGAGATGGAATTGAAGAAATTAAAACGAAATTGTATTAAACATTAAGCACCGAACCTCAAAATCTGTAACGACAACCTTTCACCAATGAATCAACTTAGGAACTTAGGCTTCCATGGAGGCTAGGGTACGCAAGTGAATAATAAAACGTAAGATAATGAAAGAAAACGGCTGATCCTCTATCTAATAGTCTCAGCTTAACGAAAACCTAATTCCCTAAACGGGTTATAAGATAAAAGCCCGATAACAAACTAAAAATAGGCCCAAAACTCGTAGTGCAGCTCGTCAGCTTCCGTAAAGTGGAATTTAGGCCTTCAAAACGGCAGAACTAGGCTTCGGTCCCAACATAAGAATTGTAGCTCTGCTTCTTAGCTTTCCAACGCCACAAAGAACACTGAAATCGGACAAGTATAGCCCAAGTTATGGCCTGCAGAAGCAACATGGGTCAGGATATAACAAAATCCGAAAATTAGCAAATAATTCCACTAAAGCCCAATCATGACCCAAAGATATAAAACCATGCTAAAAAATAATTGTTGGGCAAAATAAACATTTAAGAACACTAAGTGCAATGCTATAAAAGATGCATTAAAATGCATTGATCAAATTTCCCCACACTTAAGCTTTTGCACTCCGGGCAAAACACTCAAAACAAAGCAAAGATGCATTTCCAATGAATTCCAAGGATACAAAGTGGCAAGCAAAATGCTCATTTAAGGTTTCAAGGACTCATGGCAATCATGAACAACATCTAATTACCTTCAAAGCAACCAAGAGGATAGAATAACCAAAGAGTGCATCAAAAGTGATAGAATCCTCACAAGAAAGCATTTCTCTCAAACTCTCAAGTGTCTAGGCTAGTGTTTACACTCAAAGCACATCATGAAAGCTAGCACTACCATAGGCTTGACAAGACTCTAACATCTACACTTGAAACACATGCACACAAAGATCAAAAGGTCTTTATTAAGGTTATAATGGGGCCAAGGTCAAGGTGGGATAATTGAAAGGGGAACTAGGCTATAAAATCAAAGAGGATAGAGGAGCAATAGAAAACAATTACCAAATAATCATGGGGGGAGGCAATTCAACCACAATTCAATCCATTATTTTTTTCGAAATTGATATACTCCACTACTCTTTTGTTTTGTTTTTTTTTAATTTCTTTTTCTTCTTTTTTTTTATTTTCTTTTGCCAAAATCCCAATGAAGCAATGAAGCACAACAATACATATTTTTTTACAACCACAATTCTGAGCCCCCCACACTTTGCAAATTTATTCTCATTTTTTTTTAAAAGCTCCTTAATCCCCTAAGATTGGGTCATAACATTGTTTTTCACTTTTAGGCTTGTAATGAGCTATATAACAAAGAATGGGATAAATAGGCTCAAAGGGGCTAAACAAAGGGATAATTGCAAGGTAGACTTATTTGGCTAGTGGCTAAAAGAACAAAAATTGCCTAGATCATTTCAATGCATGCATGTGAACAAGAGTTTCAACAAGAGTCAAGTCAAGTTCTAGAGTAACCAACAATCATGAGTGAAATCACTCAAGAAAGAAAGAGAATGGCAAAATGTATTCCATCCATTATAAGGCCCAAAACTCACCAAGGAAAATATCTATCACAAAAGATGCACAATATAATATTCCAAACCAACTTATCACACTAGGAATGCAAGGAAGTCATCCATATCATGCCACAAGACCTATAGTCCTAGAATAGTGAAATCACTCCCCACTCATACAACCCAAGAAACCCTATGAAAATGCATGCAATTTTTTTTTTTTTACAAATTACTCAAAACAAAAACAAAAACAAAACTACTAAGCTACTAAAAGGTCTTTATTAAGGTTATAATGGGGCCAAGGTCAAGGTGGGATAATTGAAAGGGGAAC
Organism: Calophaca sinica; assembly: GCA_037113605.1. NCBI lineage: Eukaryota > Viridiplantae > Streptophyta > Magnoliopsida > Fabales > Fabaceae > Calophaca > Calophaca sinica. Next base: position 99,703,386 of record CM073735.1, on the reverse strand, counting down.
TAGGCTATAAAATCAAAGAGGATAGAGGAGCAATGGAAAACCATTACCAAATAATCATGGGGGGAGGCAATTCAACCACAATTCAATCCATTATTTTTTTCGAAATTGATATGCTCCACTACTCTTTTGTTTTTTTTTTTAATTTCTTTTTCTTCTTTTTTTTATTTTCTTTTGCCAAAATCCCAATGAAGCAATGAAGCACAACAATACATATTTTTTTACAACCACAATTCTGAGCCCCCCACACTTTGCAAATTTATTCTCATTTTTTTTTAAAAGCTCCTTAATCCCCTAAGATTGGGTCATAACATTGTTTTTCACTTTTAGGCTTGTAATGAGCTATATAACAAAGAATGGGATAAATAGGCTCAAAGGGGCTAAACAAAGGAATAATTGCAAGGTAGGCTTATTTGGCTAGTGGCTAAAAAGAACAAAAATTGCCTAGATTATTTCAATACATGCATGTGAACAAGAGTTTCAACAAGAGTCAAGTCAAGTTCTAGAGTAACCAACAATCATGAGTGAAATCGCTCAAGAAAGAAAGAGAATAGCAAAATGTATTCAATCCATTATAAGGCCCAAAACTCACCAAGGAAAATATCTATCACAAAAGATGCACAATTTAATATTCCAAACCAACTTATCACACTAGGAATGCAAGGAAGTCATCCATATCATGCCACAAGACCTATAGTCCTAGAATAGTGAAATCACTTCCCACTCATACAACCCAAGAAACCCAATGAAAATGCATGCAATTTTTTTTTTTTACAAATTACTCAAAACAAAAACAAAAACAAAACTACTAAGCTACTAAAAGACACCCCCCCATACTTAGATCATACATTGTCCTCAATGAAAACATCAAGCATAAAACAAGAGTAAGGAGGAGGGACTCCCTGGTCAAACTGCAATGTAGGTGGGATGTTCCAATGAGAGTTCTTCTATGGGTGCATCTTCAAATGCGGAACTCTCATGGAATACTTTGAGGCGTTGTCCATTGACTTTGAAAATTTTGTTTGTCGCCTCACTTTTAACTTCAACTGCACCATGAGGAAAAACATTAGTAATAACAAACGGGCCAATCCACTTGGATCTAAGTTTCCCGGCCATAATTTTCAGCCGGGAATTGAACAACAAGACTTTTTGCCCAATGGAGAATTCCTTCCTAGAAATCATCTTGTCATGGAAGTGCTTAATTTTCTCCTTATAAATTCTGGAATTCTCATAGGCTTCTAGCCTAAGCTCTTCAAGTTGTTGCAATTGAAGCTTTCTCTCTTTACCTGCTTTTTCCAGTTCAAGATTACAACCTTTTACCGCCCAATAAGCACGGTGCTCTATCTCCACCGGGAGGTGGCATGCCTTACCAAACACAAGTCTAAAGGGAGACATCCCTATTGGTGTTTTGTAAGTCGTTCTTTCGCCCAAAGAGCCTCTTCTAGCTCGCGGCTCAGTCCTTCTGCTTGGTTGCACCATCTTTTCTAGAATTTGTTTAATTTCTCTGTTTGAAATCTCAGCTTGCCCATTAGTTTGGGGGTGGAAAGGTGTAGAAACCCTATGCACCACCCCATACTTCTGAAGCAAAGCTTCCATGGTGCGATTACAGAAATGAGAACCTTGGTCACTTATGATGGCTCTTGGAATACCAAACCTGCAAAAAATTTGGGACCTGACAAAATCCACAACAACTTTAGAATCATTAGTACGAGTGGCTTTTGCCTCCACCCATTTGGAAACATAATCAACGGCAAGCAGGATATAAGTAAAACCAAAAGAAACAGGAAAGGGGCCCATGAAATCAATCCCCCATACATCAAATACCTCACAAAAAAGCATGGGCTGCTGAGGCATTTCACTCCTGCGAGTGATTGCCGTCCCAACCCTTTGACACTGTTCACAAGTGCGGAAAGTCTCAAATGCATCTTTAAAAATGGTGGGCCAATAGAAACCCGAGTCCAAGACTTTTATCGCTGTCCGTTGAGGACCAAAGTGTCCACCTACATGAGAAGCATGACAGAATTGAAGAATGGATGGAACCTCATGGTAAGGTACACATCGCCTAATCACCTGGTCACTACCAAACTTCCACAAATAGGGATCATCCCACACAAAATATTTTGCATCACTTTTGAGTTTATGTACCTGTGCCTTAGATGCATGTGGGGGTAGGGCTCCACCCACAAGATAATTAACTATATCAAAGATACCAAGGAGTTACCTCACGTAGTCGCATGAGCCGCTTCATCGTGAAAGTCATCATGGAGTGGGAGGGAATCCTCACTCTCTCTATCCTCGCTTAAATGGTCACCACTAAGTTCTCTCGCTTCCACTCTTATCTTTAATCTCCAAATCAAATTCTTGGAGGAGCAACATCCACCTTATCAATCTTGGCTTTGCCTCTGGTTTCTTTAAAAGAAATTTCAAAGTCGCATGGTCAAGAAAAACAACCACCTTGGAACTAAGCAAATATGATCGGAACTTATCAAGAGTAAATACAATTGCCAAAAGCTCCTTTTTCAGTAGTGGTGTAGTTAATTTGTGCAAGATCTAAAGTCCTAGAAGCATAATAAATAACATGGGCAGCCTTGTCAACTCTTTGTGCTAGAACCGCCTAATGCATAATTAGATGCATCACACATGATTTCAAAGGGGAGGGTCCAATCGGTGGTGGATGATGGGAGTAGAAGTCAAGGACTTCTGATACAATCAAAGGCCTGCTTGCATTTATCATCAAATGTAAAGCTAACATCCTTTTGCAGCAGGTTTGTCAATGGAAGAGCGATCTTGCTGAAATCCTTGATAAAGCGCCTGTAAAAACCTACATGACCAAGAAATGAACGAATCTCGCGAATGCAAGATGGGTAAGGCAAACTAGAAATCACTTCAATCATGGCAGGATCTACTTGCATTCCTTTTTCAGAGATCACATGCCCTAAAACAATACCCTGTCCTACCATAAAATAGCATTTTTCATAATTCAGAACAAGGTTAGTTTCAATGCATCTCTGCAAAACTCTATCCAAACTACTCAAACATGAATCAAATGAAGAACCATAAACAGTAAAATCATCCATAAACACTTCTATGCAAGTTTCTTTCAAATCAAGAAAAATAATAATCATGCAAATTTGGAAAGTCCCAGTGCATTGCATAGGCCAAAAGCCATCCTCCTATAGGCAAAAGTGCCAAAGGGGCAAGTGAATGTGGTCTTTTCTTGGTCCTCTGGTGCAATATGGATCTGAAAGTAACCTGAAAAACCATCAAGAAAACAATAATGTGACTTACCAGCCAACCGTTCAAGCATCTGATCAATGAACGGCAAAGGAAAGTGATCTTTTCTGGTTGCCTGGTTAAGCCTCCTGGAATCAATACACACTCTCCAACTATTCTCAACCCTTGTGGGATGAGTTCATTATTTTCATTCCTCACCACCGTGAGACCACTCTTTTCGGAACCACTTGGTGGGCTTACCCATTGACTATCGTAAATTGGGTATATGATGCCACCGTAGGAGTTTGGTCACCTCCTTTTTCACAACATCTAAGATTAATGGGTTAAGCCGCCTCTGAAATTGCCCTATGATTTCGCCCCATCCTCAACTAAAACCCTGCGCATAGACATGGATGGGCTAATACGAGGCAAATCAGCTAAGGTCCATCTGATGGCCTTTTTGTATTTTTTCAAAGATCTGCAATGCCTTCTCTTCCCGCCGTAATCAAGGTTAGCTGCAATAATAACAGTAAATCACCACTCCCTCTAAATATGCATATTTTAACTCTTTGGGGAGTGGCTTAAGCTCTAGAGCAGGTGGTTTTTCAATAGAGGGCGTAATCTTAGTAGCGAAGCTACATCTGCAACAAAGCCTATGTCATTGGGGACATTAGGCAAAGTGTCAACTCGCAAAATGTACTCAACTTCAAAGACAAGTATGAGTGTTAGTGCAACAATCACAAGTAACATCACAAGAAAATCGACCAATGAAGGAAAATCTGCAGAATAACATCGTAATAAACATCATCAACCAAATCAACGAGCAATTCAATATGAAAAAGGGAATGCTCTTCCATGGGGTGTTTCATAGCATCAAAGATATTAAATTTTACAACGCTATCACCAAATTCCATGGAAAGAGTCCCGCATTACCAACATCAATTTTTGCCTTGGCGCTTTTCAAGAATGGCTCGCCCAAAATGATGGGTGACTCTTTGGACTTAGTCTCTGCTTCCATATCCGTAATATAAAAATCTGCGGGGAAAATAAGGTTATCAACTTTAACAAGGACATCCTCAACTACCCAAAGAGTAGCATCGCTTCTATTTGCAAGTCAATGGTAACACCTGCTTTCTGCAAAGGTCCAAGAGCAAGAGAGTTAAAAATAGATGTAGGCATTACATTGATTGAAGCTCCTAGATCTAACATGGCATCATCAAACCGATTGTTGCCTATGGTGCATGGAATGGCAAAAGTCCCTGGATCCTTGCACTTTTGGGGCATGGATTGGAAGAAGGTCAAACATTATGTCCCATGTTTATCTTTTTCATTCCCTTTCAGCCTCCTCTTATGTGTACACAACTCTTTCGTAAACTTGGCATATCTTGGAATCGCTGATTGCCTCAAGAAGGGAATGTTCACTTCCACCTTCCTAAAAGTATCCAAGATCTCCTTATCCCTCTCTCCCTCATCTTGTTTTTTTGTACTCACTGCTCTATGAGGGAAAGGGAGGGGCACTTTTTGTTCATCAGAAATATGCTCAGGTGCCTTATTATTTTTCAGAACAACGGTTTTGGGCACCTTTGGGGTATCAACAGCTTTCCCAGATCTCAATGTAATGGCACTAACGTTGGGGTTTGGTGCATTCGGATTGACCACTGCTTGAGCTGGCAGTTGGTTTGCCCAGACTTGCATCCGATTAATCGTGGTAGCCATCTGTCCCATCTGTGTGTGCAAATTGTGAATTGAGGCATCTGTTCTCTGTTGGACCTGGCGGTTTTCGGCAGCCATCTGCTTAACTAGATCCTCTAATGAAGGTTCAGGCCTGACAGTAGCTTGCGGTGGATTATTTTGCTGCCTGGGCTGTTGTTGTGCAGCTTGATTTCCCCATCTAAGGTTAGGATGGTTCTTCCAGTTTGGGTGGTACCTGTTAGAGGACAAATCGACATTGGCTTGAGGGTTAAAAATGTTAGCTGCATATGCTTGAGGGGTGTCAGCATTAAGGTCCTCTTGCAGTGTAGGACATGCATCTGTGGGGTGCTCTGCAGAGGTACAAATACCACAAACCCTTGCTGTCTGACCTGTTGCCAATTTTTTTACCAAAGCTGTGAGTTCTTCCAACCTGTGTTCCAAGTTCTTCTCACTAGTAGCCTTAGCCTGTATCTCATTCACTCCCCTTGTTAGAACTGCAGAATTGCTTCTGGTTGTGAATTGTTGGGAGTTGATGGACATATTTTCTATTAAAGCTCTTGCATCTGTTGGGGTTTTGTCTACAAGTGCCCCTCCACTAGCAGCATCCATAATATTTCTGTCCATGGGCAATAAACCCTCGTAGAAGTACTGGATGAGTAGCTGCTCAGAGATTTGATGATGAGGGCAGCTTGCACACAACTTCTTAAATCTCTCCCAGTATTCATGTAAAGACTCAGTGGGGTTCTGCCTGATGCCACATATCTCTTTTCTGATTGAGGCAGCCCTGGACGCAGGAAAGAACTTCTCTAGGAACAATTTTTTCAAAGCATTCCAATTTTCAACAGAACCTGGTTGAAGGTAATACAACCAATCCTTGGCTGCATCTTGGAGTGAGAAGGGGAAGGCCCTCAGTTTAATGTGCTCCTCTGGAATTCCTTGGGGCTTCATGGTCGAGCACACAATGTGGAACTCCTTAAGATGTTTGTGTGGATCATCACCTGCAAGACCACTAAACTTTGGCAACAAGTGTATTAAACCAGATTTTAATTCAAAAGGGACAGCCACTTCGGGATAATTAATACACAGAGCATTGTAAGTAACATCAGGTGCAGCAAGTTCCCTAAGTGTTCTATCAGCCATATTAACAGAATCAGAATCAAAATCAGAATCAAGATTAGAATCAGGATCAGAATCAAATAGATTATGGCTAAAGATGCTGTCACTATCACTAACACTAACTTTTATATGATCCCTAAGTCTATGATGCAATGTTCTCTCAATTTCAGGGTCAAAAGGATGCAAGTTAATAGTATTGGACCTAGTCATGCACTGTATATAGCAAGGAATAGGAAAATGCAACAATTCTAGAAATACCAACTATGTCCCTACGCTAAAATGAATGCAAAAATTGGAAAACGACTAAAATCTAACCTAAAAATTATAAAAATACCACGAAAAATCTAATTAAATCAAAAGAAAGATATGCAAATTTTTTTGGATTTTTTTGGAGATATAAAAAATTAAAAAAATTAATTAAAAATAGAAAACAAAGGAATTTGGTCCCTCTTCTTCTTGGCAGACCTTTCCTAGCTACAGGGAGAGCCTTGATTGATGTGCAACAAGGTAAATTGATATTGAGGTTCCAAGATGAGAAGGTGACATTTAATGTCTTTGAAGCTATGCGGCATCCGGATGATATTGAGAGATGCTCTAGAGTTGATGTGATTGACGACTCCGTTTTGGAAATCATCAAGCAAGACCAACCTTCACACCCACTAGAGAATGTGTTAGTGAATTCCATTGAGAAGGTGGATGAGGAGATGGAAGATGAAATTGAAAGATGTCTTGCACAACTTGAAGCTCTACAAGTTGAAGAAGTCAATTATGAAAATGAAGGAGGATTTGCAAGGTGGTGAGTTAGAAAAGAAAGTTAGCCCGGAATTAAAGCAATTACCCCCACACTTAAAGTATGTTTTTCTTGGGGATGATGCTTTTAATCCGGTGATCATTAGTAGCTCTTTGTCAAAGTTGGAGGAGGAGAAGCTAGTGAGAGTACTTAGAGCACATAAAGAGGCAATTGGATGGACCATCTCGCATTTAAAGGGATCACCCACCTTTCGCATGCATAAGATCAAGTTAGATCAAGAGTTTAAGCCAGTTGTTCAACCACAGAGAAGGCTTAATCCGGTTATGAAAGAAGTGGTGAGGAAGGAGGTATTGAAGCTTTTTGAGGCTGGGATGATCTATCCTATTTCGACAAAGGCATGGGTGAGTCCGGACATGTGGTTCCAAAGAAAGGGGGATAGCGATTGTGAAAAATGAAAAAAATGAGTTGATCCCTACTAGAACTGGCTGTGGTGGCGAATGTGCATTGACTATAGGAAACTGAACCAAGCCACTCGGAAAGATCATTTCCTCTCCCGCTTATGGACCAAATCTTTGGAAAGGTTAGTGGACAAGCCTACTATTGTTTTTACGGATGGGTACTCGTGTTACAATCGATATCTGTCAACCCAGAAGATCAAGAGAAGACGACATTCACCTGCCCATTTGGAGTCTTTGCATATAGACGGATGCCCTTCGGTCTTTGCAATGCGCCCGCAACTTTTCAAAGGTGCATGCTTTCTATTTTTGCTGATATGATTGAAAAATCTATTGAGGTATTTATGGATGACTTCTCTGTTTTTGGAATTTCTTATGATGATTGTCTGGGTAACTTGGAAAATGTTCTCAAAAGGTGTAAAGAGACCAATTTGGTATTGAATTGGGAAAAATGCCACTTCATGGTAAAAGAAGGCATTGTTCTGGGACATAAAATCTCATCTAAGGGGATAGAAGTGGATAAGGCAAAAATTGAGGTGATAGAGAAGTTGCCTCCTCCGTTGAATGTGAAAGGAGTGAGGAGTTTCCTTGGGCATGCTGGATTTTATAGACGGTTCATCAAGGACTTCTCCAAGGTTGCTAAGCCACTTTGCAATCTCCTCATCAAGGATGTCTCATTTAAATTTGACCCAGATTGCTTGAAGGCATTTGAGATATTGAAAGAGAAACTTATTTCGGCTCCTGTGATAGTTGCACCCGATTGGGATTCACCGTTTGAGTTAATGTGTGATGCTAGTGATTATGCGGTGGGGACTGTTTTGGGGCAAAGAAGAGAGAAGTTCTTTCATGCAATCTATTATGCTAGCAAGGTGTTAAATGAGAACCAAGTTAACTATGCTACCACAGAAAAAGAATTGCTTGCCATAGTGTTTGCTCTAGAAAAATTCCGTTCCTATTTGATTGGTTCCAAGGTTGTGGTGTTTACTGATCATGCGGCAATAAAATATCTTATGACTAAGGTTGAATCCAAGCCAAGACTCATTCGGTGGATTTTGTTGTTGCAAGAATTCGACCTTGAGATCAAAGACAAAAAGGGGAGTGAAAATGTGGTGGCAGATCATTTGTCCAGGTTGGAGAATACTGAGGTTACAGTTAGGGAGTTAGACATTCTAGAGGAGTTCCCAGATGAAAAACTGTTGGCTGTGACTGAGAGGCCTTGGTTCGCAGATATGGCAAATTTTAAAGCTGCTGGTGTTATACCTGAGGAATTAACTTGGCAACAAAAGAAGAAGTTTTTCAAAGATGCCAATTACTTCATTTGGGATGATCCCTATCTCTTCAGACAAGGCCTAGATGGAATTCTGAGAAGGTGTGTTGCGCATGATGAGGCACAGAAAATTTTATGTCATTGTCACAATTCACCATACGGAGGTCATTTCAATGGTGAACGCACACCGCAAAAAGTGCTTCAATCTGGATTCTCGGCCTTCAATTTTCAAAGATGCTTATGCTCATGCAAAAAGTTGTGACAAGTGCCGAGGACTGAAGCATTTCCAAGAGGAATGAAATGCCCTTAAACTCCATTTTGGAGGTTGAGCTTTTTGATTGTTGGGGCATTGATTTCATGGGACCATTTCCTCCTCATTCTCTAACCAAAGATATTTTGGTAGTCGTGGATTATGTCTCAAAGTGGGTAGAAGCGGTGGCAACTCAAGTAAGTGATTCTCAGATCATTGTGAAATTCATAAAGAGGAACATCTTTTCTCGGTTTGGGGTCCCTAGAATTTTAATCGATTTGGTGGTGCGCATTTTTGTAACTCAAAGTTGGAGGCTGTGCTGAAAAAGTATGATGTGAAGCACAAAGTTACCACTCCTTACCACCCTCAAAGTAATGGGCAAGCTGAAGTGTCAAACAGGGAGATTAAGAAGATACTTGAGAAGACAGTGAGTGCCTCAAGGAAAGACTAGGCCCATAAGCTGGATGATGCTTTGTGGGCATACAGACAGCTTATAAATCCCCTATGGGGTTGTCTCCTTACTAGCTGGTCTATGGCAAAGCTTGTCATTTGCCAGTTGAGCTTGAGCATAAGGCGTTTTGGGCCCTGAAATTCTTGAATTTTGATTCAACCTTGGCAGGAGAGAAAAGAATTTTGCAGTTGCACGAGTTGGACGAAATGCGTTTGCAGGCTTATGCGAATGCTTCCATCTACGAACAAAAGGTGAAAGCTTATCATGATAAGCACATTGTACAGAGAACTTTCTCTCCTGGGCAGCAAGTGTTACTTTTCAACTCGCGTTTGAAGTTATTCCCGGGCAAACTAAAGTCCAAGTGGTCGGGACCTTTTGTGGTAAAAGAAGTGATGCCACATGGAGCAGTAGAGGTGGAGGAGCCTTCATCTCAAAGATCGTTATGGTTAATGGGCAACGTCTGAAGCATTATTTGGGAGGAGAGCTTGACAGGGCAAAGGTTGCTCTAGTCTTGCGAGAGCCTTGAGCATACCATCACACGTCAAGCTAGTGACGTTAAAGAAGAGCTTCTTGGGAGGCAACCCAAATTGTAGAAGAGTGCATTCAAAAAAAAAAAAGTGGAGAGACAGTGAAGAACACGGCCTGGCCGTGTCCTATGCTACGGCCGTGTGGGTAAAAAAAAAGAAGAGGCAGTGAAGAACACGACCTGGTGATCAGCGTTCGTACGCGGGTCAAAATAATTAAACAGTGAATATAGTAACAAGGCAAGAGACCTTGGTCGTCTCACGAAGACCTCTAACACCAAAATTACCAAATTCAGGAAATAAGAAAATTGACAATAACGAAAAAGGGGGGTTTTGTGAAAACAGTTTCTGTTGAGAGAATTATCAGATTATAGAGACAATTGATTCACCGGTTTCCGGGTGCACGTCTTGGATTAATCACAGGTTCTAAATAACAACAATTCAATTAATTCCGAATTCACAGTTGACATAAGCTAACTAAACAAGCGTTAATCAGTTTATACGACCACACCGCTCCGAGCAAGCGTAAAGCATGGGTTCAATTGGTCACGAGCGGACAAGCGCGTTAAAACGCAACCAATATCATAACAGAATTCTAATCAACCTCTATCAATTTCTACTCGAATCAATTAATCTTAAGCGATCAAGCAATTGAAATATTAATGATTCTGAAACAGATGCATACAATCAAGCTTTCATACACAATCAATCGCGTTTTTGCAATGAAGACAGAACAATTAACTAAGCGAAACGAATCGATAGATTGCAAACATTTAAACCAAATTCAAATTGATAGAGATGGAATTGAAGAAATTAAAACGAAATTGTATTAAACATTAAGCAGAACCTCAAAATGCAGAACGACAACCTTTCACCGATGAATCAACTTAGGAACTTAGGCTTCCATGGAGGCTAGGGTACGCAAGTGAATAATAAAACGTAAGATAATGAAAAGAAAACGGCTGATCCTCTATCTAATAGTCTCAGCTTAACGAAAACCTAATTCCCTAAACGGGTTATAAGATAAAAGCCCGATAACAAACTAAAAATAGGCCCAAAACTCGTAGTGCAGCTCGTCAGCTTCCGTAAAGTGGAATTTAGGCCTTCAAAACGGCAGAACTAGGCTTCGGTCCCAACATAAGAATTGTAGCTCTGCTTCTTAGCTTTCCAACGCCACAAAGAACACTGAAAACGGACAAGTATAGCCCAAGTTATGGCCTGCAGAAGCAACATGGGTCAGGATATAACAAAATCCGAAAATTAGCAAATAATTCCACTAAAGCCCAATCATGACCCAAAGATATAAAACCATGCTAAAAAATAATTGTTGGGCAAAATAAACATTTAAGAACACTAAGTGCAATGCTATAAAAGATGCATTAAAATGCATTGATCACCTGGCCGTGTCCTATGCCACGGCCGTGTTCGTGCTTTAAAAATTCCCCTTTTTCTGCAGAACACGACCGTGTTCCCCATTCTCCTCTTCATTTTCATCCTTCCAACCCTAATCCCCTTTCCAGCCGCATCACCATTCTCTTCCACCTACCATCATCTCCTTCAAGCATCATCACCATTCCTTCCTTCTCTCAAACTCAATCTCCATCACCATTCTTTCCAGCCGCATCCCCATTCACGCTGCCACCACCCCACCATTCTCTCCCTCCCAACATCTTCTTCTTCAAGCAGCACCACCATCCTCCACCCTCCTTCCACAATATATTTCTTCTTCCACCATCATCTCCTCCCTTCACCCACCCCCTCCCCAGTCACGCCTCCACCACCACCCTTCCAGCAACACCCACATTCACGCCCCCTCCCTTCCTTCCATCTTCTTCACCTCCACCCGAAACCCATTTTCCATTTTTTTTTATTTATTTTCACATTACCTGTGTGTTTATGCTTGCTGTGTGGTCTGATTATAGGGTAAAATGGCATCAAAAAGGCAAAGGGGTGATGCCTCAGGCACAAAAGAGCCAGCATTGGCCAAGGGCAAGGGAAAGGGCAAGAAAAAAGTCACTGAAAATCCTCATGGCATCCAATTTCGTGATGATGTCCAAGAAGCAAGGTATAACTCTCTGGTTGCAAGAAATCTTGTCCCCACCCGTTATATGGATGAATCTGCACTGTTAATTCTAGGCCTGCTAGATGATGTCCAGTACTTATTTGCTAATGTGAGTTGGACAAAATTTGTGGGGTTGAAAAGTTTTACTTATGCAAGAATTACTCTGGAATTCCTCTCATCCGTTAATGCCAATGTCTCATATGCGGAGGGATGGCCAGAGGACCACCAGGAAAATTTGATAACCTTTAGGTTATTCAATACGGAGCATAGCCTGTCACTGAGCCAATTCAATGCAATATTTGGATTGCCATATGGTGGTCACCGAAAAGTCCCCAATGATTTCTCTGCAAGACGATTTTGGAACTTGCTAACCAAGTCCGACACCTATGACTCCTCTTCATCCAAATCATCAAAGTTGCGAAACCCCTGTTTTCGCTATGTTCACCGAGTAATGTCAAACACATTGTTTGGCAGAGGGGATAGTGACGGCGTTGTCCGTCACTGAATCGATGTTTTTGTGGAACATCTTGCACCTGAATTTCAAAGATGCGTGTTCTCATTTGATCACCCACATGGTTAAAGTAGGGAAAGCTTCAGCCGGAAAAATTGTTATTGGTGGTTTAATCACCCCTATTGCTGAGGCTTTGGGCTATAGAACCTCCGGCCTCCCAATTGTTCGTGGGAGCACACGCTTGGACATGGAAGCACAGCAGCAATGAGAATGATAGTCCGGGAAGGCCAATGTTATTGTTTGGTGCTACCTGATACTGAGGAAACTCATCCTCTACCTGACTAGGAGCACACCACTATCAGAGACCAGAGGAATTGGAATTTTCCTGGAGGCCCCCAACCTGAGCCCCTTCAAGAGGAAAGACCCAAGGCACCCCCACAGAGACTTGAGGCCCCTGGCAGTTCTTCACATTACTATGCTCCACAGCCACCTCCCGGTTCTTATGCCGCTCTTCAGGAGGAAATGGCTGCTCAAAGGGCCCAGTTGACGGATCTGGACAACACCGTCCACGGTATTCAGGACATGGTCTCGGCATTGTATAACTGGCACCTCCATCAGTATCCTGGCCAGTTTCCTCCTCCGCCCCCACAGTGAGTCCTCTCTTGCATCATCCCTATCTCAGTTAAATTGTTTACATTGGGGACAATGTAAATTCTTAAGCTTGGGGTAGGGCGTTTAAATTTTTGCATTTAGTTTTGCAGGTTAGGTTTGCATTTTTAGTTTAATGTTTGCATATTTGTTTTAATTGTTGTTTTGTTCGCATCATTTTATCCCCCAATTGTATGCTATCCTCTTGTGTTTTGGCATGTGTGCTACAATCCTTTTGAAATTTGAGATTGCATGATTTGGAACCCAATTATTTTGTTCTTGTGATGGGCTTCAAGGCAGTATTCTTAATGTACATAGGGATAATCTTTGGATAAGTTGAGAATTAGCATGTGGCACTCTGATTTGATGTTTCTCACTGATTTTAACTTCTAAATGTGAGACTTGAGCTCAATATTGGGGCTTTCACTTCATCATGCTTATATGCCCCCTTCTCCTTGTATGAGTGTGTCCATCGCTGTTTGTTGAATGAAAACTTCCTCTAGTTGCCCCTTTTGAGCCTGAAATGAATTTAATTTTCTTGGTACCCATGTGATTGCTAAATGTTACAGTACCTTTTAAAGTATCTGTAAGGGAGCAATTAGTTGTGAATCTTGTGTAAATTATGCAGTGCTTGAAATTTGGGACCTCTGCTGTTATTCAATTCCTCCCCAGTAATTGCAAAAATCTCAAATGGGGGAGGAAACAAAAAAAGAAAAATATATAAAATAAAATAATGTAGAGGAGCAAAATAAAAAGGTGTTGAAACGAAAAGGAGAATGAATTGTTCCGCTTATGCCGCTTTAAAAGGGTTGTTTTCTTTGTTTATTATTTTAGCCCTTGTGTTTCCCTTTCGGTTTTTATCCACCCGCATAAGAAAAATCCCACGCACGTTATAACCTTTGCAAAGACCTTTTGATTCTTGTGTGTTTTCATGAATTGTATCTTTGAGATTTGGTCAATAGTCAAGCTTATGGTAGAACATTTTCATGGATGGATTTGAGCGATTTGTCATAACCTTTAAACACTTGGAGAGTTGGGAGGAGAGTGCCCTATCGCGAGAGACGGATTCAGAGCGCTGATTCTCTAATTGGACTTGATTTTGGTTGTCCCTATTATGTGCTCTAGCCTTTAGCCTATTGCTGAATGTGCTATTATCTCGGGTTACTTATTTGTTGCGTCTCTTGTTTCTTTGCTTATCTTTGGCTCATCGCAATTGCTTGAGGACAAGCAAGATTCTAAGCTTGGGGTAATTTGATGCGTTCATAATAGCATATAGTTTGTTGTTAGTTTTGCATTGCATAATAGGCATTGTAGTGGTTTTTACCCATAGTTCTCATGCATTTTTGCTTGATATAGATAATGCACTTGGTTTGAGTTCAATTGTGCAGAAAAGAAGGTTATTGGCCTAGGAAAGCGGAGCTAGATCACTTAGACGGATGTTGCAACCAACTCGGAGGCCAAAATAACAAAATATGGCAAGATCAGAGGAAAACACACGGCCTGCGTGCCCTATGCCACTACTGCGTTGGTGGATGAGAAGAAACTCAAGATTCAGAAAACAGTGAATAACACGGCCAGGCCGTGTTATCCAACACGGTCATGCCTCTGCTTTCAGTAAACAACACGGCTTGGCCGTGTTCTCCACCACGCCAGTGTCGGGCTGCGCATCTGCTATTATGTGCTTTAAAGCGTACGGCCAGGCCGCGTAGCTCCACTACCGTCTTCGCGACTCGGCGGACTTTTATTTTTGTGCGTTTTGACTTAATTTTGGGATGTTTTTCAACCCTTGGTCCGTAACTATATATAGATAGAGGAAACATTGACCTAGGGAGTTACCTCTGGTTGGCAATCTTGTGAGTTTGAATCAAGAACTAGTGATCCGAGGCAAAGTTGAGGAATTAATGGAGTCTTTTGCTGTTTCTACATCTCAATTGCTTGGTTCCTTCTCTTCCATGAGGAACTAATTCCTTTGTACTAGGGTAAGATGAACTTTGTGGATCCTTTTATGTAATTGAATTCAGAATTTTCAATGCAAGTTTGATGTATGTCATTTGATCAATTATCTCTTTTCTTAATGCGATTCTATGCTTGATCACCATGGGGTTGAACTAGGGTTTGACATCAATTGGAAAGTTGAGGTTTTAAACTTGCTTTGGGATATTTTGACATATCTATAGGGTTATAGGGATATAATTCTCTTTGGTATGAGTTTGTATTAATCCATATCCTTTATGCTTGATTTAATTAATTGGAACCTAAGGGATTAGGGCTTATTAGTTGAATTAAAGGGATTAAGAGGAAAGGAATTTTCGTTAATCTAATTTAGAGGATTTGAACTTCAAATACGTGATCATTGCTTGCATTGGAATAGGATTCAAGAGCGTAAAGGGTGAGACAAAGGGATTCAAACCCTAGTCACTCTATTCTCCTTAATATCCAAATTAATTGTTTTGTTAGTCATTATCTTATTGCTGAACACGAATTACACAATTCAAACACTACTCGTTTTCGTCCGATAGTTCAAATAGTACATCGTTGGTATAGTTAAGAATTGGTCACAATCCCTACGGATACGATCTTTTATTACTTAACGACGAAATCGTACACTTACGATTTTGACCAACAAGTCCCTAGCATAAGCAGACTGTTTTTGCTTACGAGGGCCAAGCTTCTTTGAAAAATAAGCAATAGGGTGACCCTTTTGGCTTAGGACAACACCTACACCCGAACCCGAGGTATCAGTCTCTAGGATGAAGGGTTGAGTGAAGTTAGGCAAAGCCAAAACTAGGGCAGAAATGACTGCCTGTTTTAAATCCTGGAAGGCAGTGTTGGCTGCAACATGCCAAACAAAAGCATCGTTTTTTAGTCAATCTGTAAGTGGACCAGCCAAAGAAGCATACCCTTTGATGAATCTTCTATAATACCTTGATAAGCCCAAGAATCCATGCAATTGCTTGATGTTTTTAGGAAGAGGCCACTCTAACACAACTTTAACCTTCTCTTTATCCATAGTTACACTAGAACCAGAAACTGTATGCCCAAGATAATCGACCTCCAAGAGACCAAAAGAGCATTTGGACAACTTGACATGTAACATATGGTGTTGTATGGTCTGTAGGACAGATTCCAAGTGGGCTAGATGCTCGAGCCATGAGGAGCTATAAACCATAATATCATCAAAAAATACAAGAACATACTTTCTAAGTAACTTGTTGAAAATCTGGTTCATGAGACATTGGAATGTTGCAGGGGCATTAGTAATCCCAAATGGCATGAAAAGCCATTCATAGTGCCCATCGTGGGTCCTAAAAGAAGTCTTGTGCCTGTCAGCAGGATGAACAAGGATTTGGTGATAGCCAGACCCTTAAATCTAGCTTGGAGAAATATTTGGCACCATAAAGCTCATCAAGTAACTCATCCACAGTAGGCATGGGAAAAGAGTCCTTGATGGTGATGGTATTTAGAGCTCTGTAGTCTGTGCAAAACCTCCATGATCCATCTTTCTTTTTGACCAAAAGAATAGGAGAAGAGTATGGACTGTTACTAGGTTGGATGATACCTTGTTCCAACATTTCTTGAACCATTTTCTCGATTTGCTCGTTTTGGTTATGAGGGTATCTATAGGGCCTCACCTTCACTAGTTTAGAACTTGGAAACAATGGAATCATATGGTCTTGGGACCTAGTGGGAGGTAAACCAAAAGGTGAGTGAAAAACTGATTGGTATTTAAGCAGCATAGTACCCAACTCAAGAGGTACATCTTGTGGCAAGGCAAGGGAAGGTTCTGTGACAGAGGTATGCGTTTGTAGCTGTACGGTAAAAAGGGTCTCAATGGCATGTGTTTAATGGAGTCTACGAAAGTGATGCAAGGAAGCTTGCACAGGCAATGCAGGTTGTTCTCCATTCAGAGTAATAAACTTGCCATCGTGATAGAATTTTAGGCAAAGGGCTGCATAGTCTTCCATATGAGGACCAAGAGTAGCTAGCCAAGAAGCGCCTAAAATCAAATCTGCACCAGAAACAGGTAAAAGGTAAGCTAGAAAATGTAATTCATGACCTTGTACCTTGACTTGCAAATTTCGCACTAAGCCTTCAGAAGCCATGGTTTGCCCATTTCCTACTAGAACTTTGAATGAGGGAGCTGGTTCAATGGGTAGTTTAAGGAATTGTGCGATCCTTGGTTAGAGGAAGCTATCAAAGCTACCACCATCCACTAGAATTGTAATTTGGATGGCCTCAATTTCTCCAATGAATTTGATAGTGCCCAAGCCATTGGCACCCTTTAAAGCATTCAGGGAAAGGTGAGATTCCCTTGTAGACCCTTCACTCACCGGGCTCTCTAAGTCAGGTGGGACCGGTTCTAGCTGTTCCTCATTGTCCTCATCCTCAGCTAGCATGAGCATTAAATACTTATTTGGACACTTGTGAGAGTAAGAAAACTTCTCATCACAGTAAAAGCAAAGACCCTTGTCTCTTATGAGTTACATTTCAGCAGGACCTATACATGTGATGTTATTGGACTTGGGAGGTGTGAAAAATGGTTAGTAGGTGGGGTAGGTGTTAACACACCAAATTGTCTATATTTATAAGGCATTTTTAGTATCTAATTATACCATTTTGCACTAATTAATGCACAAAGGTATTCATTTATGTCTTATTGTGTAGAATTATCATGAAGACACCACTCGAAGCAAAAGATACAAAAAATGACAAAAAACTGGCTAGTTTTGGAGAATTTTAACACTACTGGACAAGCGGTACAGCCTGACCTACAAATAGTACGGTCGTACCTAGAGCAGAACCTCAGTAAGGCGTACTCCCTCAGTCTGTACCACATGATGCTGATAAAATAGTCTGGTATGGCCGTGCCAATACAAGTGATGTCAGGGCAACAACACGCATGGGTACGGTCCAGCGTCATCAAGGAATCTCGGTACGGCCGTACCCCATCCCTGATCAGTGCAGATTTGAAGCCAGATAACCTAATTCGCAGCTTAGTCTATAAATAGGGGCTCTTAACATGTTACAAAGACCTTTTGACGAATTCCTAAGTCAAGAGCCCTCTTGTTGAGAATCATTCATAAACACCATATGATTGGAGTAAGTTTTGGGCCATTGGAGCTTCCCATCAATTTAGAATTGCTGCTGGAGTCTGTGGAGATGTGAGGAACACACGAGAGGATTGTCGTCATACCGAAAGAGTGTCCCGGTTCTTTAACTCATGTCTTTTAGGAGTTTGGATTTGTTTTACTTTTTTTTGTTGGATAACATTATGAGTAGCTAATTTCATCACTAGGGGTAATAGGGGATCTTTTACGATGTTCTTGATATCTATTTAATTGTTATTTTGAATTCCTTATTATCTTTATGAATGTGTTGATTCCAGTTTTCCTAAATCAAATAGGGAATAGCTAACCCTTATAAAATTAGTTAATTGTGGTAACAAGATCATAATTAATTAGTGGAACTCTATGATCACAGAGCTCACGGTATATGCCGGATAGGTTATTGCTTGTTTCCAATCAGTTATTAAATTAACAAACTTGCCTGCTCTTAATGCTATTTCCCTTAGTTACCTTCATGGACCAAATGGAGTAACTAGTTGGGAGGAAGGCTACTGTACGCGAGGATAGCCCTTAGTAATTTAGAGTAAGTTGTTGGCATTCAATGAGGAAATACAATTTATAATAGCAAGGAAGTAGATTCAAGAACTAGTATTAGTGAACCCGATTCCTCTAGGTTTCTCCTATTTGATCTTGTTCTAATCATCATAGTTTAAAGTCATATTTTCATTCCGCTTAGTTTTCTATTCAATTTCAACCCAATTATTCTGTTCATTTAAAGAATTAAGGATCTTTATTACGCTGGTACTTGCACATTCCCTGTGGGTTTGACATTCGGAGTCCTAATTATACTCCACTTTATTACGAGTTACGATCAGGTGCACTTGCCTGAGCCGCAACAAGTTTTTTGCGTCGTTGCCGGGGAATGTTTTAGCAATATTAGTTCAACGAGATCTTAGTTACTTTAAGCATTTTTATTCTATTTTCTGTTTTAGTTTTTTATAGCTATTTTATTTATATTAATTACCATCTGTGTACTCAGGCACTGCAATGGAAGAAGAACCAGAGCTCACTCTTGAAGAGTACTTTTCTGCTTCTGTTGATACTCAGGATAGCATAAACGGCCCAACCATTAAGCGGCGTAACTTCGAATATAATCCTGCTTTAATCAATCTAGTGTCTGCAGTACAATTTTCGGGGCTACCTATGGAAGACCCACATACCCATCTCAGGAGCTGAAGAATACTTAGCACTGTCAAGTATAATGGAGTCCCAGTAGAAGCTATTAAACTAACACTATTTCCATTCTCATTGCAGGGAAAAGCTCATGTTTGGGTAGACTCTTTGGCACCAAACTCAATCACCACTTGGGAGGATCTGAAGGGCAAATTTCTCTAGAAATATCTATCTTTAGCCAAATTTGCAGAAATAAGAGCAAAAATAACTAGTTTCAAACAGTCTGAGTTGGATCCAATGCACGAAGCTTGGGAGCGTTTTCAAGAACTACTTAGAGGTTTTCCACACAAGGAATTCACTACATGGCAACTTGTTCACATTTTCTTCAATAGGTTAAATGCACATAGTAGAGCTGCCATAGACACTGCTTATAGGGGATCTCTGGGAACAAGAGCACCCTCTGAGACGCTAGAAATTATTAAAGAGATGGCCCAGAACAATGCTCAATGGTTTTCGGAAAGGAAACAGATTGATCCTGAAATAGGGAGCCATGGGAGGCAAACTCCCTTATCTTTAGAAGCCAGGGTAGATTCAGTCACTGAAAAATTGGAAGCCTTGTTAGCATCTCATGCTCATATCAGAACTTCAAGGAAGTCTTCAACAATTGGGAATGAAGTTGCAAAGGTTAATTATATAGGCACCAAGAAACATGGTAATCACTGCTCAAATAATAACAATCCGGTGTGGAGAAACTAAGGCTCATTTTTACAGGCTCAAGCGAGAAGGAAGCCATATCCAGGCCACCCTGCATTAGTTCATGGATACATGAAGGAACTTGACGAAAGGTTCAAGCATCTGGAAAAATTGGTATCAACAAATGCGGAAAAAAAGAAGCAATTAGCAGATCAATTAGCTCTCTTGATAAACCATTTAGCCAAGAAAAAAGATAAAACATATAGCCAAGAAGTGCAATCTAATCTAATAACTACAAGAAGAGAGACAGTACTCGCGGGGCCATCTGAGAAGGGCAAGGAAAAAGTCATATCTGCTCAGCCCCAAGAAAAATCACCTATCCCTACCGAAGAAAGAGAGACAAGAAACAATGAGCCTGAGAAAGAACAGTCAACAATACCTATCAATCCACTTGACACAACCCCTGCTGTGCCATTCCTACAGAGACTGAAGAACGACTTGTAGAACCCTCAATTTGCAAACATTTTAGAAGTCCTGAAGCAGCTAACTATCAACATACCATTCGTGGAAGCTATTTCTCAGATGCCTAAATATGCTAAATTCTTGAAGGATATCCTTGCCAACAAGAAAAAGCTAGAGGAGTTATCCATTATTCGGTTAAGCGAGGAGTGCTCAGCCATAATCCTAAAAAAGCTACCTCCTAAAATGCAGGATCCAGGGAGTTTTATAATACCATGCACAATTGGAAATTCTTATTTTGAAAAAGCTCTTTGTGATTTAGGATCCAGTATAAATCTAATGCCTTTATCTATTTTTCAGCGACTTGGTTTAAAAGAAGTCAGGCCCATAAGACTTCAATTACAGCCGGCAGACAGGTCCGTAGTGCACCCAAAAGGGATAATTGATGATGTATTGGTAAATGTAGAAAGATTTATTTTTCCAGTTGACTTCGTAGTTATAGACATGGAAGAAGACAATGAAGTACCCTTTCTTCTGGGAAGACCATTTTTAGCAATAGGAAAAACAATCATTGATATTCACCAAGGAAAGCTTACATTACAGCTTAACGATGAGGAAGTTGTTTTCAACGTGTTTGATTCCTTAAAAACACCAAATTCTCACTCGCGCAATTTTATTGACACTTTAACAGAAACTTTTCTGATGTCTCCTGACTCGCAGGTACACTTGCTTACAGACCCTTTAGAAAAAGTTTTAACTTGCAGTAAAGAGGTCATCACCGATGAAGAGCAAATTAAAAAGGAAGTTTTAGCTCTAGAGGCAGGCATGGAACCAAGACCATGGGAAAGGGTGCAGCGATTTGAGAAATTAGATAAACCCAAAAAGACTGCGGTCAAATCATCTTTAGAAGAGCCACCTGAGCTGGAATTAAAACCGCTACCTGCTAATCTTAAATATGTATTTTTACACCCACCATCATCCTTACCAGTTGTCATTTCATCTTCTTTAACAGGTCTGATGGAGGAAAAACTTTTAAGAGTCTTGCAGGAGAGCAAGGCAGCATTTGGATGGAGCATCCATGACATAAAAGGGATAAGTTCTACAATTTGTACCCACATGATTTACATGGATATTGATCACAAACCCAAAGTGTAACCTCAATGAAGACTCAACCCAAATCTGAAAGAAGTTGTCAAGCAGGAAGTTATTAAATTACTTGACGCTGACACTATTTATCCTATTTCTGATAGCCCTTGGGTGAGCCCTGTGCAGATAGTTCCTAAAAAGGGAGGAACCATAGTTATGGAAACCGAGCAAAAAGAATTAATTGCAGTTAGGAAAGTGATTGGATGGCGTATGTGCATCGACTACAGGAAACTAAATGAAGCCACCGGGAAAGATCACTTGCCTCTGCCTTTTATTGACCAAATGCTTGAAAAATTATCTGGTCATGAATTTTATTGATGTCTAGATGGTTACTCTGGTTATATGCAAATTTTTGTAGCTAAGAAAGACTAAGAAAAGACTACATTTACATGTCCTTCTGGGATGTTTGCATATAGAATAATGCCATTTGGTTTATGCAATGCCCCTGCAACATTTCAAAGATGCATGATGGCTATCTTTTTTGATATTTTAGAAAATTGCATTGAGATATTTATGGATGATTTTTCAGTTTATGGATCAACATTTGATGTCTGTCTGCATAATTTAAAACTTGTGTTAAAAAGATGCATAGGAACAAATCTAGTTCTGAATTGAAAAAAGTGTCAATTTATGATTTCGGAATGTATAGTCTTAGGATACAAAATTTCTCAAAAAGGCATTGAGGTAGACCCAACAAAGATTGAGGTTATTTCGAAATTACCACCTCCAAATTCAGTTAGAGGTGTTAGGAGCTTCTTAGGACATGCTGACTTTTATAGGAGATTTATAAAAGATTTTTCACAAATTGCAAAACCTCTTTCTAACCTCTTAGTGAAAGATGTACAATTTGAATTCTCTGAAGCATGCCTAAAAGCTTTTGAAACTTTAAAATCTATATTAATAAATGCTCCTGTTGTGATAGCACCTGAATGGTCTATTCCTTTTGAACTAATGTGTGATGCTAGTGATGTCACAGTTGGTGCAGTGTCGGGACAAAGGAAAGACAAAATCTTTCATACTATTTATTATGCTAGTAGGACTTTGGACGAAGCACAACAAAATTACACTACTACTGAAAAAGAGCTATTAGCTGTCATATTTGCAGTTAATAAATTTCATTCTTATCTGGTGATATCTAAAATCAAAGTTAGATATTTACTTGCCAAATAGGATGCAAAACCAAGGCTAATTAGGTGGATTCTACTGCTTCAAGAATTCGACATCGAAATTAAGGATAAGCAGGGCGTGGACAATGTCATCGCAGATCACCTGTCAAGGATAGATGCAACAGTAAGACCACCTGATAAAGAGCAAATTCAAGAAATATTTCCAGAAGAGCATCTATATGCTATTTATACGGCACCATGGTATGCTGACTATGTTAACTTTTTAGCCGGTAAGGTACTTCCACCCAATTTACCATATGCACAGCGTAAAAAATTCTTTTCTGATGTTAAGCATTATTTATGGGATGAACCTTATTTATTTAAGGCTTGTGCTGACAGAATAATTAGAAGATGTGTCCCAGAAACAGAATACCAATCTATATTAGAACACTGTCACTCTAGAAAAGTAGGAGGCCATTATGGACCCACACGTACAGCTCAGAAAATCTTACAATGCGGTTTTTTCTGGCCTACCTTGTTTAAAGATGCTTATAAATTTGTCAAGGCTTGTGACCCCTGCCAAAGAAGCGAAAATATCTCTAGAAAACAAGAAATGCCTCTAAATACTATTCTGTATTGTGAACTTTTTGATGTTTAGGGTATTGATTTCATGGGACATTTTCCTAAGTCTAATAACAACATATATATTTAGTGGCAGTAGATTATATCTCCAAATGGGTAGAAGCAGTAGCATTACCAACTAATGACGCCCGAAGGGTAGTAAGGTTTTTGAAAAAGAATATTCTCACTAGATTTAGAACTCCTAGAGCAATAATCAGTGATGGCAGAAGTCATTTTTGCAATAAACAATTTGACAACCTTTTAGCTAAATATGGAGTCAACCATAGAGTGGCCACACCTTATCATCCCCAAACCCGTGGCCAAGTAGAAATCTCTAACAGGGAACTTAAGAAAATCCTAGAAAAAACTGTTAGTGCGTCAAGAAAAGACTGGTCTTTCAAACTAGATGATGCTTTGTGGGCTTACAGAACTGCTTTCAAGACACCTATAGGAATGTCACCTTATAGGCTAGCGTTTGGAAAAGCTTGTCACCTCCCTGTCAAATTAGAGCACAAGGCTTATTGGGATACCAAATTTCTAAATTTTGATATGCAGATGGCAGGTGAACATCGTTTATTACAGATAAATGAGATGGATAAATTTCGATTGGAAGCTTATGAAAATGCAAAATTGTACAAGGAGCGTATTAAGAAGCTGCACGATCAACGCATCCAAAAGATAAACTTTCAAATTGGAGACAAAGTATTAATCTATAACTCTCGACTTCAACTATTTCCAGGGAAACTCAAATCCCGTTGGTCAGGTCCCTATAAAGTAATACAAGTCTTTCCATATGGAACAATAGAAGTGGTTACTAAAGATGGGTAAACTTTCAAGGTGAATGGATAGCGAGCAAAAATCTATGTTGTCGGAACACCTAGGGACACATCCAAAATCTCACTACAATTATCAACCACTTGAAGCAACACGTCAGGCTCGTGACGTTAAACAAGCACTATACAGGAGGCAACCTATAGCCTTATACTTAGTATTTATCATTTATTTTTAGTAATTTTAATTCGTTTACTTTTACAGTTTGTCTATCACCTCCGAGGCACTTCAGGCAACTAAAGAAGATGACATAGGAACATCAATATCCCTATCAACTTGCTCGTGATATTTTTCAGACGAGAATCTCTTTCCACATTCCTTTATAGCACTTATTTCTCTTTTATTTTATCTTTTTGTGCTTGCTTTAAAATAGTCGCAGTGGGGACACTGCTAGAAATAAGTGTGGGGAGGGAGTTTTACATTATGCTTATTACTTGACTGTGCTTATAACTGCTTATAATTATAGAAGAACTTTAAATTTTTGCTGATTTAGGGGCTATACAAAAAAAAAATTCTTTAAGACAACTTTTGATTGAATCAATTCATTGCTAGTATTGGAATTTGCTGAAAATTAGCATTGAAGTTCTGTGAGTTTGATTTTCTGTGTAAGCTATTAAATATGAGTTTTGAGCCGAAAATAAGATGCCACATCATGCTTTTACCTCTTTTCTTTGTTGAATGATATTTTTCTTAGAAGGTACATTCTAGAACTTGTGTTGAGACCATTATGAAGCGAATATGAATTTATTTGCATGTGAATTTGGAAAGGGCAATTTTTAGGAATTATTCAGGCCACTACCATTTTGAATGCATTATCCCACTAGTTGCCCACTTTTGTGCCCAAAAAGTATTATGTTTTATTTCTTTGGTACCCTTATTGTTACTATTAATTATTTTCTATGAAGGCAACCTCGAAAAAGTTTATTTGAGAGCAATTAGTGGCAAAATCAAAAGAATAGTGTTGCAAAATCCCTTTTATATGTTTACAAAAGAGAAGGCTTAAAAATTTATTCCCCTCCTAGTTTTTACAAATGATTAACTGCTGCATAAATGCATGAAAGGAGCAAAAGAAAAAGAATTTTTTTTTTGTGATCATGCTCATGCCTTCATAATTTACAAAAAAAAAATATATAATATTGATTGAAAAATTTGGATTCTTGCATGCTCTTGAAAGTGAAAAAGATCTAGGTTGCTTGTTTTGGTTGATTTGTTTCTAACCCCTTTGCATGACCTTTTTCTTTCTTTTATCATACCAAATGTTATTACCTTGGCCCCAGTACAACCAATGAAAGACCCTTATTCCTCTTTTGCATGTCTTATAGATTCTAATAGTAGAGTTTTTGGTCAATGTACAAGCATATGGTAATGCCATTTCATTTGAAAAATCTGAGTGTTAATGACTATACCTACAAACACTTTGAGATTGGTGAGAGTGTGACTTGAAAATCGCAGATTATTAGCTTACTTGAACTTACACCTCTAATTGGGCATTCTATTTACTGACATGTTTGTGATATCATATTGTTGTCTCACTTATTTTTCTGTCCCTATTCAGTAGGAATAGTTTTTCTTACTATAGTTACCCAAGTAGTTTACTTGAGGGCAAGCAAAGCTCAAGTGTGGGGATGTGTTAACACACCAATTTGTCTATATTTATAAGGTAGTTTTGGTATCTAATTATACCATTTTGCACTAATTAATGCATAAAGGTACTCATTTATGTCTTATTGTGCAAATTATCATGAAGACACCACTCAAAGCAAAAGATGCGAAAAAAAGACAAAAAACTAGCTATTTTTGGAGAGTTTTAGCACTACTGGACAAGCAGTACGGCCTGACCTACTAACAGTACGGCCGTACCTAGAGCAGAACCTCAGTAGGAGCGTACTCCCTCAGTCTGTACCACATGATGCCGATAGAATAGTTTGATATGGCCGTGTCAATAGCAGTACGGCCGTACACAAGTGATGTCAGGGCAACAACACGCATGGGTACGGTCCAGCGTCATCAACGAAGCTCGGTAAGGCCGTGTATATATGCGGTACGGTCGTACCCCGTCCCTGATCAGTGCAGATTTGAAGCCGGATAACCTAATTCGCAACTTAGTCTATAAATAGGGGCTCTCAACGTGTTACAAAGACCTTTTTACGAATTCCCAAGTCAAGAGCCCCCTTGTTGAGAATCATTCACAAACACCATACGATTGGAATAAGTTTTGGATCACTGGAGCTTCCCATCAATTCAAAATTGCTGCTGGAGTTCGTGGAGACGTGAGGAACACACGAAAGGATTGCCGTTATACCGAAAGGGTGTCTCGGTTTTTTAACTCATGTCTTTTAGGAGTTTGGATTTGTTTTACTTTCTTTTGTTGCATAACATTATGAATAGCTAATTCCATCACTAAGGGTGATAGGGGATCTTTTACGATGTTCTTGATATCTATTTAATTGTTATTTTGAATTCCTTATTATCTTTATGAATATATTGATTCTAGTATGCTTAAATCAAATAGGGAGTAGCTAACCCTTATAAAATTAGTTAATTATGGTAATAGGATCATAATTAATTAGTGGAACTCTATGATCACAGAGCTCGCGGTATACGCCGGATAGGTTATTGCTTATTTCCAATCAGTTATTAAATTAACAAACTTGTCTGCTCTTAATGCTCTTTCCCTTAGTTACCTTCCTAGACCAAACGGAGTAACTAGTTGGGTGAAAGGCTACTGTACGCGAGGATAGCCCTGAATAATTTGGAGTAAGTGGTTGGCATTCAATGAGAAAATACAATTCATATATATCAAGGAAGTAGATTCAAGAGCTAGTATTAGTGAACTCAGTTCCCTTAGGTTTCTTCTATTTGATCTTGCTCTAATCATCTTAGTTTAAAGTCGTATTTTCATTCCGCTTAGTTTTCTATTCAATTCCAACCCAATTATTCTGTTCATTTAAAGAATTAAGGATCTTTATTACGCTGGTACTTGCGCATTCCCTGTGGGTTCGACATTTGGAGTCCTAATTATACTCCACTTTATTACGAGTTACGATCAGGTGCACTTACCTGAGCCGCAACAGTAGGAAGTAGAGGAAGTAAGCTAGGTTTGGCCTAAGGTAGGGTAGTGCTAGACTGGTTTCTATTTGTATTGTAAGAGGGAAGGAATAGTGTTTAGGCTGGGTAGTGGTAGTGCGGGTGGGGTCATTATTTTTGTATTTTTCTTCATAAAGCTTGGCTAGAACCACATCCTTAAGCTGAGATTTTGCTCCTTGTATCAAAATGTCTCTGCGGATGTCAAGTTGTAGGCCACTAAGAAAGCAATCCAGTGAAGCATCTTCACTAAGGCCATAAACACGGTTTGCCAATGAAGTAAAAGCCAAATACTCTGAAACCGACCCAGTCTGAGACAATTTAAGTAGATTAATTCGAGGGCATTCAAAAGCAGAAGGACCAAACTCTACCTTGAGGGCTCTCGTGAAAGCCATCCACGAAGGAAAAGGTCGTGAGCGTTGAATCATTTGAAACCATGGAATAACATTACCCTCCAAGTGCACAGCAGTGATCGTCAGTCGGTCTGGATCTGGAGTTTCATAGTAGTTGAAGAATTTCTCCGCTTTGAAGATCCAATCACGCATTTACCTCCAAATTGTGGAAATTCCAGCTTCACGTTGCGGATCTGGAATGGTGTTTGTGAGTTCAAACTACCATGGGAAGATGGCATCGATTGAGCTTGGCGTTGGAAAAATGACTCCGTTGCAGCCTCCAAACGATCCATGTGTTCGGAATGTTCAGTAGAGAACTGGCGAAACTGGGTTGCATTAGCGACATCTAATTGGGCAAAACGTTGTGTTATGTCCTGTTTGGAAGTCTCCAACGCCTCTGCAAGTTGTTTGAGCTCAGTATGTAATTCTTTCATACATGTGTTGTCTGCCATGGCATGAATGAAAGCACCAATGGAATATACTCAGAGAAAATAAGGAAAGTAAGTGTACTGTTTTATTGAATTTGCTATGGAAGGTCAACTTCTGTCAAAGTACAAAAGAAATAGTACACTGTTAAATGAAATAAGCAGAATGAGAGATAGAGATAGAGGAAGAAATCAGAGAAGAGGAATCAGATCATACAATTCACATGCCCATTACCATTCCTCACCTCAGTCATATATTCTCACTCACACGTATACCCTAAACCTTGAGTTAGTTATGCGGACCCTTGTGCCTCTCCTCACTCCCTTGCTTTTCTGATCAGTAACTAAGTCATGTGCTGACTTAGCTTTGATGCTTGGCTCCCACTAGTGGCTCGGCTCCTTGTTGGCTCATTACATGATTGTTATGTGAAACTTCGGCATCAAGTGTGACGTTGGGGTCATCTTTGTACACGGTAATCTCTTAATATCGTCTACTATAAAATTTTACAATACCTTTACTATTTTGCATATTCAAATTGAGCTCTCAAACTTTTTTCTTTGTCATTTAAAATAAAGCTGTTTCATTGCCACTATCTGGTCATAAAAATAGGTTCCCCAAGTCTATCTGGTCGCAAAGCTATAGATAAGGACCATCTTCCCCAAGAGGTATACTATCTCTTTTTGTGCCAAAAATGTGATTTTTTTTATTTGAATTTTGAAAAATATAATTGATCCGGAGTGGCCAAAAGGCCCACTCCGTAATGGGCCGATCCGACCCAACTAGGAGGATCCACGCCGAAACACCAATGACCCGAAATGGCCCAAGGTCCACTTCGGACCACCGACCCGACTCGGCAGTTCCACCCTCTCAGCGATAAACCCTAGGGATCACATCGCCACGGCGTGAAACCCTAGAATGCAAGCGTTGCGATGCTAGCCCTAAAAGGAACCTTCTCACAACACAACCCTAGAAACGACATCGACCGTCAGATACATGAGAACATCTACACGTCAGCAACCTGACCTCACCTATAAAAGGCCGATGACCTAATCAATAAAGGTATGCACTGTTCATTTCCTTACTTCACCTTATTCCGATACTGACTTAGGCATCGGAGTGTGTGCAGGTATACCCCTCACCATCATGCTCCGTCGTGTTTCGCCGTTCGTGATCCTGCCCTGGCCACCTCTGAGATCCACTTTGGATCAATAATTAATTTGGAAAGGTTATAATCATTGTTTATGTCAAATGTTAGGTATTCTATAATAAATATTCGGGTTTGTATCTGGTGCAGTATTTAAATGTCAGCTTCAAAGAAATTGCTATACAAATGGAGTGTGGAAGAACGAAAACTTGCAACTGGCAGTAGTCACTCATCTTCAGCACCAAATCAAGCTAGGCAATTCTTATAGTGGTGTTGTTGTATGATCTTTTAACGCACCAACTATATTTTCGAGTTTAATCCAACTTCAATACAAATTCTACAGTCAGCTTTTTATTTTACAGTTTTTTATGCTTAATATAAAAAGTTCATCTCTGAAATGCATATGGGAAACTACTTGGAACTTTCACATTGGGTATTCAAATAGTGGTTATATTTCACACTTCTTTCATGAAGCTCAAATATTGGGGAAGGCCTTGGGAACATCATACATACCACTATGAGTTCATGGGAACTGTTGATTATATCTGGTAGTTATGTAGTTTTAAACTAAACACCAAAGTTATTTCCATTTATAAATTTTTGTTATTAACGTCAGTGATAAGCAGACATCCCCAGAAACTTACCTCTGTTAGTCTTCTTGAAGCCTTGCCCACTGATATTCTTAGAGAGGACTCCCTATCTAGGTACTCTCCTTAATACCTGACCTTATATCTTTGTACCATATTGGATTATCAACATCTTTATGATTCTTTCCGGCTCTGTAGGAATGGGAAGTGATTGGAAATAAAATTGGACGTATTGAAGTCACTTGAACATGTTTATCCTCCACTTTTCTTAATTAGTACTTCCTTCCTTTTGTGTTATAACTTATATCAAATTACAGAAATTTCTATTTTAATAATAAAAATATATCAACTTTTGACTTTTAATATACCAGAACTAATGATTTTAAAAAAAACTATTTTTAGTGTAAAAATGTTAAAACATATGATTTTTTAATGAAAATTTTAGAATTGGGAATAAAATCGGATGTAATATTGGATTCATTCTGAACATGTTTATTTCTCAACTTTTCTTAATTATTATTTCCTTCCTTGTGTATTATATCCAATTGCAGAAACTCGAGAATACCATTTACAAATGTTTGCTGGATTTCAACAAACCAGGTTTATTTCCTTCCTTTGTGCAAGTTTACTTCATAATCTCCATCGTCCACTTTGTCATTTGAACCTGTTGTATGAAATACCAATTAGCCGCAGATCGGCTAAATTCCAAAACGATGATTCCCTTTTCTTCAAGCGATTACGCCAAGGAAGGAACTCTGTTCCTTAGCTATGGGTCCCTTAACTCACTCCAGAAAGGTTTAAGTCGATGAACTAAGATAAAAACTGGGACATAAAGGTAAACATAAATGCGACTGAATAAAAGCTTGAGCGAAAAATAAGTTGTTTGATTGATTGTGTGTCCTCAAAATCATTTACAACTTGGGTATTTATAATAACAACTGAGAACTACCCCTATTTGCCACGTTCAGTTGGCTAACAATGATAAATTCTTAGTTGGCAGTTATTCGGCTGAGCCGTGCCATGTTCCACTAACCATGATCCTAAAATCTAGGCGCACTACCACGTCATGGCCACGTCTCCCCTTTCAACGGTCTTCTCGACGTAGACCTTATCTCAGGTTCCTTCGCTTCGCTCCTAAAATCGTGGAGAAAAATCTTGACTGCGTTTTACCTTGGATTTAAATTAAATCAAAATCATTTCCACGTCTCTCGGCTCATGGAGCAAGAATCTGATCCAATGCGTGACTTCATGCTAACCCAATGGACCCAAATATCTTCCTTGAAGCCCAGTAAACCCAAGGCCCATTTTTTACTTCTGATTTCCTGCCTGAGGCTCTGTCAGCTGCAAGATTGACTATCATGCAATTCGGCTGACGCCCAATCGGCTATTTGACCCATTCGGCTGCGGCTGGCTTTGGCTAAGTCTAAGGAATACTTTTAGGTGTAAACACATGCCCCCCTACGCTGTCTTTAGCCGGTAACTTTAAATTTAGGCTGAAGCGGCGTAATGATTCAAGTCAAATCACTCCTTTTCATCATAAATGCAAGGTAATCCATTTGCAACAAACTTTTAAACAGTGCAACGGTTCGCCTCATCCATCCGATTTAAGCGCCTTCAAATCCCACTATCAGTGATTCTTCCATCTCTTTAAATACTCACTAGCCGAATTACCTCTCACGTTTACTACCAGCCCTAAATCCTGTAGCTTTCACCATCTTCCAACTTTTGTCTTTCACCTACAAACCAGGCCCACCATGTCTTCTGCTTCTGATTCTCAAAACCAATCCTACGGACACGATAGCGAACAGTCTTCTTCCTCCTCTGTGAACCTTGACCAGTCCCTTAGTCCCCCTGAGGCTCCTGATTCTGGCCTTCAATCTCCCCTGTTCGAGATTCAAGACTCTTTTTCCTTGGCTCCTTCCACTTTAGATATGGGTGAAGGAACGATCTTTCTGAAGGAGTACATGGCCCCCTCTCTCTACGCATTACCAATCTCCTGTGATTGGTTCACCACGAAGTCTAAACCTACTGACCTTCGTTCATGGCCTCGTTCATCTCAACCCTACCTAGATTGGGTGGATCGGCTGAAGGCTGCAAAATCTGATAAATGGAAACAGTGGGGTCTCTACGACATGATTATGTTGTCGACTCAAGATATTCCCCTTAACCTGGAGTTGTTTTATGGCTTCTTCGGCTATTGGAGTATTGCTACCAACACCTTTACCTTTCCATGGGGCATGGTTTCCCCTACTCTCCTGGATGTGGCGGCTATTTTGGGGCTTCCGATCACAGGCGATGATGTCCTCTCTCACTATTCCTTCCAAATTCCAGAACTGGGATTCCACTTCTCAAAGAACACTTCCGGGTACTCCAATTTCCTTGCCAATAATGCCAAGTCCAGAGGATCTGTGTCAGATGCTGAACACAACGCATTTCTTCTGTACTGGTTCAGCAAGTACTTTCTCTGCTCCAGCTCTATTGTCGTGGTTCAAGAGTTACAGCTTTATGTGGCCCTTATCAACTTTGATGGCAACTTTTCCTGGGGAACCCTTTTTCTTTCATACCTCTACCGCTGCCTGTTTACCATTATGGATCGGCTGCAAAGAGGCGAAGACATTAAGAACGTTCAGGGACTACTCTGGTTCTTGCAGCTCTGGATAGTGCTCTACTTTCCAGAGTTCATCGACTCACGTTTCAACCCTAGCGTTCTTCCTCGGGGTGCAAGCGTTTTGGGTACCCACTTGGTACTCACTCCCTGTGAGCCCTCTTATGCTTGTACCGTAGCCACCAAACTCTTCAGTCTGACCCGAATAGCCACTGACTGGCGTCCTGTCTTGGAGAAAGGTATTGGGCCTTTCTGGATTTTCTCTACAAATGAACTTCTCCCAGTCGAACAACAAAACCAATTAGAGCTCAACTGGAGCTCAGTCTTGACTTCTCGTGACTTGCTCTGTGGCCTCAAACCCACCTCACGAAATAACAAGTCTTCGGCTGAATTCTACTTCCCCAACTGCGTAGCGAGGCAGTTTGGGTTGTTACAGCATATACCTCTGTCGTACGACTCTATGGTAGGGAGCCTGGGTCGGCTACCCTTTGGTGCTAATGATGTAATGGAGGTGGTCTCTACCAAATTCAAAAGAACTCAGGCTTTCCGTTTCATCCCTTTCACTCCAGTATCTGGTGAAACTTCCGCTTTCGCCAATTGGTGGCCATCAGTGAAAGACAGACTGTTCCCCGATCGGCTGGACAGATATGCAACCCGATTAGTACTCACTGAAGTAGCCGAAGCAATGAGGCCACCGACCCAACCAAAACACACTCCCGTTAAAACCAAGCCTCAGGTACAGGCTCAAATCCAGAAACGGACTTCCACCCGGATGAGAACCCAGGTATACCAACCAAGTAAGTACCTTTACATTCGGCTCTTTGCGGTTCTTGCTTTTTAATTCAACGTAGTCTCTTACTTTTCTTGTCTTATGGCAGCCACCACCACTACTCCGCAATTTATTGTCATTGAAGACGGCCCTGTTAGTCCTCCCTCCAAGAAAAGAACAAGGGCCCCTGGCATTGTAATAGAAGAACCTGCCCAGGTTCAGGCCAAGCCCAAAGAAAAAGCACATTCGGCTAGTAAAGGAAAACAGCCGAAGGTGAAGATAAATATATTATCCTTATCCCCCTTTTTTTAATATTCTTTGTTAGCCTGAACCTAACCACCTTGTTTTCAGAAACCACGTGTGGAAATTCCCTTTCCGTACGTCCAAGAATTTGCTGAAGGCGCTAGCTCTCAATTTCCCCCAATGGTACAGCCGATTTCTTATTCCTTTCAACATATATTGTTTGCTTACTCAATCGGCTAACCATCCTCTGTCACAGGATCCCCACTCACAACCTGAAGAGGTCATCCATGAGGCTCCCCGGGTGCCTTCGCCTCCCACAGCTCCTGCAGTGGCTATCTCAGAAGAGGAATTGACAAAGTATTTTACCTCGGCTGACCCCTATTCAATGGCTTCCTCTCCCATCTCCAACCACTTGGAGAGAGTCAATGCCGCATTGATGGGGGAAATACCAACCAACGAGGAGCAGTTGCTACTTTAAGAACTTCTTTGTTCAAACTAGCCAATTCGGCTGATATCCCTGCAGCTAGCCAAGAGGTGTACAACACTTTGGCCCTCCAACTGAGCAGTTTATCTCAGCAGTACGGGTGCTCCCGGGAAGTTCATGACATGACGTCTCATGACCTCCAAAGATTGAGGGACCTCCAGGCGCAAAAAACTCATTTCCAAAACTCCTTCATGACCTTGGAGAGGGACCGCCAGGAAACTCTAACCCAACTTAAGGACACGGATGAAAGGTTATCCGTTTTGTCGGTTGAATTAGAGAGGGTTAAGAAGGAAATAGCAGAGTTGACCCCTCAATCGACTGCCTTGACTAAGAAACTCCGTTCTAACTCTCAGCAACGTTATGGTCTCTTCAAGCAATCTTCCTCTCTAGACCGTGACTTGGCAGTATTAGGTGCTCAGAGGACGTGTCTAGAAAAAGATCTTGAAACTAGCAATACTGGGTTAGTGAGGCCACTCAAACCTGGAACTCCTTTAAGCATCAATTTGGATGAGGTTAGGAGGCAGAAGGCTGTTGTGGCGTGACCTCCACCACCCAACAAGGCGATTACGAAGGTGCTATTGTCCCACCGGTGGAGGCATTAGTTGGCGCACCAAAGATCCGAGCCCACCCTAGATGTAGGCTGCTTTGCCACGATCGATGCTCTGCATCATCACCGATCCAGTCCTGCCCGATTGAAGAAA
This sequence comes from Calophaca sinica, assembly GCA_037113605.1. Taxonomy (NCBI): domain Eukaryota; kingdom Viridiplantae; phylum Streptophyta; class Magnoliopsida; order Fabales; family Fabaceae; genus Calophaca; species Calophaca sinica. The sequence goes on along the minus strand of CM073735.1, from coordinate 99,668,979 downwards.
AATCAAGTGATGATCCACGAGGCTCTGACTCCCAGCTTTTATATCTTGTGCTAAACTTTTGTAATTTTGGCTAGGTGGCCAGCCTGTGGTCACCAAAAACAATTGCACTTTTATGTCAATGCAACTACTTTTAATTCTCCAATATGCCTTCCCACATAGTGGGATAGTATCTCTTAAGATGTTTTCCATTGATGCTTCTATTTAGTTCTTCGCCTTGCATGTTAACTAGCCGATAAGCACCACCATGATAAGCTTTGCTAACAACAAATGGTCCTTCCCAATTTGGTGACCATTTCCCAAATTTGGGATCCTTGATCCCAATAGGTTGTATGGTTTTCCAAACGAGGTCTCCTTCAACGAACCTTTTTGGCTTCACATGTTTGTTATAAGCCCTAGCCATTTTTTGCTTGCTATGCTCAATTTGGTCTAAAGCCATGCGTCGATCTTCGTTAACCGAATCTAACTCCATTAACATGGCCTGTTGATATTCATCCAGACTTAGCAGGTTTTGCTTTGCTACTCTTAATGAAGTCACATTTATCTCTAAGGGTAACACTGCATCTTAACCATACGTCAGCCGATGCGAGGTAAAACCAGGTTACCGCACTTGGAATTCCTCACGGCCCACAATGCCTCATTCAGTGTTTCATGCCACTTCCTTGGCTTATCCTCAATGTTCTTCCTGATTATATCAATAAGAACTTTGTTGGTTGCCTCTGCTTGTCCATTGGCTTGAGCATAATAAGGGGATGAGTGAATTAACTTAATCCCAAATTGTTGCGCGAAGGCCACCACTTTCTCCCCAGTGAACATAGTACCTTGATCTGTGGTGATGGTTTCGGGTATCCCAAATCTATAGATGATTTGGCATTGTATGAACATAATCACCTCATCCTGAGTCACATTCACCATTAGCTGGGCCTCTACCCATTTGGTAAAGTAGTCAGTCGCAACTATGATAAACGCATGCCTCTTGGACGAAGGTGGATAGATTTTGCCTATTAAATCCATGGCCCATCCCCTGAATGGCCAAGGCTTTATCACTGGGTGGAGGTTTTCGGCTGGAACCCTTTGAATTGGACCATGCAGCTGACACGCCTCACATCCCTTGGCATATTGATAACAATCAGCTGTAATGGTAGGCCAATAATATCCATGTCTGTATATTAGCCATTTCATTGTGGGTCCAGCCCTGTGAGATCCACAGATTCCTTCATGTACTTCTCCCATGACCTTCATGGACTCTTCTTTGTCAATACACTTAAGTAATACCCCGTTGATGGTTCTCCTGTAGACTTCATTGTCTACCAATACATATTTAAGTGCCTTCTGCTTAAGCTTGAAATCAGTACTGCTTGAAGGATCTTTAAGATAGTCGATTAACTCTTGTTTCCAGGAGTCGATCGTTCCTATGGGTGCACACTCCCAGGTTGGGTATTCTTCCTGTTTTACTTCGACTATCATGTCTTTGTACCCTGAGGCTTGGTGAGCCAAATCATTAGCCTCTTCATTCTCTTCCCTAGGAATGTGATGTACTACTGCATCAGCAAACAAGCGCAATAGCCTGCTAGCCGTTTCATAGCACTCTTTCAAGTTAGGGTTATTACATCTATATTCCCCAGTTAGCTGTTTTATCACCAACTGTGAATCTCCCATGACTTGAACATAATTTGCTTTCATGGCTGCCAGGATCTTAAGCCCCAAAATCAGGGCTTTGTATTCTGCCTGATTATTTGAATTCCCAAGATCCAGCTGACACATGAATTTCCAACTTTTCCCTGTCGGGTCCGTAATGGTGATGCCAGCACCTACCCCTCTTTGCGTTCTTGACCCGTCAAACGTCAATACCCAAGGTTTCAAGTTAATACATGCAACGTGCTCGGCTAACGGGTCATTGACTTCAACACAAGGGTGTTGAGCCAAGAAATCGGCTACTGCCTTACCTTTCATTGCTCTCAATGGAATGTATTTCAATGCAAAAGCATTTAACTTAATGGCCCACTTCATTAATCGACCCTGTAAGACAGGCCTATTAAGTAAGTACCTAATAATATCAATTTTGGACAAAACCAATACTTCCTTAGGCAACAAATAATATTCAAGTTTTGTACAAGCATAGAACAACGATAAACATAATTTCTCAATAGGGGTATATCTAGTGTCGGCATCATTCAAGATGCGGCTGAGATAGTATACAGCTCTTTCAGTCCCATCATCAGCATCCTGCGCAAGCAGGCAGCCGATTGACTCTTCTTCTGCAGCTATATACAATTTGAGTGGCTTTCCTGACACCGGAGGTGTTAGCATAGGAGGTCTGGCCAACCCTTGCTTAATTTGATCAAAGGCCTGTTGTTGCTCTCTCCCCCATACCATATCCTCCGTATCCTTTAATTTCAGCAAAGGGGAAAAAGCCTTCATCTTCCCAGCCGAATTAGCTATGAACCTCCTTAAGAAATTGATCTTGCCAATCAAACTTTGCAGTTCCTTCTTGTTCCTAGGAGGTCCGCCTCCGAGATAGCTTTCACCTTGTTCTTGTCTACTTCTACTCCTTGATGGTGGACCAAAAATCCTAGGAAATTGGCAGCTGCCACTCCAAAAGCACATTTGGCAGGGTTCATTTTCAGCCCATGGGCTCGCATCCTCTTTAGGGCCTGCTCTAGATCTACTAGGTGGCTTTCAAAACCCTCAGACTTGACAACCACGTCATCTATGTACACTTCCATGGTCTTGTCGATCAAGTCATGAAAAATGGAGTTCATGGCCCTTTGATAAGTGGCTCCTGCGTTCTTGAGCCCGAAAGGCATGACCACCCATTCATAGATCCCCAATGCTCCTGGGCACCTGAAGGCTGTCTTGTGAGTATCTTCTTTCGCTAGAAAGATCTGGTTATACCCTGAGTATCCATCCATAAAGGTGAGAATACCATGTGTGGCTGTCGCATCGACTAACATGTCAGCCACATGCATAGCGTACTCATCCTTTGGAGTGGCCAAGTTCAAGTTTCTGTAGTCAATACATACTCTTATCCGCCATTCTTCTTGATAGCGAGGACTATATTAGATAGCCATTCAACATACCTGGCTGTTCTTATAAAGCCTGCCTTCAGTAGTCTTTCAATTTCAGCTTTAATTTGAGGCATCAGCTGGGGATTGAACCTGCGAGGCGCCTGCTTGAAAGGTTTGTATCCTGCTTTGATAGGCAACCTGTGTTCCACCAATTTCCTCGCCAGACCAGGCATTTCGAAGTAATTCCAGGCAAATCAATCTTTGTACCGCTGGATTAACTCGACTATCTTACTCTGTTTGTCTTCATCAAGCAGCCCACTCACCTTCACGATTTTGGGTTGTTCTGGAGTACCCAAATCGATCTCAATTAAAGGATCCTCTGCCTCAAAAGCAGGAGCCGTCTTGTGAAGAGGGGAGTCCAATTCCATAGGCTCAGCTGCACACGCCTTATCAAGCTCAGCTGCCGCACCTTCCTCCTTGGAGAATAGGACCTCCTCTTCCTCTTCAGTATCATAATCTTCCATCATGGCATCCATCACTTTGGACTCGGCCCTAAAGATTTCTAGCCGACCCAACAGGTCTTCGAGTACCTGTAACACCTGAGGACGAGATCGACATCGTATTAGGACGACGTATCGAGACCTCGACCAAGACCTTGTGTCGAGATCCCGTGACTAGGTCGTTTGCCGAGATCATTTGTCGAGCTGATGAGACCACGTGCACTAGTCAGCCGGAGGAGGTCGGCGTGTCGAGTTGATGAAGTCGCGCATCGAGGCGATGATGAGACGCAAGTCGGTGAGAGACCGCGTTCACGAACTCGTGTTAGAACCTTGTACGCTTGCACGAGCACTCTTGTCGACATCGGGTCGAGATGACACCTCGGATTCTTTCGAACGGTATTCAGCGGTATTATTATATTGTTTGTAATTATTACATTGTCGGCTTGCCGTTGACGGGCAGTGTAGAGGGTAATTAAGACAGGAAGGATTTAACGGGTAGATGATTGATGGGATTGGCATCTTATAGCTGGAGTTACGTTTATACCCCTTTCTCGCCAGCTGTATACCACGACCGATTCCCTCACGCTCATTCTTTCTCTTTTCTTCTTTCTTCTTCCTTCCTTCTGCTCTGTGTTTCGTTGTTTTCTTCAAAAATCTCCATCGACTAAACCGTGAGTTCCATCGAGATTCTGCACAAGCTTTCTTCATCAATTTTGTTCATCATCCTCTTCTCGACATATCTCGTCTGATCGACCATCACCGTTGAGGTATGAAGAACAGATTTTTCTTTTTCATCTGTGCTACTGTTTAGCGCTAATTCTTCTTCCATTTTTAACCAGTTTTATGCTTCCAAATCATGTCAAATTGATGGGTTTTCTTCTTCATAATATTACCTATCTTTTTAACCGATTAATTGGGCTTGTAAAACAAATTTCTTTCTCTCGATTTACGCAATCGGCAGCGCTCCGAAAACCCCCATTTTTGGTTCGTTTCGATTTCTGGTTTTTCGTTTGTTGCTTCTGGTTATTGTTGTTGTCGATCTATCTGTTGAAGCATCAGATAACTTTTCATGAAATTTTGATCGAAATCCCTAACTTTGTGTTAGAGGAAAAATATATTTCACTTCTTGAGGTTTATATTTTTCTGGGTCAGGTTGAGTTTGGGGAAGAGAGAGCTAGATGAATTGGAAACCATAGATCGATCGAGTTGTGTTTGTTTTAGGAAGTCGATACTCGAGATCGAGTGATTTCAATCAAGGTGTGCGGAAAGCGCATCCAAGGGCGGGCGTGAATCCAGATCGAGGACTGTACGTGTCGAGGTCGACTGAGAAGCGTACGTGTCGAAGTCGTTGTCGAGCTCGTTGAAGACAGCCGTGTCGAGATCGAGTAAGAGAAGTCGTTGTCGAGCTCGTTGAAGACAGCTGTGTCGAGGTCGTTGTCGAGCAGCATTAACTTGGAGTTCGGTAAGGGCAACTCCTAGATATCTCTAAGGCTTTATTTTATAAGTCCTTAAGTAAGGGCACTTCACATTAATATTTTCGTAGTATGCTAGCGTAAGGACATTTCATATTCTACGTGGTTATGTTATTGTGTATGGATTTCCTGATTTGTGTCGAGCTGAAATGTTGTGATATGATTGAGTTTTTGCATGTATTTAATATGTGATTGAATATATGTCGTGAATTGTGTATTGCATGTTGAATTGCGTTTCTTCATGTCGAGCTTGCTCTTTTATTTGACATGCGGTTGAATATCTTGTGTTTAACTCTTTGAATATCGTATCACGGCGAATTGTTCATCGAGTGAAGCGAGCTAGGTGAGTCGTATGGCGTTTTTGAGCCATGACCGGATAAGCGAGGGTGCTAGGTCCCTTTTTGTTTACGGAGATTGACTAGACGTCGCCACGCTATGGGACTGAGTTAGTATCCTAGGGAGAGCGAGGATCCCAAGGCTTGGCTGGACTTTCCGACATACTGATGCAGCGTGTGCATTCCGGAAAATTATCGAGTCGAGAGAAAATGGATTTGCGAGTTGTGTCGAGTTTAGAGTGAGATGGTCGAGTCACGTCGGTGAATGTTATACTTTCTTTGTTTGCTTATATTTTTATGTCGAGCTTATCTTGAATTGTTGAGAAGTTGACCGCTTTCGTGGTGCCTTCAATCCATGACGGTTACCCAGGCGATGTCGAGCGCGCAGGAACTTCGGCGATAGATGATGCCGAGGAGGAGCTCGGCGAGGACCGAGTGGCGACCTCTATCTGTCGTGATTGTTTATTTGTTGGATGTTTGTTTTTCCGAGGACCTGTACTTGTTTTTCTTTTGTGTTCGAGGTCGTGACCAGTTTAGGCGATGTTGTTTTGTTGCTACTGAGGGTAGACTGGTGGTCTTACTTTTGGAGCGCCACTGCGTGGGAGCTGTAGGAAGTACTCCCAGGGTATGATTACTCTTTTGAAGTTGTCATTACCTTAGGTGTATTTTCTTTACACATTTGCTACTCTATATTTTGTATACATTATTATTTCGAGTGATATATATATGTGTATGTTATGCATGTATGTTTTATTAGAATTTAAGTCTTGTGTCTTAGTTGCACCATGTTTGAAAAGTCAGAATTACTCGATGTGCACGAGTTGGTTTTATAAAAAAATATATCGTATTTTTAAAAGGCACAAGAGTTTTGTTTTTAAAACACATCTCATATAGGTTTATGTTGAGCTTGGTGTGTTGAGCTCGGTAACTCGAGCTCGGTATATTGAGCTTCGGTAGCGGTCCTAAGCAGTCGTTACATCGTTGGTATCGAGGCTTGATTCGGTTCGTAGAAAGTGTGCATAGAATTTGGGTGGTCACTATGTCGGGTTATGTGTGTTGGGTACCTAGTTGTATTATGTTGATTCTTTGTTTGATTAAGTGAAGCATTTATTGTTTGAGAAATTGTTTGAGCTGTTTCTTGATTGAAGCAGTGTGTTTTAACACATCCTTGTTGTGAGATTCTGACAGGGTTTTGAACTTTGTGGAATCTAATGCCACCTCGTAGGAATACGACAGCTGCAACCGAGAACGTCGACATGGAACGAGCAATTCAAGCTATGACCGAGATGGCGGCAGCCATGGCTCAACAATCAGCTGCTGCAACTCAACAGGCTAACGCGATGGCTCAACAGACGGCAGCGTTAACCCAGCAAAACTTACAGCAACAACAGCGAGCAGAGCGAAATCTTTGGCGAGAGGATTGGCGGACCAGGAAGCATGATCCACCGAAGTTCTACGGTGAGCCAAATCCGGATAAAGCTGATCTTTGGATGCAAGAGATCGAGAAGATCTTTGAGGCACTTCATTGCCCGGACAACGTGAAGGTCGACTATGCCACCTACTTACTGCTAGGAGACGCAGAGTATTGGTGGAGAGGAGTGAAGCAAGCGTTTATAGCGTAACATCGCGAGATGACACGGGAGCTTTTTCGTGAAAGGTTTTTGGACAAGTACTTCCTGATCTGCACGAGCCGAGAAGGAGCAGGAATTTCTTCAAGCTGCGGCAAAGCAACTCGGCGATGTCCAGTATGCGGCCAAGTTCGAATCGTTGGCGAGGTATTTCAGTCCATTTCGTGAGCGAGTTGACCAGAGATGGTTAAGTGAGAGATTCCAGCGGGGATTGAGATTCGACATTCGAAGTCGATGGTGTCGTTGAGGATCGTAAATCTCCAAGAGCCGATTGATCGATGTGTCGAGGTAGAAGGAGTGAGGAGCCACAAGAAGAAGATTGTTGTGGCGGGCCGGTGAGACCCCGAGTGCGGGGCGAGAGATTTGCCTGAAGGAAAACCACCGCAGAAGAGGCCTTACGACCAGGCCTCGGGGAACAACAGCGAGGGCGATGTCGTCCGATGACCCAATCTGCAGAGTGGAGGTCGGACCGGTGTCGAGGTGATTTGCTACCGATGTGGAAAGCAGGACATTACGAGTAGCTGTACTCGAAGGAGGAGGTGTGTTTCAACCGCAAGAAGCCAGGGCATTTTGCTAAGGATTGTCCTACACCTAAAGCTGAACCGACTATGCTTGCGGCAAAGGCCAAAGGAAAGCGTCAAGTGGCTAAAGCGAGTTTTCTACATGAGTGGCGAGGAAGTGAGCAGCCGATGATCTTATCCAAGGTGAATGTGAGATCGAGGGTAAATCCTTATCCGTTCTTTTTGATTGGTGCAACCCATTCCTTTATTTCTTCGATTGTGTGAACCATTTGAGCTTGACTGTGATCGCTTTGCTGGTTTAAATTAGTAGTTACAACCCAATTTGCTAAAACCTTAGTCACTGAAACCTTTGCATGTCTTAATTGTGTAGTGATTATTGAGTAGAAAGTTTGTGGTCAATTTGGTTTGTTTGCCTCTTAAGGGCTTAGATGTCATCCTCGGGATGGATTGGTTGTCACACCACCATGTCCTTTTTTTTGTGCCCGTAAAAGCGTAATTTTTCCGGACCTTGGAGTCTCCAATTATCTTTCTGCGAGCGTATTGGAGTTTCTTTGAAAGAAGGAACTAGGGAATACATGTATCTAGCTAGTTCGGAAGTTTTCCAGCCAGATCGGCGTGAAGAATGTTCCGGTGGTGTGTGACTTTGAGGGCGTTTTCCTGAGACGCGCGTGCCAGGGTTACCACCGATCACGAGGTCGAGTTCTCCATCAACCTGATTCCGTGAGCAGGCCGATTTCCAAAGCGCCATACGTGATGTCTCTGCCCGAGATGAAAGAGAGTGAAGTCCCGGATCGAACACTTGGAGTCGAAGCAATTCATACGACCGGCGTGTCACCGTAGGGAGCTCGGTGTTGTTGGTTAAGAAGAAGGATGGGCGATCAAGGCGTGCGTGGACTATCGCGAGCTCAACAAGGTTACTGTGAAGAACCGTTATCCGTTACCCGCGTATTGGCGACTTGATGGACCAACCGTGGAGCGGCGATCTTTCCAAGATAGACTTGAAGTCGGGCTACCATCAGTTCGCGTGAAGGAGGAAGATGTTGCCAAAAGCGACTTCCAGGACTAGATACGGTCACTCTGAGTACTTGGTGATGCCGTTTGGAGTAGCGAATCGCCCGGTATGTTTATGGACTACATGAGCGGGATTTTCCATTCGTTTTGGATCGATTCGTTGTAGTGTTCATCGGCGACATATTGATTTACTCGAGGAACCCAGGAAGAGCACGCAGAACACCTATGTCGAGTACTACGGATATTACGAGATAAGCAACTCTATGCCAACCTGTCAAGTGTGAATTTTGGCTTGAAGAGGTGAATTTTCTTGGTCACGTGATTTCCAAAGAAGGGATAGTGTGGATCCAACTAAGATTGGCCGTGATAGCATGGGAACAACCTAAGGCGATTCTGAGATCGGGAGTTTTGTCGGCTTAGCGGTGCTATTACCGAAGATTCATTGAAGGTTTCTCGAAGATTGTCGCGCCTCTTACATTGACGAGGAAGGATCAACCTTTTGCTTGGGCCAGGAGTGCGGCCGATTTTCAAAGGCGAAGGAGCTTTTGGCGGCAGCGCTGTCTTTGATTTTGCCTCAACCGTAAGAGCCTTTCGAGGTGTATTGTGATGCGTCACACCAGGGACTAGGATGCGTCTTGATGCAACATCGGAAGGTGGTCGCGTATGCTTCAAGACGACTTAAGATTCACGAGAGGAACTACCCTACTCACGACTTGGAGCTAGCGGCAGATGGTTTTTCTTGAAGATATGGAGACACTACCTTTATGGGAGCACTCTTCTGTTTCAGCGATCACAAGAGCTTGAAGTACTGTTCGACGGAAAGAACTCAACATGCGTCAACGTAGATGGACGAGAATTTCTCAAGGACTACGACTTTACGTTGGAATACCATCCGGTAAGGCTAACGTAGTAGCGGATCGTTAGTAGGAAGAAGCGTTTTAACCTCGGCGATAATGATCAAGGAGTTGGAGATGCTCGAGAAGTTCAGAGATTTGAAGTTGAGTGTCGAAGTTTCACCGGGAAGGCGAGATTTGGTATGCTTACTATTTCTAGCAGTTGTTGGGCGAGATCCGAGACCAGCAAGTTCATGACGAGCTTCGCAAGAGAAGATTGATTGATAAGCGCAAGGAAGGCAGCGAATTTCAGGTCGGGCGGACGACATCTTAAGGTGCAATGGCCGAGTGTGCGTGCCTAACGTGCGAGCCGAGGAAGTTGATTCTCGGCGAAGCGCATAAGAGCAACTTTAGTATTCATCCAGAGTTACGAAGATGTATCAAGACTTGAAGAAGCATTTTTGGTGGTCGGAATGAAGAAGCAAGTGGCGAGTCGTAGCTTCATGTTTAACGTGTCGAAAGCGAAGGTGGAGCACCAACGACCTGCGAGGAATGCTCTGATAAACGGCGTACCGGTATGGAAATGGGACAGTATTTCCATGGATTTCGTTGTAGGTTTGCGAAGGCGAGAAGAAGAATGATTCGATTTGGGTGATCGTCGGCCAGATTGACCAAATCTGCTCATTTCTTACCGGTGAGGTCGACATACAACGTGGAAAAGCTGGCCAGAGATCTACATCGCGGAGATAGTACGACTTCATGGAATACCTCTTCGATGCGTGTCGGACCGAGATCCAGTTCACGTCTCATTTTTGGAGGGAATTGCAAGGAGGCGATGGGAGCGAGCTCGAGGCTTAGCTTCGGCATATCATCCACAGGTCGACGGTCGATCGAGAGAACGATCCAATCGCTTGAAGATTTGTTGCGAGCTTATGCGTTAGATCACCGAGGAAGTTGGGACGACGTCTTACCATTGGTGGAGTTCACATACAACAGCGATTTCCATGCGAGTATTGGGATGGCACCTTTTGAAGCGGCTGTATGGGCCGGAAATGTCGACGCCTCTTTGTTGGTACCAGGGCGGCGAGCGTCGTAGGACCAGATATGATCCATCGGACTCACCGAGAAGATCCGTTTGATCGAGAGATCGGATGCGAACATCTCAAAGTCGGCCGAAGAGTTATGCGGACCAACGGCGTCGACCACTCGAGTTCGAGGAAGGAGAACATGTATTTCTTAGAGTCACCCCCACTGGAGTTGGTCGAGCGATCAAATCCAAGAAACTTACCCTAAATTCATTGGACCTTACCGCATTCTTCGTCGTATTGGTCGATGGCATATCGGTGCCTTACCCCCATTCTTGTCGAACATCCACGGCGTCTTTCACGTCTCACAATTGCGGAAGTATGTTTAGGCCCTTCTAATGTCATCGAGCGGATGTGATTCAAGCGAAGGGCGACTATCTTTTGAAGCGTCACCAGCGAGGATCATTGATCGGAAAGCCAAGCGATTCTATGAACAAAGAGATCCAACTTGTCAAAGTTGTGTGGGATCGAAGGGCGGGAGATGCGACTTGGGAGCTGGAGGAGAAGATGAAGACTTCGGTACCCTAAACTTTTACGAGGTAAGAATCTTATTTGCAATTTCGAGGACGAAATTTTTTAGAGGAGAGATTGTAACACCTGAGGGCGAGATCGACATCGTATTAGGGCGACGTGTCGAGACCTCGACCAAGACCTTGTGTCGAGATCCCGTGACTAGGTCGTTCTGAGATCATTTGTCGGTGATGAGACCACGTGCACTAGGCTGGAAATGAGGAGGTCGCGTGTCGAGTTGATGAAGTCGCGTCTGGCGATGAGGGCGCAAGTCGAGAGGAGACCGCGTTCACGAACTCGTGTTAGAACCTTATGCGCTTGCACGAGCACTCTTGTCGACATCGTGTCGAGATGACACCTCGTATTCTTTCGAGCGTTATTCAGCGTTATTATTATATTGTTTGTAATTATTACATTGTCGACTGCCGTTGGCCAAGCAGTAGAGGGTAATTATGAGAGGAGCGATTTAACGGGTAGATGATTGATGGGATTGGCATCTTATAGCTGGAGTTACGTTTATACCCCTTTCTCGCCACCGTATACCACGACCAGATTCCTCACGCTCATTCTTTCTCTTTTCTTCTTTCTTCTTCCTTCCTTCGCTCTGTGTTTCGTTGTTTTCTTCAAAAATCTCCATCGATTTAAACCGTGAGTTCCATCGAGATTCTGCCTGGCTTTCTTCATCAATTTTGTTCATCATCCTCTTCTCGACATATCTCGTCGATCGACCATCACCGTTGAGGTATGAAGAACAGATTTTCTTTTTCATCTGTACTCTTGTTTAGCGCTAATTCTTCTTCCATTTTTAACCGCTTTATGCTTCCAAATCATGTCAAATTGATGGGTTTTCTTCTTCATAATATTACCTATCTTTTAACCGATTAATTGGGCTTGTAAAACAAATTTCTTTCTCGATTTACGCAATCAGCGGTGCCCGAAACCCCATTTTTGGTTCGTTTCGATTTACGGTTTTTCGTTTGTTGCTTGGTTATTGTTGTTGTCGATCTATCATTGAAGCATCAGATAACTTTTCATGAAATTTTGATCGAAATCCCTAACTTTGTGTTAGAGGAAAAATATATTTCAGTTCTTGAGTTTTATATTTTTCTGGGTTGTGGTTGAGTTTGGGGAAGAAAGAGCTAGATGAATTGGAAACCATAGATCGATCTGAGTTGTGTTTGTTTTAGGAAGTCTGATACTCGAGATCGAGTGATTTCCGAATCAAGGTGTACGGGAAAGCGCATCCAAGGGCGCCAGCGTGAATCGGATCGAGGATCATGCGTGTCGAGTCGGCGAGAAGCGTGCGATGTCGAAGTCGTTGTCGAGCTCGTTGAAGACAGTAGTGTCGAGATCGAGTAAGAGAAGTCGTTGTCGAGCTCGTTGAAGGCAATTTGTGTCGAGGTCGTTGTGGGCAGCATTAACTTGGAGTTGGGTAAGGGCAACTCCTAGATATCTCTAAGGCTTTATTTTATAAGTCCTTAAGTAAGGGCACTTCACATTAATATTTTCGTAGTATGCTAGCGTAAGGACATTTCATATTCTACGTGGTTATGTTATTGTGTATGGATTTCCTGATTTGTGTCGAGCTGAAATGTTGTGATATGATTGAGTTTTTGCATGTATTTAATATGTGATTGAATATATGTCGTGAATTGTGTATTGCATGTTGAATTGCGTTTCTTCATGTCGAGCTTGCTCTTTTATTTGACATGCGGTTGAATATCTTGTGTTTAACTCTTTGAATATCGTATCTGGCGGAATTGTTCATCGAGTGGCGAGCTAGGTGAGTCGTATGGCGTTTTTGAGCCGTGACCGGATAAGCGAGGGTGCTAGGTCCCTTTTTGTTCTGGGAGATTGACTAGGCGTCGCCACGCTATGGGACTGAGTTGGTATCCTAGGAGAAGCGAGGATCCCAAGGCTTCGGCTGGACTTTCCGACATACCTGATGCAGCGTGTGCATTCCGGAAAATTATCGAGTCGAGAGAAAATGGATTTGCGAGTTGTGTCGAGTTTAGAGTGAGATGGTCGAGTCACGTCGGTGAATGTTATACTTTCTTGTTTGCTTATATTTTTATGTCGAGCTTATCTTGAATTGTTGAGAAGTTGACCACTTTCCGTGGTGCCTTGATCCATGACGGTTACCCAGGCGATGTCGAGGCGAGGAACTTCGGCCGATAGATGATGCCGGAGGAGCTCGGCGAGGACGAGTGGCGACCTCTATCTGTCGTGATTGTTTATTTGTTGGATGTTTGTTTTTCCGAGGACTGCACTTGTTTTTCTTTTGTGTTCGAGTCGTGACCAGTTTAGGCGGTGTTGTTTTGTTGCTCTGAGGTAGGCTGGTGGTCTTACTTTTGGAGCGACCCTGCGTGGGAAGTCTGTAGGAAGTACCCCAGGTATGATTACTCTTTTGAAGTTGTGCGTACCTTAGGTGTATTTTCTTTACACATTTGCTACTCTGTATTTTGTATACATTATTATTTGAGTGATATATATATGTGTATGTTATGCATGTATGTTTTATTAGAATTTAAGTCTTGTGTCTTAGTTGCACCATGTTTGAAAAGTCAGAATTACTCCGATGTGCACGAGTTGGTTTTATAAAAAAATATATCGTATTTTTAAAAGGCACAAGAGTTTTGTTTTAAAACACATCTCATATAGGTTTATGTTGAGCTTGGTGTGTTGAGCTCGGTAACTCGAGCTCGGTATATTGAGCTCGGTAGCGGTCAGGAAGCGGTCGTTCTGATTACTGTGGTGCCCTATTCATTAGTCACTGCGCATTAGTAGTGGCTCGTCTTTGAGATCTTAGCTTGAATCCTCATTAGTAAGGTTGCATGCTTTCCAGCGCCTTCTTCATAATCCTCTGGGATGGCAATAGGACTAGGTGTGGGGAATAGAATAAGGCTTCTAGCATCTTTACTTCAGAAAAAGGATTCTTATGCCTTGTTGTCTCAACATTGTCTCCAACCCAAAACATAAGCTTGATGAAGTGTGGAAGGGACACACTGACTTGTATGAATCTAATCCCTTCCCGGGATTACGCTATAGGAAGGTTTGCCATCAACCACAAAGAAAGTTGCTTTGATGGTTTTGGGGCCTCTAGTAACCGGCTATCAAGACTCCAAGTGCTCTGGAAGGTTCCCCCAGGAAATTGGACATTTTCATGTTGGTAGGGACTAGGTCCTCAAGACTTTTTCCAAGTTTCCTCATGGTCGTCACAGGTATGACATTTAGCACAGCCCCTCCGTCCACGAAAACTCTCCCAAAGATCTTCCCGTTGATATAGGCCTTGATATAAAGGGGCTTCAGATGTTTTACCATTTCTTCTGTAGGTTTCTCAAACACTACCTTGGTAACCTCATCAACCGGTGTATCGGCTAACGTGGCCCATTCTGTCTCCTCGGCAAACACGTCTCCCTCCAAACCTCCTGGTTGTGAGTTGTTTGCCCAAAACTCTTCTGGGAATAAGCTAATAGCCTCTATCTCAGCCAGTAGGCCATCAGCTTCTTCATTGAACAAGAGATCCAACAAGGAATCTTCCATGATATCGTCCTGCTCCCAATACCTCTCTGGGATCACTGAACCTTCCTTAGTGATTGCCTCTTCGCCTATGTCGACTGAGGCGATAAGACCTACCTTGAGGAGCAGGTTCTGTTCGATGTCGACTCTATACTTTCGGGCACTTCCTCTTTCCCAGCTTCCTCAGCCTCCAGCTTTAGGAACGCCTTATCTAGTGCTTCATTCACAGTCTCTAAGGGGATCTCGCTCTTTTCACTGTTCTTTACATCGGCTATCATCTGTAGAGTTTGTTTCATCTTCTGGACAGACCTCATTCTCTGCATCCTTCTCTTTTGGGTTCTTGATAGCACGGCTGGTACAACCTTTTTGTCTTTGGCATACTTATTCAAGAACCAGTGCCCTTCTTTGACGTTAGCCGGGGGTTTTAACATTCTCTAAGTCCTCAACTTCTCATCATTCCTCACCGTTATCTTCAAGGAAGACATGCCCCCTTCTACAGTGAACTCGGCTACCGTTCTTTTATCCTTGGGGACAGGTTCCTCATCCACCTTGGGCAAAGATAGCCTACCACTTTCTCTGAGGGTTAGCCGATCTTGCCCCCCAGTTTTAGCAATGGGTGCCTTACTCTTCTCCTTGTCAGGTTTCCCTGTTAGGGCCTGGCCATGTGTAATGTACTGTTTTACTAATTCCTGGGTGAGCCTACCTGGTTTAGGTGGCTTGCCCCCTGCCTATGTCTTACCTCTGGTTGGGGTTTTCCCAATCTGTCAAAGAAAGAAACCCTAGCAGCCTGAGGTTTCAGTCGATCAATATGGGTTGAATCGGCTGATCCCTTTTTTGGCCTCCAGACTTGTTGTGCAGATATCCTGTGCTTGTGGTTAGGTCCTTCGTCATCGAATCCTGAGAATGAGACCATGCTTATCCCAAGGGCAGGGAATGGATCAGTATCCACTGTCATTTCAGCGATTCCTTTGTCCGCAAGCTTGAACCTCCCCTCTTTTATCCCCTTCTGAATGGCCTTCCTGAAAACCATGCAATTTAGAGTCACATGATTATAAGAGTTGTGCCACTTGCAGTATTTCTTATCTTTTAACTCCTTAGCAGGTGGGATCTTGTGCCCATCCAGCAGCCGAATCTTCCTATCCTTAAGCAAGTAGTCAAAGATCTGGTCTGCCTTGGAGATATCAAAAGGATATTCTGTCTTGCCGTCTCCTGAACTTGGTTCCTTTCCTTTGGCAGCTCTTAGGGCAGGGCAGGTATAACCTTTACCCTTCACTATTTCAGCTGTCATGATGTCTGCCGTGGAATCGGCTGAATCATCATTGGAGTCTTCAGCTTCTACAATGGACACCAACTGAGGACCTCTTCCTCTACTGGCTCGCTTCTTTTCCTTCTCCTGGATAAAGCGCTCGTCGTATAGCCCTTGAGACTAAGCGATTTAGGTCGGTGCAAGCTTGGTCTACTAGTTTTTCCTTGAGTTGAGGATGCATCTTGCTAATGGCCATGGCTGCATATTACATCTCAGGAATTGCAGAACATTTTCCACCATTTTCTGAATCTTTCCACAAAATCAGCAACGATTCATCTACTGTTGTCTCGGGTTCATGAGGTCGACCCTTGATGACTTCGGGTTGGGGCCAGTAGAATCTGTCATGAAAGCACCTCTCCATATCCGACCATGTTTGGATGGAATTAGGTGGTAAAGAGGAATAGCATGTAAATGTTGTCATTAAGTGACAAGGGGAACAGCTGCAACTTGTGATATTCATTCTGGTTCCCTTCACCACATTGGGCAGTAAACCTGCCTACATGCTCCATAGTCGATTTGCCATCCTCTCCGGAGAAAGTAGCGAAATCTGGAGTCTTATACCCTCTGGGCAGAGGTACCAATCTATCCACCCACTCAGGGTATGGTTTCCTATAGATTGGACGATCCAAAGGCTTCAGCTGCACACCAAAGTATTTCTTGATGGTGTCTGCAATGATGGCTGGGTCTAGCAGCTGTGAACCCCCTGGCCTCACTTCTCCCAAGTTAGGAGCAGCCGTTTGTGGTTGCTGTCTCCAAGTTGGGGGATGTGCCTGGGATACTTGTTCTGGAAGATTGGGATAGCCTGGTTGATTAAACGATGGAGGTGGGTAAACCCCCCATGGCTGCTCCATGTTCCCTTCACCAGGTGCCCTGTATTGAGTTCCAAGAACGCTTGTGTTAAATGGTAGAGGTGGGATCTGTCCCCATGACTGCTCCGCCATCAAACCAGGTGCCCTTGGAGGAGTTGACCCCATTTGAGCGCCTGCAGACCCTTCAGGATAGGATGGAAAGACTGGAAGGTTAGCCGATACAGGTGGAACATTGTTCCATGACTGCTGACCAGCATATCCCCCAGGTGGTCTTGTACCACCCATTCTTGGGCCAAGAGTTTGCCACCCAGTGTACTGTGGGTTAGTCGCCTGCACAGCAAAACCATAAGGTTGAGCACATGGCATGGCTTGCGACATACCAATCGGTCCCACTGCATCCGGTGGCCTCCTAGCCATCTGCACCTGTCCAAAATGAAGATTAGCCTGGTTAGTCATGTCATTCGCCACCTGTTGACCTCCAGTGTTCAACGTGGCAAAAGCACCATGCTGGGAATTACTTGGATTAAGAGGTACCTGTACTATATTCGGCTGAACCTGAGTAGGTCCTGCCTGAATGTAGGTAGGCTGAACTTGATGTGCACCTGCCTGAGTCATGGTCATTGAACTGAATTAGTCTGCTGAGCCGCACTCAATTTGGATGACGAGTCTTGCCTGGGTAGGGTACCCCACTTGCGTTGGGATAGCAGAATTGGTAGAGCTTTCACTTGCGTGAGCCCTCTTAGCCTCTATCTCCCTGGCTTGCTGCACTTCGTTATGTACCATGGGTTTCACAATATCGGCCAATTGTTGTGACACTTGGTACATGATATCATTGATTCCCAAATCGGGTTGTTGGCGTATAAACGAAGTGGTCATCACCACTGGGGTCTCATTAGGTTCGTTGGGTTGAGTTTCAGCTCCTATCTCCACTTGTATTTGCTCTGATGGTGGAACATTGCTTCCACGGGATGGGCTTCCTTCAATCGGTTTCCTGGGATTGCTTTTTGCAGTCATATTGCTTAAACTTTTGCCCGAACGCAAGTGCATACGCCAATGGTAATCCTGACCTGGGGATTCGAACGTGTTGATTCGTTCACCTTTGGTCCCACCGGGCGTGCCAATTTTGTTGTATGGAATAACAATTAGCCGCAGATCGGCTAAATTCCAAAACGATGATTCCCTTTTCTTCAAGCGATTATGCCAAGGAATGAACTCTGTTCCTTAGCTATGGGTCCCTTAACTCACTCCAGAAAGGTTTAAGTCGATGAACTAAGATAAAAACTGGGACATAAAGGTAAACATAAATCACTACAAGAAAAGTGTAAATTACAGACGGAACATTACCGACGGCCACGATTCCGTCGCTAAATTTTTAATTACCGACGGCTAAACCGTCGATAAGCCGTCGCAAAAAAAGCATTAGTCGCGAAATTTTTTTGCAAATTTTCGGCTAAGCCGTCGGTAATTCCAGACGGTTTATCGGCCGTCTGTAATTACCGACGGCTAAGCCGTCGGTAAGTAGTCAGGTTGGGCGCCAAATTTTTATTTATTTATATCGACGGATGGTTTAGCGCTTCAAGCGGCTAAGCCGTCGGTAATGTTCACCTGATTTTAAGCTAACTTTTATTCCCTCCTCCCTAATTCTCATAACCCTACAGATCTGCATCCGCTTCCTCCTCCCTTCGTAAAACTCCACGCCTTCCCTCACACACTTTTCCTTCTTCTTCTTCGTCGTTGTCGTCGAACCCTTTGACCGGTTTCGCTGAGTCTTGGAAAAAGCAGATCCGCTTCACATTCCCGTCCCACAAGTGTTTGAGGAGCGAAAGCGGCGTGGTTGATGAGGCCTTTGTTTTTGGGCCAGAAGTAGGCGCCACGCAGCGTTGAAAATCGGTGCCCGGCGAACACGTTCTCGGAGGTGGGAATCTCGTCGCTCCCGAGGCAGGAGAAGTAGAAGAACAGCGAACACGCGCCGAGGAAAACCAGCGAGGCAACCACCACAACTGGCAAGGCGGTTATTCGGATCGACCGGTCGCGGGATTGAATTGCAGAACCGCTTCCTGTTCCCTTGCACCTCGGATCCCTCGACCCTCCAACCATCCCACTATCCACAGACGAATCAGGCCAGCGAATCGAGAATCGAAGAGGAGGAGGAGAGTCTGCTGCCACCAACTCTTAACTCTCTGAAGTTGGGACGGTGTTCAAAGCTAAGAATACTGAACTACAAGGGTCTTCTCCATCTCGAATCTCTCGAATCTCTATCTATACAAGAGCGCCCTTGTCTTGGCGCTTACAGAGGAGGGTCTACCCAACTCCCTTTCTACTTTGGACATATTATGGTGTTCATTGCTTGAGCGATAGTACCAAAAAGGAGGAAGGAGAGGCGTTGGAATACAAATCAACACATCCCTCCCGTAAGCTCTCTTCTTCCTTCCTCCCTATGTGTTAGTAACTCTATGTTTTTGCCTCTATGTGTTGGTGTTATGCATAAGCGAAGAGCTTTTCATTAGGAGGTTTCTTATTTTATGCTTTTAAATAGCTCGATTGACACATCATTATGTTTGTCATTTGTCTTTGTTACGTACTTAGCTGTGCTTCATGATTTCTTAATGTGAGAGTTTTCTTGCTGTGTGTTGGTATTATGCGTAAAGCAGAAGAGCACACAAAATGTATGTTTCTGGTGATGTGGCGGTACAAAAATCTATATTAGAAGGTTACATGGCCATGATTTTATTTATAATAGTTCATTCATGAATTTAGGCTTAGTGTCTTCATAGGCAAATAGGTGAATATCATTCCTAATCGGGTATTAGATACATAATCTTAATCAGATTTAGATACATAAAATCCTAATCAGATACCAAAAGATAATAAAAATCCCTAATTAGAGACATAATCAGCTACTGAGCTACATAATCTTAGGATTTAATTAGGATCATAATTTTATGAGATAATCGAGATACATTTCTACCAAAGCTGTATCATGCTCATTTTCCTACATGAGAATTTTAGGATCATAATTTTAAAGGGAAAAGAAAAAGAGGAGGGAATTATAATCTAACAAGTCTTCCAGTTTTTCTTGAATCTAAATGCATAAGACTTGACATTCCAAACTAGAAACGATTCAGTCAAATTATATTTAATGAACAAATATTATAAGATATGTTTTTTTTTGGGATTCTTTTGGGGAGGGCCACTTGGAGTTTTAACTATAAAAAATATAAGTGTAAAGTGTAGAAAGCTTGAGTCTTGCCACATGGTTCTTATTTTTGAACCAGGATTGGGAGGGTGTTTAAATGGTTAAACATGATTCTGTATCATTTCTTTTGAATCATTATTAGGATAAGAAACTATTGGCTGCTAGCATGATGATGAAAATGAGGTAAATATGGTTTCTAATCCTGAAACCAATAAGGTCAGAATCTATATCAAATATTTATGTAAGCTAATGCTCTTGGTGAATGACAAATTTAATTTGTCATCTCTACCTGTCTTTATGCATTCTATTTTTAAACAATAGAATGATACTTTTTAGTTTTCTATGCATTCTATTTGTAATGCAATCGTGATTGGTGTGCTGTTGCTTCATCTGCTAGGTGAGACTTCTCTGCAGTTTGTTTAGGTGACGGTGTTTTGTATCCTGTCATAAAATTCTTCTTATATAACTTTGTCAAGCATTTGCAATTTTCTTTTATAGAAATAAAATGAAATGTCATAAAATTATACATTTCATTTCATTTCATTCTTTGCAATATTTTTTTATGGAAAACAATATAGTTTACTCGTGGTGTTCATTTCCATGACTCGGCTAAATGATAGGAAGATTGGTATATGCTTCTATCTTGTAAATATAGATTTGAACTATTATTTCCTTTCATGGTCTTGTATATGTTCACCCTAGTTTTTCCAAGTATTGCTTGAAAGCTTGGTTTTCTCTAAAGTGCGCAAAGGAAAAACAAACATTGAAAGATGAAATAAAGTGAGAGAAAAAAGACTAAAATTTAACCAGTTTTATGCTTTGTTTCAATTAAGTGTATACACCAACTTATGATTCTTTAGTAGAGGATGGTCAAAGGCTGGTTGCTTATAAATATCAATGCAGTCAACAATGTATCCAGACTTTGTCTATAGAAATCGGAATTCAACAAAAAAAAGAAAAACATTAAATCATGCAACCAGATGGATGAATTAATACAAAGAAAATAAGCATATGGTTACACATGTGAAGGGTATAGAATACATGAATACTCTTGACTGGAGAAGAATTGTTGATGAGTTTTTCCGACTGCAAATCTTTTTTAATTCGTATACCATCGTCAACGTTATGGCTAGCACTCGTATTCACCAAACACAGCACAAACAATAATATATTGATCATTTTCGAAATTCACAGAAGGCAAGGACCATATCCACAGAAATCTACAAGAAAAGATTAAAGAACTAGAAGGCCAGATTTAGGTCAAAACATCCATTCAAAACCAAACAGAGAAAAAAATTTCTCAGTTATCTGAACAATTGAAGGGAAAAGAAGAAACCTGCTCTACTCTCCAACATAAGGTTGCTTTCTATTCAAGATTGCTATTTGATTTGTGGCTCACCTAGATATTGCTGTGGTAACTTGGGTTGTCTAGCATGGTTTTGGTCTTTTATTTACCTGTGAGCTCCAAATTTCGGGAAAGTTTGACACATATGTCCGTATTACAAATGACAGTGACTATTTGAATCTACTGAAGGTCTAAATAAGTAACATAGATTATTTACCTTGGTTACTGGTTCATTCGATATCAATGTCTAACTAGACACTTTCTTCTGCTAAAGGTCAAAGAGCTAGAGAAGAAACTAAAAGAACAACTTCATTCAGAGGCAGCAAGTTTTCAACAGAAGGTTTGTCTATTACTTTAGAAAAACTGCTTCCTCCACTCCTCTCTAATTCTTTTTTCTGGGCAAAACCTTATTAGCAGGAACATGCATTATCATACGATGAATAAATTTACCCTTCTTTGTTATAAGCAGGTTTGGGATCTAGAAAAGAAGCTGAAAGATCAGTTACAAGGGTCTGAGTCTGAATCTGCCTTTCTAAAAAATAAGGTGGCCAATGACTTGTTCCTATAATAAGATATTCTGCCCCTTTGTATTATATTCATTGACCTCTTTTTATGTCCATTGTTTCATATTCTTCAGGTCAAGGAGCTCGAGAGAAAACTGAAAGAGCAGGAACAGAACTCAGAATCCTTGCTTAAACAACAGGTAATTCATTTGTTTCTGTTGCATGCTACATTTGAAAAGTTGTTTGAACAACAGGTACATTTAGAAGCTTACCATGAGTGAAGGAGAGTAATTGTAATAATAAGATCAGTTACAAGGGTCTGAGTCTGAATCTGCCTTTCTAAAAAATAAGGTGGCCAATGACTTGTTCCTGTAATAAGATATTCTGCCCCTTTGTATATATTCATTGACCTCTTTTTATGTCCATTGTTTCATATTCTTCAGGTCAAGGAGCTTGAGAGAAAACTGAAAGAGCAGGAATAGAACTCAGAATCCTTGCTTAAACAACAGGTAACTCATTTGTTTCTGTTGCATGCTACATTTGAAAAGCTGTTTGAACAACAGGTACATTTAGAAGCTTACCATGAGTGAAGGAGAGTAATTGTAATGATAGCCGAGTATGTGATTTTAATTTATCTTACATATGTATTCTTTTCTCTGAGTAACTCCTCCACCCATTGAAAGGAGTACTAGTGTTTAATTTTTATCATTTGCAATCTCTGTCATCTGTTGAGTGAGTTTTTTATTTATATTAATTCATTAATTCATGTGGCAATGTGTCACGGCGCAGATGAAGGAACTAGAGGACAGGTACAAAGAGCAAGAGCAACAATGGCAACAAACACATTGTTATGTTGAAGCAATAATATATTATGGTGTTCGAAATTCACTTTTTTTAAGGGGTTTTCGAAATTCACTTGCCAAATATAATTCACTTGGTTATTGATTAATCACTGTTACATATTGTCTCTTTTTATACTAATGGTAATGAAGTAATACCAACTAGATTCTAAGTTTCATTCATATCTTCAGCATTATCCATAAAAGTATCATATCGTCTTGTGTCATGTCTTTAGTGTTTGATATTATTGTTGCTGTGTTCTACCATCTAATTTACCTGCATTTCAAATATCTATTGTTTTTTGGTTTGAAAATATTGTTAACATGTTATCAAGCTAATGGATATACGAGGCTATTATTAGGTTCCTGGAATTCTGTTATACTTTCTCTCAATCAATGTAATGTATCTATATACTCTATATATGTAATTCTTGAGTGAAGTATCTTCTTTGTGTTGTGTTGTGTGTAAAGGCCCACCATATGTATCTATATACTCTATATATATACTTTCTCCCAATCAATGTAATGTATCTATATACTCTATATATGTAATATAATTAGATTTTATTATTCTTCTAGATATGAACATGATTGGATGTTGTTGAATGTTTTCAGTAGCTTAGATGCATGATTGGTTGAGCAAAGAATAGTAGTATAGTGTTGAATTACCTTCCTTGGAAGATGAGTACAAGGAGAGGTCTGTTGTTTATTTATTTAATTTAAATTGATGTAATATATTGTTTGTAACATTATAAGCGAGAATTTTTGGTCGCCTTACTAAAAGTGACACATTTGAAATGGATGGTTACCCTCCGGATCGGAGTTGGGTATATGATAGGCTTTATCCTGGTAGAGGAGGGTGAAACCAGGCTTTGCAAAAGGTGTTGAAGAGTTTATCTTTGAAAGCTAGAGTACAACCTGAAGATGCAAGTAATGGTGGAATCGGATGTCCTTGTGACATTTGCAAGTTTAGGAGCATATTGTTATGCGAAGGAGAAGTCAAGGTCCATCTGTATCGTGTTGGGTTCAAACCAAATTATTGGTATTGGGTGAGCACGGTGAAGAAGCGCCACATGTTCACCCGATAAATGTGCCTAGTAGTAGTGGACAAATGGATAATGATGATCCGTTTTCACGCTAATGCAACATATGGTCGACGATGCGTTTAGGCCTAGGTATGACTTCCAAAGTATGGGTGATGTGGGTAATGAGGAAGGCGTGGAAGATATTCATGAAGTCGAGGAAGATATTCATGAAGAGCCCCCAAATCTTGGCCTTCAAGACTTTTATGATTTGTTAAGCTGCTGCAAAGCGAGCCCATATATGAGGGTGCTTCTGAGTCAAAGCTTTCAGTGTGCGTGAAATTGTTGGCATGCAAGACAAATTGGAACATTCCTCAAAAGTGTCTTGATTTCATTGCAAGTATGTTGGGAGGCGTGTGTCCTTCAAAGGAGAAATTGCCAAAAATTTTACCAAGCAAAAGATTGGTGTCGATGCTAGGTTTGGAATCTCAAAAATTGATTGTTGTGTTAATGGGTGTATGTTGTACTACAAGGATTACAGTCTTGAGCGACAATGTAAGTTTTGTCAAGAACCACGGTATGTTCCTCGTAAGGCTGGGATGGGTAAGTACAGCGATGTTCCAGCAAAGAGGATGTTCTATTTGCCAATCAACTCCTAGGTTGAAAAGATTGTATGCATCAGCCGGAGGCTGCATTGAAATGAGATGGCATTCTCACAATAGATGCAGGTCGGACATTTTACGTCATCCATCGATGGTGAAGCTTGGAAGCATTTTGATGCGGTGTATCCAGACCAGCAAATGAACCAAGAAATGTAAGGCTCGGTTTATGTTCCGATGGGTTCACACCATACATTCAGGCATCTGACAACCCCATATTCATGTTGGCGGTTGTTGTGACCCCATATAATCTCCCCCTGAAATGTGTATGACTAAACCATTTATGTTTTTGACTTGCCTCGTGCAGGACCATCAAATCCGAAAGAAAAAATAGATGTGTTCTTACAACCTTTAATAGGCAGTACAGCAGTTGTGGTGTGAGGGTGTTTTGACTTATGATATCTCTAAAAGCAAAACTTTCAAATGAGAGCATCCTTGATGTGGACAATTAATGATTTTCCGCATATGGTATCTTTATGCTGGGTGGGGTACACAAGGTAAATTGGCTTGTCCGTATGTATGGATGATACAAAGTCGTTTAGACTAAAATATGGGGAAAAAACTCTTGGTTCGATTGCCACCGTCGATTTTTACCACGTGAACACAAATTCGTAAGAAGTAAAGAGGTTTACAAAAAGCGAGGTTGAGAAACATGGGCCTCTGTATCTTGACGGGTGATATCATATGGAATTGGGTCAAGGGGTTCCAAGTGTGGTAGAAGATGGAAAAGTTGATAAGTTACCTGAGTATGGGCGTAGTCACAATTGGACAAAGCGAAGCATATTCGGGATCTTCCATACTTTGGAAAGACAATTTACTAAGGCACAATCTAGATGTCATGCACATAGAGAAAAATGTATTTGATAATGTGTTTAATACAGTCATGAATGTTAAGAGGCGTAACAAAGGATAATGAAAAAGCAAGAATGGACTTGGCCTCATATGCCAGCGTAGTGACTTGGAGTTGATTCCAAAAGCCAATGGAAAAATGACAAAACCAAAGGCAAATTATTGTCTTTCTTCAAATGAGGCAAAGAATGTGATGAAGTGGGTGAAGGAGGTTAAGATGCCGGATGGGTATGCTTCAAATTTGGCAAGATGTGCAGATGTTAATAGAGGGCAAATGTACGGGATGAAGAGTCATGACATCACGTATTTATGGAGTGTTTGCTCCCATTTGCATTTAGTTCATTGCGACCTTGTGTGGAGACCACTTACGAGTTAAGTCAATTCTTTAAGGGATTGTGCGATAATAATTTGAGCCAAAATGATTTGATCAAATTGAATGAAAACATTCCATTAATCTTATGCAAACTTGAAAGAATCTTCCCACCAGGATTCTTTGATTCAATGGAGCATCTTCAATTCACCTCCCACAGGAGGCAATGCTTGGTGGTCAGTTCAATACCGATGGATGTATCCATTTGAAAGGTATTCGTTGATATCTGCAATTATCTCGTCTATATTGTCATATCTTTATTATAAGCCATTTTATTCTCATTTCTTTGTAGAATGATGGGTGATTTTAAGCGGACGATGAAAAACAAGGCTAGAGTAGAAGGCTCAATATGTATGTCTTACTTACAACGGGAGACAACATATTTTTGTTCACATTATTTCAAAGCGATTGACTTGTATGCTAAAAGTCAACGTAATGAAGCGGCAAGATTGAATGGCGATGTCACATCAACACCGGTCGATTAGCAATGGACTAGGGCGTCCTGATGGGCAATCCAAAGCTCATCGGTTGGTGATCTTTGAATGGAGGTGCGCACATGTACACATCCTCATCAATTGCATCGAGGTTAAGCCATATATTGAGTAAGTAATACACCATTAAACCCACACTCAATGTATTTACTAGTATATACTTACAACAATTACATCTTTGTTGGCGGTAACTTTTGCAATATAACTCCATCAATGAAGGTGATCCTTGGCTCGAGCTAAATATTTTTCTTTGAATTCCCATAATGGTTTCGGTCCTATGTAAGCATTTGACCAAAAGCCTATTGCAAATAAATGGTCTTCCTATCCTCATTGTGGATGTCTTGTTTGTATAGGTTACTAATGAAGCAAATGGTGTGGTGACACAAACTTGATATCATTAGCTTGGGGTCCAGTCAAAGGCCATAAGTTGGCACAAATACTTCATTAATGGGTACAAATACCACACACAAGCATGGGCTCGGGGTAAAAAGACCATAAACAGTGGGGTTTATGTCAAAGGGGTTACAGAAGGAGGAGAAGATGATTTCTATGGTATCATACAACATATCTACGAGTTAACGTATCACATGTTGTCTCACAGGGTTGCCATGTTTTATTGTCAATGGTTTGATCCAAGACGGAATAGAGGAACCAAAGTTCATCCGCAATATGGCATTGTAGATATCAAGATGAACAGGCATTATGATCGTTACGATCCATTCATAATTGCACAAAAGGCTAGACAAGTGTATTATGTACCTTACCCAGATATGAGGAGAGACAAACGCGGTTGGTGTGCAGTGATAAAAACAAAGCCCAGAGGCCGTATAGAGGTGAATGAAATTGACGATGACATTCCTTATCAAGATGAAGAGATGACACACATAGAGCAGATAACAGAAATTGAAGAAATGGATTGCTTGCGTGATCAAACACATAGTGATGAAGAGGTTGATGTTACGTCAATTCCAAACATTGATATTGATAATGAAGTTGACATGGATGTCGACGATGATGATAATTGTGAGTCTGAGCTTGACTCTAATGAGGGAGATGCTGATATGGATGTGGATGATCAAGATGATGACATTGACTAAAGTTAGTGTACTTGTTTATTTTAAAAGTTAGGGAAGTCACACTGGTCTACTGCATTTGCTATGTAAATGGCACTACTTATAAGATTGTTAGGTTGGAGGAAAAATTTCAGAGACAATTATATTGTGCCTCGTTTTCTGTAATTGACATTGCAGGCTATCAATTTCAGCTCATTGACTTGTAGTCACGTTGTATAGTGCAGCTGGCCTCCTAAATTTACCTTGTTTTTGAATATCGAGAATTTTATGGTTTTTTATTCCTTCAAATGTTCGATATAGAAATCATTATGGTAACATATATGTGAATCATTTTTTTTTGACAGATGCCTCCTAAAGAGAAAGAGCATCGTAGGTCTAAGTCGCTACGAAGAAGGCTAAAGCGATTTTGCCACGGTGATTGGCACGATCACCACTAGAGGGCGCTAGCACACCACTCCGTGAGGCTATTCAGCAACCTCGTGCTCAGCACACTGCTGGAGTGATACCACCTCCCCTGCCCCCTATAGTGATGATCCCTAATCCGGGATTTGTATCTCCTCCTATACAGGTATGTATTTAACTAGTTATTGGATTTTTTTTTTATTGCTTTCCCTTTGTTGTAACAAATTGATTTGTATTGTAGGAGCATGTTTCCCCTCTACCACAGGCAACATCCATTTCTAAGCAGGACACTCCTCTGAGGCAAGATGATACAGGTGCAGGACCTTCGCAAACTACACGTAGTGGTCCGACAGTGCAGGGGTCACGACACTCCCATGTGGTCGGGACTGAGGTGACACCTGATGGGAAACCCATCATTAGGGTTCTTGGCAATTCGTACGTCACTTTATAGTCTCATTTTTGGATTTGAAACTTCTGTATACTTAAAAATATACAATCTCGTTTGATATTGTGTTTATAACTTATTTATAGGTTCATCCCGGGTAAAGTAGCCTCTAAGGCCATCACCGCGGTCATTCAATCACAGTTCCGGGAACCATATCATACTTGGGGAGAGATTCCAGAAAAGACGGTGGAGAAATGGCTTAAGAAATTTCAAGTTAGATTATGTTACTTTTCTTATTTAAGAGTTTTCGTTATTGTGTGTTGATATTAATAATGGATGTTTGGAATTGTACGTTACATAATATTGCAGGAGCATGTTTCGTGGGATCCTAAAGACCATTATCTGGTTGAGAAACTCTTCAAAAGCAAAGGCTCAGCGTCTTTCTGAGATGCTTATGGAGGTGAGGAAGAACGGTAAATGCCCAACCTGGATAGGCGAGGCGGCTTATGCAGAACTTACTGCCAAGTGGAAGGCTCCAGACTATAAGGAGAAATGCACCAAGGCCAAGCAGAATCGCGCTTCTTCTAAGGGTGGTGCTATGCATACTTTGGTGGATCTATATCCATCATCGAGCATGCCTTGCGCCTGGTATGTTTTTTAAACACAGTATATGAGTAGGTTATATTTACTTTGTTGTGAAGGCCATATCTTGCTTTTGTCAAATCTGATTTCACATTCTACAAAACAATAATATATAGAAGTTAATAAATATGAAGTTAGATAAACGTTGGTATGATATTTATAGTGACCCACGTTCTACGATTAACAAGAAACCTTCGGTGGTGAAGATGCCCCAACTAGCTATGGAGGTCCTAGTTGATTGATGGTTAAAACGGAGTTTGAATTTCTGAAAGTGACTTTCACATTTCATCATAAATCCACGGAACCAACCAAGTTTGCACGATATGTGATTGGGTAATAAATGTTTAAAGGAGGTATATCCTAGGTTATTCTCTTTGTCTAAAGACAAACTGCCCATTTTATTTGAGATGGGTTCTTAGAGTGGAGAGGTCTGCAGGTTGGCAATGGAATTGGAGAAGAATTTTTTTGGCAAGCAATTACGAATCTTGATGCTGGAAGAAGAGGAAGAAGAAGGCTCGGAATAGGAAGAAGAGAACCAGTGGAAGAGAAAGGCAAAACCGGTGTCTCTGGACTTCAACAGTAAGGTGGGCATGACGTCAAACCATTCTTTTAAGGTGTGGGGAGATTTTTCCTTATACTCATTGATAGTGGAGCCTCACATAGTTTCATTTCTAATTCAATAGTTCAAAAATGGAAACTAGATGCCACCGGCCTGAACCCTATTGTGTTAAAGTGGGGATGGTTATGGAGTTAGAACTCAAGGGGTATGCACAAACTTAGAGTTGAAGGTACAGGAGCTACGTATTTTGCAGAATTTTTACTTGTTTCCTTTGGAGGGTGTAGATGTTGTGTTAGGGATGGAGTGGTTGAAAAGTTTGGGTAACATTAAAGCCAACTTTGAAAAATTGACCATGGAGGTTAGGAGGGGTAATAAAAGATTCAGGATACAAGGGGACCCTTCCCTGAGTATAATGGCAACCTCTATTGAAAGCACTTTGAGAAGTTTACAACAGGAGGAAGAGGCTTATTGGGTTGAGTGTAAGGTAGCTACCGTGGAAGGGGAGACTCAGGGAATGTTGCTAGATGGTATTGACAAGGTATTAAGGGAGTTTGGAGATGTCTTTAGAGAACCTCAAGGGTTACCTCCGGTTAGGAAACAGGACCATGTGATTGTGCTCAAAGATGGTGCAACCATTCCAAACTTGAGACCTTATAGGTACCCTTATTACCAGAAAAATGAGAAAGGAAAAATGGTCAATGACATGTTAAAATCGGGGATTATTCGGCCTAGTGTGAGCCCGTATGCAAGCCCAATTATCTTGGTCAAGAAAAAAGATGGGAGTTGGAGATTTTGTGTGGACTATAGGGCTTTGAATAAGATTACCATTCCGGATAAATTTCCTATACCTATCATTGATGAACTGTTGGATGAGTCGGTTGGAGCTGTGGTTTTTTCAAAGTTAGATCTTAAATCCGGGTATCATCAAATAAGAATGAGGGAGGAAGATATAATGAAGACAGCTTTTAGAATCCATGAGGGTCATTATGAATATTTAGTGATGCCATTTGGGCTCACTAACGCGCCCTCTACATTCCAAGGACTCGTGAATGAAGCGCTCAAACCTTACCTAAGAAAGCTTGTCTTGGTATTTTTTGATGACATTTTAATATACAGCAAGAGCTTGGAGGAACACATCAGTCATCTACAACAATTCCTGGTTTTGTTGCGGGAAAATAAACTGGTGGCTAATAGGAAGAAGTGTGAGTTTGCAAAGGCTGAAATTGAGTATTTGGGCCATGCTTTCTGAAAAAGGAGTGGCTGCAGATCTAAAAAAGGTGAAGGTGATGTTGAATTGGCCGATTCCAAAGGACCTTAAAGCTTTAAGAGGGTTCCTTGGATTAACGGGGTATTATAGAAGGTTTGTCAAAGATTATGGCACCATGGCTCGGCCACCGACTGATTTAACAAAAAAGGAAGCATTTGGGTGGAACAAGGAAGCTGAGTTATCTTTTGAGAAGTTAAAGAAAGCAGTTGCATCACTGCCTATATTGGCTGTACCTGATTTTAACAAGCAATTTATTATTGAATCTGATGCATCTAGCAAAGGAATTGGTGCTGTATTGCTACAAGAGGGAAGGCCTTTAGCCTTCATGAGTCAGTCATTATCGGAAAGAGCACAAAAGAAATCAGTATATGAAAGAGAGCTTATGGCTATAGTTTATAATCCGGACAGATCAGAGAAGTTTGAAATTTCTGACTGAACAGAGGTTATTATGTGAAGAACAGCATAGGTGGACTTCAAAATTGATGGGATTTGACTTTGAAATACATTATAAGCTCGGGTATGAAAATAAGACTGCAGATGCTTTGTCAAGACAGATGATGTATGCAGCTCTTGCAAGAGTGGAGATGGTGGACTGGCACAAATGGGAGGAAGAAATGGAACAGGATCCAGAATTACAGAGGTTGATACAGCAAAGGTAACTACTCCTCAACAAGATCAAGGGTATGAATTAAAAGTAGGAAGTTGTATTTTCAAGGCAAGCTGGTTCTACGCAAGAATTCATCAAGGATACCTCTCATTCTTCATGAATTCCATGCCACCAGCAATGGGGGCCATCTTTGGAGTGTTTAGAACATTTAAAAAGGATTGCTGCAGTTTTTTCATTGGAAGGGAATGATGCATGATGTCAAAGCCTTTATAGCGAGAATGCCATACATGCCAAACAACCAAGTACCAGACATTAGCTCCTACAGGTTTATTGCAACCATTGCCCATACCCTCTAAGATTTGGAGTGACATATCCATGGATTTTATATTAGGACTTCCAAAGGGCTAAGGTAAAGATACAATCCTTGTAGTAGTGGATAGACTATCCAAATATGTGCACTTTATAGCTTTGTCACATCCCTTCACGGCCAAGGAAGTAGCTAGAGTGTTCACGGCTGAAATAGTGCGACTCCATGGCATTCCTGAGTCCATAGTGACTGATAGAGACAAAGATATTCCTCGATCGCTTGGGGGGAATTGTTTAAGCAAGCTGGCACTAAATTGAAGTATAGTTCCCCCTATCACCCACAAACGGACGGGCAAACGGAGGTGGTTAATAGATGTTTAGAGGCTATTTGAGGTGCTTTGTGGGAGAAAAACAGAAGCAATGGCCCTAGTGGTTAGCTTGGGAAGAGTACTTTTTTTAACACAAATTATCATGAGTCTACGGGTATGACACCTTTTAAAATTGTATATGGGAGGGATCCACCTCCAATCATCAGGGCTGGGGCTTATCCATCAAAGGTAGAGGCTGTAAATGCTATGGTGGAAGAGAGGGATGCGATTTTGGAAGAATTAAAGGCTAATATAAGTAGAGCTCAGCTTAGAATGAAGCAACAAGCTGATAAGAAGAGGAGAGATGTTCAGTATCAAATTGGCGACTGGGTGTACTTGAAAGCTCAAACTTATAGGTTGAAATCTCTAGCACAAAGAAGAAATGAGAAACTGGCGCCTCGTTATTATGGTCCCTTCCAAATATGCGCTAGGGTGGGTGAAGTAGCTTACAAATTACAGTTGCCTACTAACTGTAAAATCCATGATGTTTTTCATGTCGATGGTGAAAAGAGCCGTACCTCTTAATGATCAAGCTCAGCCATTGCCTCCTATTTTGTCTGCTGAAAGGGAATTGCAGCAGCAACCTAAGGAAGTGCTAGCTTACAGGTACAATGCTGCAGGTGCTCTGGAAGTTTTGATACAGTGGCAAGATCTATCGGACTTCGAGAATTCTTGGGAGCTGGCTGCTAAGATCTCACAAGTTTTTCCTGATTTCCACTTTGAGGACAAGGTGATTGTTTTGGGGGAGAGTATTGATAGAGGTCCACATGTTAAAAATGTGTATGTGAGGAGGAATAGAGGGAATAAGGGATCGGGGGATGTTGTAACAGCTGCAATAGAGTAATAACTGTTTGTAACTGAATTGGAGTGAGGAATAAATAGGTAGTTAGAGCGTGTAAGAGGCAGTTGAGGAGTTAGACAGTTGTGTGTCTATCTTTCTCTTCATTTGACACCATCATTTGAAAAAAAACATATCGAAGAATGGATTAGGAGCATCATTTGACACCATCATTAGGAAAGTTTATACAATATTTGTCAAGTGGATTAGGGGCATTTCCGATGTTTTTCATTAGTGTGGGGAAAATAACAGTTCTTGCATAACAATGTTTGTCTATCTTTCTCTTCATTTGACACCATCGTTTGAAAAAAACATATCGAAGAGAATCCAAATCCTTGGGACACCTAGTCTGCATGTTGTAAATGGTAATGACCAACTTGTCCACTCGCACTATTATCAGTATGATCAACAATGCCTAAATGATATTCTAGTTTTGGCAATGATATTATCATTAAATGGATCCAGTCAAGTAACGTCACCTTTAAGCTTCTCCGCTGCAGTTTTAAATACTCTTTCTGGGGATATGTCAAATATTATGGTTGAAGTCGGCCAACTAAGTCTATATGGTCGTGTGTCCATGCCATTAGTCAACAGAACTAGCTGCAATCAAGAGGAGAAACCCTATCAAACTATGCAATATCCTCCAAACAACCTCCTAATTACTTGAAACAAAAAAATATTACGAAACATAGTAGTAATCAAGATGATTTAGTATTATTCTCATATATATATATATATATATATATGCAATCAGCAAGTAACCTGCTTAAGTCCTTCAATATGGCTCACTGTACGAAGCAACTTATCATCAATGAACTTGGTTGCAAGACAATAAGGGTGCAAGTCTTGAATCATAACCTTGGGAATATTGGCGGGGACAAAACAACCAGCATATGGGTCTACAAAGAGAGGCTCTGCACTTGTGAAGTGATACAATGAGACATGTTGATCTTATACACTACATGACATGACAAAGCGTAACACCTAATTGTATGAATTTATTTTAGGCCTCCAAAAATGTGATAATAACATGATTCAAGGTTCCATTCCAGGCATAATCACAAAACAACTTATAAATTTTTTTAATCAAAAACAAATTAAATCCTTTTCACAACCATACTCGAAATGCTTGATAAAATGTCTAAAAGAAATAGCATTACTCAAAAGAGTTTTGCAGAATGGGAGGGAGAGATGAGTTAATTTGCCTGGTTGAAGAGTTTCCTGGTAACGAAGAGAAGCACAAGCAGTGGCAGCTAGGAGTAATGGGTCAATATCGCCGTTGAGTTTCACAGAAGCAACACATAATCTTTTCTTAGAGGTGCCTGTGAGTGAGGGGTGGATAGTTCTAATATAAGCAACTAGGGATGCTTGTGCAAAACCCATGAAGGATTCCAAAGGAGAAGGACTTGACTCTTTGAGTTAAAGCTGCATTTTAATCAGTATTCGCGAAACAGAGATGCTTCTCGTAGATCTTGAGAAGAGGAACAAGATGGTGGTCCTTGTTTTGTGAAAAGAGGCAGGTGGAGGGCTTTGTGTGGGTGAGAGAACGCGGTCTTGTCCTCTGAAAATCGATTCAAGCAATTTTTTGTTTGTTTGTTTTCACTCTCTCCACCCTTCCTAGCTAGCTCCAATCTGATAGGGATGAGCATTTGAATTTTTTTGGATTAATTACGTTTTTCTTCCACCGAATCATGAATATTCCGTCTAACCCATTTTGGTCCTTGAAAAAAATAAAATCCAATAATAGTCCCCGACAATTATAAACAACGTTAGATAAGTTAGTCTCTCTATCCATTCTCATTCAAAAACGTCACTAACAGTGCTGACGTGGCCAGTTAAATGCACACATGGTCTGCCACCTGTTTGTAGTAAGGGTGTTCATAAAAAAAAAAGACTACTACTATACGTCCAGTTACCAGAAAGAAAAAGAAAAAACTAGTCTATGCAAGGGTACGGTAATACGTCATTCAGCATCGCCAACTTAAAAACCAAAGAACTGAGCTTTGAAAAACCTTCATAACATGCACAGGATCATCACAATGATTTTGATAATGGTCATTATAACATGCTAGAAGTTTGCATCTCCTAGAAGATTGGCAGTGTTTGATTAACTCATTTCCGTTGGAGGATGATGCATTAGGCCTAGGAGCACCAGCAAATGAAAACAAATAAGGCCTTTTCACTCTTCTCATTTTTTTTTGCCACTGAAAAATCTGTTCATCATTAGAAGGATGAAAATAAGTAGGATATTTACATGGTGTCTATAAGATAATGCCTGCTCTCCTTCAACTGCTTAGATTAGTCTAGAGTTCGTGTGCAAGCTAACTTTATGATTAAAGATCTAAGTGGATCTGTTTAATAACTGAGTAATGCACACTAGTATTTCCATAGATGGCATATTGGTCTGTTTATACTCGAAGTTTCACCATACTTACATATATATGTTCTTAACGTTTTTAATTATGTTTGATCGATGAGTTGGGTAGAGAGCCCATGGTGGATGAGATCTTCTTGAAGACTCACACAAAAAAAAAAGGACAAGTCTTGGGTGGACAATGTATCCGAGAGAGACATATGTAAGTCAGATCATTGCATTTTTTATTTAACTAATTTTATTTTGTTTCATAAATAATACTGTAATGAGTGTCTTTACTCTGTTTTGTTTTGAGCAGGAAGCTTATCAAGAGATGGTGCAGTGGCGCCTCCTCTCACCTTCGATGGAGGAGGCAGCGGCGATGTTGACCCCTCGACTCAGTTGCAGTTATGGGCCCAATCTGCTGGGGGTAGGACTCGGGGACGGCTGTACGGTGTCGGAGGCTTGTCCGGGCGTTTTAGGCCTGGTGTCTCCTCTTTGACCCAGAGTCTCATGCATCGGCACCAAGATCCCAGGCTTCGATTACTCTGCTGAGGTGGCTGCACAGATTGCGGATTTTGAGGAGCGCACAAGAAAAGCAGAGGATGAAGCACGGGAGGCAAGGAGAAAGGCAGAGGAGGAGACTCAGGAGGCTCAGGAGGCACGAGAGCAATTTCAGCAGCAGTTGAGGGAGTTGTCTGCCAGTGTTGCTGCCATTCAGGCCCAGAAATCCCGTCGTCGCCATCAGGACTATGGCGAGTCGAGAGGAGGATGATTAGTGTTGTCGTTAGGCTAGGGATTTGACTTTTTATTGACTTGTTTTGACATGGATTTACGGGTTATGACATTATGGATTTGTGGTGTTTTACATTATGTATTGTTATTGATTTGCTTAGAACTTGTTGTAACTTGATTTGTTCATTATGGATTTGTTGTTGTGATTATTAAAAATGTATGGTGATTGTTTTTTTTGTTAATGTATGTTGATGGTCATTGAAGCCATTTGCATTGCAGTCTTGTACAATTTTGAAATGTTTAAAAACAAAATTTACATTGAAATTTTTTTTGACATTACCGACGGCTAAGCCGCCAGTAACTAATCTTCAGACGGCTTATAAATTTGACATTACCGACGGCCACATTTTAAATTACCGACGGCTTAGCCGTCGGTAATATTCACGTGAATTACCGACGGCTAAGCCGTCTGTATTTTACCGACGGCTTAGCCGTCGGTAAAATTTATGATAATTCAGTGAGATTTTACCGACGAAAAAGCCGTCCGTAATACGCCGCTGCGGCGTATTACCGACGGCTTTTCCGTCGGTAAAATCTCACTGATTTTTAAAACTCTCGACGGATTACCGACTGCTTTTTTAAATATTACCGACGGCTTAGCCGTTGGTAATATCGACGGATTCAGTTGGCCGTCGGTAATACATTTCCAACGAGGCATTGTCCAACGGCCCCGAGGCCGTCGGTAATCCGTCGGTAATCATTATTTACCGATGGCCTTATTGTATTACCGACGGAAAATGGCCGTCGGTAATGACGATTTTTCTTGTAGTGAATGCGACTGAATAAAAGCTTGAGCGAAAAATAAGTTGTTTGATTGATTGTGTGTCCTCAAAATCATTTACAACTTGGGTATTTATAATAACAACTGAGAACTACCCCTATTTGCCACGTTCAGTTGGCTAACAATGATAAATTCTTAGTTGGCAGTTATTCGGCTGAGCCGTGCCATGTTCCGCTAACCATGATCCTAAAATCTAGGCGCACTACCACGTCATGGCCACGTCTCCCCTTTCAACGGTCTTCTCGACGTAGACCTTATCTCAGGTTCCTTCGCTTCGCTCCTAAAATCGTGGAGAAAAATCTTGACTGCGTTTTACCTTGGATTTAAATTAAATCAAAATCATTTCCACGTCTCTCGGCTCATGGAGCAAGAATCTGATCCAATGCGTGACTTCATGCTAACCCAATGGACCCAAATATCTTCCTTGAAGCCCAGTAAACCCAAGGCCCATTTTTTACTTCTGATTTCCTGCCTGCGGCTCTGTCAGCTGCAAGATCGACTATCATGCAATTCGGCTGACGCCCAATCGGCTATTTGACCCATTCCGCTGCGGCTGGCTTTGGCTAGGTCTAAGGAATACTTTTAGGTGTAAACACATGCCCCCCTACGCTGTCTTTAGCCGGTAACTTTAAATTTAGGCTGAAGCGGCGTAATGATTCAAGTCAAATCACTCCTTTTCATCATAAATGCAAGGTAATCCATTTGCAACAAACTTTTAAATAGTGCAACGGTTCGCCCCATCCATCCGATTTAAGCGCCTTCAAATCCCACTATCAGTGATTCTTCCATCTCTTTAACCCAATCGGCTATTTGACCCATTAAGCTGCGGCTGGCTTTGGCTAAGTCTAAGGAATATTTTTAGGTGTAAACAGAACCTCAACGGGATGTGTCACTGAATTGGATATTTATGAATTTCACCATGTGAGGTACAGTTTTTTTTTTGTTACAAAAGGTAGTTAATGGGAATCGAACTCAGGACCGCTGGACCGAGGGCAACATACGGAGTTGATACGCTTCAAGATACTAACTTCTATAGACTAAACACATGTACAGTTTGTGTAATTGCTTAATTGCATTCTTTTTTTTTTATCAATGTACTTCAACAAACTTTGAATATAACTATTTCTAAACATATCTCCAATGACATCAAACTCCATACATAATTCCACCTTAGGTTAATATATGCGCGGGTCAATATCTATTTAGAATAACAACACCACAAAAGGAAACAATCAAACCGCTAACAATCGTTATCTGTGTGATGACATTCTAAAGTTTAATATTATGATTCAAAGGATCTCTAATTTGTCAATATGTAACACCACGACAAACCACATGACACACAGAACAAATCTATCTATTATTTTCAAATGAGTATCCCCAAAATGTCATTTTACTTGCACAAACAAACAAGTGTTATTTACAAGCATGTTGTATTATAGTTTGGCTCCAACCTACCATTGATCTTCTACACAACTTTCCGTGAAGATCTAGGTTTCATTGACTTTCTGAATATCGTCGCAGCCATTGATCCTGGGGAGATCCTAACCCTACAATTTGGGATTAATTGCAAAGGAGGATTGAATTATTGGTATGTGGACCGTACGGGATTTAGACTGAGTACTAGAACCGCCTCAGCATCGGGGCCCAATTAAGTGGTAAAGATTCAACACACCTACGAGTATTGCACATTGATGTTGGTTGACTATCCTTGATAAAATTGGTCTCCCTGATTAATCATCTATCCGGACTCAAAGCGTAAGGTCCATAATAAAGTCCACTTAATTACTATATAAGGACAATCTTTCACAAGACAAGGTAACCCATACCCTAATGACACTACTATATGGGGACCTGACTTGAGCATATCAGAATGGCTTTTGTAGGTACCTCCGCACCATCACAAAGGTCATCATCACTGGCAGATCAACTCTCACTGAGCCTCCCTCCTGGTTCACTTCGTGTTCCTCCACGGAACAATATAGAATTAATTTGACAATAAATCCTCAATATTGTTGGAAAAATAGGATAGTTTGAGATGTGTCATGGACAATGTCTTTAAAGATTTGTTTGCCTCCAACTATCGCAAAAATCTCTATGATTCAAAATGCTCTTCCATAAATGATTTTGAATATACTGAAGTTGAAAGAACATTGATTGTTAACTTAGATTACACGATCCGTTCAAAAAAAAGGCTCAGATTACTCGAAGAAGGAAAAAAGGAAGACGAATAAAGCTTTTCAGATATGGAAAATATGATCATTAGTTA
Source organism: Calophaca sinica (assembly GCA_037113605.1). Taxonomy (NCBI): domain Eukaryota; kingdom Viridiplantae; phylum Streptophyta; class Magnoliopsida; order Fabales; family Fabaceae; genus Calophaca; species Calophaca sinica. The sequence goes on along the minus strand of CM073735.1, from coordinate 99,630,526 downwards.
GACAATTAACATTAGTGGGGTTAGACTAATCAAGAAAATTAAAAAGTTAAAATAAAGATAAGATTCAATCAAGAAAAATAGGATTAGATCAAGTCAAAACTTATCACAAATTAAAGTTTTTAGACAAAATTAATTTTTTGATGTAAAAATCTATTTTTTTTTATTTCTCTCCTAATAATGTGGGACTTATACCTTTAAAACTTTTAAAATACACACAAAATTTCCCAACAATATGTGCAGCAAAGTAATGTACTATTCGTACAAGCAGAGACGTTAACACTGTGTTTGGTTTGAGTGATTTTGAAGAGAGAGAATTTGGAAAGAGAGAAAAAGAAGAGAAGTGGGTATTTTCTACTGTTTGGTTTGCAGAGAATTAGGGAGTGTAACATCCCAATTTTTATGAAAATTATTTTATAGTTTCCGACTACTTGAAAATAAATCATACAGATTGATCACCTCAATGGTTTGTTAAAAGTACGAAGAACTACCAAGATTTATTGTAAACAGTTTACTGTTTTAGTAGTTAATTCAGATTAACAGACAGTGTAGACGTATACTGTTTTTAATATGAATTAATCCTGAAAAATGTGAAAAATGGCCATTTGATTGAAGAAAATTATTTTATTATATGAGAAATAATTTTCAGGATTTAATAAATATTTTCAAGTCATAGTTTGATTTTTCATGGTTTAGTTATTGTACTAATTATGCATGCTTTATGTCATATTTAATATGACTATTATTTTAATGATTTTGTTTTGATAATTTTATTGATTGAATAATATCTATATGATAAGAGAAATTGAAATTAGTGATCCTCACTAATTTACGGTTTTATTACGCGAGAATTCTGTTGAATTCTGCAGTAGATAGGCTATTGTGTGTGTTTCTAACTGAAACATGCCCAAACGTGATCCAAATTTTATAAAATTTGAGATCTTATCATTTTCCAATATTTAGGATTTATTGTAATTTTTCTAGAATTTTTGGGCATCAGAAAATATTTAGTGTATTTTCTATGGCCGAGATCGCCTAATTATGACGCTCGGTTCGCATTTCGAGAAAACGAGATACATAGATACTTTTCTTATGCCATGAGGAATATTTGTGATTTTTGGGTGTGGGGTTATAATTAGAAATATTTTTGGAGTTTTTATTATTAAAACCCTAATATACGCTAAACGCTTGCATCTTGGGTTGAGCGAGAACGCCATAGCGAGACCCCTGAGATATTTTGGGCTAAGGGAGATGTATCTAGCCACTAGGGGAGCTGAATGTGCTTTTAATGATGGCATTTACAAGTGTCAAGGTGTGATTGGTTGGTTAGTAAATGGTAGGAAGTTAGTTTAGTTGGTTTATGACTTAGTGAGTTAGTTTCTAACTAAATGAACCTTTCCTTCCCATTCTACCCCTGAAATTTCGTGGCCTCATCCTCATTACACACCAGCACCATTTTCCTCTTCCATTTGTGAAGAACTTGAAGAAAAAACTTAGAGAAAGAAAGTTGTGATTTTGGGAGTTTTGAAGATTCAAGTGTGCATCTTTGCTTCCTTTCATCTCCACTCTTGTTCAATCTTCATCTCCACTCTTGGTAAGCTCCATAAATCTTTCCTCATCTCTCTTGGGTTCCATGATATGGGTTTTGAAGGTTTTAGGAACTATTCTTGAATTTTAGTGCTTGTTTTGGCTAGTATGGCATGTATAGTTTCATAACCCCTTATTTTCTTCCATGAATCCCTTTGATTTTGGTATTTTGAGTTTGGAAACCCTAACCCCTTTGCTGGCGAAACCTTGGGGCTGTCCCAAGCTTTGTTCTTGGCTTGTTCTTGTCAATTTGGTGTTAGTTTTGAAGGTTTAGTAGTTGTATGTTTGGATCCTAGTCATATAACTATGTTTACAAGTTTTTGGAAAAATTGATTTGGTGAAAAGGGGGGGCTGAACCGTGGCTCTCACATGATGGTAGGGGGTGTTTTAATTTGATTTTTTTGTATGTTAGGTGTTAGGAAAAATTGGTTTAAGATGTAAAGATTTAAGTGTGATGGAATGATTTGTTTTGGAAATGAAAAAAATTGAAATTTGGAATTGTTTTTGGGTGACCAAAACCGTAACCCTAATATGATTGAGGGGGTATGTTCTAAGTTGTTTTCAAAGTAATTTAAGTGTTGTGGAAGTTAGTTTTTGGTTAGAACTTTAAATCTATAAAGGTTTGTATGTTTGAAGCTTTGGAAAATTGTTTAAAAAATTGAATTTTGGGGCTGTTTGTGAGGCTTAAAAACAGTAACTTTTAAACATAATTTGGGTGAGTTAGAACTTGTTTTTAAGTGTCTTAAAGTGGTGAATAAGTTTGGTTTTGATAAGAAGTTTTGATTGAATGAAGTTTGTAAGATTTTGATGTTAAAAGATTTGAAAATTTGAAGTTGTTTTGGAGCTTTGAAACCGTGGCCTCCAATGATATTTTGTAACTTGTTCTTGACTTGTATTTATGCTTGAAAATAGTTGTAAAAGTGGTTGATGATTTGATTTAGTAAAACAATTCAAAGAAGTATGATTTTGGGAAAAGTTTGAGTTTATGTTTCAAGAATTGTTTTGAACTTGTAATAGAATTGTTTCTAGAATTTTGTGACATGTTTTAGAGCTTTGAAAAATGGTTCAAAGTTGGCAAAACACTATTCCAATTGGTAAGTTTTGGGTTTTGATATTTTCTAAGTGCTTAGCTTTTGAAAAAGTTTCAAAACTTGCATGGTTTGAATATGTACCTTGGCATATGGCTAGATAGCACCAATTAGGGATTAAGTCAAGTAATTCCTAGGCTTTAGGATGCCTAAGCCGTGGCTGCCCTAGGGGCATTAGGACTAAGTTTTAGTTCTAATTTAGTTAAGTTTGTGTTGTTAAGGTTAGGTGCTTAAGATGCAGCGTGCAGTCCGACTTGACGATTATTTAGGATTCCTTTGCTTGGATTGTTAAAGCGCCCAAGGTAAGGGAAATTCTTATATAATGAGTTTGGGCTTTTCGCCTTGTTTGTTGCTTGTTTGATTGTTTGATAGTGTGGTAGTACTTGTAGTACTTTTATGTGTTGTTGGAAATGTTGTAGCATGCTTTTGGCCCTGCGTGGCAAAGTGAATTGTATTGGGTGACTTAAATCTTGTTTGAGTGATTTGATTAGACTTGAAGTTGATGAAAGCGTGGAGCATGTTGCAGCCTATTGAATTGTTATATCTTTGTTGAAATGCTATAGCATGTCTTTGGCCCTGTGAGGCATTATGATTGATGTTGTTTTCCATGAATCAAGTAGGATTTAAATGGAATTTGGTATTGACTTGGAATATGAAAATATTGTTGTTGATGATGGATTAATTAATAATGCGTTGATCGACTGCTATTGGTTGACGATTTACATCGATAAATCGATGCGATTTCTGGCGAATTCTGATTTCGTAAGCAAATTGTTAAGGGCATTTGAGTTAAAAGTAAGCGTGAGGGTTTTAGTATAACTAGCTAAAGCTTGCAAGGAAATTTCAATGGAACGATAGTAGAAAAAAAAGAAGTTGAAATAAATAGTACGATTTGCGAAAACGGTTGAGTTAAATGATGCGCCTGGGAAATTCTGGCTAGGAAAGACTTGGTAATTAAGAGTGTTCGCACCACCTCTCTTTCCTGGGAATTCTTCCAGTGTGTTATTTAACACAACTAGGGTTTCAACGACCTAGAACTAAAAAGTATTTTCAGATACATAGGAGTGATATAAGAATAGAGAAAGAGAGTTCAAAGATCGAGTTTTTGAAAGATTAAAACATAGGGAACCTAGTGTTCCTATTGAGCATATGGACTATGTGTCCTGTGCTGGGACTTAATGTCCTACTTGCGTGCGCATTTTCTTAGTTTAGGATTGGACCTAGTGTTCCGTATGGCGTGCCTAGTATCTCAATCTAAAAATTGAGCCTAGTGTTCCGCATTACGTGCCTAGAGTTCTGATTTGAGATTAAGACTAGCGTTCCGCAATTGAACACCCGGACTTTGTGTCCTGTGTTTGCACTCTAAGTAATTGTTAAAGGTATTTTGGCTTAAAAATAAGTAGGAGGATTGTAGTATGACTAGCCTAAGCTTATAGATAAGTAGAAATGGAACCATGCTAGATAAAGAATTTGATGAAACTCGGGTTCCAATGACCCAAAGCTAAATGAGTGATTTATTTTGGTACAACCTCACCTAGGAAATATAAGAATTGGAAGCATGAAAATTCACTAAGTAGAGTGAGTGAGTTAAGGTGTCGTCGATCCGCATTGATTAATTAAAACATTACTCGGCGCTCCTACGGTGAGCATGCCATGTTGTTGAATTTGTTTGGATGTATATCGACCATTGAGCATCGACACTCGGAGCGTTTGATTGTCTTCAGGACTTCAAAAGGACGAGTTGTCACTGCATGCCCGTGTGGCAGAAAGCCTAATGTGTGGCAAGCCTTTGTGGCAATACCCTTGGTAGGGGAGTTGATTTGGACGTTGGGAAATAAAGTTCCTCGTCTCTGCTGACCTTGTTTAAGGCTGTAGGTGTATACACAAACTAGCCATATTGCATTGACATGCATAGCTAACCGCATTTATGATATGTGAGGAATTGTTGATGAATTGGATATTGTGATGACTTGATCACTTATCTGTTGATAGACTTACCTGCTCACATACAATGGTTGATATTGTAGTGACTTGATTGTTGATCTGTTGGTTGTTTTGTTTGCTCACATGCCATGCTTGATATACCATGCTGATTGTGTGCGGTCTATTAAGTCTGTATATGTATATAAAAGAGTGTTGTTGTATTATATATGTATATATCGTTTGCATGCGACATAGCCTATGATAAACTCGTGGACAAAGGATTTACCCTTGCACTGTTGTTGGATTGGATGTCCTTATGGATGTCACTTCCAGATGGAGTTGATGGCATTGCGACCGTCTTTTAGGAGCATTGAAGATTGAGCCGGTGGAGGAAGATTCCACTGAGTACTTAAATGTTTGATCTTCTTGGTGTTTCTCGAGAAGAGTTATAGTTGTCGACCGACTTAGCTTAGGGTTTTGTATTGGTTGTTTTGTAATTAGTCTTTTCGTAAAATCTCGCCTTAGTGCGAATTTGTTATGTGAAGTATTATTTTGTGATGCATTATACTCGATAATTGTAAAAGTTTGAATTGGCATCATTTAGAAAACTATAGTACTCTATGTCTCATTTTGAAAAGGGTTTCAAAGGAAAGAATATGAAAAGAAAAAAAAAATTACTCCTATTTTTCCATTGCAAAATACATAAGACTCCTCCTTAGCTAAACGCATACAAGCATTAAATGTTTTCAGCATTAGACTGGGTTGCACAGTCGCGCCCCGGAAACGGCGTGTTACATTAAGTGGTATCAGAGCAGTTCGGTTCTAACCGGACCGCTTTATCTAAGCTAGCCTAGATTGTTGGGAATTGTCGGGTATAAGTTTATTTTGTCTAGGTTAAGTCGATCTTGTGTGTGATTATGCAGTAATGTTTCCTGGTTGAAACATGTTTGACATTGTGTGAAATTGTGTGCGATCATCTCAGATGATTGAATTTGTTGTGGGGATTTTGGTTAGTTTACTTCGTAGAAATTCGATGCCTTCGGGACGAACAAGTCTCTCTCTAGAGCTTGTAACTTAGACGTGAATCATGAATTCGAGTGATAGTCGAGATAGCAACTACTGTCGCACAATAGATTGCCGCAAAGAATCAACACGATTGGCTAAGACAACGAACGGAGGAGCAAGCTATTAGAGGTCTAGTTAAGCCAGATTATCAAGGCAAAGGACGAAGACGAAGACATCAACAAGGAGCACCTTATTTCTATCCTCAGGGAAATCACACAATCATAATTGTTCTGTGGCGTTGGCTATTGGGAATGGCCAGGAGTTGAAGTGGAACTGTCATCAATGTGGAAGCAAGAAACAGTTAGCTGAAGAATACTCATTGAAGGACCGACTATGATGTGACTGCTAGTAGCCATGACATATTTTTAAGGACTATCAATTGCCAAATGTGGATGATGCGAAGGTTGTGTGCCCAACTACTGAAGGATATGTCTACATGATAAACAGAAGAGGGAATCACAAGTATCAATAGCCGAAGACGCACTACTTCAACGGTGAAGATGAGGAGCACAACGGTAACAGTAACCAACCAAGGGAAGATTATGCTTTAACTGCAAGGAATTGGGATATCTGTCCAGAGACTGCAAAGCACCACGAGTTGAGTCTACTGTCAACAATGTCGGAGCTGCAAGACCAACCACTAAAGGGCGTGTTTACACATTAAGCGGAGCGGAGAACTCATCATTTGAAGACTTCGTCTCAGGAAATGTGACACAAAGGAGCTGAGTGGGCCGAGATTTACGAGAGAGATTATCCATAGGTGACGCTATAATTATCGTACTATATGTATTATGGTGTGTGCGTGGTTCTAACTATAGACCACATAAGTGTTTTAACTCTGTGACATATTTTATTATTATATTAGATTCCAAAATCCAAATTTTTATTATATTTTGGTATTATGATATATGTTATTTTGATTATTCGTGAAATTATTAATGTGATTATTTTGTGAGCGTATTTCTTATACGCGAATATTTTAGAGCGCGTTGAATTAAATTTCTCTTGATAATTTAATTTACGTGATTTGTCGCCAATCGAGCAACCTGATTATGCGACTACCACGACCTGATGAATTAGAGCGACGAGACCGTGGGGCTAATTGAAGAGAGCATTTTTTGATTAGGTGAGAATTGTTAGTGGGAGTATGGTGTCATGATCATGGGTTAGACAATTTTGTAAAAATTCTATTCCACTTTATCTTGTCTTTAGACACATTGATGGCTTAATAGAATTTTGGGTATGGACCATTTTTTCTTCCTTTCTTTCTTGCTAGTTCCGTCTCATTAACAAGGGGGGATGTGAGTTCATTATTGATGTTGATATTGGTAGACATCTAAGATTCATTTCTTCTCCTTTCTTGTGAGTTATCTTATTTCCTTTGACCATTGGCCAACCACACTTATATATATAAGGAGGAGAGGAGTTTGTTTCCATTTTAGTGTGAAGTGTCGTGAGTTCTAGTGTGAGAAAAACCAAATATTCATCTTCTTGTTCTCCTTGCAAGCCGTGAGCTTTAGGATGACTTTGGGGGAAGATCCTTATGCAATTCCTTGGCGTTTATGCTTTGGTTGATGTTGTCGGTGATTTTGTGTTTGGTGATCGTGCAAATTCTTCTTTCTTGTTTTGTCTACAGACCATGGGTTCATAGAAGATTTTAGGTTCCGTGAGTGTTTTTATGTTGGCAATGTCTTGTTGGGGTTAGCATGTGACTATACGAGTTCGTGACCGTGTTCGTGACTGTACGAGTTCGTGACCGTGTTTGTGATTGTGTTCGTGATCGTAGATTGGAATAAAGCGTCATTCGCGAGGACTTCTTCAACATGGACGTGCAGTATTGTGTTTTGTAAACGTTTAAGTTGATGATGTAGTGCCTTACTTTAGTAAGGATATATGAATAAAATGTATGCTTTGTGTTTGATTATTGAGTGAAAAATTATTATGTTGTATTAAATTTCAAAGTTCGTATTTATGATATGTTTAATATTAAGTTATGACTTTTCATCATTTTGGTTTTGTCTTGGTTTATAAGTTAATTTTCGAGGCGGAAATTTTTTTAAGGAGGGTGGTAATGTACCATCCCAATTTTTATGAAAATTATTTTATAGTTTCCGACTACTTGAAAATAAATCATACAGATTGATCACCTCAATGGTTTGTTAAAAGTACGAAGAACTACCAAGATTTATTGTAAACAGTTCTTGTTTTAGTAGTTAATTCAGATTAACGCAGTGTAGACGATATCTTGTTTTTAATATGAATTAATCCTGAAAAATGTAAAATGGCCATTTGATTGAAGAAAATTATTTTATTATATGAGAAATAATTTTCAGGATTTAATAAATATTTTCAAGTCATAGTTTGATTTTTCATGGTTTAGTTATTGTACTAATTATGTCTGCTTTATGTCATATTTAATATGACTATTATTTTAATGATTTTGTTTTGATAATTTTATTGATTGAATAATATCTATATGATAAGAGAAATTGAAATTAGTGATCCTCACTAATTTACAGTTTTTATTACGTCTGAGAATTCTGTTGAATTCTAGTAGATAGGCTATTGTGTGTGTTTCTAACTGAAACATGCCCAAACGTGATCCAAATTTTATAAAATTTGAGATCTTATCATTTTCCAATATTTAGGATTTATTGTAATTTTTCTTGAATTTTTGGGCATCAGAAAATATTTAGTGTATTTTCTATGGCCAGATCGCTTAATTATGCGGCGCTTATTCGCATTTCGAAAACGAGATACATAGATACTTTTCTTATGCCATGAGGAATATTTGTGATTTTTGGGTGTGGGGTTATAATTAGAAATATTTTGGAGTTTTTATTATTAAAACCCTAATATACTGTGAACGCCACAAGACCCTTGGCGAGCGAGAACGCGCCATAGCGAGACCCTGAGATATTTTGGGCTAAGGAGATGTATCTAGCCACTAGGGAGCTGAATGTGCTTTTAATGATGGCATTTACAAGTGTCAAGGTGTGATTGGTTGGTTAGTAAATGGTAGGAAGTTAGTTTAGTTGGTTTATGACTTAGTGAGTTAGTTTCTAACTAAATGAACCTTTCCTTCCCATTCTACCCCTGAAATTTCGTGGCCTCATCCTCATTACACACCAGCACCATTTTCCTCTTCCATTTGTGAAGAACTTGAAGAAAAAACTTAGAGAAAGAAAGTTGTGATTTTGGGAGTTTTGAAGATTCAAGTGTGCATCTTTGCTTCCTTTCATCTCCACTCTTGTTCAATCTTCATCTCCACTCTTGGTAAGCTCCATAAATCTTTCCTCATCTCTCTTGGGTTCCATGATATGGGTTTTGAAGGTTTTAGGAACTATTCTTGAATTTTAGTGCTTGTTTTGGCTAGTATGGCATGTATAGTTTCATAACCCCTTATTTTCTTCCATGAATCCCTTTGATTTTGGTATTTTGAGTTTGGAAACCCTAACCCCCTTTGCTGGCCGAAACCATGGGGCTGTCCCAAGCTTTGTTCTTGGCTTGTTCTTGTCAATTTGGTGTTAGTTTTGAAGGTTTAGTAGTTGTATGTTTGGATCCTAGTCATATAACTATGTTTACAAGTTTTTGGAAAAATTGATTTGGTGAAAAGGGGGGGGCTGAACCGTGGCTCTCACATGATGTTAGGGGATGTTTTAATTTGATTTTTAAGTATGTTAGGTGTTAGGAAAAATTGGTTTAAGATGTAAAGATTTAAGTGTGATGGAATGATTTGTTTTGGAAATGAAAAAAAAAATTGAAATTTGGAATTGTTTTTGGGTGACCAAAACCGTAACCCTAATATGATTGAGGGGGTATGTTCTAAGTTGTTTTCAAAGTAATTTAAGTGTTGTGGAAGTTAGTTTTTGGTTAGAACTTTAAATCTATAAAGGTTTGTATGTTTGAAGCTTTGGAAAATTGTTTAAAAAACTGAATTTTGGTGCTGTTTGTGAGGCTTAAAAACAGTAACTTTTAAACATAATTTGGGTGAGTTAGAACTTGTTTTTAAGTGTCTTAAAGTGGTGAATAAGTTTGGTTTTGATAAGAAGTTTTGATTGAATGAAGTTTGTAAGATTTTGATGTTAAAAGATTTGAAAATTTGAAGTTGTTTTGGAGCTTTGAAACCGTGGCCTCCAATGATATTTTGTAACTTGTTCTTGACTTGTATTTATGCTTGAAAATAGTTGTAAAAGTGGTTGATGATTTGATTTAGTAAAACAATTCAAAGAAGTATGATTTTGGGAAAAGTTTGAGTTTATGTTTCAAGAATTGTTTTGAACTTGTAATAGAATTGTTTCTAGAATTTTGTGACATGTTTTAGAGCTTTGAAAAATGGTTCAAAGTTGGCAAAACACTATTCATTTGGTAAAAACACTATTCCAATTGGTAAGTTTTGGGTTTTGATATTTTCTAAGTGCTTAGCTTTTGAAAAAGTTTCAAAACTTGCATGGTTTGAATATGTACCTTGGCATATGGCTAGATAGCACCAATTAGGGATTAAGTCAAGTAATTCCTAGGCTTTAGGATGCCTAAGCCGTGGCTGCCCTAGGGGCATTAGGACTAAGTTTTAGTTCTAATTTAGTTAAGTTTGTGTTGTTAAGGTTCGTGCTTAAGGTGCACCAAGTGCGACTTGACGATTATTTCGGATTACCTTGCTTGGATTGTTAACGCGCCCAGGGTAGGGATATTTCTTATATATTGAGTTTGGGCTTTTCGCCTTGTTTGTTGCTTGTTTGATTGTTTGATAGTGTGGTAGTACTTGTAGTACTTTTATGTGTTGTTGGAAATGTTGTAGCATGCTTTTGGCCTGCGTGTAAATTGAATTGTATTGCGTGACTTAAATCTTGTTTGAGTGATTTGATTAGACTTGAAGTTGATGAAAGTGTGGAGCATGTTGTAGCCTATTGAATTGTTATATGCTGTTGAAATGCTATAGCATGTCTTTGGCCCTGTGAGGCATTATGATTGATGTTGTTTTCCATGAATCAAGTAGGATTTAAATGGAATTTGGTATTGACTTGGAATATGAAAATATTGTTGTTGATGATGGATTAATTAATAATGCGTTGATCGACTGCTATTGGTTGACGATTTACATCGGTAAATCTGATGCGATTTCACAAGCCGAATTCTGATTTCGTAAGCAAATTGTTAAGGGCATTTGAGTTAAAAGTAAGCGTGAGGGTTTTAGTATAACTAGCTAAAGCTTGCAAGGAAATTTCAATGGAACGATAGTAGAAAAAAAAAAGAATTTGAAATAAATAGTACGATTTGCAAAAACGGTTGAGTTAAATGATGCGCCTGGGAAATTCTGGCTAGGAAAGACTTGGTAATTAAGAGTGTTCGCACCACCTCTCTTTCCTGGGAATTCTTCCAGTGTGTTATTTAACACAACTAGGGTTTCAACGACCTAGAACTAAAAAGTATTTTTCAGATACATAGGAGTGATATAAGAATAGAGAAAGAGAGTTCAAAGATCGAGTTTTTGAAAGATTAAAACATAGGGAACCTAGTGTTCCTATTGAGCATATGGACTATGTGTCCTGTGCTGGGACTTAATGTCCTACTTGCGTGCGCATTTTCTTAGTTTAGGATTGGACCTAGTGTTCCGTATGGCGTGCCTAGTATCTCAATAAAAATTGAGCCTAGTGTTCCGCATTACGTGCCTAGAGTTCTGATCTGAGATTAAGACTAGCGTTCCGCAATTGAACACCCGGACTTTGTGTCCTGTGTTTGCACTCTAAGTAATTGTTAAAGGTATTTTGGCTTAAAAATAAGCAGGAGGATTGAAGTATGACTAGCCTAAGCTTATAGATAAGTAGAAATGGCACCATGCTAGATAAAGAATTTGATGAAACTCGGGTTCCAATGACCCCAAGGCTAATTGAGTGATTTATTTTGGTACAACCCCACCTAGGAAATATAAGAATTGGAAGCCTGAAAATTCACTAAGTAGAGTGAGTGAGTTAAGGTGTCGTCGATCCGCATTGATTAATTAAAACATTACTCGCGCTCCCTACGGTGAGCATGCCATGTTGTTGAATTTGTTTGGATGTATATCGACCATTGAGCATCGACACTCGGGCGTTTGATTGTCTTGAGGACTTCAAAAGGGCGAGTTGTCACAGCATGCCCGTGTGGCGTAAAGCCTAATGTGTGGCAAGCCTTTGTGGCAATACCCTTGGTAGGGGAGTTGATTTGGGCGTTGGGAAATAAAGTTCCTCGTCTCTGCCGACCTTGTTTAAGGCTGCAGTGTATACACAACTAGCCATACGCATTGACATGCATAGCTAACCGCATTTATGATATGTGAGGAATTGTTGATGAATTGGATATTGTGATGACTTGATCACTTATCTGTTGATAGACTTGCCTGCTCACATGCAATGGTTGATATTGTAGTGACTTGATTGTTGATCTGTTGGTTGTTTTGTTTGCTCACATGCCATGCTTGATATACCATGCTGATTGTGTGCGGTCTATTAAGTCTGTATATGTATATAAAAGAGTGTTGTTGTATTATATATGTATATATCGTTTGCATGCGACATAGCCTATGATAAACTCGTGGACAAAGGATTTACCCTTGCACTGTTGTTGGATTGGATGTCCTTATGGATGTCACTTCCAGATGGAGTTCGGTAGCTGTTGCAGCTTCGTCTTTTAGGAGCATTGAAGATTGAGCCAGTGGAGGAAGATTCCTCTGAGTACTTCGTGTTTGATCTTGCTGAGCTGTTTCTCAGTAAGAGTTATAGTTGTCAGCCAGCTTAGCTTAGGGTTTTGTATTGGTTGTTTTGTAATTAGTCTTTTCAGAAAATCTCGCCTTAGTGCGAATTTGTTATGTGAAGTATTATTTTGTGATGCATTATACTCTGATAATTGTAAAAGTTTGAATTGGCATCATTTAGAAAACTATAGTACTCTATGTCTCATTTTGAAAAGGGTTTCAAAGGAAAGAATATGAAAAGAAAAAAAAAATTACTCCTATTTTTCCATTGCAAAATTCATAAGAGTACTCCTTAACTGAAAGCATACAAGCATTAAATGTTTTCAGCATTAGATTGGGTTGCACAGTAGCGCCTCGGAAACGGGGTGTTATAGGGAGGAAAGAAAATAATTTGGTGGGCCCCATCCCTTTTACATTTCTTCGCAACTTTGCGAAGAAAACTGAAGAGAAATCAGGGAGAAGTGGAAGGGCAACGCGCGAAGAGAAAAGGGCAAGGCAGGACATTCCCGCGAGCTTCGTACATCCTTCATCCTCCTTGCCTTCCTCCTTCATCCTTCATCCTCCTTCGCTTCTGAGTCAGTGGAAAATGTGAGGCACCAGATCCAGTCGTTCCCTCCCGCGACGTTGCTTCTTCCTGCACGACGGAGCTTCTTCCTTTCTCGGCGGCGCGCGACGCTTCTCCCTTCTTCCTGCGCGACGGTGCTTCATCCATCCTCTGCTGCGGGCGATCTGGTTCTTCCATCGTCTACCTTGGTCCTGCTTCTTCGTTTCTCTGTTGCTGCTGCCCAGATCCGGTTCTCTGTTGCTGCTTCTTCGTCACCACTGTTTCCTCTTCCCCCTTATACTTCTGCTTGATCAAGGTACACTCATTCTTTATCAACGATTTCTCCCTATTATGCCTTTGATTTTACTTATTTATCTGCATTTGTTCTGGTATCTGCTTGATTCAAGTTGGCCTCTGCCTTTGATGATGCTTCTCGATGTGTTGATTAATTGTTGTTCTGGTATCTGCTTGATTCAAGTTGGCCTCTGCCTCTGCCACCTGCATTACTTGTCTAAGATTGACTGTTGAATTCAATTTACTGATTTCTCTAATTAGTTTACTAAGTAGTATATTTAGGCTTAATTTATTATTCTGAAAGATTTGTTGTTGTCGTATCCTGTTTGATCTGAATGAAACAAAAAGGTTTAAGAGCGATTGAGGATCTCATTTGGGTGATTTTCTACTTTCCATATAGTAGAAAGGAGTTCTATTTCTTGGTGAGGTTGTGATCCTTCTTGGTGAGGTTGTGATCCTGCTTAAATTTATTCATAACATCCTGCTAATATTTTATGTCATGCTAGTTAGCAACTATTTTGAAGATATATCCACCAAAGAGAATAGTACTTGATATAGCAGTGAATTGACAGATCAAAGTCTCAAAGTTGAACTGATACATGGAAATAGCTTCCTAATAGAATATTATTATTCATGGAATAGTTCTTAATAACACTACTTAACCAAAACAACAAAGCCAAAAATTACTATTGATGATAAGTAACAGAACCACACCTTATATATCTTTCCTGCGTCCAACATCCCACCAGTCTCACAAGCTGAACTTCCATTTTCCAGGTGCACCATTTGTTGCACAGCCTCCACTGTCTTTCCCTGTGGTTTCCTCTTCTTTGCCTTCAATACCTTCATAACCTCTAAAAACCAGAGCACATGAAAACCATTTTCGAAACATGAAAATAAAAAAAGTAAAAAAACAATGAGAAAACAAGCAGACAAACCCTTCAAAAACAAAGAACTAACTACCTTGAGTGGTGATGAGCCTATAAGCATGACCAAGAGTGAGAGTCTCATCAGGCCTAAGCAACTTAACACGTGTGAAAAGCACTTTACGCTCCCTGATTACTATTATTACGTCCTTCTTCAGGCAATGGCATGATCAGAGACACATAATGACCTGGATTTACCCTCATTACCTCATTTGCGACCATTGGCCAATAAAACTCGATAATCGATGCAATGGTTGAATACTTGCTATTGGTTACATTGTGAGCAACCGCAATATCCATTCCCAATGCAGCAATAATTGTTACCACTTACCAAAAGGAGAGTACAAAATAATTAGAGTCTACAAAGTCAAGTTAAAAATACATGTTTCCATGCTCACCTGGAAAAGTCCACCTTGAACAAGTGCAAAGAATAGTCCAGTATTTGCATTTGCGGCTGATTTGGTCTACCCATGCCACTTACCAATGAAAACATGGCCCCCAGAACCAAAGTGCTTTGCCGTGCAATAAATAATTTTAATGACTCAAAATCACAACTGCTATAAGAAAGATCATTGGTTGTAATAAGGACATAGCCAATCAAAATATTAAGCGAGACCATTAAGAAGCTAAGGTAGGGAAAAAAACTTCAGTCTCAAAGGGTTGAAAGCTTTAAAATGATCATAGAATATCTACAATATATCCTAAAATATCTTGATGGTATCTCATGATATTGAGTATCATATCTAACTCTTGGGAGAGGTTTCCATATTTCGTTATATTTCCTTATTTTTTCCCTTGCATATTTATGGTTATTAGTCTTATTCTATTAGTGGTTTGGGCCTGTACTAGTATTACCTGACCTAAGTATTGTAGTATAAATAAGATTATCGATTTGTAACATATTATTAAACACCAAATCAATCTATACATATATAGTAAGAGAGTGAAATGGAAACCTATATATATATATATATATATATATATATATATATAAAAACAGAAGATGAAATAGTGATTTTAATTGTTTTGTTAGTTGTCACAATGGCCACATGCAAAACATACAATATGTCAAGATAGCAGTTATTAGTTGTACGGATAAAAATTGAAGTGTGGTTTTAATTTTATCAAAAGAAGAAGCAAGTAAAGAAAGTGATGATAAAACAAGACAGATTTCATTTCGTCCTTTTAAGATATGCTTCCATGTGTGTGATCTGAATATCTCTGCCTGCCATCACGTGAACAACAAAACAGAACACGACCACCTGACTAAAGCAAAGCTTCCCCTTCTCACTCACCATATACACCATTATTATTCTTTTCTATTTTTTTTCTAAAATCTTTCCTTTAATTGTGGTGACATAAACTGCACACAAATTAAAATTTGGACACACAAAGACCGACATTGCAAAAATAAAAAAAGTGGCATTACTTTGTTACTACTACATTACTCACTCAGTACATATAAATTTATTACTACTTCCTATCCTATATATAAGAGGAGAAAACAAAAATAATCAAAACTAAGAAAGTTCATTTATTGTGATAATTTTAAAAGGTTGTTCTAAATATAATACCTCACATTTGAACCTTTGGCACTTGTTCAATGTTTGAAGCTATAATTAAGTTGGTAGTATGTCACTGATCTGTACATATATGTTTCACGTTTATCACAATATTTGAACCTTCTATATATGACTCATAATTAATGAAGGTCATTTAAAGGTTTTGTTTCCACAAATTAAACTACTACTAACGCTTCCTTTATTCTGTCACTTTTTGCTACTTTGCTGTCTCCGATTCAAGTTAGAACAAAAAATGCAAAACTACTTTTGAGTTTTCATTAAATCCATATATCCTGTTGTGGCTTCTTTTTGTTTTGCTTTGCTTTGGTTCCTTGCTAATTATTTTGTTTCTCTTAATGGATAGTAAATATAAAATTGGTAAGAATTGGTATATTTTCTTGTATGTCATATCCTCATTTTTTGTTAATTGTTTTATACATGTATCTTGCATTGAAACATTTATTCAGCATTTGTTTCTTTGTGCTGCATGTGGGAAAGACTTTTTTGAGATTATCATATGGAGAGAGTGACCAATCCCAGTAGTGTTGGACAAGTCAGCAATGATGAACAAATCGAAATAATAGAAGAGGTCGACTTGGATGAAGATGAAATGATTGATATTGGAATGCCATTTCAAATGAGAATTCTAAGTCATTTCCAAAAGGAGTTGGAAAGGAGGCAGTATATCGGTTCTGTTGCCTTACTGTGTTATGTTGTCCATGCATTGCATTTGCATCAATTGTTGTCAAGATGTTTGCATAGTCGAGTCACTAATGATACTCCACAAAGAGAGCGTAGGCGTCGTGAGTTAATGAGATATCTAATGGAAGCAGGGAATAGTCGAGGAATTATACGCATGGGGCCTGAAGCATTCATGCAATTGTGTCAAAGATTGAGAATCTTGGCATAGTAAAGGATAATATACGATCTACGGTAGAAGAGCAAGTGGCAAAATTCTTACATATTATAGGACATAATGCAAAAACTTCGTACCACTGTCTTTCTTCTTTCATCGTTCAGGAGAGGCAGATTAATCGTCACTTTCACCAAGTGTTGCATGCCATTCTTGCATTAGGGAAGAGTTTTTGGTCCAACCATCAGTGCAAATGTCCCACCACAAATACTCAACAATAATAGATTCTACCCATTTTTAAGGTACCAATATATTTTATGTAGTTATAGTTACTTTAACCCTTTAAGTCCATCTCTTGCACAAGTAACTAACTAAATCATCTATGAACCAAGGATTGCATTGGAGCTATAGATGGTACACACATTCAGTGAAGGTTCCAAGGGCGGAAGCCCCTGTTTCGTGGAAGAAAGGAGTATCCCACTCAAAATGTTTTAGCCGCATGTGATTTCGACATGAAATTCACATATGTGTTAAATTGGATGGGAGGGAGCGACATCGATTCTAGGATATTAAAAGATGCTTTTCAGTAAGGAAGATCCGTTATTAATCCCGAGAAGGTTAGTGGAAGGTTAAAATAATACTTGTTTTGAGGTTGTGCATTTAATCTATTTTGACTTAATATTTGAGTTATAATATGTATATAACTTTTGTAGGAAAATTTTATCTTGGGGATGCGGAATATATGCTAAAAGCCGGTTTACTAACACCATATAGAGGTGTTCGTTTTCACTTGAAGGAGTATTCAGCCCGTGGCCCACAAAATCCTAGAGAATTATTCAACCATCGACATTCTTCACTTCGAAATGTTATAGAGAGAACTTTTGGTGTGTTAAAAAAGAGATTTCCCATTATAGCTAGTGGCACGAGCCACATTATTCCTTGAAATTATGATAGATATAGTAATCGCTTGTTGTATCCTACATAACTTTCTAATGGGTGTGGACATTGATGAATCCTTGCTCGCTGAAGTTGATCGTGAATTGCTTCAAAATGACATGGATAGATCTCAAACGCAGCAACGTGATGAGGATTACAGACAAGGGGCACTTTTAAGGGACAACATTGCAACTGAAATGTGGAATGCATATCAAGCTTGATGTACTTATGTCATGTTTATGAGTTAATGAGTTGATGTTTGCTTAAATTAATTTTAGTTTAGACATTTCATATGTTGTTATCATGTACTTCTTTCATTTAAGTAATGTTATTTTTATTTACGCGTTAGTTTTAGTAATGTTATGGATTAATTTTTTTTAGTCAGCAATGTTATGGATTAATTTTTTTTAGTAATGTACTTATTTCATTGAAGTCAGCAATGTTAGTTTCATTCAAGTCAGCAATGTTATGGATTAATTTTTTTTAGTAATGTACTTCTTTCATTCAAGTCAGCAATGTTATTTTTAGTAATATTATGGATTAATTTTTTTTAGTCATATTAACTTTTAATATGGTGGGCATGGTGTTATCTTGTTTCTGTTGAAAACAATTGTGTCTATAGATTGGAAAAATGGCAAAGGGAAAGGGTCAAGGTGCTGAACCTAGTCAAGGTGGTAAGGAAAACTTGAGGTGGACTGATGATATGGATCAAATACTATTAAATGCTTTGATGGAGGAGGCTAATAAAGGGAATAGGCATGATGGGGCGTGGACAACAGAAGCATACTCTAATGTTGTAGATGCTTTGCGGTCTCATGTTGCTCCAACCATGACAAAGCAGCATATCAAAAATAGGATGAAAACATTGAAAGATCATTTTGCTGAATCATATGATTTATTTGGTAGTCTAAGTGGATTTGCATGGAATCCTATGACCAGGAGGTTCGAGGCAGAGGATGAAGTTTGGCAAGATCTTATAAAAGTGAGTTTTTTTCCTTTTTTTTTTCTTCTCTATTTTCTAATGAATGAAATAAATTTTATCTGAAGATCTTTATGTGATTTTCTGGTGAAACTGTGATTTTAACTGTACATTTACTAACTCGATTCTATGTAAACTGGGGTAGACTTGCATATAATCATGAAGTTTGAGGATGATTGAATGAGTCTACAATATAGTGGTTATTTTCCTGCATACATGCCTAAAATGACAATTTTTTTCTTTTTGTTTCAGCTAATGTTTTCTTTTTACCATAATGTACTTTCTAACAATGCATAATGTGATTAATGTAGGAAAAACCACATGCTGTTAAGTGGAAAACCATGCAAATTAAGCATTATGATGTTTTGAGACAGCTTTTTGGGTTTGATCGAGCAGGAGGCAAAAAATCTGGTACTCATAGAATGAGACGCAAGGAAAAGGAAAAGGAAAAGGAAAAGGAAAATGACGGTATAAGGGACAACATTGATCTTAATGACTCCATTGATTATGATGCTTACATTCCTGAATTTGACACTGGTGTGTTTTATGACGGGCGAGAAGAGCCCCCTAATGTTGACTCATATAGTCCTGCTGGTGGGGTCTCACATCATTCTTAGGGACATCTGGTTCTCGAGGTACAAAGCGTAAGGCTCCAATGGCGGATTTGATGGAGGATCAATTGGAGAGAATGACAAGTGGAATTGGACTCATGGGTAGACCTCTGAATAAAGTTAATTGTATTTCTAATCAACTACATGATGTACAAAAGCAACATATAGCAATAGCTGAAAGACAAGTTGCAGCTATTGAGAAGCGCAATGAAATTCTGCAACATAGTAGACCTCGAGTCTATACATTTCTGAGATGTCCGGGATATGTTATGCGAGTTGAATTTGTTGGAGCAATTTCGTTTGCGGTGTTATGAATTTCTTTGCGGTGATGACAAAAAGAAGGAGTTGGTTTTGGTGTGCCCGCTCACTTGCGGCTCTGAGTTCTCTTGCAAGTTATGAATATTCTTGGGCACAATGTAGGCACTAGGTAGTCAGCCTCATATCATCGATTGGTGCCTCTGACTTTCTTTTTGGTATAGCCAGTATGTAGTTGGCTGATATGTTGGTGCCTGAAAGTGAGTTTTTGTATAGGCATTATGTAGTTGACTTATATTATCAGTTGGTGCCAACATCTTTTTTGTATAGGTATTTTGTTGGTTATATGTTCATCAGCTTATGCCTACAGGTTGTTTTTTTTGTATAGCCAGTATATAGTTGGCTGATATGTTGGTGTCTGGAAGTTATTTTTTGTATAAGTATTATGTAGTTGACTTTATTATCAGTTGGTGCCAACATCTTTTTTGTATAGGTACTTTGTTGGTTATATTTTCATCAGCTTGTGCCTACAGGTTGTTTTTTTTTTTTTTTTTGTATAGCCAGTACGTAGTTGGCTGATATGTTGGTGCCTGGAAGTTATTTTTTGTATAGGTATTATGTAGTTGACTTATCTTTATCAGCTTGTGCTTACGGGTTCTTTTTTGTATACTGAATATGTAGTTGCCTATATTGAATATGTGTTTACAGGTTCTTTTTTGTGTATAGGCAGTAAACTCTTTTGTTGTTTCTATTAATAAACGTGTAATTGAAATTTGAATCTTCATTTTTAATAAACAAAACATTGGCACCGCTTGTGCTTAAGGTCCAGTTATCCATTAATAATATTCCTTTTCATTATAAAAAAAAAACTCACAAATTGCTATAACATAAATATTGTTGCAACAATGTTTGAAAGAAAGAATGTGGAAAAAAAAGTTTACCACTCTACCTTATAATTTGCAAGGTGACAAATTTTTTTATGGCCATGGGAGACAATTCAAATAAAATAAAGATGTAACCCAAAAAAAAAAAGTAAAAAAAAGACTCAAATTTAGTAAGGGTATTTTTGTCCAATGATAAAATATTACCATTTTTCTCTTCTCGTTTTCTTCTCAACCAAACAAAGGGAGAGAAAACTTTATACTTCTTTCTCTTCTATTTCTCTTTTTTTTCTCTTAAACCAAACAATACCACAAATCTTCCCTTTTTCTCACCTTTTTCTCTCTCTCCTCTCTCTTTCTCACCTTTTTCTCTCTTCTCATTTTCTCTTCTATACCAAACACAGTGTAAATGCTAGAGCCAAGACAAATAAGAGAAATGATTTTTGAACACAGTTTTGAACACAGATACGGGACACCGTATGTCCGTACAGTACGGACAAAGTTTTTTTATTTTTTAGATTTTTTTTAACTGGTTAAAAAAATATTTGTCATTAACCAAATAATGAATATCATTAACCACATATTTCAACTTGATTAACCAGATAAGAAAAAGTTTCAGGATTTGGCATTAACCAGATAATGAATAGCATTAACCAGATATGTGAACGTGATTAACCAGATAAAAAAATGGGATGTTCAAAAGTTTTAGGATGTAGCATTAACCAGATAATGAATAGTACTAATCAGATATTTGAACGTGATTAACCAGATAAGAAAATGGGATATCCAAAAGTTTCAGGACGTAGCATTAACCAGATAATAAATAGCATTAACCAGATATGTGAACATGATTAACCAGATAAAAAAAAATTGAAATTTTTTTTTTTTTGAAAAAAAAAATGTGGGGTCCGTACTGTACGTGTCCGTACAGTACGGACATACGGTGTCCGTGTCCAAATAACGGGACCCGACAAATAAATACCAATGTACACGTGGCAAAATTTGTTGTAAGCTATGATGTTGTGTTTGGAGATTTTCCAGAACCATCTAAGACTTTCAAATAGATCAGCCTCAGACATCAAAATCCATCGTTCAATTATTGTTCCCATTATTGTGGCTTCCTTTGGTTGTAGACCTATTATGCCACTGAGAATCAATCCTTCCCATGGAGAATAGTTCCTTGCTATCATCATAGCCCAGGGTAGCAGCAGGGGAATTTACAAATGGGGCTACAAAGCATGGATTTGGTGTTCTCTGAGCATTTGCTGGTGCATATTTAAATGCACTTTGTCCAAAATTAACTAATACCATAATGTCTATATTTGCAGCCAATGTTGGATAGAGCGGAGTGCCAAAATCCTCTGATTGGCAATGGATGACCTGCATCAACTCTGAGTCCATTGTGAAGAAAACTTTCTTTTGCCTAGGATCAAACCCACAACCAATTACCTTATCGGTTCCTATCCACTCTGCCTTCTCAGATTCAAATACAAGTTTCATTCCTTTAACAAAGTTTCATATTAAATGTCTCAAAAATAAAATAAAATAAAATAATATATGTTTGTACTTTGTAGGTAAGTATGTGTCCTATGGTCCATCCATTCTAAGGTGAAGTTTTCGACTAATGTGTCACTGTGTAAAAGTTTTTAGAACTGTTAGATCAGAGAGTCCTACCATATCTTATTGTGTGTCGTTCACACCATGTTATCTCATTCCTCAACTCCCTACATTCCCTACCTCATTCATGGAAGCCCACCTTCAACATTTTTGTGAAACATTTCATGTGGGACTTTCATAATGTTAATGTTAATGTTGATGTTTTAAAAGAGATTAGAAATTTGTTTTAAAAAATGTACCCAAAAAAAAAGAAATTTGTTTTAAAAAAAATCAAATCAAATATATATTAAACTAATAAACAAATAAAAAAATATACGCCTAAATCTTTATAAATCTACATATTGATTTATATATACGTTTAAATGTAAGATATAATAACTAACAAAATATTAGGTCAAAAAATAATTAAAAATAATTATGAAAATAATAAAGGATAATTCACATATATTGATATTTTAATAAAGTATTTTATATAATTAGATATTGTATAATTATGAATGGGTGTCCATAATCAATTTGTTAATTGACTAATTTTTTTATCTATAGTATTATCGATTTAACATTGAAAACATTCATTCAATTGGCTAATTAAAATTTGAATTACATTTTTAAAAGTAATATATATTATTAAAAATATAAATATAAATAGAAATCTAGATATATATACATTTAAATATTTATAGATTCAAAATTTATATTTATATAAAGATTTGTTTACTTACACCCACCCAGTTTTAATTTGGTGTAGGGGACAAAGTTACACCTTATGATGTATTTGATAAATTTGTAGTTATAACTTGCTAACTTACACTAACTAAAAAATGAGTGGATGTAAATTAGCAAATGCTAAAATGGGTGTGTGTGTTTATATATATATTATATATATATAAATATACAAATCTTTATTTTCAAATTATGAACAAATTTCATTAAATGTTTTTAATCAATGTATAATGTAGTATTAACTCATAAATTCTATATTGCTATTCTTTTTTTAATCAATTAATAAAGTATTTGTTATCAAGTTCAATTGGTTTGGTATATATTTGTATAATTTGTGTCCTATGCATCTCAATTAATATTAGTTTACTTAGATATCGTACGTTAAGTTCTTTATAATAAAACTTAGATTTAATGATTATTACCACAGTATTACTATATTTCATTTTTTTAATAAAAAATTTTCAGAAGCAAAATTATAAAAATGTTCTCGTGCACGGCACGGGTCACATACTAGTGTGTATATATATATATACATATATATATATATATATATATATATATTGATTAATATGTTGCCCAACTCAAACGAAAGTTATCATATATACTATTAAAATAGTTTTTGGTTTAGGTTTTATTAACGTATCCAAAAAATTCAAAATTTATTAACAAAAAATATAAACTTGAGGCCTAAAATTTAACAAGATGCTCTTTTACAGGGACAATAAATGCTTTGGACATGTTAACAACATGTATGTCACGCATTCGAAGCAAAAATTTAGATGAGCCTTAACATAATTTTAGCACCCAAACTAAAATTTTGATG
This sequence comes from Calophaca sinica, assembly GCA_037113605.1. NCBI lineage: Eukaryota > Viridiplantae > Streptophyta > Magnoliopsida > Fabales > Fabaceae > Calophaca > Calophaca sinica. The sequence continues at coordinate 99,607,132 of CM073735.1, read as the reverse complement.
CACTTCTATGGGTAAATCTTTGTATATTTTTTTTTTTTGGCAAAGAAAGGAGAAGAAACCTCATTAAAACTTTCTGATGTAAAATCCTTTTTAGAGAAAAAAAATCTAGAAGGAAAAAAAGTACTCGTCCTTTACAAAAATATGAGAAATAAAAAAAAATGCATCTGACTTTTGAGATAAATACAATTGAGCCAACGAATATGCAACTTCAAAGGGACCAAATCAGGATCCTTGAAAGCAACTACCACATGCATAGAATCACACTCCAGCCAAAGAGCAGGCCAACCTTTTTTATGAGCAATTTCCACTGCCATAATCGCAGCAACAAGCTCAACCTCAAATGAAGTAGCAATATCAAAGTAATCTACATAGCAACCAAGAGTTGCTCCCCTGCTGTCCCTAAAGATGCCACCACAAGATGCATGACCCAGACTACCTCTAGCAGCACAATCTATATTAGCTTTCACCCAACCCCGAGAGGGAGGAAGCCAATCAACCTGAACAACATTTGGGGCCTTGGGAGGATGAATTATAATATTGAAATTCTTGAGAACAGTGAACTCATCCATGGAGGCATACATGGTCCCCTTTTAAAGATTGCCAGAAAGCCTAATCTCAGTGGACAACATAGCTAGAGAACGGGCAAGATCAATTTATCATTAAAACGCAGCTAGTTTCTACAGAACCAAATATACCAGATAGAGTGATAAATAGCAATATTAATAACCTCCTTCAATTGAAAGCTCCAACAATGACCACAAGAACCAATCAAAGCACCAAAGGTTGAAGTATCCAAATTAATATTTAAATGAGAGGAAACCTAACTCCAAATAGAAGATGCAAAAATGCAATGCAGGAAAAGATGATAAGATGTTTCAAAATTATTACCATAAAAGCTACAGATAGAAACAACTACACAACCTGGCGCTTGAAGATTTTCATCTATTAGCATCTTAGAATGTAACTGTCTCCAAACAAGAAAAGACTTGGAAGGAGGAATGCAAGAGGACCAGATTAATTTGCCCTAGTTGACAACAACTCCTGATGGAGAAAAGTAATTATAAGCATCTTTGAATGCCAAGGCACCATTCTTAGATCGCTTCCAGACCAAATAGTCATCACCAAGTCGAATAGGGAGGCAATAATTAGAAATTTCTACTGCATCATTAGGAAATTTCTCAGAGATACACTGAAGTAAAGACCAATTTTAACCTATAATAAAATCCTTTACTATATCACGTAGATTAGAGGCAACCTTATCCGGGATCTGCATGAGGCCTACCACAGGTTAAGAAAGCCAATTATCTTTCCAAAAATTTATGCAAACCCACTACAAGAAAAAACGGGGATACCGACGACCAATTACCAACGGTCACAACCCGTCGCCAAAAAACTAGCCGTCGAAAACGCCAATTTTTTGGCGACATTGTGACCGTCGGTAATTGGCGGTCGGTATCCGCTCTTTTTGTAAAGTTCCCGCTTATTTTTCAAATACCGACGGTCCTAGCCCGTCAGTAATCATGACAATCAATTGAGTCAACGAGTTTACCGACGGTCTTAGCCGTCAGTAAAGTCGCGTCAGACTGCAGAGTTTACTAATGGGTTTAAGTCATCGGTATGTTAAGTTAGGTCGTCGGTAACCTCCTTATACAACTAGAGGTTAACCTTTCTTCCCTATTCCCAGATCAGTCTTCTCTTATCTCCTTTCTCTGTTCTGCCACCACGCCGCCCTCCACCGCATTTCCGCCTCCCTTGAGCTTGTGTTTCCGTTGTCTTCACCTCCTTCCCTTACTGTTAGTCCTCTCTCGCACAATACTCCCAGCTTGCACCTCCATTTCTCCCTCTCTCGCGGCCACACTACCGTACTCCCACCGCAGCTCGTACCGCCACACCGCGAAGAACCACTCTTGTTCACCACATGGCCGCAGCTCGCCTCCCTCATGCTGTCGTTCTGCTAGCTCGACGATGCCCTCCAAGATGCCGTCATTCCTGCTGCTTCGTCGTTGTTCCTGCTTTCCTGTCGTTCTATGTCGTGGTTCTGTTTCTACTAGCTTCACCATCCCTGTAGCTGCTGGTTGCCACCTGGTTTTGGTGTGTTCTTCTTGCTTTTCTGTTGGTTCGATTTTGCTAACCCCAAAGCCTCCTCATTGCTTTGTTCATCTTCGAATTTATGTTGTACTGAAAGCTTCTCCTCAGAATGAAAATGCAAGCACTGGTTCTGTTGAAACTCCATGCCCTCAACCCTCTTCCCTAAAACTGCCTCATAGTTCCTCCTCTTCTCTGCTTCATCATTTCAGGTACTCTTTTTGATTTTCAGTTTCTTGTGGAGCTAAAATTTTGATAAATTTGTTGTTTTAACTGTGTGAATTTAGTTTTATGCATGAATTGGGACTTTGAATGTATTGTTAAAGTAACGTAATCATGTTTGCTAGGTGTAATATGAGTGGTTGTTGATTGCTACTGTCATGTGAGCTATATTAGTTTATTTAGATGATTGCAAATTTGTTTATGAATTTTATTATAGGCTTCTTCAACTGATTATCTATACTTGAGAGCACAATATTAGCCATTGGCAAAGGTTAATCATTCGACTGATATATGCATTGAATAGGACTTGATTGAATTACTGCATCACATAACTTCCAATCAGAAATTAGTAAAGTTTATTTATGATTGTTGATTGCAAATTATTAATGATGTTGTGTGATGCTACTATCATGTGTCATGTGATGTTGTAGAGACATTGATTCATTGGTTCTGGTTTTTCTCAAAAGGGAGTTCTGATTCTTTGATTGGTTTTTGCTAGAATCTACTTCTTCTGCTTTCAATTGGATTACTACTTGTGCTATAGCTATCATTTCTTATATTAATAATACTATGGCTTATAAAAAAAAGATCTGACTTTAGACTCCATAGTGAAATTTTAGCTCTGCTTAGTTCTTTCAACTCCTCATTGTTGGTTGTATTGGGTTAGCTAGCTAGTTTTGAGTCATATGGTGTGGACTCTGGATGGACCAAAGCCAAAGGCTTCTGCTTGAGTTTCTCTTTGAACGTGGCAAAAACACAAGAAAAGGGGGGTTTGAATTGGGTTTTAGAAATCTTTTCGCAAAGCTTGTGTGTTTATGAAAACATTTTCAAAACAACTCGTTAATAAAATAAGGCAGTACATAAGTAAAGAGAATAGATAAGAGAGTGACACCGTGATTTATACTAGTTCACTATCACCTGATAGCTACGTCTAGTCCCTTCACACACTTGAAGGATTTCTCCACTATAATCAACCTGATTACACTTGAGAGTATAATACTGCCAAACTGGCTATACTCACAACTTCTTAGAACGACTTAGTACAGTCAAGCCTCTAAGGAATACAACCACTACTGGGCTAAATACAATGTTCAAAAATGTTTTGAAGCAATATCAAATAAATCTCACAGAGAGGATATACAATGAAAAACTTAAGCACAATGAATAACTTTCAAACTGAAAGACTAAAAATGATTAAGTGATTTTTTCAATGTGATTTCAGATACTTAGAATGATTCTTAGTTGCTCACTTTGTATCACAGTGTTAACCTACTTCAGTGGATGAAGTAAGGTATATATAGCTAGGGTTGTGAATAGTGTCGTTGTGACCTAACAGCTCTTTTCACCTAGGTCAAAAGACTTCAGATCCCCTTTTTGTTGCTTTAGCAAGTCACGTCGTTTTCCACTCTGCTCAAAGCATACTGACACAGCAGACAAAATCAGAGTGTTTGTCTCTTGTGAGCTTTTTGAATATTAGACCCTTCGAGAGCAAGTTTCCTGATGATTATATACGTTGACATTCTCTTTGGCCTTTGATACCTCGTACATTAAAATGCTTCATCAATGAGGTCTCTTAAAAATGAAGTAGCCTTAAATAAGCTTCAGTCTATTTCCTATCAGAGCTACATTGTTCACCAGAGTGAGCTTGAAACAGAGGCAACTTCTTCAGCATAGAGTTCATTTGCCTTTCATATAATAGAGAGTCTTGTAGAATTACATGAAGGCTTCCACAGAGTGGTCTAACCATAGTCTGTTGTATGCGTTAACTGAAGACCAGAGCGTTGACTAAACAGAATGTGGTCTCACTAGAGTGTTGTATACCAGAGCGTTGACTGACCAAACAGAGTTGACCAAGTCAAGAGCTAATCTTGCCAGAGCTTGGTTTACCAACAGAGTTGACTGGTCAAACAGAGTTGGCTAAGTCATGTATGGTCTCACCAGAGCATTGACCACCAACAGAGTTGACCAACTTCAGAGCAAGGCTTTCACATCATGTTAACATCAAAATAGAGGATCAATGCCAGACTTAGATGTGTGAAATTCAAGATTTCACTAAGTCTTCTGAGATATCTTCTTCTGATAAATAGTGATTTCTGCACACTAACAAACACATCAGAGAATATATTGTTCTCTTAATCATTTGTTATCATCAAAACAATTAAGGGTCATTGTTTCTGAATCCACTCACTACAAGAAATCGCGGGATTACCGACGGCCAAAAGCCGTCGGTAATCCACAAATGCCGTCGGTAATAAAAAAATTCCGACGGATTACCGACGGACTAATGTCCGTCGGTAAAATACGCGTCGCAAATACGTACCGACGGCTTTGGCCCGTCGGTGTAATCGTTGGGTCACTTCCGACGGCTTTAACCCGTCGGTAAATTTTCGACGGTTTTAACCCGTCGATAATTCCGATGACATTTCCGACGGCCATGACCGTCGGTAAAGCCGAACTTTAAATTTTTTTTCAATTGAAAATTGTTTAAATTTTTATTAAAAAATTATTTAATTTTTTAAATTATTTAATTTTAATTTCTGTAATCAATTTAATTTATTTATCCATTTAATTAACGATTACTAGTTATCACATTTAATTATTAATTTATTCCTGTATTTAAAAATGCAATGCGATAACATAACTATAAAACAAATTAAAAAAAAGAAACGTAACAAATAAATAAAAAAATTCGACGAACAAAACAGTAATAAAAAATATCCGAAAATATAAAAAAATATCGATACAAACATACTTAATTATTAATTTATTCCTGTATTTAAAAATGCAATGCTATAACATAACTATAAAACAAATTAAAAAAAAGAAACGTAACAAATAAATAAAAAAATTCGACGAACAAAACAGTAATAAAAAATATCCGAAAATATAAAAAAATATCGATACAAACATAACTAATAGTCCTGATAATCATGATCATGATCACCATCTGCATCATCGACATGATCACCAGTACTATGAGGCGGAGGCGGAGGCGGAGGCGGTGGAGGAGGCGGCTGGCGAGCTAGCAAATGGTACAGATTGAGCCAACATGGCAGCCGTCCACGGCCTCTCCTCTTCTTGGGCCGGCCGCGATCCGGCCGCCGCCGCCATGGCCCGCTTCAACTCGCTATCTCCCGCTCATCCGCGGCAAAGACGATCACCGCGACTCTCCAGCCAGAGAGCGGCGGGCCCTCTTGTAGTTCTTTGGCAAGGTCGCCAAGACCGTATAGGCGACCCTTCTTCTTGCCGCCAACAACATTCGCCCCAAACCATCGGCCGATGTTTGGATCCTCTGGGCTCGAGGCGGGGAACATGAGGATGTCTGAGATCTAACCTGAGACATCCTCGCCTCAAACTCCTCTGTCAAACATAAACAAATTAGTCAATTTTTATTGTAATAAAACAATATAAACATTGTTAAAAACTATTCATTATGTTTTATAATTACCTGGTCCGCCTCGACCGCTCATCGACAAAATCACGGTACCTTTCCTAATATGAGTTGCACGATGGAGCTCGTGCAACCAACCTCCTTTTCAACACCGAGGCTGTAATTATTTAATAAAAAAGCTTAACTAAATAATAATAATAATAATAATAATAATAATAATAATAATATAAAGCGTCTGAGTCATTTGCGTCTTTGCGCTTGGTGACCGAACCTCCAAAGATGCAAGCTCCCACCCTTTTGAGGCTCTATTCTTCTTCGCCTTCTAAACACGCCTTGAACTCAGGGGAGTTCCAGTGCGCTTGTAGCTGCTGCCAGATCTCATCTCCTATCCAAGTGGGCTGCCCATTGAGGCGAACATCTCTAAGCATATCAGATAGGCGGTGGGAAGCCTTCATATGGAAGTTCTTCTTGATCTGCTCCTCCTGCTCTTCCTTCCAAGAAACCCTCTCCTGTATGAATATAATATGTTATTAAAAATAATTGAGATTCATGAAATAAAAAAATAATACGCAACAAAAAAAATAAACAACTTACTCTGAAAGAATTGAACATGTGCCTCCGCTCATCCACCGTCAGCGTCCCCCAGGTGGGCCAATAGGTGTGGTAATTTTGCTCACTTACTTCCGTGATAGCCTTATGGTGGCTTTGTGGAAGGAACCTAAACAATAACAACATACCAAACAAGTTAAAAATATAGGTTAAAGCTGTAATTTTAGTCCCTTATCCTTTTTTTAGTTTTCATTTAAGTCCATTAAGTTACAAAATTACTCCAATTTCGTCCTTTCTTTTTAATTATTCTTTTTTGTCTTAGGCGAAATACCATCTTACACGTGGCGCTTTGTTTTATTTTATTTTTACGCCACGTGTCGATGGTGATTCGTCTAAGAAAATATGAATAAATAAGCAGAAAAGACGAAATTGATGTGATTTTTGAAGTTTAAGGGACTTAAATGAAAACTAAAAAGATAAGGGACGAAATTGAAAACTAAAAAAGATAAGGGGCAAAAATGTGTATTCAACCTACATACTCACCCTCTACCAGTGGCACGATAGCAACTCGGCCATCATGCGACATCTGAATATCATCAGCGACCTCCCGCTCATCCTGCTTTGCTCAACCTCCTCGTCTCTTTGAACCCGGTCGATCAGTGCCTGGCCCACACTATACTCCTGATCGGACACATGAGTGTCGCACCGTCTCGGACACAAAATGAGAGGAAGAAGCGGCAAGTGTCTGCCGGAACCACAGGGTGGGCATCATGTAAATGGGTGTCGATGCGTAAGATGTGTAGGTGCCGAATGTGGCGTGAGGCTGCGTGGCGTAGATGTATCTGCGACGCCGTGTGGATGACAACATCGCATAGCCAGCATCATCAATCCTAATAATGTTCGGCCTCCGACGACGAGGGGGGTCGACAGCGATGCCCTTCCCCTTCCGTTGACCACTACTGGGTGGTCGGGGGGTCGGAGCCTGAACCTCCTGATGCCATATATGTCTATAGAGCAATTTAATAATAACAGTCATGAAATATTATATTTAAACATAACAATATTAAAAATGAATTCCAAAAAATAAACAAGTTATATGAAAATAACTGACAAAATAAAATATGTTGTTAGACATTAAATTCTCTAATTGTAAAAAGTTAAACAAATTTATTCTGCCCATTCTGCCCACTCTGCTTCGGCATCGTCTTCAGATCTTGATGGTTCTGCCACTTCTTCATTTAATTCCTCATCTCCATTTACATCTTCATATGTGATTGGATCGTCACGTAGTCGAGAAATGGGTTCAACCGTTTACTACGTTGACATGACACATCTCCTCCACCTGCTAGGCCACTTCTTCCTGTGCATCATCTGCCTCAATGCGACCCTTGGTTTTGTCTTTATTGCACCACACCAACCTTGTTTGTCCCTTCGAGTTGACGGATAAGGGACATAATACACCTGTCTTACATGTTGTGCCATGATAAACGGATCAAACATTTGGTATCTTACGCTTTGCATATGTCAACGATATTATATTTGCGATCCATTCTTGTGCCTCTACTTGACAGATCAAACCAATTACAATAAAATAGCACTATTCTTTTAGTATAGTCTAAAGTATTGTACGCCTTGACTCATATATATGTTGAATCACGCCGTAGAAGTCGTCTTCACCTCCCTCTGTGGCACCTTTTACATAAACTCCGCCGTTAATCGCTGTTTTTCCCCTCTGTTTTTGAAGTTTGAAATTTGTAACCGTTTACGAAATACGTGTGCCATTCTTTTACACGTGATTTAGGACCATGAGATAAATTTCTCAAGTGTTCGATTATGGGCGATTCTGACTCGCTATACACCTGCGTATACATATGCACAAGTGATTTAGGGTTCATTTTTGCAAACAATCTTTTGTATTTTCAAACAACAAATAGTTGAAATAGGACTAAAAATACATACCTGGCTCATAAACCACGTTGGGAAATATTCATGAATATAGCCAGAAGAGTCTTGTTCGCTTGTGGGCTTAGTTAACAAGAATGCCCTGAACAAGTCATTATCAAACAAATGATCATGAATAGTTGTGGACTAAAGAAAATGAAAGTGGTCAAAAGTATACATACGTAAGATATGATGATACTTGACACGATTGATCAACACGTGAGCGTGTCGACTTCCAATCTTCTCCGTTAACCAGGACTTGACTCCTTTCCGGCATGACGGGAAGGCAAAACACTGATAAGGCCAGCGGGTGTCTTTCACTTTCAATTTCTATTTCATTCCTATTATTTGTTGGTGTCAGCATGAAGTTCGTAAAATAATGGGAACAGAAATGAATTGTCTCACGGTGTAAGTAAGTTGCACAAATAGATCCTTCAACCCTGGCCTTATTTTTCACCGACCGTTTTGAGTCACCCATAAATCTACAGAATAACAAGGTTGGTGATCAACATTTCAACATTTAACCAGGGGCAATGAATAATTATGTTAAAGAATATTTGATTATATTACCTTTCGAATGGATACATCCATCTGTATTGAACCGGTCCACCAAGCCTAGCTTCATGTGCAAGATGCACTGGGAGATGTTCCATAGAGTCAAAGAAACCAGGGGAAATATTATCTCCAACTTACAAAGAATGACTGGTATGTTCTGCTCCATCTTGATAAGATCATCATCTCTCAATGTTGCAGAACACAAATCTTTAAAAAATTGGCTGAGTTCTGTAAATGGATTTAAAATATTTGTGAGGAACTAAATGCAATAGGAAGTAAACACTCCATGAATACATAACAATCATGGCTTTTCATCCCAATCATTGTTCCTTTGTTCACATCAGCACATCTTGCCAAATTAGAAGAATAACCGTCTGGCATTCGAAGTTCTTTTATCCACCGACAGACTGACCTAGCTTCCTCAACAGTTAAAGAGTAACAGGCTTTGGGTTTTAGGGTTTTCCCATTTGACTGAGTCATCAAATGCAAGTCCTTTCGCTTACAATAAAGTGGTAAGTCCAGTCTGGCCTTATCATTGTATTTCGTTCTTCCTCTAACGTTCATCACTGTGAGAAAAACATTGTCAAAAAAGTTTTTCTCAATATGCATAACATCAAGGTTGTGTCTCAATAAATTATCTTTCCAATACGGCAAATCCCAAAAAATACTTCTTTTAGTCCAATTGTGCCATTGTCCATATCCTTCAAATCGATCCAATTCACCAAAATCTGTGATTTTTGGCAGATCCATAACTCTGGTAAAAATCTGTTTGGATGTCAACCTCGGGGGCGGGCCATCTAATTCAACTTCCCCCTTCTTGAAGGCGTTCTTATTCCGTCTAAATGGATGATCTGCTGGTAAAAACCTGCGATGTGAGTCAAACCAAGAACTCTTCCCCCCAAATTTCAAGGTAAAGGCCTTTGTATGCTCCATGCAATGGGGACATGCCATTTTACCATGAGTACCCCAACCAGACAACATGCCATATGCAGGGAAGTCATTAATGGTCCACATAAGAGCTGCCCTCATTGTAAAGTTCTTCTTTCATGCAATATCATAAGTCACAACGCCATTCCACAACCTTTTGAGATCGTCAATGAGAGGCTGTAAGTAGATGTCAATACCATCTGTTGGATTATCTAGACCGGGTATAATACAAGTCAAGAACATATAGGGCTTAGACATGCATATATCAGGAGGAAGATTGTATGGGGTAACAATAACTGGCCAGCAAGAATAAGGTTTCGCCGTTGATTGAACATATGGGGTAAAACCATCAAAGCATAAGCCAAGTCGTACATTACGTGGATCTGCTGCAAATTCGGGATTCACACGATCAAAGTGCTTCCAAGCTTCACCATCACATGGATGTCGCAACATACCTGAAGTTCTTTTATTCTCATAGTGCCAAGTCATTTTGTCTGCGATGCGTGTTGACGCAAACATTCTCTGACCTTGGAATAATTGGCAAATAAAACATTGCCTTAGTGGAACTGGTTTTGTCTACCCTTCCCATTATCGATTATGTGACATATACCTCGGCTCACCACAAAATTTGCATTCAACCAGCGGCGCTTATCGTTTTACCAAATTCATTGTCGTAATATAACATACACCCTCTCACACAACAATCAATCCTTTTAGATTCCAACCCCAATTTGGACACTAAGCTTTTAGCCTCGTAATAACTTTTTGGCAAACCATCTCTGATAGGTGACGAGTCCAACATCATCTTCGTTACGAGATCCAAGCACACATCCGTAGCACCACAGTTGGACTTGAGAGCTAAAAGTCTCACACACATTGATAACTTAGAGTCGGCAGACCCTTCAAACAACGGCTTATTTGTTTCTAACAAGAGATTATAAAATCTTTGTGCAGTCTCATTTGGAAGTTCATCTGTGTCATCATACTGTGGCTCCTCGAATGATATGTTGACCCCCAAGGCATCACAAACCATATCATGCATCAATTCAATATGCTCACCATATCCCGTATCTACGCAATTGCTTGAAGCACCTATGCAAATATCGCCAACCCCTAATCCAACCCGAGGTAACTCTTCACCATGTCTAGTCCAAATCCAGTAATTAGGCATAAATCCCACTCTCTGTAGGTGCAGCATGACCTCACCTGGGCTCTTGATCTTTCTGCAATCGCATTTAAGGCACGGACATCTAATCCCTCCATTAATTTCGAAATCTTCGTGTGCCATTGCGACTTGAACGAAGTGATCAATCCCATCGCAAAAAGATTGTTTCAAACCCCCTCTTCCCGGATACAACCTATCGTACATCCAACTACGATTCGAAGGAAAAAATTCCATCTTCTGCATGTCAAAAAAAATTGACAATTTCAGATTAAAAGTGAGTTTGAACGGAAATGATTTATATTTAGATTTCAATTACTTGAATACAAAAACTATACAGAATTGCTTTTTTGGTTGAATTGATCTTAAATGGTCCTTTAAATTTCATTGAATTCTTGAATTGTCTAGTTTCTAAACTTTGGAATAATTCTAGCAATGTTCATGATAGTAGGACATGTGTTCTGGGAAGTGGATTATATAGGTGCTTGGGAATGTTAATTTATGAGTATATAGGATAATAAGGGGTGTGCTTGGTAGAAGATTGATATATATGATGAGAACATTATAAAGCTTGAACCATGTTAGTAGGAAAAGACTTAAATTCTTCTTGTGTTGACTATGACAGTGATTGTGATAATAAGGGAATCTGCCTATCTTAATTTGTCATCAGCATTCCATTCAATTATGTGGATGAATGAAGTCAAGTGTAGATGGAAAAGCTCAATACGAAATTGAATACATTTAACTAAGCACGTAAACAACAGACCGTGGTGCCGCCCCACCCCACTATCAATACTCTTTCTGATATGGTGTCTCTTTAATAACTTCTCCAATAGTCCCAATAGATGAAAATTGACGTGTAGGCAACAGTAGAAGCCAATTATAGCATCCTAACTCAGATTTACCTCCCAGATGCCAAAATCAAGCTAGTTTTAGCCTCAGAAAGTGTGTTTTCATATAACTCCCAAATTAAAAGAGTAGTGGAGTAAAACATTTTTCCAAAATTTCATATGGCTAAAATAAGGTTGTATACCAAGAACCAAGACAATTAGATAATTACAACTCCATTTGGACCCTAGGATGCAAAATGATACCAAAATGGCCTTAAATCGAAATGTCGGTAAAAATTATAGTTAGGAATTGAATTTGAAATTTGAACTTAGTACATAAGATATCTTTGATATCAGGGTATTCCATTTCAAAAGGTAAGTTGAATGAACTTTATGAACTCGATTTGACCTTTGAGTGCCTAAAAGCAAGCTATTAGGCTTCCAAAGAGGGGGTTAAGAGTGCTAATATCACCTTCGCAATGGATTAAGATTAAATCTTTATACACAGTTTTTACATCCCAAAATAAGTTAGCATACCAATTCTCAAGTTGAGTAGATGCGTACAACTACTTTTGGACTCATAGAACTAAGTGAAGGAATAATATGGCTTTAGAGGTAACCTATAAGTACAACTCCTAAAAACCTGAGAAGAAAGTGTGCGGTAAACCTCTTCCACAGTTGTATATCACTGGGAAAAGCTTATATATCAAGTGACTACTCTATAGGACGTGAATAAATATGACTATGATTTACAAATTCACACGAAAACGGGGTTGGTCGGGAACTACTTTGGATAGTTTTGTGTATGTGGCTAGGTTTTATTAAGATGGAATGACCTTAAGAAGTAAGAAATAATGAGGAGCAATGCTAGAGAACTAGTGTGTTAAGAAACTCTTCAAGATTTTGCATAGGTTAACCAAACAATTGAGGAATTTTTATGGACGGAAATTTTATTAGTAGGGTGTTAATGTAATGAACAAACATTTGTTGTAGCAAAGCTGCCACACATAGTTTACAAGTTTGGTGAAAATATCCGATGATCCGGTAGACCAAAGCTGCCACACTCGAATTTGAAGTTAGTTATCGGTTCTTGCTAGTTTCATGAATTCCTATCTTAAATTCTGTATTGATAATTACTGATACCAGTAAAGCTTGATTAGTACTCGAAGATAAATGATTTAGAGGAAGGAAATGGTAATTTTAGCAGCCACATCAAGTCTTAGGGGTAATAGACACAAGTTAAAGATTAGAGGGAATCAAACTAGTGATAGTTGAGTGTATATGTGATTATGCGTACAAGGGTTATGTTTGTGCACTTTTGCAGCTGCATAATTTGAGTCTAATTGAGTGTAGAGAGAATTTTTTAGAGTGAAAAAGGCTTTACAACAACTTATTTATAATATATACAAGTTAGGAACCCAAATAAGATGGATAAACGCTTCGTGCTCAAGATAAACAATTGGTTTATTTTACATTCATGAGATCAATCCTCTCTACATGATACCTTCACCCTAATATAAAACATACATCAAATAAAATTCCCTCTGTGGAGAGAACTATACATCACTTCAACATAAAACATCATTTCTTAGCCAAAATATACATCACTTCAAAATTCCCTCTGTGGAGAGAACTATGAAGGAAATCAAATAAATATGTCGGTGTGGGGGTCAACAGCCAACCCTTTTCCACCCAATGAGTCAACCGACATTTCGTTAGAGTGCATACCTAATTAGAAGAACAAGAGAATGTCCACGTCCTTCGATGCTAGTGGCGGTCTCGGAGCAATGTGACAGCCTTGGACAAAAATACTAAAAACATAGAAAATTTTAAAATTAGTTCATCATATATAACTTTAAGCATTTGAATAATAGACAATTTCAACTATAACTTTGTCCCAAGTCTTTGAATATCAACTATTATTGTAGGCATCATTTCACTTTCCGAACTCCATCCATTGACACCACACTCTCACCGTGAACAAAAGAAAAGGAAAGAAGAATATTAATTAAAATAGAATAAGAATGGAGATTAACTAAAAAAAGATACTAGAAAAATGAAGAAAGCACTAAAACAACCTTCATGTTTTCAAAAGAAAGTAAACGTGGTAGAGTTCAACCCCATTAACATGCAACCAAGAGAGGATGAATTGGATGCATTTGCCCTAGATAAATAGAATACTTAAAGCCAACCAAAGCAAATATGTTCAATAAAAAATGATTAAAGTTTATATTAAGTGGTACCTTCAATTCAAATGACTTCAGATCCCTTGCAAGCTGCTCTGCAATTATACCCTCACGAGCAAAAAGCCTGTACGTACAAAAGAAATAACAAAACATGACCTTATTGTAAAATAGGCTTTTAAAAGGCTTTCATGTCAAGTCAAAACAAACTCGGGTTTTAGAAAGCTTAGCTCAGCCTAGTCTATCTCCACACTTATGTCTCATGTCCTTGAGCGGTAGTGGTTTAAATTTTCATAATGTATAGCTTATTATACATAAGAGTTTATTTTTGATGGCCTATTAATCCTTTAACCTACTTAAAGATAGGTCGAATGGCCTAGTTAAAGGCTCTAATATGAAATAAGCCTTTAAATAAGCTACAAGGTCAGACTATGCTTTCAAAAAGGCCAGATCAAGTTTAAAAAAATCCTATGACAAGTAATAAACCAGGCTTGGACATTGAATATTTAAAATAGGCTAAGTCTATTTAAGCAAAGTCTTGATTGGTCCAACCTATTTTCATCCCTACTTGTGGAGAGCGAATTCAACCAAAAATAAAAAAAAGGCTAGACTAGCTTGCTAAACCGGGCCCTAAACATGGAAACCTAAAAACCAGTGAACTGATTCAAACCACCAATCACAAGCCTCTCACAAAATGATTCAAAAAGCACCGAACCTCCTATCTTGGAGCCTTGATTTTCATTTTTCGATTCGGACAAAAGGGGAAAGAAAGTAGTGACATATGTCACAGATGGTGGAGTGTTCAGAGCAACAGAGACAATACTAGTTTGATCCTAATTCTCTTCTATAAGATGACATTGCCAATTGCCACAGCTTTGGCAAGGCCTTCTTCCCGCTGTACCCAGTGAACATCAACCACAGTCATCATTTCTCTAATAAACTTGCAACAAAACAACAACCCAAGAGCCTTATACTAGTGGTGTTGGTACATGCATAATAGCAAGCTAAGCTAGCAACACATAGGACTAAAAGATGGATAGGATGTTACAAACTTGTTTGGAAGAGTGGATAATTAGGGTGATACCTTCACCCTAATTACTAACATAAATATATAAATCAAGGAATTTAACAATTACACTAAATCATGATGGAAAACAGTGGCAGCACAGAATAAGATCACAAAGTCTTATGAGTCCTTTTGGCAAGAATTGCCCACTATTTTGAGATAACAATAGACACTAACTTGATAGAACAATAGACCCTAGTAACCATTTAATTATAGAAATTGTCACCGTCTTGATAGAGAATAACTTCCTTCATCAGGAATCTATTACCATTGATTCTACAATCTATTTTTCTTGAACTAATATATACGATGTCTGACTCCATCAATCATCTTATTTTATTTTTAAGTACACAAATTAATTCTATACATTGATTAATTATATAATTGGCATAGCCTATAGAAGTCCTTCTAGTAATATCATTACTCCCTCTATAATTCCTGATTCTCATCTTTCGTGGCATTAGATGGAAAATATACAAAAAATAAAGCGAGAAAGATAGCAATTAATGCGACCAAATATTGTAAGTGAGAGAGGGGTGAAAAGGGAATACAACCTGTTAGTTTTAAAGAATCCTAAAGCAGCTCGACTCATGGCCATGACCAAGTGATCTACCAGACCCTCCTATCCCTCAACTTAAAGTTTGTCCTCCATCGGCAAAAATAGAAACAAAAACAGAGAATATGCTAAGGATACTCAAATCGAAATACAGAGCCATGCTTGGTGTGAGTAATTGAATGAGAACCAAACTACTGGTAGGGTTAAACTCGAGATGTAATAAGCTAGGTTTTTGGTTGAAATGATAAAGATCATGAAAGATGCAAATTGTCAAGCAATGAATCATCCTTAAAGCTTAAGATGTATAAACAGAAAATCAATCAATTTAGACAATGAAACAAAAATTCAAAATACAAAGACGGCTACTATTATACAGAAAAGTCAGGACAAGCAATGTCCTGAAGAGGTAAAAGTCAGTCAACAACCTTAATATTAACTTTTTTCATTTGCATTGTTCTGTTCATAATGTGCTTAATTGTTGTCCTGTGCGTACATATATGAAACTTAACAAAAGAAGGGGATAGAAGCATAAATATTAAGTGCAATTGTCCAAAAGAATACCATTGAATTTTGTTGTACCTCTTGAAGTGGCACGGTGGAACAGAGGAGAGGAGAAGTGGCGCGGCCACGTAGTGGTGGTGGTAGTCACGGTGGCTGAATCAGTGAGAGTGAGATGTGGTGTATCTGGACGCCTGGAATGGAGAGGCTAGACACCACGTCGCGCAAAGTCGCAGGTGGCACGGGCTGTGTGGGCCGACGGAATAGAGGAGGCGCGGTGGCGGAGAGGGAAAAAAACGAAAGAAGCCACAGTGAAGGGAGCGGCGAGCAAAGGAAAGCGAAGGGAAGCGTGCGTTTCGTTTTGTTGCGCTTAGTTTGGGTTAGGAGACAGTCACGAAGGAAGCGTGTGGCGCGGCGATCTTTGGGAAGCTGAGAGGAGAAGTGAAACAAGGAAGGGGAAGAAGGGGCTTTCGTCTGGTTGTATCCGGATGTTACCGACGACCATATTAACCTTACTGACGGGCTCAACCCGTCGGAAAATTTCTCGGGATTACCGACGGTCTTTTTCAAATACCGACGGGTTAAAGCTGTCGGTATGTCATAAAAGCAGGAAACCGAAAACTTGTGACAGGTATACCGACGGCCTTCTACCGACGGCTTGAGACCATCGGCTAAAACACGGATTTTCCGACGTCTTGGCCCATCGGTACGTCCACGGTACGCCGCATTGGATATATCGACGGGCAGAGCCGTCGGAAAACCCGTGTTCTCGCCGACGGCCTCAAGCCGTCGGTAGAAGGCCGTCGGTATACCCGTGATTTCTTGTAGTGACTTGATTCCAATAATCTCCCCCTTTCTGATGATGACAAATACATATATTGTTGAACAATTTATGTTTAGAAAAATATTTATTTCAAATAATTTCAGAAGCTCCCCCTGAATTAAGCATATATAAATATTTTTCAAGTGTAAATATCAGATCACATTCCATACAGTATCAGAGCATTTGATGCAGTATCAGAACTTGCCAAACAAATATATGCAACTTTCAGAGCACATAACTTTATTCCAATTTAATGTATCAGAGTTAATAGTGCAAGAAATGCAATGCATGATGACACTTGGTTGATACATTAGGTTCATCAATTACTCTATCTATATTTTCTTCTTCCCATTTTGTCATCAGACAAAAAGGTTAAGACAGAAATAAAGAGCACCACAGTCAAAACAATTTAAGAAATATAAAGTGAAAACTGCAAGTGCCAAAAATTGATTTCATTATAATATAAAGTCAAAGTACAAAAGATGTAACAAAAAAAAAAGAGGCTGAAACAACAAAAAATGGAAAAGGCCTAAGGTTTTCTATGGCTTGTTCAATTGGGCTAGAATAGCCTGCAGTAACTCAGTCATCTGGTCCTGCCTTTTGTCAGATTCTTCAAAATGCTTCTCAGTTGCTTCCATGAACTTGGTGAACTTCTTGTTTTCTTCAACAAGTTTATCAAAAACATCCTGAGGAACCACCACAGAATGGTTTTCAGTAGCAGAGGTAGAAGCTATCCCTGAAGAGGATCGTTGAGCAACCATTGCAGTAAAGGTAGGAGGAGGTGTAACAGGTTCTTGTTGAGGTGGCAGTACATGAGGAGGAGGAGGAGGTAGAAGGTTGGAGCCGGTTCAGGTTCCTAAACAACAGGAGTTGTGTCCTTTGGAGGAACTTTCCATTTAAGAGCAGCGTGTCATCTCCTATTTCTTTCAAGTTGATCTTGTTTGTGCTTATCAAACCAGTTACGCACAATTACCCAATTTTCATAGCGGTCCTCTTGAGCTAGTTTAGAAAGAACTTCATCAACTCAATCTTCTCCAAGGAATTTCCAGAAGCGAGACTCTCGGTATCTCTCAGCCTTAAGAGATTCAAAACTGGCAATCAAATGGGGATAGCATTCAGTCACAGCTTTTGGTGAGGGTTCACACTCACTCTGAGCATCTGGACCAGGGGTTGCAGGAAGAGCCAGAGTTAGAGGATCAATGATGGTAACATCATCATCAGATTCCAAAGGTTTTGCATTAGACGCGGTTTCTGCCAATATGGGTGAATGGGGTGGAAAAATGGATTGAGGTAGGAAAGGGGCAAGAATAGGGAGTTTAAATGTGGGGTCAGGCACGGGTTGAAGTATGGTGAGAGGTAATGCTTCACAAACAGTATCAGAGCCAGGTAAGGGGATTAAGGTTTCCTGGACAAAGGGCTCAGGTTTTGTTTCAGTAACAGGTTCGAATTGTGAAGGTATGTTGAGGTCAGGTTGAATTAAAAGAGGTGAGGGAGGTCTAGGTGGTGATTTGGTGCTAACTGGAGGAGTAGTAGGTTTAGGTTGTGGTGAAGGTGTTTTGGTTGTTTGTGGTTGAGATGATGGAATGTGAGTGGGTTGTGGTGAAGGTGATGCAGAAGTAGAGGATGAAGGGTGAATAGCTGAAATGGGTTCAATATAAGGAATTTGAACTTGGGGTTGTGATCTCTATCTCTGTCTCAGAGGGACATAATCAGCTTCCTCTTCATTAGATGAAGATGAGTCAGAGGGTAAAGAAGGCAAAGGCTTTTTAGGAGGAGAGGGTTTCTTAGAAGGTTTGGGTTGAGAAGGTTTTGATAGAGGAATAGGTTTAGTGGGTTGTGGAGGAGGGATTGGTTTAGACACAACAGGTTGTGTAGAATGTTCAGACCCAACAGATGCAGAACCATAAACAGAATCATACAAGCGTACTGCATCATCTAGTACCTTGGTTTTCTTTGCTGCTGGGAGATCACCCAACTTGGTCATCCGCTTCAACTTTGAAGTAGCAGGTGCAGCAGTAGTAGTAGGAACAGCAGTGTTGATGGTTGCAGGAGCAGAAGTGGTTGTTGTAGTAGCAGTAGTGTCGGAGGCAACAACAGGAGCAGTGGAGGAAGGAGCAGTAGCTGTAACAGAGGCTTGTCCCCTTAGCCTTTCTTCTTTAAGGTGTTGGTAATATTGATAGTTGTCTTCCTTGCATCACTGAGGGCATGAATGCAGGTCTCACTAGTTGAACCAGGTGATTGGGCTCAACAATGTGAATGCCAGTGCTCCTAGTTACTCTCCTGGTTGGCTCTACAGTAACTTTACTTATCTTCCTTTTTCCCTTCCTTACAGGTTTTCTCCCACCTTCTTCTTCTTTTTGCATCTCAACAATAACCTCTTCGGATAGAAGCTTCATTCTCCTCAAGTTCTCACTGGAGAAGGTTGGTACACTCATGGTTTTGAGTGCAACTCCAGCTTCTTCAGTGTGAAGCTCTTGAAGATGTTGAATCAAGCCTTGAGTTTCCATTATATCAGAGAGCATCCTTCCATAAGGGATGTTCAAGTTTTTCCCTTTTCTGGAGAACATAATGTTTCTGCGCAGATGATCAAAAATGAGGCTTGGCTTGTTGACTTTGGCCTTGGTCTCATAGTTCAGATAATGAACTTATGCTCATTGCTCACAGTGTCCACGGATCCAAACTTTGTAACAATGCAGTGCATTATGATCTTGAAGAGCACTCTGAACCTGTTCTTCATGTCCACAGCCTTAGAACTACCAGGTTTCTCATGATTGTTTTCCAGCCACCAAAATCCTTTTCCCAATCTTCTTTGATAACAGCTCCAAAATTAAGGCATTTGATAACATCAGCAATGATGTCCCGAGTGATCAGAATATTCTTCTTCTGAACGTAGCTATGAATGGTGTTGTCCTTGCACCGAGCATACATCCTAAATTCCTTTACCAGTTCCTCATATACTGGGTAGTTTTCCATACAAAAGAAATCCATTATACCCATATCAATGAAGTCAGTTCGAAAGGGGTACCCTTTATCAGCTAAGTCTTGAAAGTTAACTTAGTGTTCCACCATCACCTTCAGTTGGTGTTGCTCAGCGTTCCCTAAGGTAGGTTGAGGTTCTTCCTCAGGACCATAAGCAAACATTTGTGGAGCGGCCATTGCAGGTACAGAGAATTGCAGAGAGAAGATAGAAGACAAAAGGGGTTTAGGGTTACAAACAGTGAGGCTTCTCAGAGAGATAGTGTGAGTAATGGGTGCAGTGAGTAAGTGAGTGGGTAATAAAACGTGTTGAAGAAGGCAAACCGCCTTTTTCAATTTTCAAAATAAATGAAATAAATAATTTGTCATTTCAAAACTGAAATGTGCCACACACTGAGTAAACGAGGCGCAGTAAAACTATCCTTGGGTAGTAAAAGATAATAATGACTCAGTGTGAGTAACTCTCAGCCACTAACGCATCAACCAGTCTAATAGAGACACGTGTACACAAAGATTCTCAGAGACACCTTTGTGATAAATGCAACAGACTCATACGAACTGTCATCAAAACAGATGATACAAAAATTAAATAATAATAATAAGATAATAAATTATAAACAAATGATTAATAATTAAGCAATAATCAGAGCTAACATATAAACAGAGGCACATATCAGACAGACTCACATATGCAAACAGAGGCACGTGTAACCAATAAAGGCACGTGTGCAACAACAGAGGCAGCAACAAAACAGATGCAAATAAGCAATCAGACGTAGACATTTCAAAGGCACACAAAACAAAGGCAACCATATTCAAATTAAACACTTAATCCTTTATAAGATGAAAATTCAAATTCTTTCTTATAAAGTTGAATCTATCTTCAGCAAGAGGTTTTGTGAAGATATCTGCCCATTGATGGTCAGTATCAATAAATTTAATTTCAAGTATCCCTTTCTGAATATAGTCTCTAATGAAGTGATGTTTAATTTTAATATATTTAGCACGTGAATGCAAAATAGGATTCTTAGACATATTACAGAGGTATTATCACAGTATATAGGAATGTTACTCTCTTTAATCTGATAGTGCTCAAGCTGATACTTGATCCATAGTAGTTGTGAGCTACTACTTGCAGCAGATATATATTCAACTTCTGCAGTTGATAGTGTAATTGTGCTTTGCCTTTTTCTGGACCAAGAGAAAAGGTTTGCTCCAAGAAATTGGCAGCCACCACTTGTGCTCTTTCTTTCAATTCTATCTCCAGCAAATTCAACATCACAGAAACCTACTAACTTATAATTTTCCGAGTTCTTATAAAGCAAACCAAGGTTAGTAATTCCTTTGAGATACCTAAAGATTCTCTTAACAGCAGTTAAGTGCGATTCTCTAGGATTAGATTGGAATCTTGCACATAAGCAAACACTAAACATAATATCAGGCCTTGAGGTAGTAAGATAAAGGAGTGAGCCAATCATACATCTATATACCTTTTGGTCTACCTTTTTACTAGTTTCATCTTTGCCAAGAGCACATGTTAGATGCATTGGTGTGCTCATAGGTTTGGTTTCCTCAAGCTTGAACTTCTTTAAGAGTTCTTTCACATATTTAGTCTGATGGATATAGGTTCCATCTTGACATTGCTTGATTTGAATACCAAGGAAGAATTTTAATTCTCCCATCATACTCATTTCAAACTCATTCTGCATAAGCTTAGTGAATTCCTCACAAAGCGATTCATTAGTAGCACCAAAGATAATATCATCAACATATATTTGAACTATAATAAAATGCTTTTTAGATGATTTTCTAAAGAGTGTAGTGTCCACCTGTCCTCTTTCAAAACCATTTGACATTAAAAAGGAACTTAATCTGTCATACCAAGCTCTTGGAGCTTGTTTAAGACCATAAAGAGCCTTTTTAAGTTTGAAGACATGTTCTGGATAAGCAATATCCTCAAATCCAGGTGGTTGTTTTACAAACACTTTCTCACTTATAAAATCATTTAAAAATGCACTCTTTACATCCATTTGATATAAAGTAATCCCATGATGTCCAGCAAATAATAATAGGATTATAATTGCTTCAAGTCTAACTACAGGAGCAAAGGTTTCAGTATAATTAATACCTTCCTCTTGTGAGTACCCTTGAGCAACAAGTCTTGCCTTGTTTCTTACCACTTTGCCATCTTCATCAAGTTTGTTTCTCAAATCCCGCTTGGTTCCAATGGCTTGCTTATCCTCTAGAGGAGGCACAAGCTTCCAAACATCATTCCTCTGAAATTGATTGAGCTCTTCTTGCATAGCAAGTATCCATCTATCGTCTGTTAGTGCTTCATCAATTGTTTTGGGTTCTATTTCTGACAACAATGCAAAGTCAAAGTGTTCCCTGAGAGATGATCTTGTTCTAACTTTATTACTTGGTTCACCAATAATCTGGTCCTTTGGATGATAACGTTTGAACTTCCAGTCTGTTGTTGATTCTACTTGGCTTTTATCACCAGACACAGGATCAGAGTCAGCACCTGTGACACCTTCATCTGTTTCTTTGCTTATCTGTAAATCTGCAAAGACTTCATCTAGCTCTGACGTTTTATTGTCAGGCTTCTTGTCATCAAATCTCACATGCATAGATTCATCAACAATTAATGGTTCTCTGTTGTATACTTGGTAAGCTTTAGAGCGTTCAGAATATCCCAAAAAGATTGCTTTGTGTGATTTTGAATCAAATTTTTCAAGACTGTCCTTTGTATTAAGAACAAGGCAGTCACATCCAAATTGGAGAAAGTATGAAATATTGAGTTTTCTTCCTTTTCACAATTCATAAGGAGTCTTATTCAAGATAGGCCTGATATAGATTCTATTTTGAATATAACATGCAGTGTTTACTGCTTCTGCCCAAAAGTGCTTTGCAATATTAGTTTCGTGAATCATGGTTCTGGCCATTTCTTGTAAAGATCTATTTTTCCTTTCTACAACACCATTTTGCTGTGGTGATCTAGTAGATGAAAAATTGTGAGAGATGTCATGCTCTTCACAAAAGTTTTGAAATGATTCATTTTCAAATTCTCCACCATGATCACTTCTAATGGTTGTAATACAAAAACCTTTTTCATTTTGCACTTATTTGCAAAACACAGAAAATATTGCAAATGACTTGAGACAACCACCCTAAATTTAAATGGAGCCGCCACCTACGTTTATTAAGGAAAAACAATAGAAAAAACCCTTTTATGAAAATAATTTGAAAAAAATGGTCTTTGAACCAAATTTGGGTTTGGGAGTTGATTATGCGTAGAGAAGACATTAACACCCCTACGACGCCCATTAAAAAATGGTACCCATTATTGCTTGTAAAAGATTGTCTGCCTTTAAAGAATTAATTCCCTTATCGAAATTTATTTATTCACTTTTATTTTCAGAAAACAAAGGAAAAGGCCGCAAAATAACCGAATCGTACGAGTGGTATTTCGGGGCTTCTTGCTAAAATCTTATTTAATAAAATAAACGAAATAAAGAAACAAATAAAATAGGGACACGCAGGAGACGTGAGCAAGAAAAACCCTTTTTACGCTTGACAAATGTTGTTAATTATATCTCACTAAACTTTATTACTAATTAATACTAATATTACTGAGACCTACTATTAATTAGTATATTTACGATATAGAAACTATAAAATAAACTTGCTATCCCATTTATTATTATTTCATTTTTAAATAAAACAAAAGCAGAAACACGCTTATTTGTTATATATTAACCTATTCATTAAAAAAATGCAAACGGAGAAGGAGTTCCAGAAAAGCTTAGGTTTGGCCCCTTTGGAAGGCCAAACCCTAACCCTAATCCCACAGAGTCATCGTGTAAATCAAACGGGGGATCAAAACAAAGTCAATCAAGAACATCATATATGTATATATATATAAAACGTAAAAATAGAGAACAGGAAGAGATTTAAACCATGCTTTGTCACCCCAATTCGTCTATTACAATCCAGTTCAAAATTCAAGAGTATACACGATATGGACCCAAAAAATTACACAAAGAGGGAGTAGTAACATGGGTTTAAGCTTTTCCCAGAGAATTATGTAGAGACAAAGGAAGGAGGAACAATAAAACCTAAAACTAAAAAAGGATGTTTAATTTTTGATCAGTGGCCTCACAGGTCTCTTCTTTCTTCTTCTCGTCTCTGTCTCTTTTTTGTTCCCTTCTTCTGGTTCCTCTCCTCTCGGTTAGCTCCCCATGCACTCTGTCCGTGAAGCCTTTTTATAGCATCAAATCTTCCTTTCAATCACCTACGAAAACAGAAAGAGAATCAGGCAATAATAAAAAATATTTGATCTGTGAAACAGAAATGGTAAGAAGAAACTCCCCTTGATTCAGATACGATCTTGATTTGGAGTGATTTGGGACGAGATTGAGAGAGAACGAAAATGAAGGAGATAAAAGGGGGGTAGGTGCGCCGTGGCCAGATTAGGGTTTGGTGATATTGAGAAGAAAATGAAGAAAGAAGATGAAGGAGGGAGAGAATAAGAGAGAGGCGAGAATGAAAAAGGAGAGGGAGGCCGAAAATCAGGGAGGAGATGGAGGAAGATCTTGGGTTAGGGTTTGAGAAGATGAAAAAGGAAAGAAGAGGTTGGGAGAGAGGGAGACCGCCGCGGCTGTGAGAAGCTGCTGATTAGGGTTTGGTGGAAGAAGGAATGATAGGAGAAGGAAAGGGAAGGAGAGGGAGAGAGGCCGAGAATGGTGGAGAGAAACTAGGGTTGGAGAAAGAGGAAGATGAGAGAAGAGAAAAGATGGGGAGAAAGATTGAGGAGCGCCGCATCAGCTAGGGGAAATAAGGGAGATCAGATCCTTTAGGGTTATGAGGGTTTTTTAGGTTAAGGTTGGGTTGGATCGAGTTTTGGGCTGCAGGGTGTGCGCTTGGGTTAAAAAGGGGGAGACACGAAAATGGAATGGGGGTGCAGGTGGAAAAGGGTTGAGGCGTTGGTGGCCTAGGGGCGCGCGTAAAGGAAATGGGGGTGCGGGTAGTAGTGAGGGAGAGAAGGTGCTCCTGGATTGGGCCTGGGGTGTGGTTTTGTCCACTAGCAGATTGCTAGTGGCATCCCCCATTTTTATTATTTGCTTCCCTCTTTCCCTTTTTTTTCTTTTTTTTCTCTTTTCCTCTTTTTTCTTTCATTCTCTTTCTTTTCTTCTTTCACTTTATTCATTATTGCCTTCCTTTTTATTATTCTAAGACCAAAAATATTATATATTATTATTATTACTACTAATTTTAAAAAGGTTAAAATAAATAATAAAATAAAATAAAATAAAAAAGGCCGAACAAAATTAGGGTACTACAGTTGTCCCTCCTTAATTACGTTTTACTTGAAGGTCTTCGTGCATTCATGGTAAAAGGTAATTAAGGATAAAGGACTCTAATTTTGTCCTAAACAAGTTGTTTGAGGATGCGGGATTGGCTCCCAACTTTGTTTTGAGATTCTAGGTCTGATTCCTAGTGAATTCTCGGTAAGACGTAGGTCTGGTTCCTAGCTCTTACCAAAATTGGTGAAAGATTCTACGTTCGATTCCTAGTGAATTCTCGGTAAGGCATAGGTTCGACTCCTAGCTCTTACGAAATGGATTAACTTCCCTGTTTGGGGAAAGTTTGGGGCGCGAGTTTCTTCGTCACTCGACACAAGTTCGGGTCAGATTCCCGGCAAGGGGTTGGTCAGGTTCCTAACTCTTGCTAAAAGGTACGGATTGACTATCCTACTTTAAGGAATATCCATTATATGAATTTCTCTGTCACTCAATATAGGTTCGGGTCAGATTCCTGGCAAGGTGTAGGTCAGAATCCTAACTCTTGCTAAAGCATGGACTAGTTTCCCTATCGCAGGCGAACGTCTAGGGTACGAGCTTCTCCGTCACTCGACACAGGTTCGGGTCAGATTCTCGGTAAGGTATAGGTCAGATTCCTAACTCTTGCTAAAAGGTGTGGATCCATTTCCATAATTGAGGAAGATCCGAGACGCGGGTCAGGTTCCCGACTAAAAGCTTGGGTCAGATTCCCAAGGTGGTGGGTCAGATTCCCAACAAGGTGTAAGACAGGTTCCTAACTCTTGCTAATAAGTGGATTGGGTAGGTTGAGTACTAAGTCTTACTGAGTAGCAACAGACCAACTGTATGTAATATTTGAGAGGGTGGGTCGATGGACCCGAAAACTTTGATGGTCATGCAGGATGCAATGAATGGTATGCCATGCATGTAATGAAATGTTTTTTTTTAGGTGGGTCATGGACCCAAAAGTATTAATGATCATGCAAGATGCAATGAATGGTATGCCAAACATGAATGTTGTTTTGCTTTGGAAGTCCCTTTTTTTTTATTCCTCTGAATTCCTTTTGAGGTTGCTGCCCCTAGACTCGTGGGATGATAACTTTCTGTCGGATTGCTTGTCCGAATGGTTGACTTTGTACTGCACCAAGTTTGCATATTTACCCTTGATAAATCATTTTATGGATCATCAAATTTTCAGCTTCATACTTTGAATGTCCTTGGGAGGATTAGATTGACAACTTTGATCCATGGAGACTTTTCGGTGTCCCTTGGGCCTTCGTCCAGCCATGTGAGGAAGGATCTATGTAGAGACGCAGATCACCTTGTGTAGTTCTGAAACTGGAACGAAATCTTGAATGTGAAGCTTGTAGACGATGGGCTCAGCTTTTGCCCCCAGCTTCTTGGTTTAGGTTTAGCTCTGTGAGGTCCACTCTGGGTTGACATGTTCGTAAATTTGACCCTAACTTTTGCCTAGGCTGCTCTTTGCGAGTTTTCAACCTAGCGGGTCGCTCTAACTTTTGCCTAGACCTGCCCCTTTTGGGTTTTCAGTCCAGCGAGCTTTTCTTTTATACTCTTTTTCTTTTTTTTTTGTAAAGCAACTACACCGAGGAGTTTATATGGATTTCCTCTTTCAAAAATGAAGTTTTGAGAAAATATGAGCAATTTGACTTTGATCATAATGGACTTTATTAGGGTTGTAACGTGGCCAAGAGTTAAGGGCTATGAAAGAAAGGATATTTCAGGCTCAAAAAGTATTTAAGGGTTTATGAAAACAAGGATCTTTAGTGCCAAGATGCACTTGGATGGTTGCTAGCACAATTGTCTTGTTTTGCTTTTGTATTTTTATTCATCTTTTTTTGCAAGTGTCTTGATACGTTGCATTTGATATTTGCTTGCTTGCTTTTTTTTTAACAGACAAAATTTAATGGACTATTGTGCTAGCCTTCAATGTATAGGTGATCCTTGTTTAGGGTACTTGAAAGAAAAAAAAAATTAGGCTCAAAAGGGGTAGCAAGGGATAAATATTTTTTATATTTTTTGGATAGAGAAAAAGGCCAAACTCCATCTCAAAACCTTATTGCTCAAATTTTCACAAAAATTAATTTTTGATTATTGTGCATTTGCTTTACCATTTTATTTTATATTTTTCTTAATTACTTTTTTTATCCCGGATTGACCATTTATCAAGAAGGGAAGTTAAAAAATTCAAATTGCATTTTCATTGATGTATTGAAAAGATGGGAACAAAGTGGGGCCTTTACAAGATATGCCCCAGGGCTTCGGGCAAAGCGTAAAAACAAATGAAGGTTATTTAAACAGGGTTATTCCTTGAAGTTTTACCATTTGGTGTTGATCAAAGCCCAAATATCCTCAATGGAGTGGCCCACTGCCTCAGCGTGGTATGTCGTGATGAGCATCATTTGTATCTTCTTCCCTTTCTTGACCTATACTGCGCAATGGATGTTGAGCTTCGAGGTTGCCAATCATTCCGCTTGTTATCCCGGCTTCTACTCTTCCTCCAACAACAACTAGATCTGAGAAGCTTGAAGAGACATTTCCCATCATCAGATCATAGAAGGGTTGTTGAAGTGTGTCAGTGAACGTGGTAACCATCTCTTTCTCAGATAGCGGAGGTTCCACTCGGGCTGCAATCCCTCTCCATCTTTGGGCATACTCTTTGAAGCTTTCATTGCCCCTTTTTACCATGGTTTGCAACTGGGAGCGGCCAGGAGCCATGTCCATATTATATTTATACTGTTTGATGAAAGCTTTAGCCAAATCATTCCATGAGTTGATTTTGCTCCGCTCTAACTGCATATACCAGCGTAAGGATGCCCCGGTAAGACTCTCTTGGAAGAAGTGGATTAGGAGCTTATCATTACTGGAGCAGGAGGCCATCTTCCGGCAATACATGATGAGGTGACTTTTTGGACAAGTTAAACCTTCATACTTGACGAACTCAGGAACTAGGAATTTTGGAGGAATTACCACGTCCAAGACCAAACATACTTCTGAAGCTTTGAACCCAATATGATTTGCCCCTTCAATTGCTTTCAGCCTATCTTCCATAATTTGGAGTCTCTCTTGATCTAGGGGGCCTTCTGATGGGCCATTAGAAGCCTCTCGATACTCATTAGTGCTGATGGAATGGTTCTCATCAATGGTCAATTTTGTACCCAATTTCTGCAAGAGGTCCAATATCTTGTCCACCTTACCCTTGATTTGGTCAAATTCTTCTCTCATTGTTTGCTGATTATGTTTCAACAAGTCCATGAGTCTAGATTGGGCTCGAGTCCGGTAGGGATGCAGGGAAAGCTTATGTGTATCTATTTTCTGTGGAGGGGGAAAAATGAGTTATGTTATGAAGATGCCATAATTATGCATGCCATGAATTTTTTTTTATGTACATTTTATGTAAAATAATATGATGGATAATGGAGAAATATTTTTCTATTTTTTTAATATATTGCTTTTTCATGCAAAAAGAATGCGATGGAAAAGAGAAAATATTCTTTTGTTTTTTTAAATGGATGAAGATAAAAATGAGCCAAGTGCCCCTTGTGAGGTAGACCAGTAATTCCTAAGACTTTAGGTTCTACGGCTTTGATCACATGAAAAACGAGACAGATAGGGTTTGCTCCTTTGGTGA
This sequence comes from Calophaca sinica, assembly GCA_037113605.1. Classification (NCBI taxonomy): domain Eukaryota; kingdom Viridiplantae; phylum Streptophyta; class Magnoliopsida; order Fabales; family Fabaceae; genus Calophaca; species Calophaca sinica. The sequence goes on along the minus strand of CM073735.1, from coordinate 99,578,398 downwards.
TATGGGCCGGTAGTTCCTTAGAATGGGTCTATGGTCCACATAAGTGTCTTTCCATTGGGTGGCTTTAGGATACTAATCTAAAAAGGTTCCTAGAGCCAAGGGTCCCATTTTCGAATGTTACCGCCGATAATAGGTAAACTATCAACAGGAGTTTTTTTTTCAAATGGGCCAAACTCTAGGTGAGACCTTCACAAGGACCCAACTGGTCGTACGTCCAGCAGGTGCTCACTGCACAGCCTCTTCTAACTTAAAGTTTTTTTTTCTTTTTCAAACCCGGGTATAGGGTTCCACTCGTAGTGTGCAAAAAATGTGTCAAGTGAAGTGTGTGAAGGAGCAATTGCCTAAAATACTACCCACTGCAAAACAAATCAAAACATAATATTTACAAATGTCTTCTACCCTAGGGTTCAAATATACAACATATGATTAAAATATTTAGAGGAAATAAATGAAAGAAAAAAATAATTTTTTTTTTAAACATGTCTTCTATCCTAGGGTTCAAATATACAAGCATACATACAAATGAACAAATAGGATTAAAAACAAAAAGGGAATAAATCATTTAATAAGGCAAACAAATCATATAAACAATCATAGGGCCTAACTCTCAAAATAAGTCCCCAGTGGAGTCGCCAGCTGTGACAACCACCCTAAATTTACATGGAGCCGCCACCTACGTTTATTAAGGAAAAACAATAGGAAAAACCCTTTTATGAAAATAATTTGAAAAAAATGGTCTTTGAACCAAATTTGGGTTTGGGAGTTGATTACGCGTAAGGAAGACATTAACACCCCTACGACGCCCATTAAAAAATGGTACCCATTATTGCTTGTAAAAGATTGTCTGCCTTTAAAGAATTAATTCCCCTATCGAAATTTATCTATTCACTTTTATTTTCAGAAAACAAAGAAAAAGACCGCAAAATAACCGAATCGTACGAGTGGTATTTCGGGGCTTCTTGCCAAAATCTTATTTAATAAAATAAATGAAATAAAGAAACAAATAAAATAGGGACACGCAGGAGACGTGAGCAAGAAAAACCCTTTTTACGCTTGACAAATGTTGTTAATTATATCTCACTAAACTTTATTACTAATTAATACTAATATTACTGAGACCTACTATTAATTAGTATATTTACGATATAGAAACTATAAAATAAACTTGCTATCCCATTTATTATTATTTCATTTTTAAATAAAACAAAAGCAGAAACACGCTTATTTGTTATATATTAACCTATTCATTAAAAAAATGCAAACGGAGAAGGAGTTCCAGAAAAGCTTAGGTTTGGCCCCTTTGGAAGGCCAAACCCTAACCCTAATCCCACTGACTCATCGTGTAAATCAAAGGGGGGATCAAAACAAAGTCAATCAAGAACGTCATATATATATAAAACATAAAAATAGAGAAGAGGAAGAGATTTAAACCATGCTTTGTTACCCCAATTCGTCTATTTCAATCCAGTTCAAAATTCTAGAGTATACACAATATGGACCCAAAAAATTACACAAAGAGGGAGTAGTAACCTGGGTTTAAGCTTTTCCCAGAGAATTATGTAGAGACAAAGGAAGGAGGAACAATAAAACCTAAAACTAAAAAAGGATGTTTAATTTTTGGTCAGTGGCCTCACAGGTCTCTTCTTTCTTCTTCTCGTCTCTGTCTCTTTTTTGTTCCCTTCTCCTGGTTCCTCTCCTCTCGGTTCGCTCCCCCTGCTCTCTGTCCGTGAAGCTTTTTTATAGCATCAAATCTTCCTTTCAATCACCTACGAAAACAGAAGGAGAATCAGGCAATAATAAAAAATATTTGATCTGTGAAACAGAAATGGTAAGAAGAAACTCCCTTTGATTCAGATACGATCTTGATTTGGAGTGATTTGGGACGAGATTGAGAGAGAACGAAAATGAAGGAGATAAAAAGGGGGTAGGTGCACCGTGGCCAGATTAGGGTTTGGTGATATTGAGACGAAAATGAAGAAAGAAGATGAAGGAGGGAGAGAATAAGAGAGAGGCGAGAATGAAAAAGGAGAGGGAGACCGAAAATCAGGGAGGAGATGGAGGAAGATCTGGGGTTAGGGTTTGAGAAGATGAAAAAGGAAAGAAGAGGTTAGGAGAGGGAGACCGCCGCGGTTGTGAGAAGCTGCTGATTAGGGTTTGGTGGAAGAAGGAGGGATAGGAGAAGGAAAGGGAAGGAGAGGGAGAGAGTAGAGAATGGTGGAGAGAAACAAGGGTTGGAGAAAGAGGAAGATGAGAGAAGAGAGAAGATGGGGAGAAAGATTGAGGAGCGCCGCATCAGCTATGGGAAATGAGGGAGATCAGCTCCTTTAGGGTTATGAGGGGTTTTTTAGGTTAAGGTTGGGTTGGATCGAGTTTTGGGCCTGGGGTGTGCGCTTGGGTTAAAAGGGGGAGACGCGAAAATGGAATGGGGGTGCAGGTGGAAAACGGTTGAGGCGCTGGTGGCCTAGGGGCATGCGTAAGGGAATTGGGGGTGCGGGTAGTAGTGAGGGAGAGAAGGTGCGCCTGGATTGGGCCTGGGGTGTGGTTTTGTCCACTAGCAGATTGCTAGTGGCACCCCCATTTTTGTTATTTGCTTCCCTCTCTCCCTTTTTTTTGTCCTCTTTTTTCTTTCATTCTCTTTCTTTTCTTCTTTCACTTTATTCATTATTGCCTTCCTTTTTATTATTCTAAGACCAAAAATATTATATATTATTATTATTACTACTAATTTTAAAAAGGTTAAAATAAATAATAAAATAAAATAAAATGAAAAAGGCCGGATAAAATTAGGGTACTACATGACTCATTCTTGTGAGCTAGGAATTTTACCCATGTCCATCTAGTATAGTCATCAACAATAACAAGCCCATATTTCTTTCCAGACAAAGATGCGATTCTAGTTTGACCAAATAAATCTAAATGCAAAAGCTCAAATGGCCCTGAGGTGAAAACAATATTTTTGGATTCAAAAGAAGATTTTGTTTGTTTCCTTTTTTGGCATGCTTCACCAAGAGCATCAGATTGATACATAAGATTTGGTAGGCTTCTAACAAGTTCTTTCTTGTTAAGCTTTGAGATTAACCTCAAGCTGGCATGACCCAATCTTTTGTGCCAAGTCCATTGCTCTTTATCAACTGACAAAAAGCATTTTACATTTTGATTTGCCAACTCAGAAAGTTTTATTTAATAAATATTGTTCTTTCTCTTTGCTTTAAAGAAAATGGATCCATCCTTTTTGCTTTTGACTATACATGCATTATCACTAAAACCAACATCATAACCACTATCGCATAATTAACTTACACTTAGTAGGTTATGCTTCAGGCCATCAACCAATAAGAAATTATCAATAGAATGTAGGAATTTCTCACCAATTTTTCCACTTCCAATGATTTTACCTTTTTGGTTTCCTCCGAAACCTACTGTTCCACTTTCTTTAAATTGGAGTTCTTGGAACATACGCCTTTCTCCCGTCATGTGACATGAGCATCCACTGTCCAAGTACCAGGACTGGTGTTGTAACTCTGTTGCTAAGCAGATCTGCAACATATATAATTTTGTCCTTAGGTACCTAAATCTTTTTGGGTCCTCTTTTGTTAGTTCTAGAAGGAGACTTGTTCTTCTTATTTTTCAAATCATAACAAGTACTTCTAATGTGTCCTTTTTTATTGCAAAAGGTACAAAGCAGACAGTCATTATGATTGTTGGTATCTTTGGTTTTCAAATTTGTTTTTTGAAAGGTGGGTTCCACTAGTTTATAACCAAGACCTTTTTTACCATTTTGGCTTACGCCCCAAATCATAGATGCTTGTTTGCTTCTTGTAACACATTCAGTAAGGAATCTTTGAAATCCCTCTTCATATTTTGAAGAGTTACATTCAACCTTTTCCTCAGTCTTAGAACTGTCATTCACCAAACGGTGATTTTCAGCTTTGAGCTTCTCATTCTCCTCATTGAGTATTTAAAATTCTTTTGAAAGTTTTGAGAATTTCTTTTTCAAAGCTTTATACTCAGTGTTGAGTTTAGAAGACTCATCTAATAGTTCATCAAAAGCTATTTCAATATCAGAAGATGGATTAAAATCTACCTCTTCATCTTCTTCTTCACTGTCGACCCTATGGTAGCCATTAGAGTCGTGTTTGCTTGTTCCTCATCATCATCAGATGAAGATGAATCAGAATCATCCCATGTTGCCATGAGACCTTTCTTCTTCTTGCTTTTAAAACCATCTTTCCTTGGTTTCTCAAGTTGTGGACATTCAGACTTGAAATGTCCTGGTTTTTTACACTCGTAGCACGTAACTTGGCTTTTGTCCTTGTAGTCCTTCTTATCCCTTGAGTCTTGTCTTTCCCTTGAGTCCTTCTTGGGAAACTGCTTTCTGAACCTTCCTTTATTTTTTCACATACGTTGAATTTTCCTTGATATTAAGGAAATTTCTTTGTCTGTGTCTCCATCCTCTCATTAGACGATGCTTCGTCTATTTCAAATTCAGCTTGTAGAGCTTTGGAGGAAGATGCTTTGTTTGTAGATTTCAAAGCAATAGACTTTGATTTCTTGGGAAGTTCTTCTTCATCTAGCTCAAGCTCATGAGCTCTCAAGGAACTCAGAAGATCTTCAAGTCGCAAGGCATTCAGGTCTTTTGCTTCCTGAATAGCAGTGACCTTAGGTCTCCACTTCTTTAGCAGGCTTCTTAAGATTTTCTTAACGTGATCAGCAGTGGTACATCTTTTCTTAAGAACCTTTAGACCATGAACTAGTGTTTAGAATCTTCCAAACATAGTTTCAATGATTTCACCCTCTTCCATTTTGAAGAGTTCATATTGTCTAATCAAGATATTAGCTTTGGTTTCTTGCACTTGGGAAGTACCCTCATAAGCCAAGGCCAATGAGTCCCAAATCTCCTTGGCAGTATCATTCTTCCCGCATTTCTCGTATTCCTTCTTAGAGATAGCACAGATAAGGAAATATCTTGCTTTCTGATGTAGTTGATAAGCTTTCTTATGCTCTTCTATCCATTTATCCCTAGGAATGGTATTTTCTTTGGAATTAACTGGTTCGGGGTATTGTTTTTGAACCATATCCCAGAGTTCAAGCTGTTGAGACTCGAAGAAGGATTTAACTTTATCTTTCCAGTAGTCGAAGTTTGTTCCAGTGAACAAATGAGGACGGTTAACGTGACCACCGACTTCGTTGCTTGCCATGAATAAAGAATAAGATCTTTTCCTCTTACACTGTTAAGTGCTTAACCAAGAGGCCGAGCTATGGTACCAATTGAACGTGGCAAAAACACAAGAAAGGGGGGTTTGAATTGGGTTTTAGAAATCTTTTCGCAAAGCTTGTGTGTTTATAAAAACCTTTTCAAAACAACTCGTTAATAAAATAAGGCAGTATGTAAGTAAAGAGAAGAAAAAAGAGAGTGACACAGTGATTTATACTAGTTCACTATCACCTGATAGCTACGTCTAGTCCCTTCACACACTTGAAGGATTTCTCCACTATAATCAACCTGATTACACTTGAGAGTATAATACTGCCAAACTGGCTATACTCACAACTTTTTAGAACGACTTAGTACAATCAAACCTCTAAGGAATACAGCCACTACTGGGCTAAATACAATGTTCAAAAATGTTTTGAAGCAATATCAAATAACTCTCACAGAGAAGATATACAATGAAAAACTTAAGCACAATGAATAACTTTCAAACTGAAAGACTAAAAACGATTAAGTGATTTTTTCAATGTGATCTCAGATACTTAGAATGATTCTTGGTTACTCACTTTGTATGATAGCGTTAACCTACTTTAGTGGATGAAGTAAGGTATATATAGCTAGGGTTGTGAATAGTGTCATTGTGACCTAACAGCTCTTTTCACCTTGGTCAAAAGACTTCAGATTCCCTTTTTGTGGCTTTAGCAAGTCACGTCGTTTTCCACTCTGCTCAAAGCATACGACACAGCAGACAAAATCAGAGTGTTTGTCTCTTGTGAGCTTTTTGAATATTTGACCCTTCGAGAGCAAGTTTCCTGATGATTATATATATTGATATTCCCTTTAGCCTTTGATACCTCGTACGTTAAAATGCTTCATCAATGAGGTCTCTTAAAAACGTGAAGTAGCCTTAAATAAGCTTCAGTCTGTTTCCTATCAGAGCTACACTGTTCACCATAGTGAGCTTCAAACAGAGATAACTTCTTCAGCGTAGAATTCATTTACGTTTCATATAACAGAGAGTCTTGTAGAATTACATAAGGCTTCCACAGAGTGGTCTAACCATAGTCTGTTGTATGAGTTGACTGAAGACCAGAGCATTGACTAAACAGAATGTGGTCTCACTAGAGTGTTGTCTACCAGAGCATTGACTGACCAAACAGAGTTGACCAAGTCAAGAGCTAGTCTTGCCAGAGCTTGGTTTACCAACAGAGTTGACTGGTCAAACAGAGTTGACTAAGTCATGTATGGTCTCACCAGAGCGTTGACTACCAACAGAGTTGACCAACTTCAGAGCAAGACTTTCACATCATGTCAACATCAAAACAGAAGGTCAATGCCAGACTTAGATGTGTGAAATTCGAGATTTCACTAAGTCTTCTAAGATATCTTCTTCTGATGAATAATGATTTCTGCACACTAACAAACACATCAGAGAATAAATTGTTCTCTTAATCATTTGTTATCATCAAAATAATTAAGGGTCATTGTTTCTGAATCCACTTGATTCCAACACTCTTTTATGCATACATACTCACAGCCATCTTGCTAATTTATGTGTGCTAATTTATGTGTGCTAATTTTTATCCCAGTTGCCAACATTGCCTGCGCCTTCACTACTCCTCCATTGGACCATCCACCACTGCCACCACCGCGGTCTCTCTCTCTTTCTCTCTCACTAACATATTTTGTGGTTAGTGATTTCGTGCTTTAAATTGTATGTTATAGGATTATTTTGTTGTTAGTGATTTCGTACTTTAAATAGCGGTATTATTGAATATTTTTCTATCATGCTTTGATGCTTGAAATACTGGGTCCTTTTGGGTGGAAAATGGTTGGCTGTTGACCCCCACACCGACATATTTCTTTGATTTCCTTCATAGTTCTCTCCATAGAGGGAATTTTGAATTAATGTATGTTTTGGCTAACAAATATACGTGAGTGAGTACTTTTGTATTCCTTACCTATATTTGAGAGTCTAGGAAGGGGTTATGATCACGAATTGGTCAGCGTCACACCCGAGTACGAAGTGTTTAGTAAAGTGATAAATCCATGTTTGCTTAGGCTCATGATCCTATTAGGTTTTGTTGTGTAAACCGAACCACCATTAGTAAGATGTATGATTATTGATGAAATGGGTGAATAATGTAGTGGCTGCGATATGTGCGTATATATTAGTGATATAAACTGTCGTAGCCGTAATATTGCCATGCTGGAACCTTGGGGAAGAGGAGTACCCAAGTTATATAGTTTTCTAGGAAACTTGATTTTGTGAAAACTTGATCATAATGTATTTAACGAACTAAAAGAAACTTAGGATTGTTATGAATGTGTTTATGGCGTGGTATTGGAGGGTACAATCCCCTAGACATCAGCATGCTATGAGAAGGGCAAGGAGTACCGTAAGACGATTTACAAAGAAAAGTGATGTTGAGGACTCAAACAACTTAGGCTTGGCGGAGAAAAACCGATATTAAATTTTATTAAATATATTTTAATTAGTTTATTGTTTTATTTCTATGCTTGTTATTAGTATTGGAGAAAAGCCTTAGCTTCCCGTTTAAGGTTCAATATATTATTGAGTGTATGTACTCTTTTAGGGTACCACGTGTTCATTGTCTATCGAACATTGAATTGTCTAAGTCGGACAGTTTGGGAAATTTTTTTTCTTTACTTGTATAATAGTTGTTGCTTAATTCTCGTATCTTTATATTTGATGAAATTTCGGTTCAATTCATTTCCTTTTGTTCTCTGGGTGCATACTTGATCGCGGTATTCATAACTGCGATCATTTAGTGTACTAAGAGACCAATTGGAAATGCTGCCGAAATTTTGTCAAATATAAGATATGAGAATTAAGGAAGGACTATTATACGAGTTCTAAAAAAGTTTTTCCTCGAATGGGATAGGGTCATACCATTTAAAGAAGGAGAGCGGTTGTAAAAACGTCGTGCTGCTAAAATTGTCATTTTTTTAACATGCAGAAGATGGAATTTTTTTCCTTCGAGTTGTAGCTGGATGTACGATGGTTGTATCTAGGGAGAGGGGGTTTGAAACAATCTTTTTACGATGGGGTTGATCACTTTGTCCAAGCCGCAATGGCACATGAAGATTTCATAACTAATGGAGGGATTAGATGTCCGTGCCTTAATTGCGATTGCAGAAGGATTAAGAGCCTAGGTGAGGTCATGCATCACCTGCAGAGAGTTGGATTTAGGCCTAATTACTGGATTTGGACTAGACATGGTGAAGAGTTGCCTCGGGTTGATTTAGGGGTTGGTGATAATTGCATAGGTACTTCAAGCAGTTGCGTAGTTACGGGATATGGTGAGCAGATTGAATTGATGCAAGATATGGTTTGTGATGCCTTGGGGGTCAACATATCATTCGAGGAGCAACAATATGATGACACAGATAAACTTCCAAATGAGACAGCACAAAAATTTTATAATCTATTGTTAGAAACAAATAAGCCATTGTTTAAAGGGTCTGCAGACTCTAAGTTATCAATGTGTGTGAGGCTTTTAGCTCTTAAGTCCAACTGTGGTGCTACCGATGTGTGCTTGGATCTCGTAACGAAAATAATGTTGGACTCGTCACCTATCAGAGATGGTTTGCCAAAAAGTTATTACGAGGCTAAAAGCTTAGTGTTCAAGTTGGGGTTGGAATCTAAAAGGATTGATTGTTGTGTGAAAGGGTATATGTTATATTGAAACAATGAATTCGGTAAAAACGATGGTGCGCTGGTTGAATGCAAATTTTGTGGTGAGCCAAGGTATATTTCACACACTGATAATGGGAAGGGTAAACAAAAATCAGTTCCAGTGAAGGCAATGTTTTATTTGCCAATTATTCCAAGGCTGCAGAGAATGATTGCATCAACACAGGCTGCAGGCAAAATGACGTGGCACTGTGAGAATGGAAGCACTTCAGGTATGTTGCGCCACCCATCTGATGGTGAAGCTTGGAAGCACTTTGATCGTGTGCATCCCAAATTTGCAGCAGATCCACGTAATGTACGACTTGGGTTATGCTCTGATGGTTTTACCCCGTATGTTCAATCCTCGGCGAAACCTTATTCTTGCTGGCCAGTTATTGTTACCCCATACAATCTTACTCCAGAAATGTGAATGTCTAAGCCTTATATGTTCTTGACTTGTATTATATCGGGTCCAGATAATCCAAAAGATGGTATTGACATCTATTTACTGCCTCTCATTGACGATCTCAAAAGGTTGTGGAATAGTGTTTTGACTTATGATATTGCACGAAAGAAGAATTTTAAAATGAGGGCAACTCTGATGTGGACCATTAATGACTTCCCTGCATATGACATGTTGTCTGGTTGGGGTACTCATGGTAACATGGCATGTCCGCATTGCATGGAGCATACAAAGGCCTTTACCTTGAAATTCGGGGGGAAGAGTTCTTGGTTTGACCCACATCGCAGGTTTTTACCAGGTGATCATCCACTTAGACGGAATAAGAATGCCTTCAAGAAGGGGGAAGTTGAATTAGATGGCCCGCCCCCAAGGTTGACATCAGAACAGATTTGGAGCAGAGTTATGGAATTGCCAAAAATCACAGATTATGATCAATTGGATCGATTTGAAGGATATGAACAATGACATAATTGGGCAAAAAGAAGTATTTTTTAGGATCTGCCATATTGGAAAGATAATTTATTGAGACATAACCTTGATGTTATGCACATTGAGAAGAACTTTTTTGACAATGTTTTTCTCACAGTGATGAATGTCAGAGGAAAAACAAAAGACAATGATAAGGCCAGACAAGACTTACCACTTTACTGTAGGCGAAAGGACTTGCATTTGACGACTCGGTCGGATGGAAAAACCCTGAAACCCAAAGCCTGTTACTCTTTAACTGCTGAGGAAGCTAAGTCAGTTTGTCGGTGGATAAAAGAACTTCGGATGCCAGACGCTTATTCTTCTAATTTGGAAAGATGTGCCGATATAAACAAAGGAACCATGATTGGGATGAAAATCCATGCTTGTCATGTATTCATGGAGTGTTTATTTCCTATTGCATTTAGTTCCTTTCCGTCAAATGTTTTAAATCCACTTACTGAACTCAGCCAATTTTTTAAAGATTTGTATTCTGCGACATTGAGAGAGGATGATCTTATAAAGATGGAACAGAACATACTAGTCATTCTTTGTAAGTTAGAGAGAATATTTCCCCCTGGTTTCTTTGATTCTATGGAGCATCTCCCAGTGCATCTTGCACATAAAGCTAGGCTTGGTGGACCAGTTCAATATAGATGAATGTATCCATTCGAAAGGTAATATAATAAAGTATTCTTTAATATAAATATTCATTTGAAAGGTTAAATGTATCAATTTTGATCAACCTTGTTATTTTATAGATTTATGGGTAACTCAAAACGATTGGTGAAAAATAAGGCCAGAGTTGAAGGGTCTATTTGTGCAACTTACTTACACCGTAAAACAATCCATTTTTGTTCCCATTATTTTACGAACTTCATGTTGACACCAACAAATAATAGGAATGAAATAGAAATTGAAAGTGAAAAACACCTGCTAGCCTTATCAGTCTTTAGCCTTCCTAATCGTCATGCTGGAAAAGAATTGACTCACTGGTTAACGGGAGATGAGTTCAAGTCAGCCCACGTTCACGTGTTGATCAACTGTACCGAAATATCACCCTATCTTACGTATGTATCATTTTGACAACTTTCAATTTCTTTTATCCACAACTACTCATGATCATTTGTTTGATAATGACTTGATCAGGGCATTCATGTTAACTAAGCCCACAAGCGAATAAGACTCTTCTGCCTATATTCATGAATATTTCCCAATGTGGTATATGAAACATGTATGTATTTTTAGTCCTATTTGAACTATTTATTGTTTGAAAATACAAAAGATTGTTTGAAAAAATTGGATATATGGTGTATACGTAGGTGTACAGTGAGGCAGGATCCCCTAAAATCCAACACTTGAGAAATTTATCTCATGGTCCTAAATCACGTGTAAAAGAATGGCACACCTTTTTTGTAAACGGATACAAATTTCAAACCCAGTCAAAAACAGAGGGGGGAAAACAATTAACAGTGGAGTTTATGTAAAGGGTGCCACAGATGGAGGTGAAGACGACTTCTACGACGTGATTCAACATATATATGAACTGGCGTACAATACTTTAGACTATACTAAAAGAATAGTGTTATATATTTTATTGTAATTGGTTTGATCCGTCAAGTAGAGGCACAAGAGTGGATCAAAAATATAATACTATGGAGATATGCATGAGCAGAAGATACCAAATGTTTAGTCTGTTTATCATGGCACAACATGTAAGACAAGTGTATTATGTCCCTTATCCATCAACTCGAAGGGACAAACAAGGTTGGTGTGTCGCAATAAAGACAAAACTAAGGGGTCGTATTGAAGCAGATGATCCACAGGAAGAGATGAGATGTATCATGTCAATGTAGTAAATGAAGTGGAATCCATTTCTCGACTACGTGACAATACAATCACATATGAAGAGGTAGATGGAGATGGGAATTAAATGAAGAAGTGGCAGAACCATCAAGATCTGAAGATGATGCAGAAGTAGAGTGGGCAGAATGGGTAGAATGAAATTGTTTAACATTTTACAATTTGAGAAATTAATGTGTAACAATATATTTTAATTTGTTAGTTATTTTCATAACTTGTTGTTTATTTTTATGGAATTCATTTTTATTATTGTTATGTTTAAATATAATATTTCATGACTGTTATTGCTGAATTGCTCTATACATATATATGGCATCAGGAGGATCAGGATCCGAGCCCCCCAGACGACCCACTGGTGGTAAAGGGAAGGGAAAGACCATCGCCATCAATTCCCCCCATTCGTCGGAGGTAGAACATTATTAGGCTTAACCCTACTGGGTTTTCGATGTTGTCATCTACACAACATCTGCGTACATCGACGCCTACATAGCCTCTGGCACGTTCAGCACCTACACAGCCTCCTACACCTTCTGCACATATATAGCCTCCAGCACCTTCTGCATCGACACCCTCTTTTCCTGCCATTTACATGATCCCCAACCCGGGGTTCCAGCAGACACATGACACTTCTACTTCCCATGTGCCTGAGATGGTGCTCGATGCTCATCAGTCCGAGCATGAGTATAGTACGGGTCATACACCTGATCAGACCAGGGTTGAGCATGACGAGAATGAGCAGTAGGAGGTTGAGCAGTAGGAGGTTGACCAGGAGGTCGTTGAGGATCTACAGATGCTGCATGATGGCCGAGTTGTTATCAGACCAGCTGATAAAGGGTAAGTATTTACATTTTTTTGTTGAGTTATTAATAATTTACATGTATATATATATATTTTTGTTTGACATCTTTTTTTTTGTTCAAGTTCCTTCCCTCAAAGCCAGCTGCGAAGGCTATCACAGCAACAATTAAGGAGAATTACCAGACGTTTTGGCCCACCTGGGAAACGTTGAAGGACGAGGAGCGGAGACATATGTTCCAATCTTTCGGAGTAAGTTACAATTTTTATTTTATTGTATATTATTTTTTTATTTCATAAATTTCAATTATGTTTAATAATGTCTTATATTGATACAGGAGAGGGTTGCTTGGGAGGAAGAGGATGAGAGGCAGATCAAGAAGAACTTTCATATGAAGGCCTCCCACCGCCTCTTTGATATGCTTAGACATGGTCGCCTCAAGGGACAGCCCCACTGGATAGAGGATAATCTCTGGCAGCAGCTGGTAGCGCACTGGAACTCCCCTAATTTCGAGGCGACCTGCGAGAAGGCCAAGAAGAACAGAGCCTCTGAGAAGGGTATGAGCTTGCATACCAGAGGTTTCGTCAGTCAGGCACAGCACGCAGCTTGACTAGTACGTATTATATTATTATTATTATTATTATTGTTATTGTTATTGTTAGTTATTATTTATTATTTATTTAAGGTTTTTTATTAAATAATTACAGTTGAAGAGGTTGGTAGAGAGGTACAGTTGCACGAGGTCCATCATGCAACTCATATTATGAGGAGTACCAGTGATTTTGTTGATGATCGGTCAAGGTGGACCCAAGTAATTATAAAATATAATAAATAGTTTTTTAATAATGTTTATATTGTTTTCTTACAAAAAAAAATTGACTTATATGTTTATGCATGACAGGAGGAGTTTGAGGCGAGGATGTCTCAGATTAGATCTCAGACATCATCATGTTCCCTGTCTCAAAGCCTTGAGGATCCATCTGCACCACTCAGGGTTTGGGCAGATGTTGTTGGCGGCAAGAAGAAGGGTCGCTTATACGGTGCTGGAGACCTTGCCAGTAACTACAAGAAATGGACCAGCCGCTTCCACATCGGAGAATCATCGAGTAGTGGTGGTGCCTGTCGTCGCTCTGCGGCGGATGACCAGGAGTTAGTAGCTACTCTGACGCAGAGAGTGGCCGCTTCTGCGGAGGAGACCCGTCGGACGAACGCCATTTTGGCTCAGGTGCTGGAGCGACAGGAACAGATGTACCAAATGCTAGCTCGCCAGCAGCCTCATCCTCATCATCAGCCGCCTCCTCTGCCTCCGCCTCTTGGTACTGATCATGTCGATGATGCGGATGGTTTAGAGCATCTCGATCATGATCAGCACTACCAGGATTATTAGTGACGTTTGTCCTTATTTTTTTTGATATTTTTGATATTGTTCGGATATTTTTTTAATTTGTTTTTTAATTAGTGATGTTTGTTCGGATTTTTTTTTATTTATTACATTTTTTTTTACTTTGTTTTTTAGTTTACGTTATCACGTTTCTTAATATCGAATAAATTAATAATTAAATAAGTAAATAAATAACTAATTAATAATTAAAATAATCAATTTAATTAAATTAAATTTACTTAATTAAATTAATTATAGAAATTAATTAATTTAAAAATTAAATAAATAAATAAATAAATAAATTATTTAATTAAATTAAAAAAATTAACAATACCAATGGGTGTGGCCGTCCGTAATCACCGGCTGTCATTACCGACAGTCACTGCCGTCAGAAACCTACCAACAGGCTTGTCCGTCGGAAATTACCGTCGGTGTCTAATCGACGAGTTTGCCCATCTATAATACCGATAGTAAAAAAAACTCGTCGATAATCATTTGCGACAACCATTTTACCGACAGGCTGGTGGTCGTCGGTAAATGTACCGTTTCAACGACTTTTTGGCTTTACCGACGACTTTTGGCCGTGGGTAAGCCCGGTTTTTCTTATAATGACCCCATTACCAACCAGCCACTGAGAATTATCTCTGACATGTGTCCAATAATTTGTAATAGCAGGAAAAATGGATTATTTGATATACCTGCTAACCGGCTCGTTATTCTTGAAGTATTTGGCTTTAAAAAAATTGGTCCACTGGCTATCAATAGAATGCAAGTTCCAACAGAGTTTCAACATAGCTGCCTGATTAATTTTTCTAAGAACGAATGCCAAGACCATCCTCAAGTGTAGGGGTGCACACTTTACTCCAAGCAACAATAGCAACTTTCCTCTTATTAATGTCACCAGACCAAATAAAATTACGGATCCAAGAATTATCCTCCTTTAACAAAACAATGGGCCAAGCATAAACATGAAAAGTGTAAAGAAGCATATCTTGAATGACTGAGTTGACAAGTTGGACTCTACCCATAATAGACAATAAGGCCCCTTTCTAAGAACTAAGTTTACATTTTATGGCAATCAGCAATGGCTGCAAATGAAGTTTTTTAGGCTTGCCTTTAAAAATAGGGACTCCCAAATAAGTAAAAGATAGATTTCCTGGAGAGAAGCCTAAAAGAGAGCTGATGCTATGAATACGACTTTGAGATATATAGCAGTGTAAATTTTACATTTGCTTAAGCTAAGAATTTGACCAGAAGCTTTGCCATAATCTGAAAATAAATTCATTAGGTGTTGAAGGTTGGACTTAGAACCTCTACAAAAAACCATAATGTCATCAGCATACAACACATGGCTAGGGGTAGGGAAACCTCTAGGACTAGCCATAGGCTGCAGGACGCCAAAATCCACCAAAAAATTAATGCCCCTGCTAAGAACATCTTCAGCTAAACAAAAAAGAAGAGGGGAAAGAGGGTCCCCTTGCCTGACACCTCTCTTACAGCTAAAGAAACCAACTGAGTGACTATTGATAGAGAAGGAAAGCTTTGTAGAATGCAGAATAATTTTCACCCATTGACAAAATGTGCGTACAAATCCAAAGGCCTCCAAAACATGAAGCAAAAAATCCCAGTCAATGGTATCAAAGGCTTTTATAATATCAAATTTTAATGCAATGTTACCTGCAAAAGTCTTTGAATCCAGAGAGTTGTTTGCTTCAGAAGCAATACAGATACAATCTGAGATTTGCCGACCCTTTATGAAACCACATTGCTGCTCAGAAATAATTTTAGGCCGATAGTAGCCAAACAGTCTACCAGGATTTTAGTGATAATCTTAAATTGGAGATTAGTCAAAGCAATAGGCCTATAGTCCTCAATCCTCTCCACACCATTAAACTTAGGGATTAAAGCAACCAAATTAGAGTTTAAGTTAGGCATAAGCCAAGAGTGTCTAAAGAATTGTAAGACCGAATTAGAAACATTCTGCCCAATAATATCCCAAAAATGTTGATTAAAAACACCACCAAAACCATCAGGACCAGGGGCACCAGAAGCATTAAGGGAAAACACTGCATTTTTGATCTCTTCCAAAGAAGAGAAATTAGTAAGCATCAAAGTATCCTTCCGTGAAACAGAATGAGGAATAAATCTTTAGTTTAAATCAGAGGGCTTGCAGAGATTATCAGAAGCATAAAGATTCATATATTACTCTAAAACGTGATTCTCAATATCATTTCTATTATCCAAAAGAGTATCACCAACCTTAAGAAAAAACATGGTCTTAGAAACATGCCTTATTTAAGCAACCTTATGAAAATAAGATGTATTTCTATCACCTTGAGAGAACCAATTGAGCTTAGCTTTTTCCTTCCAAATCTCTTCTTGGAAAGACAAAGCCTGTTGCAAATTAGCTTGAGCAGTAATTTATTCCTCATGTAAAGATTCATTATAACCAGAGGAATCAATGAGCAACTGGATATGGTCAACCTCCAATTGAACATTCTCTACAGATAAATGCACATTATCAAAGACCTATTTATTCCAAGCCTTTGACTCTTTTTTAAGAGCTTTTAGTTTCTGGGACAAAATAGACATTGGACAACCCCAAAAAGGACGTTTCTACTATATTTAATTTTTTTTTTTGAAAATATATATTGATAAAAATATTTTATAATTTTATCTTGTATAACATTTGTTTTCTTTTTTGACAAAATGTATCACATCACATTTGTCAAATAATCAGAACTAAGAATTTTTAAAAAATTATTATCGTCCAAAATAATTTTTTGCAATAATCAGACTAACCTTTTTTTTTTCCCGAAATAATCAAAAGACTTTTATTTTGGGGCCTCCCCAACTTAATTTTACCACCTCCCCTCCACCTAAAATGTCTAAAATACCCCTTCACCTTTCCCACACGCGATGCTTCGTCTCCCTTTTTTTTGTTTGATTTGAATTTCTAGCCAATAAGAATCCAGAATGTCCCGGAAATAAGAATCCGGAAGTGTTTTGAACAACTTAACGTTGTGTCACCTCCCTTTTTGCTAGATTTGAACTTCGAGACAATAAGAATCCGGAAAATCCCGACAATAAGAATCCAGAAGTGTTTTGAACAACTTAACGTTGTTTCACCTCCCTTTTTTGCTAGATTTGAACTTCTAGACAATAAGAATCTGGAAAGTCTTGGCATTAAGAATCTGTAAGTGATTGTTTTTTTTATACTCACCATACTTCAATCCGAATACTTGATTCCATGAGATTCCGGAAACAAGAATCCGGAAGTAAAAATTTTGCAAAAAAAAAAAAATAAGGCAAAAACATGCCAATGTGAGCGCGACGGTGGTTGCAGTGACGGAGAGACAGAATGAAAGAGAGATTGAGAGACACAGAAACAGAGTGCGAGAGAGAGAGAAAGTGAGGTAAGAGGAGTGGGAGGTGAAGATTGAGAGAGAGAAAGTTGAGAAAGAAGATAGGAGTAAAATGGGGATTTTTGAGGGAGGGGAGGTGAGAAAAATAAGTGAGAGAGGTGTTAAAATCATGGGCCATAATCAAACTAACTTGAAATTCAAAACAAGAATTTTGTGGTCTGAGCTTGCTAAAAATAACGTGGGCTTCAAAACATATTTGTAAAGGGAATTGCTAAGGACACCCAGCAAAAATAAGGACACCGAGTAATATTGAATTGTGTTGACCTTTATACTCTTCGTTTTTTTTTATTCCTCGCAAAAATAAAATTTGTGAACAAAATTTTTAATTTTGTTCACTCGCAAATCAACTTGTGAGTGAACAAAAATTGCAATTTGCGAGTGTACATTTTGGGGGCGATGTAGGAAGCGAGCTTGCGAGCAACCTCATTGTCCATGGCATCGAGATTCTCTTCGTCCTCGTTAGCGGGGATTGAGGTGAGGTAAGAGTCCTTGTCGCTTCCGCCATAGAGATCGGTGTCAAAGGTGGGGGAAGTGAGGGAGGCAAATTGTTGCTCCATTTTCTTACGCTCTTCCTGCGTCTTCGCAATCTTTGGGTCTATCGACGCCATGCTTCTCCTTCCAAAACCCTAGCTAGCCTACTCTCCTTTCCTCTCTTCTCCTCTGTGCGATGGTGGGAGCCCAACCTCCTTTCCTCTATGCGACGGCTTGCAGACCACCTTATGGAAGGGATGACGAGTGCGTTCGCGGTGGTTGGTTTCCAGCAAGTGGCTTCTTGGTGGCTTCGGGCTCAACAGCAACGGTGGTACCCCCTTCTTCTCTGGTATTTCATTCTCTTCTCCTTTCTCTCTATCCTCTCTATTTATTTCTTATTGTTCTTGAACTTTTTCTCCTTGATCGATGGACTCGTGAACGTATTTGAAAACAAGGATTTTAGCATTTGTTCTTTTCAAAACATTATGTCTGAGTGTGCATCTCTGTGTGTATGTGAACTGTATACCAGAATTGTATTTCAAACAACATTTCTAGAGCTACAACCTAGGCTAAGCCGAAGAGCTTTTTGCAATTAAACAAATACAACTGTTTCATCCCTTTTAAAATAGAAGTGTTGGGAGTTATTTGGATTTAATTACAACACCTTATAGAAATAGTTACAGGAGACCTTTTGAAGGCCTTTGCAAAAGGAAACATGCATATTCTTATCACAACAAATTTTTGCATTTTAAGTCTCTAAATTGAGGCATTTATGCTGAATTGTTAAAGTTAAAGTTACCAACACTTGCAATTATCTTTGCCATAGTCTGCATTTCTCCATAAAAACTAAAGAAGTCCCAATTTAAATATGAAAGAATGGAATGTTGATTTACTGGTGATTGCTACTGTTCTAACTTTAGACTGTGGTTTATTCAGTTATTTTTTGGCCAGTTGTGCTTATTGTTCTGTGGAATGGAAGTGGCGAGTTGTCATTAATTTGTTTTAAAATTTATCACTCAATCAATTCATGGTTGATTTGTTACTTCAGGCTAGTGTAGGACCTTGTAACATCCTAGAACCCACTACATGGAAGATTGTGGAGCATAGCAAATGGGCTAGGTTTGTTTGCTTTAAACATTCATGCTACCTCCGCTTTTCTATTCTACGCTACACTTCTCCAGGAAACCTCTATATTCTATATGTCTGGATTGCTGTGGAATTATGGTTTTGCTATGCATGTCCGTGAATACTATATTGTTTTTTTTAATTGATGTTATATTTGAAATTATACTTGCAAGATGCGCTATTCCATTCCTGCTCTCATTTTGTTGAGAGTATTTTTAAAAGTAATAATTATTGATGCGCAGTTGGAACCAGCTTGGCAACATGTACCCACAAAAGCCATACGCCTTTTTGTGAAAATATTGGAGGTCGTGCAAATAAATAGACGTGCAGAGCCTGTAATAGACGTGCAAATGAATGTGAGTATTCTTAAGGCTATATATAATATTATTACTGAGTCCTGTTTTTGCTAAGATGTACGCATGCTTTTTGCTTGCAATGAGCTTTACTTGTTATATTCACATATTATATCCAGACAAACTTTAGAGTAAGTGCTGAGTGATTACAATATGGTATGAATTCATGGTCAAATAAGTGAGAAATCTGTTTTTGGGCTAATAATAAAATTTGGGATATTATATAGTTGCTTCCTTGTGTTCTTACTACCTTTCACCCACTAGGCATGCATGCAATTTTTATGCAACTAAAATAGTTTCATGATTTTGTTGTAAGTCATTTACAGATTTCGTAATACGGCACTTAGGTTTGATCTTTAAAATTAGATTAATGTAAGAGGCATGTCAACTTGAATTTGCATTAAGAGAATTGCATTGAGAACATCTTCCTCTATATTCTCCACTTTTATGATCACCATCAACATTGTAAGTTTTCCTGTTTCTTTAATCCTACTTTGTGATTCTATCTTACTGGTTTGACGGCACAATTCCAAAGCTGAACCATCAATTGAGAATGGGAACAATGGTTGTTACTTTATTAATCCCCCTGTTAAAGATGCTGCAATTCTCTAGAATTTTCTACAAAAGCCTAGGATAGCTTATGCCTAGAAATAGCCATATAAGCCTAGAAGTATCTAATACAAAACAATGTAGAAAGACTAGAGAATTCCTAGAAATATCTACCATAATCAAATGCCTCTAGAATAATCAAATGTAAAAATAAGTCAAGAAAAGCCTAGAACCATCTATTGCTAGAACCATCTTCAAGCACCTATAAATAGGCAAGTTTGGGTGCATTTGTAATCAATCAATTTGAGAGCAATACAAACTACATTCTAGCTCCAAATTGTAAAGCCTCCTATCTTCTAATACTATTTGACTACATTCCACAACTTAACTCTACTACTTTTCTACTTCAAATACTATCGCTGGTATCAGTAGTCTGGTTCTAGGTCCTTATCGGGCGAAAAAATTACCAAACTATTTTCCAAAAAAATTCCTCCTTACATTTTATACTAGTCCCAAAAATTTTTCTTAACTCAAGTGGCTAATACCATTCAATCTCCATCTATTACTGCTCCTGCTTTTACTGATGAAAATTATGATTTTGGAGCATTAAAAATGAAGACATTTTTTTGCTCCCAAGATTTGTGGGACGTTGTAGAAGAAGGATTTATCGCTATCTATATGAACACTTCAACTCTTATGCAAATTTCAAAGGAAAGAGTTGAAGGCAAATAAACAAAAAGGACATAAAGCGTTATTTTTTCTACAACAAGCAAGATGTCACTATTTTCCAAGAATAATGGGAGCTACAAGTGCCAAAAGAAGCATGGAGCACACCAGAGGAGTTTCAAGGAAGTGACAAGGTCTTTGTGGCCAAACTTCAAACTCTAAGACGTGAGTTTGAGTTAATAAAAATGAAGGAGTCCGAGACCGTGAAAAGATTACTATTCTAAAATAAAAGAAATAGTTTCTCAAATGAGAGCCTATAGGGAAAATATTCTCGACAAAAGAATTGTTGAGAAAATATTAATTTCTATTCCTCAGTAGTATGATTCAATCGTGACTACGATTGAAGCAAACAAAAGACCTCGTTTACTTATCGGTGTGAGCTAATAATGGGCTCTCTTGAAGCTTATGAGCAAAGATGGAGTAGGCATGAAGATGACTCAATAGAAAATGCCTTCCAATCAAAGCTCAAATTACGGCCTCAAAATAAAGGATATGGAGGAAACAAAAATAGTGAGAAAATTTTAGAAACAAAGAGAATTCTAGAAATTTCTCAAAGAAAAATCAAGATGAGTATCCTCCATGGTGATCTGCAAAGAGGACAAATCATCTTGAAAGACTGTCGCTATCGCGGGAAAAACACGGTGTCGACATTGCAAGAGATTCGGGCACGTGGAGAAGAACTGTTGAAGAAATAAACATCAGTGCCAATTTCGTTTGAAGAGCACGAGTGTGAGCAAAATCCACATGACCGTGAGCAACATCTATTCTATGCTACCCAAGATTCTAGTGACGAAATGTGTGGAAATCGGTACTTGGATAGCGGTTGCGGCAATCACATGGCGAAAGATGAGAGCATTTTCAAGGATATTGATGACTCAGTCAAAGTAAAGGTTCGACTAGAAACTGGTACAGATCACTGTGGAGTCAAAAGGAAAAACCGCTATGGTGGAGACAAAGAAAGGTACGAGATTCATTAAAGATGTCTTACTAGTTCCCAATCTTAAAGAAAACCTCTTGAGCATTGGCCAAATGATGGAGAAAGGATATGCCCTTCACTTTGAAGGAGATAAATGCACAATCTATGATAACAATAAAAGGGTTGAGATAGCCCAAGTAAAAATGGAGAAGAGGAACAGTTTCTAGATAAACTTTAAATATACCACTAACATTGCCATGAAGGTACAAGTTGATGATTCACGGCTATGGCATCCGGAGATTTGGCCACTTCAACACTCAAGCCTTGAAGTTGTTATATCGTAAGAATATGATGAGAGATCTCCCACGCTTGGAAGAAAATAATGGAGTTTGTGAAGGATGTCTTCTTGGGAAGCAACACAGTTACGTTCAACCAGTCCGGCGTGGAGAGCAAAAGACTTGTTGGAGCTCATCCATACCGACGTTTTGCGGACCAATGAGGACACCATCACTTGACAACAATGTATTTCGCCTCTTTATCGATGACTTTTCTAGAATGACTTGGGTCTACTTCATCAAGGAAAATCAAGTCTTTGGAACATTCAAGAAGTTTAAGGCCGCATCGAAAAGCAAAGCGGTAAACATATAATGAGGCTTATTGATCGCGAAAGAGTACAACTCCCACGACTTTGATAAATTCTGCGAAGATGAAGGCATTGAGCGACTACGATATTCTCCACAACAAAATGGAGTGTCTGAAAGAAGAAATCGTGACCATGGAGATGGCGAGATCAATCTTTGAAGGAAAAAGAATTACCAAACACCTTTTGGGTCAGTCTACATCGCTGCGATCTACATACTCAACAGATGTCCAACTAAGGCGATTCAAGACAAAACTCCTATTAGGCCTGGAGCTGGGTAAAACCATCGGCTAAACATCTAAAGTCTTTGGATCCATATGCTATATTCATGTGCCCGATCAAAAGAGACATAAGCTTGAAGACAAGGACAAGACGAGGAATCTTCTTCGTACAAAGACGCAATAAAAGGCTATCGAGTCTACAACTTACAAACAAAGAAGCTCACCGTCACGAGATGTTGAAGTTGATGAAGGTGCTTCTTGAACGGGATAAAGAAAAATTGAGAGAAGCGGTTTTTCGTTACTAAGATACAACAACCTCAAGAAGAAGTCGATCGGCAATCAGTAGTTCAGCATTGATCTTCATCTCCACGACAACAACAAGATTCTTCACTGTGACCCATCTGATAAAAGAAAAATCGTGTGGATATATATCAATCTTGCAACTTGGCTATACTTGAGCACGAAAGCTATGAAGTAGCTTCAAGGCAAGAAAGTATGGGTCAAGGCAATGGAGGAAGAAATAAAAATGATAGAG
Organism: Calophaca sinica; assembly: GCA_037113605.1. NCBI lineage: Eukaryota > Viridiplantae > Streptophyta > Magnoliopsida > Fabales > Fabaceae > Calophaca > Calophaca sinica. Next base: position 99,555,560 of record CM073735.1, on the reverse strand, counting down.
AAAAATAACACGTGGGAGCTAGTAGATCATTCAAAAATAAATATATTATTGAGTCAAATGGGTTTATAAGACAAAGCTTAAGATGGCTCAATACAAAAACACAAGGCTAGGGTAGCAAAAGGCTACTCACAAAGAACCTGGAGTCGACTACAATGAGACATTTGCTCCAGCTTGCTCGAATGGATACAATAAGAGCTTTAATAGCTCTACTTGACTCAAAAGGCCGGGAATATTTTCCGCTTAGATGTCAAGTCGGCCTTCCTCAATGGGGTACTACAAGAAGAGATTTATGTGGAGCAACCACAAGGCTTTGTCAAAGAAGGCAATGAAGGTAAAGTGCTAAGACTAAGAAAAGCTTTATATGGTTCAAAACAAGCTCTCGAGCATGGTATAGCGTAATCTGATCGATACTTCACGATCAAGGATTCAGAGGAGCAAAGTGAGCCAACACTATACGTCAAGACCCAAAGTCGAAGATACTCTCATTGTCTCCTATGAGATGATCTTATCTACACTGAAACAATATAGAAATGATAACTAAGTTCAAAGAAGATACGATGAAGACATTCGAGATGACCAGGCCTTGGCTTGATGAATTATTTCCTCGACATAGAGGTAAAACAACAAAAAGAAGGATATTCATATGTCGGAAGAAATACGACACATTATTAAAGAAATTCAGATGAATAGCGCAAGCCCGCCATCTCGCTTGTAACAAATGAGAAGTCGTTAAAGGAAAGATGGAGCACTGTAAGCCGATGCATCGCACTATAGAAGCTTAATTGGGAGCCTATTATATCTTCTCTGCGCGACTGCAATCATGTATGCTCTGAAGTCTTATCAAGGTTCATCACGAGTAAACCAAGTCAGTTCTACTATGGAGTAGCTAAAAAGAGTTCTAAGATATTTACAAGGCACGAAGGAGTTTGGTATATGGTATAAAACCATGACCAACTCAAAGTTGATCTACTATACCGATAGTGATTGGGTGTTCGGTGATGACATGAAGAGCACATCAGGCTATGCCTTACTAGGATCGGTTTTTCTCATGGGCATCAAGAAGCGGCTATTGCCTGCAAATCAACCCGGCAGAAGGCCGTGATCGTGGCGGCAAGAAATGGCGACAAATCAAGTTATATGGCTTCGGAGAATACTCGGAGACATGGGTGAATGCCAGGATGACCCTACCATAATCTCTGCGACAACAAATGGACAATAGCAATGGCAAAGAATCCAATTGCATCACAACAACAAAGCATATAGCAATCAAATATCACTTCATCAGGAAGCAGAGGCAACTAAAGAAATCGAGCTCAAGTAATCTTGACGATCAAGACCAAATTATGGACATATTTACAAAGGCATTGCCCGAGTCAAGTTTGAGGAACCGAGGACAAAGCTCTGGAAAGTTTGAAAATTGCATCAAAGGAGAGTGTTAAAGATCTTTGCAATTTTCTAGAATTTTCACAAAGCCTAGGATAGCTTATGCCAGAAATAAGCCAAATAAGCCAAGAAGTATCTAATACAAAACAATGTAGAAAGACTAGAGAATTCCTAGAAATATCTACCATAATCAAATGCCTCTAGAATAATCAAATGTAAAAATAAGTCAAGAAAAGCCTAGAACCATCTATTGCTAGAACCATCTTCAAGCACCTATAAATAGGCAAGTTTGGGTGCATTTGTAATCAATCAATTTGAGAGCAATACAAACTACATTCTAGCTCCAAATTGTAAAGCCTCCCATCTTCTAATACTATTTGACTACATTCCACAACTTAACTCTACTACTTTTCTACTTCAAATACTATCACCCCCTAAGCCAATATGTTCAGCATGGAGCTACAATTCTGCAAGATAAATTGTACATATATGGTGGAAATCACAATGGTCGTTACCTTAGTGATCTTCGTGTAAGCATATGTTAAATATATCTATTGCATGAAGCTATGGATTTTGGCTAAGTAATAATTTATCTTGTGCGGTTGATTGACACCACCAACTTTAGAAGTAATTGTATATCTTGTTTTGAACAGATAAGCCTTTTATAATCTTCCCCTCGAATTGACTAAGTTATGTGCTATTTACATTATATATTGGATTTAAATTATATCAGTATTCGTTTGTGTATCATGATTATGTGATTGGCTCAGTCACCCTCTTTGTTCTTGAATTTTTATTACTTGTTTGTTGTGTTTCCAATATTAAGTCTTTAGGGGCCATTTGTGTTTCTACGCACACGTATACATTACAATTTTTGTTGATTGTTGCGGCTATTCTAATATATGGATTGCAGATTTTGTTGTTTAGGATCATCATTTAACCATTTTTTGAACCAAGTCTAACATATGCTTAGGCCTGTAAAAGCTAATTTAATCATTATGGCTATTTTATTTTTTTTTATACTAAAAACATATTTTATTGATTTTTTATACTAAAAACACTTTTTTTTGAAGAGAGAATGAAAGAGAAAATGTGAAAAATCAATATTTTTTTTTTGAGAAAAAAGGGGGAATAGATAGCGTTTCCTCAATGAAGCGCTACTGAAAGTCCTACCTACAGTAGCGCTTCTTCAATTATAAAAAATAGACAGCGCTTCTTCAAGGAAGCGCTGGCTATACTCAAAATCGTCTGTCTTTTCGAAACACAATCACTAGCTGGTGATTAAAAAATAAGCACTGTTGATTTCATTTTCTGTTATAGTGTTTGCTGGAGACTGCATTGAAAGAAAGAGCACAAGTGGAGGCTGCCAATTTCTTGGAGCAAATCTTGTGTCTTGGTCAAGCAAAAGGCAAAGCACAATAGCACTCTCAACAGTAGAAGTTGAATACATCTCAACAGTGAGTTGCAACCCTCAACTTCTGTGGATGAAATATCAACTTGAAGATTACCTGATAGAAGAGAGTAACATTCCTATCTTCTGTAATAATACTTCTGCTATTTGTCTTACTAATAATCCCATCTTGCATTCTTGTGCAAAGCATATTGAAATAAAACATCACTTTATAAGAGACTATGTTTAGAAGGGTGTACTTGAAATAAAATTTACTGATAAAGACCATCAATGGGCTGATATCTTTACAAAACCCCTTATTGAAGATAGATTCAAATTTATAGGAGGAAATTTAATTTTTCATCTTATTAATGAGTGAGTGTTTAATCTCAATGGTGTTTCATTAGATTGCGACATATTTGGCGCGTGAATAATGCTTTGGCAGATTGGATGGCTATATAAGGCCATGAATTTGATATTGGTAATAGGATCTTTGATGTTTCTCTTGATCTTTATTCTCATTTGAAATATGGATGATTTTAGAGCAGGTCTCTCTGGAACTGTAACTATATGATTTGGAACCTTTCAGCTATGAGTTGGTACTAAAATTTACTTATTTTGAAAAAAGTATTAAAACTTTTATTAAATAATTGAGTTAAGGAGTCATTTATATGCTGAGAAAATGTTGTCACCTTCGGACATTCATTAAAAAATAGTAATCTTTTATGATAAGTTACTTTAAAAATATTTATTTTATCTCTTTTATTGAAAATATGATTAAAATTTTAACTACATGAGAAAAATAAACTTGATGAAAATTTTATTTATTTATCTAGTGGTAATGAATATCACATTTAATGTTATAATTCAAGTTTATTTTACTCATATATATACACACGTTGTTCAACCCAAAAGAAATTAATCATATATACTATTAAAAAGATTTTGGCTTAGGTTTTATTAACGTATCCAAAAAATTCAAAATTTGTTAACAAAAAATATAAATTTGAGGCCTAAAATTTAACAAAAATGCTCTTTTATAGGCACAATAAATGCTTTGGACATGTTAACAACATGCATGCCACGCATCCGAAGCAAAACTTAGAAGAGCCTTAACATAATTTTAGCATCCAAACTAAAATTTTGATGCACTTGTATGGGGTAAATCTTTGTATATTTTATTTTTGTCTATATTTAAATAATTTTATTTAAAATATTTTTTTTGAAAATCTATATTGATAAAAAATATTTTATAATTTTATCTTGTATCACATTTGTTTTTTTTTTCCGACAAAATGTATCACATCACATTTGTTAAATAATCAGAACTAAGAGTTTTTAAAAGATTATTATTAGGGTTTAATAGACATGCATGTATTGTTAGTGTAAATTAGTTTTACACCAACATCCAATGAGAACTCATGATTTTTTTTTTTTGAAACAAACTTAACGCATTTCATTCATAATAATTGAGGCAATACAAGGAGGGACAATGTTAAAAACATGAGGGCTAACATAAGACATGACCACCTTAACTAAGGAATGAGCATTCATATTAGCTTCACTTTTTACAAACTCAACTCGAGAGTTGTTACAAAAGGAATGTAAAAGATGTTGACACTCAAGAATAATGGATTTGATAGTTATTTTAAAATATAGTTATAATTGTGGGCTGACATGACAGAATAATAAATTCTTATTGGGTATCAATATAAAGTTAATTTATATTGACAGTGTATGTCTTATTAATCCTGCAAAAATAGTTTTTTGAAATTTAAAACAAGAACACTGTGGTCTGGGCTTGCTCAAAAAATAACGTGGGCTTCAAAACATAGTTGTAAACCCATAGAGTGATTAGGGTTTCATCCCTTAAAATACGAAACAAAACAGGGAAACAGATTCTGACGGCCGAGCAGAGCAGAGAAGAGAGAACAGAAAGAGCGAGGGCACCCCCGCCGCCGCCTAACACCATGGTGCATGTGTCGTTTTATCGCAACTGTGAGTCCCTCGATCTATCTACGCCGTCCTCTGATTTATTTTTTCCCTTTTTTTGTTTTCGGATGCTAACCTTTAACGACGCGTTGATGTTGATGTCGTTTTCAATGAACGAAACCCAGATGGGAAGACTTTCAAGAAGCCTCGTCGTCCATACGAAAAGGAGCGTTTGGATGCAGAGTTGAAGCTGGTGGGAGAGTATGGTCTCCGGTGCAAGCGGGAGTTGTGGAGGGTTCAGTACGCCCTCAGTCGCATTCGCAACAACGCTAGGAACCTTCTCACGCTTGACGAGAAGAATCCTCGTAGGATCTTTGAAGGTGAGGCTTTGCTTCGGAGAATGTTCCGTTACGGCCTTTTAGATGAGACACAGAACAAACTCGATTATGTCCTCGCTCTAACCGTTGAGAATTTCCTCGAACGCCGCCTTCAGACCCTTGTGTTCAAATCCGGCATGGCTAAGTCTATTCACCACGCTAGGGTTCTCATCAGACAGAGGCATATCAGGTATATCCACTTTCCCTACCACCCCCTCCCCCCTTCCTCTTTTTTTTTTTTAATTTTTTCATTTCTATAAATCATATTTGTTAATTAGTCTCTAGATGATACGTAAAAGACATTTTCGTAGGAGTTTAGTAATATTGGAAATTATATTAGAGGTCAATCAATCAATGGCATTTTCTCTCTTAATTTAGTCCTAAATAAATGCGAATTTCAGTTGTCCGCAAAGTGCTTGACAAAATGCTTCTTTTTTGGGGGGGAGATTTTGAACATGATTTCAGTTATTCAGGATTTAGATCTATGAAGCCCGGATACGTAGTACGATACGACACGGATACGAGGATGCGATAATTTTTTGAAATTCAGGATACGATACGGTTTGGATACGTTAACAAAATTTTATATAAAAACTTATATAGATGCAAAATATTTGTAAGAGACATCAGAGCAATAGTATTAGACCCATCATTTGAATCCTCTTCCCAGTTATTGTAGACTTTTTTTTACAAACAGTACAACACAGGGTGAGAATTGACGAGATATACAACACTTGAGCACCACAAATTTTTGCCGTCCACAACAATACTTCCGTTGAAAGAAGAGAACCAAAGATGGAGAGACCCAAAACCGCCTATGGAATAAAGAGATCAGGACCGTTGTTGGGATTGAAAGAAATTGAACAGCCTTCGGGATACGTAACTCGGGTACGTATCGGTATCGGTATCCTTCTGGGACGCGTATCGGTATCCGATACGGGTACGACACAGATACGTTTCCTGTTTTGGAGTATCCGGGCTTCATAGATTTAGATGAATTAATTTGATCATTTATTTATTATATTTACATCATAATTTTTTTTTTCTGGCTGTCCCTTGTACCATCTTGTACTGTTTTTTTGTAAAGGAAAATGCTGATTTGTATGAATTGATTTTCCTTTAAGTGGAAGGAATGATTATGATTGACTGAATGTATGAAAGTTGGGTGTGTAAGTTGTTACTTTTTAAAAAAAAAATTCATGGACCCAACCTTGCCAAGTTTGTCACAAAAGATATAGTGTCTGTTTGAGTTAATGGCAATGGGTATGCTTTCTGTCTTGGTTTTGGAATTCTAAGATCTTCAAGATGGAGCTCCATTTGTGTGATATATTGCCTGGGGAATTTAGTTTTTTATTTTTTTTTTGGCAGGGTTGGGAGACAAGTTGTGAATATCCCTTCTTTCATGGTGAGGGTTGATTCACAGAAGCACATTGACTTTTCACTTACAAGTCCCCTTGGTGGTGGACGCCCCGGAAGGGTGAAGAGAAAGAACCTCAGGGCTGCTGCTAAGAAGGCTTCCGGTGGAGATGGAGATGAGGAGGATGAGGATTAATCAAATTATTGTGACTAATGGTGGCTTTCTCTAGTGCAGTTAGATCTTGTGCTAGCTTTTATTTCGTGTCCCTATTCTATCATTATTGACTGTTATACTTAGTTGTTTCATATTTGCTTCTGGTTTTGAGAAAATATTTTTCCTGAGATATTATGTTGTTTTGAACTTAATTAATTTTAAGTTTTCCCCCAATAATTATGGTGTTCAGTGTTTAGTTTAATAGTGATAACTTCACAGGTTTAGTTTTTGAGCATCTTTTCCTCCTTGTTAGAAAAGCATCTCATATGAGTATGAATGAATCATAGTTTTTTTGGTGAATGTTTAGTGATAGAACCAAGAAGTTTGTGTCGTAGTTATCAATCAATGTCTATGCTGGTTATCATTATCATCACAAGGCTTTCACGGTTGGCTTGGTATGTGGTATGTGAAACGTTGAACTCAAATATGCAGTATTTAGAACTGTTGGTTATGCTTGAAGGTTGTCCCCACTCGTGGATCGAGCTAGTTTGAACTGATTTTTGTATTCAAAAAATAATAAAAAAGCTTATCCATTTATATCTCTGAGAAGGACATACAAGTAGGTGAAACCTTTCAAAGCCATGGGTAATTGTTGTTGTCGAACTAATAAAGTCTATCATATTGAATATTCGAGGAACATTTTTGGTCGGCAAAATTGTGTTGTCTTAGTAAAGGCCTAATCTCTATAGTAAATACATGAACAATGTAAATGCGAATGTTATCTATAACAGTTCATTTTGTTGTAAATATATGAAATTATTGATGACTATTTATCATGTATTAGAATATTATAGGAAGATTTTCATTTATTATTTTTTGATTTGGCTCATGAATTGAGAGTTAAATACATCTATATATAGGAGTATTAGTTTATAGAAGATTATTAATACAAATATGACAATTGGTTCTTGAAAAACTAACCTATGAATCCTAGTTCTTGAAAAATTAATCATTGATTTCATATTTTTATTATCTCCATCTTATTTTCTATTCTTTTATAATACATTATTACGAACAAGTCTTTGTTGGTGTAGTAAAAAAATTATGGGTGTTATTATCACAAGTATACGATTCTTTAAACGAAAAAGGTGGTTTTTTTGTGTTCTTTGGAAACTTTTCTTTCGGATTATAATTTTTTTCCCCATTACTTTTCCTGTGATCTTTACGGTTCGTGTGATCTTCCCATTATCACATCATGTTATTCTTTTTCAATTTTTTGTCCTCTCTATGTGATAGCACGTTTAGTATCATTTTTGCAAAATACTCTCGATTGTTCAATTTTTTATCTCTATGCAATATCACGTTAGGATCCTTTTTTTTCACTGTGCCTATATCATTTTTTTTATCCCCATGTTTACTATTTTTCTTCCATCCAGTAATATATTGTTAGCAATTGTTTTACTTGTATTATTGATATTTTATTTTATATTTTCAACCGCTAATGTTTGGTCTTGAAGTACCTTCACGAATATTGCATGTTATTGGTCTCGAAGTACCAATACTAATATTGTCTATTATTGGTCTTGAAGTATCGATGCTAATATTTTCTTTACGATTGGTTATGAATTATCAATGTAAATGAATAACCAAAATCATTGTCTTTTATTGGTCTTAAAGTACCAACTTACAATTGTCCGTGGTGCTTAGCATAACTGGCAAAGTATTTGCCGTTTGGACGCTTGGGCGGGGGTACGAACCCGCTACGCCCCCCTTTCAGCGCTCTTTGGAGTGCGTAGTAGGCCGCTGGGCCATAAGACCAAAAAAAAAAAAGTACCAACTTACAATTGCTCTAGTAATTGGTCCAGAAGCACCAAATTATAATCGTAGAAACAATTGCGTAAATTCCTTCTGAAAGCAAGAAAGTGCAAAACAATGACCATGCTAGCTATAGATGTGGGCAAAAGGCCATTGTTCTCGACTATGTAGCACCCCAAAACATCCGGTTGATCTTTATAAAACATCTCAAAAGGCAAAAGAAAAAATGTTAAAGCAAACTTCTCTGAATCTCTTAACAAAGAGACTTCAGCGGATGAGGATGGAAATGTTTACTATTGAGTTACCATTGAGTTTAGAAACTATCATATGCTTAAGTTTTATTTGTTTATGTTATTTGGATATTTTCATACGTTAAAACTTATTTATGTTATTTGAATTTTGTCATATATTTTATGATTAGTATTAATTTTCATGTCATGTTATAATTTTCATTCCTTATCCTTAATTTTTTTTTTGTTACTAGATATTGCAAAATACTCTCGATAAGATGGAGGAAGACATATGTTTAGTGGACAGTGGTACAAATGACACAATTCTTCGTGATAAGAAGTATTTTGCGCAGTTAGCATTAGTTGAAATTAATGTTAATACTTAATACAATATTTGGTACTGTAAATATGATTGAAGGCTCTGGAAGAGCATGTGTTATATTCCCAAAAGTGACAAAATTATGCATTGATGATGCGTTGTATTTTAGTAGATCTTGAAGAAATCTACTAAGTTTTCAAAATATATGTTACAATGGATATCATATTGAAACAAAAAATGAAGGAGATTCGGAATATCTCTATATTGCCTCTGGAACTTCAAATGAAAAGTTCATCTTAGAGAAATTTCAAAGTTCATCATCGGGGTTATATTTTACAAAAATAAGGATGACAGAATCAAATTATATGCACCATTCTTTGGCATGATCGTCTCGGTCATCCTGGTTCAACTATGATGCGATGTATCATTGAAAATGCACATGGACATTTATTAAAGGATCATAGGCTTCCTTTACCCAATGATTATTTTTGTATTTCTTGTGCTCAAGGTAAATTAATTGTTAGACATTCTCCTTGTAAATTACCTTTGGAGTCCCCTTCCTCTTTACAGAGAATACAAGGCGACATATGTGGCCCAATTCACCCACCTCGTGGGCCATTTCGATATTTTATGGTTTTGATTGATGCTTCTACATGTTTGCTTGCTTTCAACTCGAAATATTGCTTTTGCTAAATTTCTGGCTGAAATAATAAAATTAAGATCAAGTTTTCCTGAGCATCATATCAAAACTATTCGTCTAGATAATGCAAGTGAATTTACTTCAAAATCATTTTATGACTATTGCATGTCAGTAGGAATTAGTGTTGAACACCCAATTGCACATGTTCACACTCAAAATGTTTTAGCTAAATCTTTCATTAAACGTTTACAACTTATTGCTAGACCCATGCTTTTGAAATCTAAAGCTTCCTGCATCTGCTTGGAGACATGCTATTGTACATGCTGCATCTTTGATTCGCATCCGACCATCTACATATCACAAGTTTTCGCCTTTACAACTTGTTTTTGGCTAACAACCCGATATATCTCATCTTAAAATTTTTGGTTGTGCTGTATATGTACCTATTGCACCCACTCAACGAACTAAAATGGGTCCACAAAGACTCATTGGGATCTATGTCGGTTTTGATTCTCAATCTATCATTAGATATCTAGAATCTTTAACAGGTGATCTTTTTAGAACAAGATTCTTTGATTGTCAATTTGATGAATCTGTATTCCCCCCATTAGGGGAAGAAAAGGGTAAGGGAATACAAGATCAAGAAGTTTGTTGGAACACACCAACGTTATCCATGTTGGTGTATTCCCGTTGGTGTATGCAGATACGTTCTCAACGTCCTGAATTGAAGTTTGATCCAGAAATTGAAAGAACACTACGTTCGTTGAGAAGATAGCACAAAGCAATGGAAAACGAGCTTATGTTGAATGAGTACTTCACTCCAACTATGGATGTGGCAGACAGCGTCAACTATCCGGCGATTGAGGCCACAAACTTTGAATTGAAGCCAACACTGATATCAATGGTATCATCGGTGCAATTCTCAGGCTTGCCTTCTGAAGACCCAAATGCTCATCTCAAGAGGTTTCAGAAAATTGCGAACACTGTCAAGTGTCATGGTGTGACACCGAAGGCTATTAAATTGAGATTGTTCTCATTCTCACTGCAAGGGAAAGCTTAAATCTGGTTGGATTCACTTGCTTCAAACTCTATTACCACTTGGGAGGATTTAAAGACGAAGTTTCTCAATAAGTACTTTCCTCTCGTAAAATCTGCAAAGTTAAGAGCTGACATATCTAGATTCGCACAAAATGAAGGTGAATCAATGCATGAGGCTTGGGAATGATTTCAAGACTTGCTTAGGAGTTGTCCTTATCATGGATTTACCAAGTGGCAACTTGTCCAAATATTATATAATGGATTCACTATACAAATCAGAGGTGCTATAGATGCCGCTTGTGGAGGATCTTTCAGGAAGAAGACACCCATTAAAGCCTATGACATAATGACCGAGATGGCTCAAAACAATGCTTAGTGGTCAGCAAGAGAAAGACAAACTGGAAGAAAGGCTCAACAAGCAGGAATTTACAAAGTAGGCACTAACACATCCCTCGAAGCTAAGTTGGAGGCAATGACTAAAAAGATAGAGAATCTTATGTCAACTCAGTCTAATCCAGCAACAACTAGTAATGACTGGGGATGCATGACCATTGAAAGCTAATTAGAAGAAGTCAATGCTATAGGCCAAAGGGACTTATATCCAAAAGCCGGAACGCAAGAAGCTATGCTAAAGTATATGCAAAGGCACGAATACCCTTGTATGGGTGTTTTGGCCAACTACATGGAGAAGACTGATGAAAGGCTTAAGGCCATTAAAACTCGATTAGCTAGAGCATCCTGTAATTTCTGCGGAGTAACATGACATGACTCTAAGGACAACATTAAAGAAGTCAACTTTGTGGGAAGTAACTCACAGCATGACCTGTACTCCAACACCCACAATTCGGGATGAAGAAACCACCCCAATTTCTCATGGGAAACTCAACAGAAATCACAAGGCCGGAGCCAGAATGTTTACAAACCACCGCACTTACAAAATCAAGCCCATGGCGACAAGAGACTCAACAGGAATGAGATGAATAATTTCTTGGGACAAGTTGATGAGAGATTCAAGGCTATGGAAAAAGTAGTGGGCACCATTGTAGAGAACCAGAACTCCCTGAAAGACCAAGTCTCAACCTTGGTGAATTTGATGACTCAAAGGGAAAAAGGAGCACTTCCAAGTCAAGTAGAGCTAAATCCAAATGAGAAGTGCAATGCTATCTTTACCGCAAAGGAGGAACCAATCCTCACAATTAAGGACAATTCTGAGGGAACGAAGAAAAGAACGAAAAAATTGAGCCTCAGCAGGTAAGTAACTCTTCCCATCAATGTTCTAAAAATTTGCACAATGATAGGCAAGCAATTAAGCTTTTAGAAAAACTTAGAAAATTGCATGTCAATATCTCCTTTGCTGAAATCGTCTCTGAAATTCCTAAATATATTAAGTTCTTAAAGGAAATAATTCTTAATAAAAATAAATTAGAGGAAGTAGAGGCAGTCAAATTGAATGAAGATTGCTCTGCAATGCTTATGAATAAATTACCACTTAAGCTTAAAGATCCGGGAACTTTCACCGTTCCCTACTCAATTAGTAATATTACTTTGAATGCATTATGTGATTTGGGCTCAAGTGTGAATCTAATGCCATTATCCATTTTTAGAAAGCTCAACTTGCAGGAACCACAACCCTCTAACATTTCTTTGCAATTAGCCGATAGAACTATTGTTTACCCAAGAGGAATAGTAGAGGACGTGCTCGTCAAAGTGGGGAGATTTTTTTCCCAGTGAATTTTGTGGTTCTTGACATGGACGAGGATAAAGACGTTCCTATAATTTTAGGGCGACCATTCTTGGCAACAGGAGATGCTTTTATTCAAGTAAAGAAAGGGACATTAACTCTGCGGATCGAAGACGAAGATGAAATATTTAAAATATATAGTGCTAACAAAAATTCTTCTTCTAGTGCATCTTGTTGTTTCTTGTAGGACATTGTCATCCCAAAGACTAAAGAAAAAGAGAATATGCATCTTCCTGAAGTGGACCATCCTATAGGCAGTATTGAGCCACAGGAGAAGCTCAAAATAAACCCTCTCCTCATTCAAGAAGTAGCATCATTGGACTTCAATGGGACCTCAAGAGAAGACCCAATTGACCACTAGAGAAAATTCTGCAAAATAATGAGGAATGCTCAATACAAAGACATATCACCAGACTTTGCAAAATTAGAAATTTTCCCTTACTCATTTAATGAAGAAGCAAAGTTTTGGTTCTACCTATTGACAAATAAGGTGGTAAAAACATGGAACAGCGCAGTGAGGTCATTCATAAGGACCTTTTCAACAATTACAAAAGAACCCTCCTCTATTTGTACTTACTGTGGTCTAGCATATCTCCTGGAGAAGAGCTTTAAAAAAGGACCAGTGTCCGTTGAGGACTGATCTCAAGTCCTCTGAACTATCAGGCTTGGGACGTTAAACAAGCGTTAACCAGGAGGTAACATGTGTTTACTAACCTTTTCTTTTATTTTTGCATATTTTTATTTGTTTATTTTGAATTTATTGGTTTCTATTCTTATTAAAAATACGAAAAAATGAAAAATGTCAAAAACAACAAAAAAATTATTTTATGAAAAATCAGTATGTACGGGCATACATACCATTAGGCACGGTCGTACCTAACTACCTCAGCCTGAAAAACACGGAGAAAGGTGTCGGTACGACGACACATTTAACCAAGTACGGCCGTACCCCATGTCCAGATGCAGAAAATAAAATGTACAGTGAGAGTTAAGGGCGTACCTTACCCTTGTACGCCCAAAAACCTCTCTGTTCAAGCACCTTCTACCCTCAATCTCTTAGTATCTTCATTCCAAGACTATCCAGGTACTGCTTCTCAACTTATTTCAAGGAGTGGATGCTTAATTTACTGTTTATTTTGGTTTTTATTTGTTTTTAGGTTATTCAATTAGTTTAATTCTAATTCTAACAGTTTAGGAGCAGAATGAGCTAGGTTTTGCATGATTAGAGAGCCTAGGAATGATTAGAGACCTAAATGTTAGGCTAAAACTGAGAAATTTTGATCATAGGATGGATTTTTAGCAAAACCGTAGCGCAGTACATCCGTATCTATCAAGAACAGGCCGTACTGAAGGCCGTACTGGAGGCCTTAGGGTTCACGCACTAACACAGGTACATGCGTACCTATGGAGATATACGACCGTACAAAAATCTTAAGTCAGGCCGTACATAGTTTTCAACTAGGGTGTCCAGAGACCACCGGTACTGCCATACCTCACGAAGTCAGGCCGTACCTAACACTGAATTCTACAAAATTTAGAGTAAACCACTAATTTGGTCCCTGAAAGTATAACTTGCTGTGGCTTTGGTCCCTGGAAGAATAGAAACTCCAAAATAGTCCCTAAAAGTGTATTCCGTTTATCACTATGGTCCCCGGTGTTAGTCCGTTCAGTGACTCCGTTCGATTTACTGACGTAGGATGTTTTCTTCCACCGTGGCTACTGATTTGTCGCCTTTCATTGGGAGTAAACCACCACTTTGGTCCTTGAAAGTGTAACTCGCTGTCACATTGGTCCCTGAAAGAATAGAAACTCCAAAGTAATCCCTGAAAGTGTATTCTGTTTGTCACTATGGTCCCTGACGTTAGCCCGTTCAGTGACTCCCTAATGATATATAACAAAGATATCCAATTGAAAATTTACACGACTTGGAGATGCATATACCATCTTCACAACCTGAGAAAGTGCAATGTGCCATGTTTTTTTTCTGGACTGTGATTTTTGCTCTGGTTAGGTTTTAGGGTTACACTTTATGATCAGATTGGGGTTTTTCCTATTTTGTAATGTAACTTACTATTTTGTATCAATGGCCTCTTATCATGCCTTTGTGAATGTATTTTGCGTTTTTTCATTGGCATCACTTATTTAAAACACTTTCTGAATGTATCTTGCCCCTTATCCATGATTAAGTTGGGGTTTATTAGATATTTGGTTAATGCATGTATGTTTTATTTGTTCAGGAAGGACCATGGAGCTGAGGTTGAAGACCAACCTATTGATGACATTTCTAGCAATGAAGATTCTGACTTCATACCTTCATATCTCAGTGGAAAGGATAAAACATATGATGAAGTTGATCTTGAATCTATTGGGAATGCAAGTGATGGAAACACTCAAAGGGCTAGTGCAAGTCATAGCAACACTGAAAGGCCTAATGTCAATGTAATGGCTGGTGATCACTTCTGGTTTGGCCTTAATTTCTGGTTTTAGGTAGTGGAGTATGCTACTGGTTTTAGCTACTGATTTGATCATTTGGTACTGGATTTAGCTACTGGTTTGATCGTTTGGTTCTGGATTTAGCTACTGGTTTTTGATCATTTCTGGTTTGGCCTTAATGTCATTATCATGGGTTAATAGATTCTCCTTCTGCGTCTGTTCTTGTTATTGATTTTGATTTTATTGACATAATGATTAAGGGTTGCATGGGAATCATAACTCTCAACCATTCCTAGTTATTGTAAATTGTGACTCAGATTTAACTCCTTCATAGTTCATTATATTCCCTGCTATGCTCTAAATTGTAAATTGGCAAACATGGCACATTGCACTTTCTCAGGTTATGAAGACTGTATATGCATCTCCAAGTCGTATAAATTTTCAATTGGACATTTTTGTTATATATATTAAACGGGCTAATGTCACAGACCATAGTGACAAACAAAATACATTTTCAGGGACCAAAGTGGTGGTATACTCCCAATGAAATGCGAAAAATTAGCAGCCACGGTGGAAGAAAACGTCCCACGTAAGTAAATCAAATGAAGTCACTGAATGAGTTAACGTCAGGGACCACAGTGACAAACGAAACTCACTTTCAGGGACTATTTTGGAGTTTCTATTCTTCCAGGGACCAAAGTGGCGGTTTACTCGTAAAATTTACTATTTTTTCCAATTTTCCTATTTTTACAGGCATTATGTGTGACATCTTGATTTTTTAAAACAATATTAAATCAGTAGTTAAGTGATAAACAGGAGTTAGAAACTTTAATTATGGACAAAATGGGTTTAAGCAAAGTCTAGAATGCCCTAGAAAGGCGTGTAACACTTGAGAATCTTCTAGAACACTAAAAATGAGATGTTTCCGGTCAGCCTCTATCACGATGCGATGAGACAATGTAAGTTGGGTCGCGACGCGATATAAGTCGGTGGGTGAGTCGGTGGATCAGGGCGTGGGATTGCTGACACGTGTCCCTCATCACGACGCGATAGCCTTTGTGCCTAAAGACCATCGCGACGCGATAGACCCAAAATGGCTATAACTACCACCTTTCACCCTCCATTCTCCTCACTTCTTCCAAAGGATCCTTTGGGAGGGCGTGGAGGAGCTTGAGAGGCACGACAGGGACGCGAGGACGAGACGCGATCGACAACAGTCTTCTAAGCCAGGTAAGGGGGCAGATACCTTAATCACTAGGGAATATAGGTAGTAGAGTAGTACTGTTAGCATGCACAGAGGACCTTAACCCTACTAGGGGTTGGTAGTAGCAACACCTCAGGAGAGGGGTTGTAGTAAGCGGTGGCTAAGGATAGCCGTCGTAGACCTATCAACCAACTTAGGTATAATTGATGTGCTTGTTGAATTACGTGTTTGCTCGATAATATGGTTAATTAATAGTTGCCTTTGCGACACTAGGAATAATTTATATGTTGATTATTTGTGACGGTTGATAATCTGATTAACATGCTGAATATTTATATGTTGGTTGATTTGGTATGATGCTTGTGAGTATAATGCATGGTCTTAGAGTCAAGGGTGACGCCCTCTAGTTAGAGGATTGCGAATCCCTAGACGGTGATAACACACATTACCGTCGATACTCTGATTGTCAGTGGTGATAGCTGGGTCAGTGTACCTGAGGACTGGTGATCGGACCGAAGGTAAGGAGTAGTTTGGAAATAGTCGGTGACCTTAAGGGGACCTGAGGACTGGTGATCAGTCCGAAGGCGTGGACTCGGTCATTCGACGAGACTCCAGGACTCCACATCTGATGGTAGACAATCTTGGTCATTCCTCGTATTGGGAATACCGTCCATTTGTGCACATGGACGGTACCTCACTCCGATGATCAGAGGTGGTAGCGTATCAGGATATGTTTCGGGACAACCAACTTAAGTCTCATTCTCTGTGCCCTAAGACTGGTAATCGGTCTAGGGAATAGGGCGTGAATGGCCCGCAATACTCAGCGATCTGTGGTTGGGTTAGTAGGGCCGGTGATCAGCCTGAAAGCTCGGTATTCTGAGTCAATTGGGTCTGTAGGGCCGGTGATCAGCCAAAAGACCAGTGACACATGTCAGTCTATGGTATCAGAGTATGATGTGGTCTGTAACCGTGTGGTCAGGCTTGTCAGTATGACGTATGAGTATGGTTTGGTTTGTGATCGTATGCTCGAAAGTCTGAGCGTAGTAACAGTTATGTTGATAAGTTGTGATGTCTATGATGACAATTGCTATGTCTATGGTTGTGTTGTGCATGATGACAGTGTCTCTGCTATGCTGTTTTCCTGTTTGTTAGTGATTAATGAGTGTTTTACCCCTTCGTTTTCTGTGTTTTCCATATTATATTTATGATAAAAAACAGATGGACAAGAAAATCAAGTACATAGAGCCTGGGAAGCAGCGTTGCATCATGGCCAGTGCGTTTTGTTGCGTACTCTGATATTAAGTTGAAAATGCATTATTGATGAGTCAGGATAAAGTGACGCCCTGTCTCGGCGGGGTGTTACATTAGTGGTATCAGAGCAGTTTAGTTCTAACAAGACTGTGGGGAGGGTCGAGTCACTGGTCGTGTTTAGAGTCTAGTTGTCTCCACATCGGATGACAACTGTGTTAGGATTGGGTAGAGAGTTTGACACTAGAGATTCTTAATAACTGTTGAATTTTCGGGGACAAAAATTCTTTAAGAGGGTAGTAATGTGACATCCTGATTTTTAAAACAATATTAAATCAGTAGTTAACTGGTAAACAGGAGTTAGAAACTTTAATTAAGGACAAAATAGGTTTAAGCAAAGTCTAGAACGCCCTAGAAAGACATGGAACACTTGAAAATCTTCTAGAACACTGAAAATGAGATATTTCCGGTCAGTCTCCATCGCGACGCGACTAAACGAGACCAGTATAAGTTGGGTCGCGATGCGGTATAATTCGATGGGTGAGTCGGTGGGTCAGAGCGTGGGATTGTTGACACGTGTACCTCATTGCGACGCGATAGACCCAAAAATGGCTATAAATACCACCCTTCACCCTCCATTCCCTCACTTCTTCCAAAGGATCCTTTGGGATGGCGTGGAGGAGCTTGGGAGGCGCGACAGGGACGCGGGGACGGGACGCGAGCGGTAGTAATCTTCTAAGCCAGGTAAGGGGGAAGATACCTTAATCACTAGGGAAAATAGGTAGTAGAGTAGTACTGTTAGCATGCGTAGGGGACCTTAACCCTACTAGGGGTTGGTAGTAGCAACACCTTAGGAGAGGGGTTGTGGTATGTGATGGCTATTGGAACCTAAACGATTGAGAAGTTTAGACCCTCATTAATTTTGATGATAACAAAATATTTCTCAAGAGAACAATTTATCTTCTAACATTTCTTTGAGTGTACAGGTATCAAAGCATTCATTTATATATGAACAAATCACTCAAGAAAGAAGAAGAAATATACAAAAGAATTGAATACAATCCACTAGTGTCAGCATCCGAACCCACTACAGCGTCTTGTTAACAGCAAGCGTCCAGCAGTGTGACTTCTTGACACGTGCAACACTCAATTGCTACGAGCGTCCGTCCTCTGTTCTGAGCGAGCGTCTGATCTCTTTAATGAAGCACGTGGTGATCATGTTTTTGCTCTTAGCCTCAGACTGTTCTGGAACGGAATTCGAATTTGATTTTGTGCGCTCATTTTGATGTACGAGGAAGCAAAGGTGACACCTTTAGCATAAGACAAAAATCGTACAAGGAAATTGCAAATTGCAGATAATACAAAAATGGTAATGTGTACTATTATGATATTCTCTGGAAAGGATGAAAAGGACTACATTTCAAATTACCTCACTCATTAGCAAGGAGATATTTTTACTGCAACGGTAATACCCTTGAAGACTCCTATAAATACCCCAAGGTATTCATTGAAGAACAGTTAGAGAAATGGTGAAGAAACTTCATTCTGAAAGCAATATTACTCAAGTGTGCAATCAAGCCTCGTGCTAAATTTCTGGTCTACATTGAGCTGAACTCAGCGTCTTATACTTTCTTTGAGAAAGCTATTCTGTTTCGAGCTTAATCTTTTCATCCTCTCTGTGAGAGTTATTTTGATTGTTATCAAAATCATAATCTCTTTTGTAAAACTGTATTTGGCCTAGTTAAGGCTTTGTTCCTCAAAGGCTCGATCTTGAAGTCGTTTGAGAAGTTGAGAGTATTGTCAAGTTAGTGACAGAAGAATACTCTTGAGGAAATTGTAATCAGTTGATTATAGTGGAAAATCCTTCAGGAATGAAGGGACTAGACGTAGCTACCAGTAGGTGGTGAACTAGTATAAATCTCTGAATCTCATCCTTTACTACTTTACATTATTTATCTTTACCTTGCTCAGTAAAACAAGTTTTTATAAACTGTTTAAATTTCTGCATCCGGTCCTGTTTAATTCTCTGCATCCGATATACAAAACAGTTTTGAACAACTTATATTGAAGTTTTTACGCATAGTTTGCAAAAAGTTTTTAACACAATTCAACCCCCCTTCTTGTGTTCACGTTCAATGGCTAAGGATAGTAGCCGTAGACTTATCAACCAACTTAGGTATAATTGGTGTGCTTGTTGAATTACGTGTTTGCTCGATAATATGGTTAATTAACATTTGCCTTTGCGACACTAGGAATAATTTATATGTAGATTATTTGTGATGGTTGATAATCTGATTAACATGCTGAATATTTATATGCTGGTTGATTTGGTATGATGCTTGTGAGTATAATGCATGGTCTTAGAGTCAAGGGTGACACCCTCTAGTTAGAGGATTGTGAATCCCTAGACGATGATAGCACACATTACTATCGATACTCTGATTGTCAGTGGTGATAGCCGGGTCGGTGTACCTGAGGACTGGTGATCGGACCGAAGGTACGGAGTAGTTTGGAAATAGACGGTGACCTTGAGGGGACCTGAGGACCGGTGATCAGTCTGAAGGCGTGGACTCGGTCATTCGACGAGACTCCAAGACTCCACATCTGACAGTGGACAATCTTGATCATTCCTCATATGGGGAATGCCGTCCATTTGTGCACGTGGATGGTACCTCACTCTGGTGATCAGAGGTGGTAGCGTATCAGGATATGTTCCGGGACAACCAACTTAAGTCTCATTCTCTATGCCCTAAGACTGGTGATCGTTCTAGGGAGTAGGGCGTGAATGACCCGCAATACTCAGCGATCTGTGGTTGGTTAGTAGGGCCGGTGATCAGCCTGACAGCTCGGTGATACGTGTCGGATTGGAGTGCAGTAGGTCAGGTGATCGACCAAAGACCCGGTGATACATGTCAATTTGTGGTATCGGTATGATGTGATGCAGCAGGTGGTCGAGGCTTGTCAGTATGACGTATCAGTATGATTTGGTCTGTGATCGTATGCTCGAAACTCTGAGCATGATAACAGTTATGTTGATAAGTTGTGATGTCTATGATGACAATTGTTATGTCTATGGTTGTGCTGTGCATGATGACAATATCTTTGCTATGTTGTTTTCCTGTTTGTTAGTGATTGATGAGTGTCTTACCTATTCGTTTTCTGTGTTTTCCATATTATATTTATGATAAATAACAGATGGACAAGAAAATCAAGTAGTTAGAGCCTGGGAAGTAGTGTTGCATCACGGCCAGTGCATCCTGTTGCGTACTCTGATATTAAGTTAAAAATGCATTATTGATGAGTCAGGATAAAGTGACGACCTGTCTTAGCGGAGTGTTACATTATGTCAAGGTGCCAGAGAGGCACCACTTCGTTAGCAGTACCGCGTGCATCACGCCTAGCACTGGCATACATTTCGCAGCAACATAGGGACAGATACCAGCAGCTGCCAGACTTTCACATGCACGTACAACGCTACCTGGACTTTGAGATCTTAGTGCAGGTAGGACTGCGAGAGGAGGTGGAAGCACTGATGCAGCGCATAGGATGGCATCGTGCAGCACTCATAAGACAGCCCACCAGCGGCTTCTACACCAGGGATCGGAAGCCCGAGGGTCCTGACAGCGACGGCGAGGCAGATTAGGAGGTCGTTGTGCACTTCATTCTCTGTGGGACAAGACATGATATGACCTTAGCCGAGTTTAATGTCGCACTAGGATTTGAGACAGTGGAGACAGTCCGGACCCCAGAGTACTTAAGGGCACTATTAGACGTGCCGGAGGGATGGCAGGATTCGGAGAGTTGGCGGGCTCTCACTAGAGATGTCCATTATATTCCCAGCAGAGCTAAGGCCAGCAGGATCAGAGACCCAGAACGCACAGGTGGCTAGCCCCCTCCATTAATGGGCAAGCCCTTAGCGATGAGATGGTTACCTGGGCGATTTATTCCTTTTTTGGGCCATGGGTGACGGTCAGGGGCACCGCTGCGACGCATGGATGTTCTTCATGTGCACTTGCACTCAGCTTGGTATTCACCTGCAGACCCAGAACACCAGACATATTGTGATGGGTTCATTCATTTGCTAGTTCGCCGCCCACCTCGGAGTTTGCCTAGGAGCAGGAGCCACTGTTACCAAGATGGAGCCCATTAGGCTTTCTACACTCTGCAACATCGGTGTTCTGCAAAGACTTGGCCACAGAGTCTACGAGCTTGTCAGGCCAGAGGAGCAGTAGCAGCATGAGGATCAGGCTGCAAATATGGAGCCACTTGCAGAGGAGCACCCTGCATCACCACCGCCACATGCAGGGCCAGCACCCGAGGCTTCCTCCTACTAGCACATCATGGCACGTCTCAACGAGATGCAGATCAGCTTCCAGGAGCACTGAGCCCATGTAGACCAGCATCTTATCGCTCATGGGGAGTAGCTCGCAGCCATCATGGGACTCCTCCAGCAGCTCCAGCCTCATCCACCTGCCGAGTGATGCGGGACCGCCTTGTTTTTCATCTTTTAGTACTTAGGCATTTTATTTGCTTTTGTATTAAAAAGAGGATTGTACATATTGGCACACTCGTAGGGACCTATTTTATTTTCTAGTATTTTTGTTTTATTTTGCAATTTTATTATTATTCTTTCTTTTAAACTTTGTTTCTAAAGTTTTTAGTTGTCTTGATGCACAGTTCTGTGCCTCGTTACCAGCCCCATCGGTATTAGGAAAGACAACATCAATTTTGACCAATATCCCCGTTCAATTTGCTCGTGAAATTTTTCAGAGGGGAGTCTTTTTTCCACCTTCTTTTATTTTTAGCACAAATACTTTTTGTTTTAATCCTTTAACGTGCTAGATCTATCATAGTAGCAGTGGGGACATTGCCAAAAATAAGTGTGGGGAGAGATTTTACATTTTTATTATTACTTGGCTATGCTCATAATTGCTTACAATTATAGAGAACTTCAAAATAATTTTACGATTTAGGGGCTATTTTAATTTTTTCTGACAATTTATGATTGATTTGAGATTGTCGCTAGCTTTAGAATTTGCTGAAAATTAGCATTAAAGTTTAGTAACTTTCAATTGTCTGTGTAAGCTACTAAATGCGAGATTTGAGCCTCAACTAAAGGTCACATCATATTCATTGCCTCTTTTCTTTGTTTGAGTACTATTTTTCCTTGTTGTGCATTCTATAACTTGTGCTGAGACCATTGCAAAACGAATAAAAGTCTATTTTCATGTGAATTTGATAAGGGCAATTTTTAGGAATTTTTCAGGCCGCTACAATTTTGAAAAATCTTACCACTCGTTGCCCAACTTTGTGCCTAATATTATGTTTCTTTGGTACCCCTTCTCTTTATTATTGATTATTATTTTGTGGTGCTAGCCTTGGAAAAAGATGTTGCTAGAGAAATTAGTGGCAAAAATAAAAAAAGAATAATGTTATGGATCCCTCATAATTGTTGTATGAAGAAGAAGGCTTAGTCTCTATTTCCCCTCCTAGTCTATTAATATTTTTTATTTTCTGCATAAAGAGCATCAAAAGGAGGTAAGGAAAGAAAAAGAAAGAAAAAGAATAGAAAAATCATGTTATTACCTTCAGAAAATACAAGAATAATCTATTGATACAAAATTAGAGTATTTTTGTCTGCTCTTTAAATTGAAAAAGAAAAAGGTTACTTGTTTTGTTTGATTTAGTTCTGAGCCCTTTGCATGACATTTTCTTTCTTTTATCCGGCCTAACGTTATTACCTTGGCCCCATTACAACCCATGAAAGACCCATTTTTCCTCTTTTGCATGATAATTAGACTTTACTAGTAGAGTTTTGGTCAATGCACTAGCCTATGGCAATGTACTTCTTTGGAAAAATCTGAGCATTCATGACTATACCTATAAACACTTTGAGAGTGGTGAGAAGTGTGACTTGTGAATCACAGATTGTTGACTTATTGAACTTACATCTCTAATTGGGCATTCTATATCTTGGCATTTCTTATGACATCACTTTGTTGTCGTGCTTTTGTTTTGCCCCTATTCAGTGAAAGAAAATAGTTTCCCTGATAATTACCCAAGTAATTTGCATGAAGGCAAGCGAAGCTCAAGTGGGGAGATGTGTTGACACTTCAATTTGTCTATTTTTTATGGGGTATTTTTGGTACTAAATACAGTAGGGCGTATCGCATGGTCAGTACGGCCTGGCATCGAAGAAAAGGTCCAGTACGGCCGTATCCAAGGCAGCACGACAGAACAAAATTGCTGTCAGGTGGTGCCGAGTGCACAAGTACAGGCCAACATCACAACTCAAGTTCGGTACGGCCGTGTATAATCGCAGTACAACCGTGCCCAGTCCCAGATCGCCCAGATTTGAAGCCAGTTGACCTAATTCGCTGCCTAGCCTATAAATAGGGATTCTTAGCCATGTTTCAAGGGCCTTTTGCTGATTTTAGATCTTGTAGCTTTAGAGCCTCTTGCCCAACCTGTTTTGCTGTCGGAACTCGTGAGGAACGCGAAACACATGCTTAAGGACCATCATTATACCAAAAGGGTTTCACGGTTTAGATTTAATTCTTTCTATTATGGGTTTTTATTGTTTTCTAGATAATTATATGCTATTTACACTTACCATGAGTAGCTAAATCCATCACTAGGGGTGATAGGGGATCCTTTATTATGTTTTTGATATTTATCTAGTTAATTATATGAGTTTCCTATTACCATGTTGATTGTGTTATTCTTGATATGTTTAATCCTATAAGGCTTGATCACTCTTTAACTAGTTAATTTAATTGGAGGCGATCGTACCACATTTAGTTAACAGAACTCTAGGAATAATTGAACTCGCATATTATGCTGCATCAAGGATAATTGCTTGTTTCTAATCGGTTATTAAATTAACAATTCCACTGTTGCTTAATGATTTTCCTTTTATTTATCTTGTATGATCATTAGGGGTATTAGTTAGGAAGAAAACTATTAATATTGCATGATCATTGGGTATTAATAGCTTTAGAGTGCGAGATTAGCTTTCAACCAAGAAATATAGCTCATAGTTATTAACTAGTAAATTCAGGAACTAAATATTGGTGAACCCAGTTCCCCTAGGCTTCCCATAATCGTCTTATCTCGTTCTTGTGCACTCTTTGATCTTTGTTTTGCTTGAGTTAATTATTGCAATTCTTCAAGCCACAACCTTCGTTAGTATAAATAACATAGGATCTTTACTGTGTTAGTACTCGTGCATTCTCTGTGGGTTTGATATTCGGAATTTTAAATATATTCCACTTTATTACGAGTTACGATCAGGTGCACTTGCCAGAGCCGCAAATAGACCTATTGGGGCTAAGGATACTGTTCCCTGCAAGTAAAGGGGAGTAAAAGAATTGCAACGTGACACTCCAGAAGAGGTCAACACGAACATAGATCAACAACCACATATTTCCAAAGATGTAACCCCAGAAGTGGTCCCGGTTACGGCAAATCATGAGATCTCGCTAACATCCGAAAATATGAAAGAAAGGAATAAAGTTGTTGTTGATAATGTGTTTTCATATGCAGTTGCTTCTGATATAATAAATGATAATGAGTCCGAGCCTCAAACTGTAGAAGAATGTCGACATCGAAATGATTGGCCAAAACGGAAAAAGGCGATACAAGTTAAGTTAGACTCATTAGCTAAACATAAAATATTTGGACCAGTAGTCCAGACACTCGATGATGTCAAACCCGTTGGATATAAGTGGGTTTTTGTACGTAAAAGAAACGAATTGAATGAAATTGTGAGATACAAGGCACGACTTGTAGCGCAAGGTTTCTCACAAAGGCCAGTTATAGATTATCAAGAACATATTTCCCAGTTATGGATGCAGTCACTTTTAGATTTTTGATTAGTTTGACAGTCTCTGAAGGACTGGACATACGTTTAATGGACGTAGTGACAACTTACTTATATGGGTCATTGGATAATGACATTTATATGAAAATCTCTAAAGGATTTAAGATGCATGAAGCATGCAATTCAAAACCTCGATAGAAGTACTTTGTTAAATTACAAAGATCCTTATATAGATTAAAGCAATCAGGATATATGTGGTACACTCGCTTGGGTGAATATCTACTGAAAAACAAGTATGAGAATAATCTTTTTTGTCCCTGTGTTTTCATCAAGAAAACGAATTCTGGACTTGCCATAGTAGCAGTTTATGTTGATGATTTAAATATAATAGGGACTCTAGAAAAGATCTCTAAGACTGTAGAATACTTAAAAAGTAAATTTCAAATGAACGATCTTGGAAAGACAAAATTTTGTTTTGGTTTTCAAGTTGAACATTTCATAAGTGGAATATTTGTTCGTCAACATTCTTACATTGAAAAGGTTTTGAAATAATTATATAAGGATAAAGCTTATCCATTAGGCACTCCAATGGTCGTTCGTTCACTTGATGTGAAAAGGGATCCTTTTCGTCCGCGAGAAGATGATGAAGAAATTCTTAGTCTGAAGTGCCATATCTTAATGCCATTGGAGCACTTTTGTACCTTGCAAATAGCACCAGACCTGACATAGCATTTGCCGTAAATTTGTTAGCAAGGTTTAGTTCGGCACCAACCTGAAGATATTGGAATAAAGTCAAACAAGTCCTTCATTACCTCCGTGGTACATCCGATATGGGTTTATTTTACGCAAGTGTAGTAAATCGAAGTTGGTAGGATATGCTAATGTTGGATACCTTTCTGATCCTCAAAAAGCCCAATCGTAAACAAGTTATGTCTTCACATATGGAGAAATTGCTATATCTTGGAGATCTGTGAAGCAAACAATCACTATCATCACCAAATCATTCAAAAATACTAGTTATTCATAAAGCAAGTCGAGAGTGCCTATGGCTAGGAACCATGACCCAGTATGTTAGAGTAGCATGCGAATTGTTGAAAGAAGATGACAAACCCACAACATTGTATGAAGATAATGCAGCGTGTATTGCACAAATTAAAGGTGGCTACATAAAGGGTGATAGAACGAAACACATTTCACCAAAATTCTTCTATACTCATGAACTCCAAAAGAAATGGGATGTTGATGTTTGCAAAATTCGTTCAAGTGACAACCCAACAGATTTATTCACAAAGGTCCTTTCAACTTCAACTTTCAAGAAGCATGTGCACAACATTTGAATGCGCTAACTAAAGGACTTTCTTTCTTGAGGGGAAGTGTATTACTATGAATATGTACTTTTTTTCTCCTTCGCTAAGTTTTTATCCCACTGGGTTTTTCTTAGCAAGGTTTTAACGAGGCATATTCATAGCGTATAGTTATCCAAGAGAAGTGTTGTAAATATATGAATTTATGGATGATCATCTATCATATCTTAGAATATTATGTGATTGATCCTCATTTATTATTCCTTGATTTGGCTCATGAATTGAGAGTTAAATACATCTATAAATAGGATCATTAGGTTTATCATTTATGACTTTTGAGAAGATTACTAATACAAATATCACAGCCAGTTCCTGAAGAACTAACCTATGAATCCTAGTTACTGGAGAATTAGTCATTGACTTCATATTTCTATCGCCTTCATCTTCTTATTTTCTATTCTTTTATAACACATTTCTTATTATTTTACTAGCCATATGTCTTGTTTCCCGTTGCTTGTTCTTGTTAGGGTGCTTTTCACGTTGTGGAGGTCTTTTAACCGAGCTCTAACTTGCGCTTTCAAATACTGAAACTTATAAATAGACTGCTGAAAAGTTGACAAAATAGAAATTGTTTGTCGCATCAAATATTTTGTCTGTGTGATCAAGTTGTGAAACTTGTCTCGGGTATTATTTCCTATCAAATTAATATGACAAATGTTTTTTAACACATTTTTTGACACAGACACATATAATATACGGTCCGTACTGTACAGACATACGGTCCGTACTGTACGGATAACTTTTTTTTTTCAAAAAATTTATTATTTTTTATTTTTTTTAGATTTTTTTTAACTGGTTAATTTCTTTTTGTCATTAACCAGATAATGGAACCATTAACCAGATAAGTGAACTTCGTTAACCAGGTAAATAAATGGAACGTGAGTTTGGCGATAATGTGAACCATTAACCAGATAAGTGAACTCCGTTAACCAGATAAAATAGAAAATTTTGAAAAAAAAAATTAAAAAAAAAGTGGGATCCGTACTGTACAGACGCGTATGTGTGTCACTGGTATGTCGCGCGTTGTGTTCAATTAACAGCGATGAATTAATATTACTATTGGGCAATGTTCATAAACCTCGAGAAAAATGAACATAATATTTTTCTGTGTAGAATAACATAATATTTTTTTGTATAGAATATAAATAAATTAATGATTTTATATTTAATATTTAATATCATTTTGAACAGTATATGTTGGGGATAAATTTGCACATAATTGAAATATCTTTACGGTTTTTTTAATATCTATCTTCCTCTTTGCTATTGCGTTGGCTATACGATAGAATGGTAATCATTACGGATGAACATTTACTTATTTTTCAGATTCAGATCCAAACTTGACCCCTCACCTAAACTCAAAATAACTGATTGTTACGGACCGGCCTCCGAGCCGAGCTCCTGTCTACCCTCCAAACCAAGTCAATCCGACCGGCTCCGACCTCCGACGAGCTACGTCCGACCGGGGACATACCAAGCCCGTCCTCCGAGTATAGTCACCCCGGGGTTAGCACCGAGCAGGTCAGGGCGAGCCGACCGATGACCCTCGAACCTTCTGGAAGAGGATGCGCCTGGAGACGACGCTTGGGGTCGTTGCCACTCCGAAGATTGAGGAGTACGTAGTCAATACGTGATGAACCTGGCAGGTGCGAGATATTAGGAAGGGATGAGCTGATCCCTGAAGCAGGGGGAAGGAGTTACTAGGCGCAGGATCCGGATCGTTGGTTATCATCCTTATGCGAGACTCCACTATATAAAGGGGGCTTGACCCCCCAGGTTTGCATACTCTCTTCATACTCTGAAACCTTAAACACTTAAGCTCACATTCTCTTCTCTAAAAGCCCTATCTGACTTAGGCATCAGAGTGCCTTTTGCAGGTACCCCTCAGCCGTACCAGAGGAGAAAGGACGCTGCTAAGAGGAGAAAGAGAGCCCTGCCATTTTGTGCATTAACATTGGCGCCCACCATAGGGCCCAGTAAAACTAGCCTGGGCCTCAAGGATACCACCGAGCAAGGATGGTACACACTAGAAGCAAGGCGAATCGTAAGTCACCACCGCCAAGCCACAACTCAGTCAGTCAGGACGAACGCCCGCCTCCAGATCGAAGAATTAAGGCGCAAGATTGAGGAGGCTCTCGATTGCGAGAGGAAGATGGGTTGCGAGACGCCTTCCAGAACGCGCCAGGAGACAAGGCGTGACGATGAGGGAGACTCATCGAGAACGGATCGGTTGAGCCAAATAGAAAGCCCCAAGCGCCGGCGCGCCCACCACCACAAAGACCGACCCTCGGAGGTCGGGCTAACATTACTCCCCTTCAGCGAGGAGATCATGTCCGATCCTATCCCCAAGCATTACCAATTCCCCAACATGGACGCTTACGAGGGTAAAACCGACCCCGATGAACACCTCACCGCGTTTAATGCTCGGATGTTGCTAGTGGGGGCCTCGGAAGGTTTAAAATGCAGGACTTTCCCATGCACCTTGAAGAGATCCTCCATGATGTGGTTTTCCAACCTCCCCCAGCACTCGATCCGTTCCTTTAGCCAGCTCGCCGAGCAGTTCGTGGCCAGGTTCACCACGAGCCGAGCATTCAGGAAAAATTCAACATGTCTGGTCGGGCTCAAGCAGAGATCGGACGAGACCCTCAAGTCATTCATAGAGCGTTTGAACAACGAAACGGCCTAAGTCAGGAACCTCAGCACCGATGTGGCGCTCCACGCCATAGTGTCAGCGCTAAAACCTGGACCTTTCTCGGACTCCCTCGCTCGCCGCCCCGCTGAGTCCCTAGACGAGTTGAGACGTCATTCTGTGGGATACATCAACATGGAGGAAGTCGCCGCCGCCAAAAAGGAGTTCCCGGTGCTAGAGGAAGGGGAAAACAGACAGTTCATCACGTACTGACTACATGCTCCTCAATCTTCGGAGTGGCAACGGCCCCAAGCGTCATCTCCAGGCGCATCCTCTTCCAGAAGGTTCGAGGGTCATCGGTCGGCTCGCCCTGACCTGCTCGGTGCTAACCCCGAGGTGACTATACTCGGAGGACGGGCTTGGTATGTCCCCGGTCGGACGTAGCTCGTCGGAGGTCGGAGCCGGTCGGATTGGCTTGGTTTGGAGGGTAGATGGGAGCTCAGCTCGGAGGCCTGTCCGTAACACAAGCCCCCTAGACTCTTTGCACGAAAGGGCAAAGGGTCT
Organism: Calophaca sinica; assembly: GCA_037113605.1. Lineage (NCBI taxonomy): Eukaryota > Viridiplantae > Streptophyta > Magnoliopsida > Fabales > Fabaceae > Calophaca > Calophaca sinica. The sequence goes on along the minus strand of CM073735.1, from coordinate 99,525,921 downwards.
ACCTATTGCTCTTGGATCGGTATCCGAGCTGAGCGTTATCGAGGTCGGGGGCATATCCTGGAAGCTTACTTGCCTGAGGCGCTCGCCTGCGTGTCGTACCACTGCTCGTTATGCCACACGATGGGACTCGGATGGGACACCTATTTAGCCGTTCCTCTTCCCACCGTCGATCACCTGATACGGCCTGGACCGTTAGATCTGCATCTGGTTTTGAAGATGGAGGGCTCGGATTGGTTCGCCCTTTGGTCTCCCTTCAACAGGGGTTATAAAGCCACCTCCTTCTCCTCCCTTCTCCTTTTTTCTTCGTTCTATTGCCTCTGTGACGCTTCTTCTGCCCCCTTCTCTGCATTTGTGTCCCGAGCGGCCATTTTTATTCCATTCGTTCGCATTTCCTGGTAAGTCTCTTTACTAATCTTCACTAATGGCTTCTTCATCTTCTTCCCGTCGTCCCCCCTCCCCCATACCTTTGAGTTCTGGGGGTGGCTCATCGTCTGAAACGACGAGCACGTCCTTTGACCTTTCCACGCCACCATACACCGGAGGCTCCGGCCAAAAGGAGTTCTCCTCCGGTGGTGGCCACGGTGGCCGCGACCCGGTGCCCCTCCAGGTGGTTCCCAGGTTTCCGGGTTCGGCCTCTCCCCGTAAACGCTTCCCTCGTATTCACTTCACAAGGGGGGCGAGCGCCGAGTGGGAGACGATAGGTCTCCTTACACTTGGGTGCACCCAGATGTGCTCAGGGTGGCCTCAAATATCTTTTCGGACACTGGCGTGGCCGCTCTTCGGTCTAGCGTATCTTTTACGCTGAACCGGGATCGAGACGAGGAGGTAACTTGCCTTCCTTGCTCTCCCGAGGACCGAGTGTGTTTTGACAAGGGTGAGTGTTGGGCAAAATCGCAAGTGTACGATTCGTCGTCAAGTAATAAAAAGATCGAATCCACAGGGATTGTAACTAATTATTTAACTTAACAAACTTGTAATAATTTGAACTATTGAACTAAGTGATGTGTTTGAAATATTTATGACTTATATCAAAAGACAAAAACAAAGAAATGACTAAACAAAAATTTGGATTTTAAGGAGAATTAAAAGCGACTAGGGATCGAATCCTCTTGCTTCCACTCTTATGCAATCAATTTACAACCAACGCAAGTTATTCCATATAATTGAAGTTCGAATCAACAAAATTAGTTTAAGGACAATTCCTTGCCTCATAAACCCTTTACTTTAACTAAAATCCCCTAATCCCTTAGGTGAATTAAAGCTAGATTAAGCAATAAGACTAATGATTCAAAAGAACACATGCTCATAAGGTTATATTCCTATAATCCTCCTAAACATGCCCAACAATTCAGTTCAAGTTCATAACCCCAATTTCCCAATCGTGAGTATAACCCAAAATCGATTCGGTAGTGATCAGTTACCAAAAAGCATTAATAATAGAATTGAAGGCTCAATCATAATTGAAATAAACTTGCATTGATATAAGTAAAACAACTACATAAGAGTGTTCACAAGGTTCATCTTCCCTAGCCTAAGGAATTTAGCTACTCATAGAAAAGGAAAAGCCAAACCAGAAATTCATGAGAATTGATGAAGAGATCGTTCCCAATCCTCCACCGTGCCTCCAAAAATAACGAAGTTCGAACCCTAGACACGTCTCTAAAGTGTCTATTTATAGTCTAAGGTGAAAAGGAGTAAAAAATAGGTCCAAAACATGTAAAAACGTAAAATTCTGCGTCCAGGGTGCTATCGTAGCACGGCCGTGGTGTGAGGCACGGCCAGGCCGTGCTTCATGACACGGCCAGGCCGTGCTTCATGTTGTTTTGTATTTTTCACCTCTTTAACGTCCGAATTAGCTCAAGGTGTCTTCATGAAAGTTGAAGCTATGGATCTTAGCTTTCCAATGGCACCGGTTTCATCTCATTTGGACACCTAAAACTCTAGATATGATTAAAACACTGAACAAGTGTCAGGCTGAGACAGCATTACATTATCAACTTGTAGCACAAATTACCCCAACTTATTCCAAGTGATTTTTTTCCGTTTTCCTAGGATAAATACCTTCCTTTAAGCACAATTGAACCAAAACCAAGTGCGTTATTCAAATCAAGCCAAATGCATAAATAACATGGATAAAAATGACTAAAATGACTAAAATGTGATGCAAAACTAACACTAAACTATATGCTATTTGAACATCAAATTACCCCAAGCTTAGAATCTTGCTTGTCCTCAAGCAATTGCAGTGGCCAAAGATAAGCAAAGAAACAAGAGACGCAACAAATAAGGAACCCGAGATAATAGCACATTCAAGCAATAGGCTAAAGGCTCGAACAGACAATAGGGACAACCAAAATCAAGTCCAATTAGAGAATCAGGCTCTCTAGAATCACGTCTCTCACTGATAGGGCACTCTCCTCACAACTCTCCAAGTGTTTAAAGGTTATGACAAATCGCTCAAATCCATCCATGAAAGTGTTCTACCATAAGCTTGACTGTTAACCAAATCTCAGTATACAATTCATGAAAACACACTAGAATCAAAAGGTCTTTGCAAGGTTGTAACGTGGCCGTGGGATTTTTCTTGCACGGTGGGATAAAAACCAGAAAGGGGAAACACAAGGGCTAAAATAATAGACAAAGAAAACAACCCTTTTAAAGCAGCATAAGCGGAACAATTCATTCTCCTTTTCATTTTCAACACCTTTTTATTTTGCTCCTCTTCTGTTATTTTATTTTATATATTTTCCTTTTTTTTTCCCATTTGAGATTTACTGGGGAGGAATTGAATAACAGCAGAGGTCCCAAATTTCAAGCACTGCCTAATTTACACAAGATTCACAACTAATTGCTCCCTTACACATACTTTAAAAGGTACTGTAACATTTAGCAATCACCTGGGTACCAAGAAAATTAATTTCATTTCAGGCTCAAAAGGGGCAACTAGAGGAAGTTTTCATTCAACAAACAGAGGCTTGAAACATGCCTAAATTGCCTAAATCATGTTCAAGTGTGTTGACAAAAATTTTCAAGTTTTGAAACGGTTTCAAGTCAAGTTCTAGAGAGCACAATCAGGATGGACACACTCATACAAGGAGAAGGGGGCATATAAACATGATGAAGTGAAAGCCCCAATATTAAGCTCAAGTCTCATATTTAGAAGTTAAAACCAGTGAGAAACATCAAATCAGAGTGCCACATGCTAATTCTCAACTTATCCAAAGATTATCCCTTTGTACATTAAGAATACTGCCTTGAAGCCCATCACAAGAACAAAATAATTGGGTTCCAAATCATGCAATCTCAAATTTCAAAAAGATTGTAGCACACATGCCAAAACACAAGAGGATAGCGTACAATTGGGGGATAAAATGATGCGAACAAAACAACGATTAAAACAAATATGCAAACATTAAACTAAAAATGCAAACCTAACCTGCAAAACTAAATGCAAAAATTTAAACGCCCTACCCTAAGCTTAAGAATTTACATTGTCCCCAATGTAAACAATTTAAGTTGACGCAGGGATGAGGAGGAAAGAACTCACCGAAAAACTTGGGTTGCCTCCCAAGAAGCGCTTCTTTAACGTCACTAGCTCGACGCTTGAAGGAGTCGATCAAGGCTCCTTAAAGGAGGAAAAGAAGATTGAAGCACCACCTTCCTTGGGAAGATGCACAACCATAGCCCTGAGTGCTTGCATGGAAATTATTTCCTTTTTTCGCATTGGTCTCCTTTTTCTCCTGTTGAATTTATGTGGGTGGAATTTGTCATCCCTCGCCTGTTTGGTGCGCTTTTCATAAGAATGAGTAGGTTTTACATGTGCCTTCTTTGGAATTTTGCAATTTGGGAATTGTTTCCCATGGCCCATATGCAAACTACTCTTTCCTTTTCTTCCTTTTTCCTGCACTAAAAATTTTTCCATCCCATCATCCAACTCTTCAGACATCTCCTCAATAGAATTCATTGTCACCTTCTCTAAGGGTTTGGAAGGTCGGTCTTGATCAAGATTCTCTCCAACCGGCTGCCCAACCACATCAATTCTAGAGCACTTTTCGGTGTCATCGGGATGCCTCATAGCCTCAAACACATTGAAAGTCTCTTTCTCATCTTGGAACCTCAAAATTAATTTACCTTGTTGGACATCAATCAAGGCTCTTCCTGTAGCTAGGAAAGGTCTTCCAAGAAGAAGAGGGACCTCCTTGTCTTCTTCCATGTCAAGGATCACAAAGTCTGCTGGAAAAAGGAATTTGCCAACCCTTACCAATACATCTTCCATAACTCCATAAGGGTATTTGATTGACCTATTTGCCAGCTGCAGTGTCATTTTTGTAGGCTTGAATTCACCTCCTCCCAGCCTCTTCAACATAGATAACGGCATCAAATTGATGCTAGCTCCCAAATCACAAAGGGATTTGTCAATATTTAAATTCCCAATAGTGCAGGGAATTGTGAAGCTTCCAGGATCTTTCAGCTTTGGAGGGAGCTTTCTTTGAATGATGGCACTACACTCTTCTGTCAAAGCTATAGTCTCATCTTCTTTGAATTTCTTCTTTTTAGTTAACAATTCCTTCATGAATTTGGCATATAAAGGCATTTGCTCAAGAGCTTCTGCGAAAGGAATGTTGATCTGGAGGCGCTTGAAGACATCCATGAACTTAGAGAATTGTTCATCCTTCTCCTTTTTCTTGCTCACAGGAGGATATGGCAGCTTCTTATATGGAGGAACAACTCTGGGCTTCTCTTGTACTTGCAGTTTGTCAGTAACAACTCGGTCTTCCTCACCTTCTCTTTTTTTGCTTTTTCAATATTTACTCTGCTCTCATTTTCAACTCCACCTTTTTCTTTTTCAACTTCTTTTTCTACTTCCACTCTCTCTTTTTCAACTCCATCCACTTCACTTTTTTCGCTCTTTTTCTTTCTCTCTACTTCTCACAACAACTTTCCACTTCTCAAAAAAACAGACTACAATTTTCATTCTTAGGGTTGTCAACCGTAAGCAGCGTAAAACTTACCTTTCGATTGCTCCGCTAGTTGCTTTGAGAGTTGCCCAATTTGGTTCTCCAGATTTTTGATAGAAGCCTCTTGGTTTTTGAAATGGGACTCATGATTCTGGAAGTTGGATTGTGTCATCTTCATAAACTGATTAAGAGCTTCTTCTAATTGATTTGGCCTCTCTTGCTTTGCGGTTGTGGAGGGTTCTTTGGATGATGGGTTATCTTGCTGCTTCCAAGAGAAGTTGGGATGATTCTTCCACCCTGGATTATAGGTGTTAGAATACGGATTCCCTCCTTGCCTTTGAAAATCATCCATGTAATTAGCTTGCTCCTTGGAGTCTCCTAATGTATCACACCCTCCATTCTCATGAGGCCCTTGACAAAAGTCACATCTCAAGTTTTGATTCACCTGATTCACTTGAGCAGAGGAAGGGGTTCCCACTTTCAGTGCTTTCAACTCTTTTGTGATAGCTTCCAATTGTTGAGAGACTAATTTATTTTGAGCCAAGAGCGCATCTTGTGTTTCCAATTCTAGGACTCCTCTTTTACCCAGTGTCCCTCTATCATTCTGACATAACTGCTCATTGGAAGCCATTTGCTCCACCAAGGTTCTTGCTTCTGCAGCTGTCGTGTTGTTGATTGTACCTCCAGCTGAGGCATCCAACATCATCCTGGTGTTCGGCCTCAAACCATTACAGAACATTTGCATCTGGTTGAAGTCATCATATCCATGTCCTGGACACCTCTTTAGAAGGAGTTTGAATCTCTCCCATGCCTCATACAAGTTCTCACTTTGGTTCTCATTGGAAGCCATGAATCTCACCTCTTCTTTTGATGAATTTGGAGGGTGGAAAAAATTTTGTCATGAATTTCTCCTCCAAATCGTCCCAAGTTGCAATGCTTCCAGAGGCAAGGTGTCTAGCCAATCTCTTGCTCTCTCGCAGGTCCAAGGAAAAGCCTCAATTTCTTGCTTTCCTCGCCATCTCCAAATAACCCAAAAGTATCACAGATTTCATAGAAGCTCACCAGGTGTTGATTTGGGTCATCAATCTCATTCCCCGCGAATTGGCTTTGCTTGAGAGTGTTTAACAAAGCCGGCTTGATTTCAAAATTGGCATTTGCCTCACCCTGTTGGTAGGCATTGACAGTCCTGGCATGGTTATTCCGTCTCCCAAAATCACCCAAAGTACGTGGTTGGTCCCCCATGACTTCTTGAGTGGTGACTTGAGAAGTAGATGCGGAGGATTGTTTTTGTTATTATTTTGCCTCCTTTGTCTTCTTCCTTAATGCCTTTGCTGTCTTTTCAATTTCTGGGTCAAACAACAGTTCACCTGTTTGTTTACCTCGCATGCACAAAACTAAGGTAAAAGGTAAGTAGCAAAGCAACAGTTAATGTAATAATAATTTTTTTTTCAGAAAATAAATAAAAGAAATGGTTCAGAAAGGTACTCGTTTGCCTTGTTAAAAATTAATTCAACAATCCCCGGCAACGGCGCCAAAAACTTGTTGGGCAAAATCGCAAGTGTACGATTCGTCGTCAAGTAATAAAAAGATCGAATCCACAGGGATTGTAACTAATTATTTAACTTAACAAACTTGTAATAATTTGAACTATTGAACTAAGTGATGTGTTTGAAATATTTATGACTTATATCAAAAGACAAAAACAGTAAACAACTAAACAAAAATTTGGATTTTAAGGAGAATTAAAAGCGACTAGGGATCGAATCCTCTTACTTCCACTCTTATGCAATCAATTTACAACCAACGCAAGTTATTCCATATAATTGAAGTTCGAATCAACAAAATTAGTTTAAGAACAATTCCTTGCCTCATAAACCCTTTACTTTAACTAAAATCCCCTAATCCCTTAGGTGAATTAAAGCTAGATTAAGCAATAAGACTAATGATTCATAAGAACACATGCTTATAAGGTTATATTCCTATAATCCTCCTAAACATGCCCAACAATTCAGTTCAAGTTCATAACCACAATTTCCCAATCGTGAGTATAACCCAAAATCGATTCGGTAGTGATCAGTTACCAAAAAGCATTAATAATAGAATTGAAGGCTCAATCATAATTGAAATAAACTTGGATTGATATAATTAAAACAACTACATAAGAGTGTTCACAAGGTTCATCTTCCCTAGCCTAAGGAATTTAGCTACTCATAGAAAAGGAAAAGCCAAACCAGAAATTCATGAGAATTGATGAAGAGATCGTTCCCAATCCTCCACCGTGCCTCCAAAAATAACGAAGTTCAAACCCTAGACACGTCTCTAAAGTGTCTATTTATAGTCTAGGGTGAAAAGGAGTAAAAAACAGGTCCAAAACATGTAAAAACGTAAAATTCTGCGTCCAGGGTGCTATCGTAGCACGGCCGTGCTTCATGTTGTTTTGTATTTTTCACCTCTTTAACGTCCGAATTAGCTCAAGGTGTCTTCATGAAAGTTGAAGCTATAGATCTTAGCTTTCCAATGGCACCGGTTTCATCTCATTTGGACACCTAAAACTCTAGATATGATTAAAACACTAAACAAGTGTCAGGCTGAGACAGCATTACATTATCAACTTGTAGCACAAATTACCCCAACTTATTCCAAGTGATTTTTCTCCTTTTTCCTAGGACAAATACCTTCCTTTAAGCACAATTGAACCAAAACCAAGTGCGTTATTCAAATCAAGCCAAATGCATAAATAACATGGATAAAAATGACTAAAATGACTAAAATGTGATGCAAAACTAACACTAAACTATATGCTATTTCGAACGCATCAGTGAGTCGAGTTCATCCGACTTTTGTTTTTTCTATAAAACTTTCTTCACCCGAGTTGGCCTCCGGTTTCCCCTCGGTGGGTTTGAGTGCGAGGTCCTCCAATGGTTGGATGCAGCCCCTTCGCAACTACACCCCAATAGCTGGGCTTTTATCCGAGCTTTCAAGCTCGTGTTCGAGTACTTCGGGGTTACCCCCTCTGCTGCTCTCTTCTTCAGTTTCTTTCAACTTAGGCTTGGAAAACAACTTAAGTGGTGTTCGCTTAACAAAATACCTGGCTTCTATATTCTTGAGCTTTTCGACTAGTCCTATAAGAACTGGAAATCCGATTTCTTCAAAATCCAGGTACGGAGGGGGGACCCCTTTTTCTTTTCTGCTCAAAACGAGCCTTTGTTTCCTTTCTACTGGAGTCCCAATCCTCGCCCCATAAAAGAGGTGGACTTCAATTCATTGTCGGTCACTAACCAGACGATAGTGAACTTCCTCGCCCGTTTGCCCACATTGCACTGTGGTCCTCTCCTTACCTGAGCTCTAAAGGACCCACCACAGTGGAGGGATTACTTAAGTAAGTTTTGTTATCATCCTCGGCCTGAACTCGGGTACTAATTTTTACTTTCTTTTCAGGTACGATGGCTCCGAAGATGAGCAAGAAAGAGATGGCCGAGCTTCTTAAGAAAGCTCAAAGAGAGAAGGTCGCCCAAGCTCCTGGGCCAGTACCCTACGGTGTTACTGTCTCCCCTTCTCCTGCCAAGGCTGCTAAAAAGCGACCGCACGCTTCTCCGAAGAATTTGCTGATCGAAGTGAGAACGCCGAGGATTCCCTTTGGAACGTCGGGATCGACCGCTCCGATCAGATCGACCAGATCATACGTCGAACCGACGATAGGTGCATGGACGAGGCGGGCGAGCTGGGTTTATGCAAGGCCTTGGGCATTTATGGACTCCGTGCCTCTGCTATGGCCCAGTTCCTTTCTGATCGGATAAGGGCGCGGGCCACCGAGGCCGAGCTGGCGAGGAGGAAGTACCAAAACAAGGCTATCGCACTTGGTGAGCTCGAGGAGAAGATGGGTAAGCTGGAGGAGGACTATGCTCGCCTCTCGGAGGCAAGGGATGCTCTGAACAAGATCAACACCTCTCTGTTGGCGCAGCGGGAGGAACTCCAGGCCAAGAATGACCTTCTGTTGGGTCAGCTGCGGGAAGAGAAGGAAAAGTCTTCGTCCGTCGCTGCCGCCGAGGAGTATCGTGAGTACGCGTCTTCAAGACAAGGAAGGGTTCGATAATGCCGTTGCGCAGCTGAAGGTGATCGCCCCCGACCTTGACATCTCCGAGGTCGACTTCACCAAGGTGGTGAAAGAGGGGAAGATCGTGGAAGAAGAGGAGGACGAGGAAGAAGGCTGTGCCGATCAGGAGAAGGAGCCTGGGGCGAGGGGTCGAGTCAGTCCGATATGGAGGCTGCCGGTCAGAGTGTTGCGGCCGAGGAGGTCGTTGAGGCCTGATTTGAGGACCAAGGCAATGCCCTTGTGTAATTTGTTTTTTGTTTTGCTTTCATTCTGCCTTGATGATGTACTCGCTCTTCTAGGAGCTCTTCTTTTGTATTTTCGTTTCAAGTTAATGAAATTGACTAAGTTTAAACAGTGTTCGCGTAAATTTGATTTGTTTTTCACTTTAGTAATTATTGGTTACCGTACTCAGATGGGGTGGTCCTCGGGTAGCTGCTACTCGGCTAGGGTAGTCCTCGGGTGGCTTCCCCCGAAAAAAACTTGTTTCAATTGAGTTTGGAACATTTTCTCCATGCACCGATACAGGCCGAGTACTAGTTTCCCTACGAAACCTTTAGGTCGGGTACGACCTTCCGAGTCGCGAGTGAGCTCGCCAAGTTTTTATGCTAACTTGGGTTTGGGACGACAGGGGTCATTTAGGTCGAGTAAGACCTTTCGAGCCGCGAGTGAGCTTGCCAAGTTTTTATGCTAACTTGGGTTTGGGACCACAGGGGTCATTTAGGTCGAGTAAGACCTTCCGAGCCGCGAGTGAGCTCGCCAAGTTTTTATGCTAACTTGGGTTTAGGACCACAGGGGTCATTTAGGTCGAGTAAGACCTTCCGAGCCGCGAGTGAGCTCGGTGACGTACAAGAATGATGTTTTGAATGCAATGGGGAATGAATTTTATTAAATGTTGAAAAGGGAAATAAGGATGTGCCTCGTTAAAACCTTCACAAACCAAAAACCCAATGGGAAAAAAGGTCTGCAAAGGAAAAAGAGTACGCCATCCGTTTACATATGTTGTTAACTGAAGTAAAGCTTGAGGTGCGTGGCATTCCACGTCCTCGGTATCTCCTTTCCGGACAGTTCTTCCAGCTTGTAAGCTCCGTGGCGATGTTCCGATCTAATACGGCATGGTCCTTCCCAGGTTGGTCCGAGCTTTCCTTGCCTTGTATCTTTTCGTGCCAATTCAATCTTTCGGAGGACTAAGTCCCCTACCCTGAATCCTTTTAGTCGGATCTTAGAGTTGTAGTGTTTGGCAACGCGCTGTTTAGTTGCAAAGTCTTGTATCCGAGCGAGCTCCCGAGTTTCTTCTAGCAGGTCAAGTTCTACTCTAGCTTCTTCTTTCTGTGCCAGCGACTGCATGTGCTCTCTCCTGGTTGAGGTCAAACCGAGCTCCACTGGTACCATAGCATCCATCCCGTATGTTAATCGGAAAGATGTTTCGTTTGTTGCTGATTGTGGGGTGGTGTGGTATGCCCATAGCACACCGCAGAGCTCTTCTGCCCAGTTTCCCTTAGCGTGGTCTAGGCGTTTGCGCAGGCCTCTTAGGATGACTTTGTTTGCAGCTTCAACCTGACCGTTGGTTTGCGGATGTTCCACCGAGGCATAGGTGAGCCGGATACCGAGGCCTTTGCCGAAGTCTTTGAATACTGAGCTGGTGAACTGCGTGCCATTATCTGTAATGATGGTGTGGGGTAGACCGTGGTGGCAGACTATGTTTTTCCAGACAAATTTCTTGACCCTCTCGGATGTGATAGTTGCTAGTGGATTTGCCTCTATCCACTTGGAGAAGTAGTCTATGGTGACCACAATGAACTTGAGTTGGCCTGGTGCAAGGGGAAAAGGGCCAAGTATGTCGAGCCCCCAGGTATTAAAGGGCCAGGGGGCGATGACTTCGTGAAGGACTTCAGGGGGGAGGTGGTCTCGCTTTGCATACCGTTGGCAGTTGTCGCACTTTTTTACGAATTCCATGCAGTCCGATCTGATTGTTGGCCAGTAATATCCAGCTCGGAGGACCTTTGCAGCTAACGTCCGAGTTCCACAATGGTTCCCACATATGCCTTCATGTAGCTCCCTCATGATATACTCGAAGTCTGACTTATCCACGCATGCGAGTAGCGGCTGCGAGAAGCCCCTCCGGTAGAGTCTGTCCCCGACCAGAGTGTAATGTGTGGACCGCCTTTGGACCCTGCGTGCTTCTACAGGGTCATCGGGTAGCCTTCCCTGTTGCAAATACTCTATGATATCTGCCATCCATGATTCCGACCGATTCACCGAGTTGGTTTCTGCTGTTTCTACGCTTGGTGATGTCAAGGTTTGAACAACGATTGTGTGCAACTGTCCCTCGGTCTTCATGCTGGCTAGTTTCGCTAGTAGGTCAGCTTTGTTGTTCTGCTCTCGAGGGATGTGTTCGAGCTAGACTTCTTGGAAATTTTGGATCATGGCAGCTGCTTTCTGGGCGTACCGATCCAGGACATCGTCTCGGCACTGATACTCGCCTTTAACTTGGTTAACCATAAGTTGGGAGTCGCTTTTGACTCGGAGTGTTTGGGCGCCTAGTTCCCATGCGAGCTTGAGACCGATCAGCAATGCCTCGCATTCGTCTTGGTTGTTACTTGCTTTGAACAGAAACCTGAGTGCTTGTTCAACACAGATTCCCGCAGGGCTTTCTACAATGATACCTGCTCCGCTACCTCTGGAATTGGAGGAACCGTCCACGTAGAGTGTCCAGTATTCGACCTCGGGGGTCGGTGTTAGTTCTGCAATAAAGTCAGCTAAAATTTGTGATTTAATGGGTCCTCTGGGCTCGTACCTGATTTGGAACTCGGAAAGCTCTACTGACCAGGCCACCATCCGACCAGACAGCTTGGGCTTCTGCAGGATTTTCTTAATGGGGTAGTCGGTTTTGATTATCATCGGATGGGCATGAAAGTATGGCCTTAGTCTTCTTGCAGAGACCACTATCGAGAGTGCCAGTTTCTCCACCTTTTGGTACCTGAGTTCTGCCCCACGAAGGACTTTGCTCACGAAGTACACAGGGTGCTGTTCGGAATTTCTTTCTTTGACCATGGCCGAAGCCGATCGAGCCGCCGCTGGTCGCCAGGTAAAGGAGCAAGGAGGCCTTTGGTGGGGCGAGTAAGGACCGTGGCGATGCCAAGAATTCTTTAAGCCGCTGAAAGGTCGTTTCACATTCTCCGGCCCACTCAATCGAAGCCGGTCTGACCGTTACGAATCGGAAAGTGGTCGCTATCCGACCACCCGCCGTTGCACTTCTTTGACGGAGCATGGGCTCGCATCTCCATCACAGCCTGGCACTTATCGGGTTGGCCTCAATGCCTCAGGTGATCATGAACCCCAGAACTTTCCCCGAGTACCCCAAAGGAGCACTTTCTGGTTGAGCCTCGATGTTATACGCCTCGCGATGTCGAATATCTCTTGAAGGTCCCTATGGTGTGCGCCGAATCGGGCGGTTTTACGACCATGTCGTCCATGTAAACCTCGATCGCCTTCCCGATCTGGTCGGCGAAGACTTCGCCCATCATCCTCCTGGTAGGTTGAGCTGCGTTCTTGACCCAAAGCGGCATAGTGATGTTGTAGAAGTTGGAGGTTTACGTCATGAAGGCCGCCTTCTGAGCGCCGAGTGGGTGCATTCTTATCCGATTGTATCCAGAGTACGCATCCATGAAACTTAGCACTTGGTACTCGACGTGTCAGCCCACCGTATGCCTATGCTCGGAAGTGGATAAGGGTCCTTAGGGCAGACCTTGTTTAGGTCGGTAAAGTCAGTGCACATCCTCCATTTACCGTTGCTTTTCTTCACCAGTACCACGTTAGAAAGCCAAGTAGGGTATTTGATTTCCTTTATGAATCCTGCTTTCAGGAGTTTGGAGGTTTCTTCTCGGACTGCTTGCTTCTTTTCTCCTGCAATCTTCCTTTTGCGCTGGGCGACGGGGCGAGCCCCTGGCTCGATGGCGAGTTTATGGCAGCCCACTTTTAGATCTATCCCAGGCATGTCTTCTGGGCCCCATGCGAATAGGTTAGCGTTAGCGTGCAGGATCTTTGTTAGGGATTGCTCGCTTTGCTGTGGCAGTTGGGTTCTGACTCGTACGCTCTTTCCTGGTCCCCTCACTTCAACGCTTTTGATATCGTCCACTGGCACTGGTCTAAAGTCACTCTCGCCCCTGGGGTCCAGCTCGATCATGTAGCCCGATTTAGGGCGATCCCTGCTCTTGCTATCTCTGAGACTGTTGACATAGCACTGCCTGGCTTTCTTCTGGTCGGCATGTACTGTGGCTATTTGTCAGTCGGACAATGGGAACTTCATTGCCAAATGGGGGGTGGATACTATGGCTTCGATCCCGTTGATGACGGTTCTTCCGATTATCATATTGTAGGCAGTGTCAGCGGCCGACTCGGCCTCTACTACTAGTAGGTGCGCTTCGATCGTTTTGACTCCTATGTCTGCTTTGAAGGTGAGCAGGACGTCAAAGTACCCTGTCACCTGGGCTTTAGCACCTGAAAAACCAACCAACGTACCTCGATAGGGTCTGATTATAGATCTTGGCAGCTTAAGCCGATCAAAGGCTTCCTTGTAGATGATGTCTGCCGAGCTAACTTGGTCGATAATCACTCTCCTGACGTTGAACCCAGCGAAGTGAACAGTGATTACCATGGGGTCGTCTTGGTGTCGATCTATCCCTTGGTAATCCTTTTCTGAGAAGAAAATGGTAGGCAAGGACAGCGGGAGGGGCGGTCGTTGAGCTCGAGCTATTGACGGACCTCAAGTGTCTTCTTCGGCTGCTGCTTGACTCGCCTCCGCCTGTAAAACCACCCGCAATCAAGTTAAGTGAAGGAGTACCTCCGTCGGGCCCTTGCCTGCGTTGCCGAGTAGGTGAACGCCTCTCTCTCCCTCTTTGAGTCGGCGATCTGTTGCGCCTACGCCGGGCACGGATCTCTGCGGTTTTTACTTCCGCAGGGGTTCTTTGCCGACCCTTTGTCCACGTATTTTGTCGGATGTCCAGCTTGTATGAGCTTCGATTTTTACCTTTAGTGCCTGGCATTCGTTGGTGGTGTGTCCAGACTCGGTGGTACTCGCAGATCTTTGGCGGTCCGCGTCCGGCTGAGTCTCCGAGGAGGCGGTATTGAGGTCACCTGTGTAGGCTTCCTTCAAGACTTCGGTCCCCTTCCTACCGCTGGCAAGGGTGAATCGTCTCTATAGTCCTGCCGTCCTCGGTGGTCGTTCCTTCTGTCTGTTTGGTCTCTGAAACAACGAGCACGTCTTTTGACCTTTCCACGCCACCATACGCCGGAGGCTCCGGCCAAAAGGAGTTCCTCCTCGCCAGCTCGGCCTCGGTGGCCCGCGCCCTTATCCGATCAAAAAGGAACTGGGCCATAGCAGAGGTACGGAGCCCATAAATGCCCAAAGCGTTGCATAAACCCAGCTCGCCCGCCTCGGCCATGCACCTATCGTCGGTTCGACGCATGATCTGGTCGATCCCGACGTTCCAAAGGGAATCATCGGCGTTCTCAGTTCGATCAGCAAATTCTCCGAGGTGGAGAAACCACTCGGAACCATCAGGGATAGTCAAAGGAATCCCTTCATGAGGCCCCCTCGACGCCTTCGCACGGGCCGATCGAGCCGTGGGTCGAGAAGCGCGGTCGCTTTTAGCAAACCTTGGCGAGAGAAGGGAGACAAAGAACATCGGAGGGTATCGGCCCAGGAGCTTGGGCGACCTTCTCTCTTTGAGCTTTCTTAAGAAGCTCGGCCATCTCTTTCTTGCACATCTTCGGAGCCATCGTACCTGAAAAGAAAGTAAAAATTAGTACCCGTGTTCGGACCGAGAATCATACTAGAGGATGATAACAAAACTTACTTAAGTAATCCCTCCACTGTGGTGGGTCCTTTAGAGCTCGGGTAAGGAGAGGACCACAGTGCAATGTGGGCAAACGGGCGAGGAAGTTCACTATCGTCTGGTTAGTGACCGACAAGGAATTGAAGTCCACCTCTTTTATGGGGCGAGGATTGGGACTCCAGTAGAAAGGAAACAAAGGCTCGTTTTGAGCAGAAAAGAAAAAGGGTCCCCTCCGCATCTGATTTTGAAGAAATCAGATTTCCAGTTCTTATAGGACTGGTCCAAAAGCTCAAGAATATAGAAGCCAGGTATTTTGTTAAGCGAACACCACTTAAGTTGTTTGCCAAGCCTAAGTTGGAAGAAACTGAAGAAGATAGCAGCAGAGGGGGTAACCCCGAAGTACTCGGACATGAGCTTGAAAGCTCGGATAAAAGCCCAGCTATTGGGGTGTAGTTGCGAAGGGGCCGCATCCAACCATTGGAGGACCTCGCACTCAAACCCACCGAGGGGAAACCGGAGGCCAACTCGGGTGAAAAAAGTTTTATAGAAAAAACATAAGTCGGATGAACTCGACTCACCCTTGTCAAAACACACCCTTGTCAAAACACACTCGGTCCTCGGGAGAGCAAGGAAGGCAAGTTACCTCCTCGTCTCGATCCCGGTTCAGCGTAAAAGATACGCTAGACCGAAGAGCGGCCACGCCAGTGTCCGAAAAGATATTTGAGTCCACCCTGAGCACATCTGGGTGCACCCAAGCGTAAGGAGACCTATCGTCTCCCACTCGGCGCTCGCCCCCTTGTGAAGTGAATACGAGGGAACAGAAGCGACGGGGGGAGAGGCTGGAACCCGGGAAACAGGGGGAACCACCTGGAGGGGCACCGGGTCGCGGCCACCGTGGCCACCGTCGGAGGGGAACTCCTTTTGGTCGGAGCCTCCGGTGTATGGTGGCATGGAAAGGTCAAAGGACGTGCTCGTCATTTCAGACGACGAGCCACCCCCAGAGCTCAAAGGTATGGGGGAGGGGGGACGACGGGAAGAGGATGAAGAAGCCATTAGTGAAGATTAGTAAAGAGACTTACCAGGAAATGCGAACGAATGGAATAAAAATGGCCGCTCGAGACACAAATGCAGAGAAAGGGGGCAGAAGAAGTATCGCAGAGGCAATAGAACGAAGAAGAAAGGAGAAGGGAGGAGAAGGAGGTGGCTTTATAACCCCTGCTGAAGGGAGACCAAAGGGCTAACCAATCCGAGCCCTCCATCTTTAAAACCAGACGCAGATCTAACACCCAGTCAGACGGTGATCGACGGTGGGAAGAGGAACGGTGAGTAGGTGTCCCATCCGAGTCCCATCGTGTGGCGTAGCAGCGAGTAAAGTGCGACTCGTAGGCGAGCGCCCTAGGCAAGTAAGCTTCCAGGATCGCCCCAGGCCTCGATGCTCGGCTGGATCACAGATCCAGAGCAATAGGTAGACCCTTTGCCCTTTCGTGCAAAGAGTCTAGGGGGCTTGTGTTACGGACCGGCCTTCGAGCCGAGCTCCGTCTACCCTCCAAACCAAGCCAATCCGACCGGCTCCGACCTCCGACGAGCTACGTCCGACCAGGGACATACCAAGCCCGTCCTCCGAGTATAGTCGCCACGGGGTTAGCACCGAGCAGGTCAAGGCGAGCTGACCGATGACCCTCGAACCTTCTGGAAGAGGATGCGCCTGGAGACGATGCTTGGGGCCGTTGCCATTCCGAAGATTGAGGAGCACGTAGTCAGTACGTGATGAACCTGGCAGGTGCGAGATATTAGGAAGGGATGAGTTGATCCCTGAAGCAGGGGGAAGGAATTACTAGGCGCAGGATCCGGATCGTTGGTTATCATCCTTATGCGAGACTCCACTATATAAAGGGGGCTTGACCCCCCAGGTTTGCATACTCTCTTCATACTCTGAAACCTTAAGCTCACCTTCTCTTCTCTAAAAGCCCTATCTGACTTAGGCATCGGAGTGCCTTTTGCAGGTACCCCTCAGCCGTACCAGAGGAGAGAGGACGCTGCTAAGAGGAGAAAGAGAGCCCTGCCATTTTGTGCATTAACACTGATGATATAGGGTTTAGTTAAGACAAACTAAATAGGACAAGATTGTGTTTACTTAATTAAAAAATATCCAAGTATTAATAAATATATAACATTTCTTTTAGCATAGGCTTTATCATCTTTGTTATAATTTAATTATAGTGTTAAGAAAAATAATAATTAAGAAAAATAATAATATATCACTTTATGTATAGAATATGTTTTCAAATAAATAAAAATAAGAAATAATCTCAAAACTAAAAGTCATTCATGGACCAATTGGGTGACCCGAAAGTAAATTAACTCGAATTTGTCCTTAACCAGATGTCAGATCATAAAATTTGTCTTCATTTTATTATGGGATAAGGTCAAACATGAACTTAAGAGAAATGCTAGGAAGACACTCTCTTTTCAACACACTCTCTCCTATTTGTTGAAATTCATATAGGTTTCACCAAATTTATATGGGATCCCCATGATTTTGTAAGATCCATTTGAATTTCAACCAATAAGAAAGTGAGTGTTGGTAAAAGAGTGTTAGCGAGTGTATTGATAGCACCCCTTTGAACTTAAATGTCTCAAATTGGGTTGGGTCACCGAGTCAAATCGAGTTGTGCTCATCCCTAGGAATAACCATCGTTGTTGAGATCAAACCTTTGCTAGTGTGTGATGTTAGTTAGGTTAAATAAAATTAAACTTCTCTTTTCTTAAAATAATTATCATGTAATGTTTTCTATTAATAGTAAACAGATTATCTTAGTTTTTGGTAAATAACTATTATTTTAACTCTTTTTCCAGCATCTACACACCAACCAATATAATAACTCTTTTCAACTACAATTATCTGCACTTGTCTCGATTGAGGACCATGTGCATAAAAAAAAACTCTAAGTGGGAGATTCCCAAGGAGGGTTGTGTGAGAGAGAGATAGAGAAAGAGTTCCCTATGGAGAGTAATTATGCTCTGCATTTGCCTCGATTGAGGACCATGTGCATCAGAACGCTCTAAGTGGGTGACACTCAAGACCACGAGTGACAGCATAGAGAGAGTCTCCTATAAAGAGTACATATGCTCTACACTTGCCTTTAGTGAGGATCGTGTGCATTAGAAAAGCTCTAAGTGGGTGATTCTCGAGGGAGACTACGAGTGATAAAAAGGAGAGTTTCCTCTAAAGGGTTAGAATGCTCTGCATTTGCCTCAAGAGAGGATCTTGTGCATCAAAAAGCTCTTAGTAGGCAATTCTCGAGGAAAGTACAAGAAGAAAAGCAGCGACAACACTGTCAAGCGAGAAGAACCTACCAGGTGGGAGATCTAAACCTTATCCTCTGGGATTGTAGGGTTAGAATAAATGTATAAACAGGTGTAGGGTGACCTAAGCCCTGCTAGAGGTCGATTAGCAGCAACACCCTAGGAACCGTGTTGTGACGCGCAATAGCTTATGGTAGTTGTCGCAAGTCTACCGACCATAGGAATTGATCTTTTGTTATTGGAGGATGTATGAAACCCTATGTTAGAAGACTTATATGTTATATGTGCTCATTGTTGTGTGATTGATAACATGCTAGATGACGGTCGCATTAAGCGACTCTAGGATTGATCCATGTGTTGATCAAGGATGGTTGATGACATGCCATGTTTACCAGTAGTTATGATTAGTATATTAGAACTTAGATGAATATAGTTGACCTTGGTATGGCTAATGCACAGGCAGTGTGCGAGCTGAACAAGGGGCGTTCGCTTGCCTCTCATGGCTACAAACATAGGTGTACACAAAGCGTTGCGCAGAGGGGCAGTGGGAGTAGGCTGCTAAGCCCATTCTTGCGTATTAGACACTAATATTATTTTAGAATTTACTTATTAGACACTAATATTATTTGTTGTTTGCAAGGGGCGTTCCGGACGAGAGTATATGAGATTGCGCAGGAGCTAATGGGCAGGCACCATGAACATCCCGAATCTCGTGGTTGGCATTTGGTGCAGGAGCTGACGAGATTGGCACATCCCCCTCACATGAGTTAGTTGACATATGTCTGCCGAAAGTGGACTAAGAGCACCCAATAGTTTAGTTTAGGTTAGGTTTATATATATTGTGACGAACACTTTTTGTGTACAATATTACCTTTATGCACACTTTTTATTGCGATTACTATTTATGGTTTCATATTTTTATGTCGTTCTGGCATTTTTGCGCTCTTTCTGTTGTTTCTAAATTAATTTGCAATTCATCTTTATATTAACAATTAACAAATATAAAAATTTGAAAATGTACAATAATCTCAATATTTATAATAATTAACAACGTTATACCCTAACAATTTAAATTCCTTTTTTTTTTGTAAATCAAGCAAAAAAAATTACAATAAGGATAACATCCAAAGACTTGTTTCTGACATCCGAAAACAAGGATCCGTGAAAACCCGAAACAAGTTTCTGGATTGAGTCACCTTAGATTGCCTGTAAACTTGTTTCTAGATTAACACGTCCAAGGGTTAGGCATGGTGGAGAAGGTTGCCATGTGTCTCAATCATAGTGGGGAGGGGGTGGTGGGTTGGGAATAATGGGGAAGAGAAGGGGTGTGAATGGTGGGAAAGGGAAGGGGTGGCACTAGGGAGGGGAAGGGGATGAGAATTGGGGGAGGGGGTAGGGATATTTTCATCTTTTTTGCACTTAAGTGAAGGTGACAAAATGAATTCGGGGAGGTGGCAATAACATGGCCCAAAATGAAAGTTATCTGTTTTAGGCTTTTAGCCCCACATTCATCACCAAAAAACATGCAAATGGTTGTAGATATCTACGAAATCTATCTACACAACAGATAGAACCCAAAATGACTTTTTTACATAACTAATTTTGAGCAACATACAAAATAACATTTTTTCGCACTTCAGATGTACATAAATGTACACACAGTGAACGAACAGCATCCACGTTATTTTATGGTTAGCAAAATTCGTGAAATATGATGGTTATTCAGCAACTTGGCCATGTTTATAATAATGTCAATTCGTCTTCAATTTAATCAAGATAGCTGCTTGCTGTGTCTTTTTAAACGGCAAATCCGTCAATGGAAGAGTGTGTTCATACATATATAGAGGAGAAGGGGAATTTGAGAAAGGGAACACAAATAGCAATATCGCATATATTTCTAGCACGAAATTCAGATACAAGAAACGGGCTTCAACTAATAAACAACATCAAAATGTATTGTCCTCAGAATCAAGTAGGCTTGACATACGTATTGTCCTCTCTAAACTTGGCAATTTGACTTCGTATCATCTGCTCGACATGGGGTTGAACAAACATGTGGGTACCATCCAAGATATGTATTATGAACTTGTCAGATGCAGGCAGTGAAGCATTCATATTGACGATATATTGGGCCATAGGTATGTCACTGTACAACACAATATTGCTAATCTTTTATGCAGACAACAGAGGGAATAAAGAACTGAAAGGAGAAAAACTAACAGAAAAGCATGCTGTACTCCAACCGCTCGAAGTCCTTACAATTATTGTAGATGATCCAAAAATTGCAAACAAACTTGCAAGAAATGATTTATTTACGTTTTTTATAAAACAATCTTGGAAGATGTTTTGAAGCTTCGGTACTTTGGTATTCACTAATCAGCAATACAGTACTCATTTATTCCTTCAAAACTATACAAGAAAAATTTTCAAATACAACAATGGCAAATTGCAGTTTCAAAGTTCAAACACAATATTATAAGAATTTTTTTGCAAATGGGATTAAGAATGCACCAAGAAATGAAATCAACAGATTTACCACGAAATAAACACTCCTTTAGTGGCATTGACCATGATGTATAAACTCTCCTGGAAGAAAAGGAAGACAAGTCAGTGATAGATGGTGTGGATCAAAGAGTGCAAATTATAAAAGGAATAAGGCAAAGTGTTATTTGCTATGATAATACACCTCCTCCCTTCCCTTGAGTCAAGAGAACCCAAAGTGCAGAGGAAGAAACAGAAGCTTACAATAGGAATCGCCTGGCCTCTCCACCCAACAAAATAACCAATCCCCAATTCTCATTACATCCCTATCTGTAACTAATTAAATGACACTAAACCCTAAATTAAAACCCTAATGGATATTGTATCATCAGAATAAAATCCCAACATATTCTTACCCGAGTCCTGACTGAGAGGACACCCATCGTCAGCACAACTCGAAGAGAAACAGACTGATGAAGTGATTAGTGGATGGCAGACGGTGTTACTTAGGGATGTCAACAGGGCAGGACGGGGGCGGGCCCCGTCCCCGCTCCCCGCCGTGGGGAGATTTTCTCCCCTATCCCCATCCCCGCATATCCCCACGGAGACCCCGAAAATTCATAAAAATTACAAAACTACCAACTGAAATCCAATAAAAATTAACAATATATAAATATTTACATAGAAAGTTGAGTTACAAGATTAAAGTACCAAATCTCTAAGGTAGATATGAATATATACGCAGAAAGTTAAGAGCATAATCAACAGAGAATTTAAAATTAGCAATGTTGTTTTTTCCAGTGTCTGATTAAATGGATTGAACATGAATTAGTTCAAATCTATAGTATACTAACAAGAAGGAAAACATCCATAAACGGGCACACTGCCATGATCATGCCATGAACGATAAAACCAGTAGCATTGAAAGGCTGTGTCTAGCTATATGGGTAATTACTACCTATTTGTTTTGTTTCTCCAATGTTATGGTCCTCTGATTTTTTCACTCCTACAATCCAGGAGTAAGAACTCTACTTGGTGAGTCGCATATATCAAAGATTTTATGTTTAAGAGACAAAATAAGCACTCCCAAAACAAAAACATTGTAGCAGTAATGCACAGCAAAAAAGTAGTATCGGAAATATATCACGCTCTTTAAGGAGGTTACGACCGAAACCATGTCCATCACTATCCAATGCTATTAGTTCTCTCCCTACCCAAGAACGATTCTGTCCGATCCAAGAACAAAGAAGATGACAACTTAAAAGAGAGTACACAATGATTAGACTAGAGACGAACAGCCAGTCGGCGACGGCAGAGGCGTACCGTGACGCGAAGACGATACCACAACGCCAGCGGAGAATAGTGACAATATAGACAATTAGGTGGTCGATTGTTGCCGGAATCTGGGTTGGTGAGCAGCGGCGCAGAACCAGGGTTAGGAACAAATCAATTAACTCAATTCAAGTACAATCGATGCACCCCCACATACAAATCACAAGGTCTACTCAACCCAGAACAAAAAAATCGTCGAATTTATCCGAATCAATCACTCCAATACAGAATTACAAACCAGATCCAAATACCCATCAAAGGAAAATTCAAAAAAATACAAACCAATCAGATAATATTGAAAAAAGATGCAAACTTTAAATTAAAACAGATCACAAAAAATTCTTCAAGCGAGGTGACTCTGACCTTCAAGAACAACACGACAGAAGATGTGAAAATGCGACCGGCGGTAGCTCCAAGCGAGGTGAGTCTGCGGTGGCTCTTGCGACCGGCGGTGGCTCTTGCGAAGTGAGAGGAGAGACTGAGGTGTGGCTGCGGCGCTCAGAGAGGAGAGGAGGGAATGAGACCGGCGGTGGGCGGTGGCTCTATGGATGCGGCGGAGCTTTGAGAGGAGAGGAGAGACTGAGGTGTGGGGCTGTGAGGCGTGTGCCACTATGGCTGCGGCGGGACTGAGAGGAGAGGAGGGAATGAGAAGTGCAACGAAATTAGTGTCGGTGAGGGTATTTAAGTAATTATATATATATACGGATACTTGTGGGCACGAGTAGTATGATACCTGCCCAGCCTTGTTTATACACGGGTAATAAATACCCGTTCTATTACACCCGCGAGTACCCGTTTAACTGTCCGTTTAAAATTTGTAGCAAATTTTACCCGCAGGTACGGGTTTTTTTGCCCTCCCTAAGCATAATAGTGCTTACCAAACCTCATTTAGTTTTTTCTCTTTTTACTAATATTGTTAGTTTTTTTTTTTAAATAAATAAAGCTGAGAAGACTAAAAAAGACAAACAGTTTTTTTTTATGCACAAACACATAGCTAGTAATATATAACCATTAAGGTTATTTTAGTAAGATTTTCGGGGATGGGGACCCTGCGGCGCGGGCTGTGTGATCTCCGTCCCCGTCCCCGTCCCCGTCCCCGTCCCCATCCCCAAATTGTTTTCGAAGGAATTTTTCTCCTCATCTCTATGGGAAAAAAATTTCCCACCCGCAGGACTTTAAATG
Source organism: Calophaca sinica (assembly GCA_037113605.1). Taxonomy (NCBI): domain Eukaryota; kingdom Viridiplantae; phylum Streptophyta; class Magnoliopsida; order Fabales; family Fabaceae; genus Calophaca; species Calophaca sinica. The sequence continues at coordinate 99,502,735 of CM073735.1, read as the reverse complement.
GGACAGTCTCAGTGAGAATCTCTATTTACGTGTGAAAATTGACAACTTTAGTGTTACTGTGCTGGCTGCATGAAACCGCGGGACAAGAGCGAGTGAGATGAGGGTCACTAAATTACCACTCGAAAGACTGTACTCAAATTATTATCTGATGGTATAAATATTGAATTGAATACTTATATTATTTTGTGCAGATATATTTATAAAAATAATTTATAAAATATTCATAATTTAATGTCAGATTATCTTAAAATTCTTTTTGACATAACCAACGAATAAGTATGTAATTAAGCTTTTTTTTTTTCAAAGCAATGTAATTTAGTTTTTAAAGATAGTTTATTAAAAAACACTTAATTAAATTGTTTAATCAAATGTGCCCTGTCCTTAGTTGAGGAATACAAAGGAGCTACTGAAGCCCAAAGTAAAATAAACATAGTAGAGTAAGACTTTCTTTCTCTTTCGGGTGGAATGATCCCTCCTAGCCTTGGCTGCTTTGCTTATATCACCGATCAATCTATTTTCATTTTAAAAAATACTCTCTCCAGTCCTATATATAAGAGACAAATTACTTTTTAGGTTAATTGAATAACTGATGTATCTGGTCATATCAGTTATTCAATAAACCTAAAATGTATATTTGTCTCTTATATATGGGACCGGATTTAGTAATAACTAAATTAGATATAATAAGGAGAAATATCACCAAACATGATCTCTAAAAAAACCAATCCAAGCATAAAATGTATTCTAAAGTTGGATGACATTGGACATGTTAAAAATAAATAATTAACATCTTCTTACAAGGTGAAACACAACACAAGATAAATCATGCACCTGAACCAAAACCCCTATTTTGCATAAATTTTCTCTACTCGTCAAAATCAAAGCACGCAAAATTTAAGTTATTGTGTGAGTAATGCAAAATCAAACACAAACTATTGTGAGGGTAATGCTAAATCTAAGTTATTGTGTGAGTAAAGCAAAATCAAAATGCAAAAATAAAACACAACACACTAGGCAGCATTCTTGCAAAATCTATGACACAAACTATTATTATTGTGTGAGTAATGCAGTAAATGTTGTAATATTAGTATTTCAAAAGTTGATTTATTTTAGATTTAATTATTTATATTAATTAATTTGAGTTTTTATTGGTTACAAAACAATACCTTTTTAAACACACGCTGAAATTTTATAATTTATAGCGGTAGCTTACATTATTTTTTTATCTTTTAATTGAATTATTATTATTATAAATAACACATTGTCGGTTGCCTTTCATTATGGTTTTGATAGTTTTGTTTTCAAGCTCTATAATTATTCACTCAATTGGTCAGGCAAACACGTTCAAATATATATATATATATATATATATATATATATATATATATATATATATATATATATATATATATATATTGACAGAACGTTCAAATTTTTTAATCCTAGAGGAATTGGCATCTGCATCTATATCACCGTTTCATGTGAGTTAAAACATTTTAATATCATAATAATTTTGATTCCATCGGCTTTAACTCTCACATTGATTATTGTTTTCATTGTTTTAATTTTTAAAGTTACTGTTCGTTTCTTTAAAAAGGCCCCCCTTTTATTTTGTGACTACTACTACACATCCTATTTTGATTACATATCAGACAATACATGGGCAACTACTTTTTCTGTTGTATCAATTTTTATTTCTTGGGTGAACAAAGAAAATATTCTCATAGTTATCTTAGATTATTTTCAGAAGGGCCTGTTGAATCCCGAGAATTATCGTTTTAGGCGAATAAATTCCTGAGGACAGTGTGTCTTCACACGCCTCACACTATGTTACTATGTTCGATGCTACCTTGTTCGTGAGATCGTGACTATCTTTTGTTTGTGAGTTCGTGATCGTGATTTGTTCATTACTTGTCGAGTTGCTAACCATATTTTTCAACAGTAAACTATTTGTATAATAAATGGAAAAATACAAGAGCCAAGTGGCTTACGGGTTAGAGATGGCCTCGACACATATTACTATTGTGTTATTATGCTTCTTTCATTGAAAATGGGTCACACAAATGAGTCTTTGAAATCAGCAAGGGACAAGATCAGGGTAACTCTGCAGCTCCACAATCAATAATGAAAACTCAAACTGAATAATGATTCTTCAAATTGTCTTTATACTGAGGAAAGTAGAAAATAAAAAACAAACCAGAGTTCAGAATATTTAGTATTAACAGAAAAGGCAATTTTTTCTTACCATGATATCAATCTTTTAGGTTGCAATAGAGTCAAAAAAATTCTTCTCACCATGTGAAGCTGTAATAGAATGAAAAAATGACATACTTGAGCGGAAAACTCGAAGGAATAGAAATCAAATAAAATTTATTAGGAAGCAAAACTAAGAACAAATTATGAGAAAAATAGAAAGAAAAATTCACATCGGTAACTCAAGATTGTAAGAGAAAAAAAAAATTAGTATGTCATGTTGATTATATGCTATGAAGCACGGACATCTCTTCGTAATGCCGTGTCTACGTGTCCGTGTCGTGTTTGACACCGACATTCGTCAGACACCGACACGACACATGTCCGTCATTCTTTTACGGTGTCACAATTAAAAAATATTTTTTTTGACTTGGACACCACTTGGACACTTCTCAGACACTCTAATCATAATTTTTAAAAAAAAAAATAAACTTCTTGGAATCTTTTAAATTATTATAGAAGGATTCAAGCTTATCAACTTTGTTTTTAGAAGGTGAATAGATAAATGATTTATCTAGGTGGATGGATCTAGGCGAAAGACTATTACTATATCTTGTTGTAGAATCTTTTTTTGTAATGAAACAAAGTGCTCAATTTATATGATTTATAAATTTTGCTTCTCAATTTATATCTTTTATATTTATTATAAATGACGCTTATATTTTATTTTATTTAATTAATTAATATATATATATAGCGGTGTCCGTGTCCTGTGTTTTTTATATTAGCGGTGTCCGCGTGTCCGTGTCCGTGTCGTGTCGCGGTGTCCGTGTCAGAATCCGTGCTTCATAGATTATATGTCTGATAAAAGAAAATGTTACACGATGAAAAATTCTTCCAACCAACCTAATTTATTTACAAATTGAAAAAGGACAAAATAACCCAAAATGAAGCCCATCTGTGACAATAGTTAAAACTTGAATGACACAAAGGAAAAAAAGCAAATGAAAAAAAAAAGAAAAAAAAAGAAATAGCAAATCTTTAGTAGAAGAACAATACACATCAAAAAAAAAAAAAATTTGACAGGAGCAAAACTAATTCATAGCAGCAATTATATTTAGTTTCTCAAAGCTATTTATTAATTAAGTGTGCACAATTGTATATATCAAAAAACTTGGAAATAAGAAGTAGCAAACACATAGTGAAAGTGACAGACCTTTTCTACACCAGTAGCATCATCAATCACACAGTTTTCTCTTAAACACATCCACGTTGCATTCAAATAATCAACATTCATCAAAAAGATCTAATTGTTTCTGTTAAATGTGCCATAAATACCACTAATCGAGAAAAATATCAATTGTTGAAGAAGATATAACCAACAAAGAGGTAAGACAGAAAATACTACCTTCAAAAACCGATTCTTTGCCAATCTCTGGATTCTATAACTAATTGATCCCTCTTCAGGTTTATAGAAGACAATGAGGTATTTCAGTACTAGGTGAGGAAACAAAGAGATTGGCCAACATGCATCTAGACTTAGATTCGTGAAAGATTAGGCTATGATCTTAGAATGATCCCTTGAGGATGAATGTGTACTTTGAGATATACTATTTGATATGATAAAACATTAAACTGCTAACTGCTACGGCTTAATTCCTTATTTTATGTCGTTTAGAGGTCTTACCCCCATATTGTTATGCATGTACCCTTTCTTTTCACCTATATATGTGAGTCACGACTTTAGATGAATGTGAGCTGTAGTAATCACGAGTGCGAAATACACATAAGCGTCGAGGAACATGTACTAGGGTGTATGTGCGATTCGTTTAAATCATAGACTAAAAAAAAAAAAAGGAAAATTTTTCCAGTATCAGTGATTGTTTAAGATAGTTTGAATGGAATTCTTCCATTCACACACATTACAAAGTGACGCGGTGACATTTTTAAAATTAACGCGTCACTTTTAACGTTGGTTATTTAAAAAACCGGCGTTATAAGTAAACAGGTAAAATGTGGCCAAATTTTTCACGCCACTTATAACGTCAGTTTTTTCTAAAAATCGCGGTTAAAAGTTATAATGCCGGTTTTCTCTAAAAACTGCGATTAAAACTTAAAAGTCTAAAACCTATAACGCCAGTTTTCTGTTAAAACTGCGATTATAACTTAAAAAAGAATTTCCCTCTAAAAAACCATCACCAACACCAGTCCCTCTTTTATATTTGTGAACTCTCCTAAGCCAAGCTTCAGTGCGAACTCTCCTCTCCCTCACGTTGTCCTTCACCACCGCCACTCTCCTCGCACCGCCACTCTCCTCACACTGTCCCTCTCCCTCTGCGTCGTCCCTCTCCCTGCGGACTCTCCTCGTGTCGTCCCTCTCCACGCGGACGCCATCTCCTCGCACCATCTCTTCGTGTGTAGTACTACAACAGATTCTCTCTAAACCCATAGAATCTGTAAGTTTCTTCTTATCTCTCTCTTTTTGGGGTACATTTCTAGCTATTGGGGTAAATATTTCTAGGGTATTCAGCAATAAAACGAGCTGACTAGTAGAGGAAGGGGTTTTGGTGCCATTTTTGGCTCCACTGCTAAGCCTAGACCAATCAGGTTTCAGGGTTCTGGTTTTTCTTCTGTTGCTGATGGCTTTGATGTATTTGCTTTGTCAGCTATTCTAATTTTTATTTGTTGTGTCTATCAAAGATATGTAAATTGCTTGATTTCATATATATATATATATATATATATATATATATATATATGATTAATTTGTTGTTTACTTGATGCCCTGTTGACTTCTTTTTCATTGCTAGATTGCTTATGTAAGGTTTGTTCTTTTTCTTTTTTCTTTTTAGTTTGATAGTTATAGTCAAACATTGGCACACATAACATGAGCACAATTATGTTTAATATATAACTAAGGAAGATTGAGAAATATAGTTAAACACTTGTATCAAATATATTAACAATGTCTGTATATAGTTTTTAACTTGTTTTGGTTGAACTGCATCAATGTTTTATATTAATGTTCTGTAACTAGTTTTTAACTTGTTTTGTAACTCTCTAGAAGCTGGTACATTTCTCTGATATTTGTTGATTTGTTGATTGGTGTGCGGTTTTCTTTGTCTCCCCGGCAAAGCATTTTTTTTTTGGTTTCAAGGTTTGGTGGCAGTGAGTGAGTGTGTTTTGGACTGTTTTATAAATGAAGGAATCCGAGATAAGGACTCGAGTGCCTCGTGGGAAGGGGTAGACAGTGTGTATGGGTGAACATGTCTCTGTTATCGGGGTTTTGTGTTGTTGATCATATGCAACATGATTTTTTTTTAGTGTTTTTTAAGTTCAATTTTTTAATACTCTTGTTGTGTATTGTGAATTATGATGTGGGAAGTGTTGCTTTTGCTCTGATGAACTGATCAAGTGATGGTTTTGATTGTGTGCAGTCTAATGTTTCTGATTTTGCTAATCCTTTCAGATAAACTCCTTTTTTTATTTTTTACTTTTTCCTGTTTTGCTCTGTTGCTGCTTCCTCTGCTTCCCGCTTCTGTGTACATAGCGTTGCCAAATAAGATCTCAATTTGATCCCTTTTTAATTGCCTAATTTTGAGGCATGCATACAACTTTCTATTAATTGTTCTAACTTATGCATACAAGCATGTCAATGTTAGTTAAATATCTAAGCATAAAAGTGTGTGTATATTATTTCAGAACACAGTTATAGATCGTAGTTGGATGCAAAAACATCGCTTATGTGATGAGTATAAGAATGGGGTCGAAGACTTCTTACAATTTTTCTAAGCAAAACTTCCTAATCAAACAACTTTCTGTTGTCCTTGTGTTAAGTGTTTGAATGGGCCAACACTAAATGTTAAGGTGATACAGAATCATCTTCGTGTTTATGGGATTTGTCAAAGATATACGACATGAACGTGTCATGGTGAAGTGTTAGACAAGCCAAGTGTGTCCAAAAGAGAGGAAGTTGATGTAGATATGGACGATCGACTAGAGGACATGATTCGTGATATTGGACATGAGTCTTTTCAGCGAGCACATATGTATGAAACTCTATGCAGCGACAAGGAAGAGCCTTTGTATCCGAGCTGCAGAAATTTCACACGGTTGTTGGCGGTGTTGAAATTGTTCAATCTGAAGGCGGTAAATGGGTGGACTGATAAGAGCTTCACTGAATTGCTTAAACTGTAGAATGACATGCTTCCGGAAGGTAACACATTGTCGAACCGTAATTATGAAGCGAAGAAGATATTATGTCCGATGGGTGTGGAGTATAAGAAAATACATGCATGCCCGAATGATTGTATATTGTACTGGAAAGAGCATGAAGACAAAGAAGAGTGCCCCGAGTGTAATACACCACACTACAAAAAGAAGGACGGCGATGATAGTTGTGATGAGGTGAGCAAAAAAGGTCCTCTTGCGAAGGTGTTATGGTATCTTCCAATTATTCCAAGGTTTAAGCGACTGTTCGCCAATGTAAATGATGCAAAGAACATTAGATGGCATGCAGATGATAGGAAATGTGATGGAAAGCTTCGCCATCCGGCCAATTCTTTCCAATGGAAGAGAGTTAATTCATTGTTTCCGGAGTTCGGCAATGAGCCAAGAAACCTTAGGCTTGGACTTGCTACAGATGGAATGAATCCATATGGTAACTTAAGTAGCATCCATAGTTCATGGCCTGTTCTCTTGGTAATTTATAACCTGTCTCCTTGGTTGTGCATGAAGCGCAAGTATATTATGTTATCTATGATGATTTCCGGTCCAAAACAGCTGGGAAATGATATAGATGTTTATCTAAGTCCCTTGATTGATGACTTGAGAATATTGTGGGATGGCATTGATGTGTTTGATAAGTTTTCAGGTGAAGATTTCAAGTTGTGTGCCATGTTGTTTTGCACCGTCAATGACTTTTCAGCATATGCGAACTTATCCGGGTATAGTGTTAAGGGGCATAAAGCATGCCCTATATGTGAAGACAGCATGTGTTTCTTTAAACTAAAAAATAGGAGGAAAACTTGTTAGATTGGGCATAGAAGATTTTTGAGATGTGATCACCCGTATCGCAGGTTGAAAAAGGCTTTTAATAGATGTCAGGAGAACGAAATTACTCTGAAAGCTTTAACCGGAGAAGAAGTTTATCAACGGGTGAACTCCATCAATGTTAAGTTAGGAAAAAAAGGAAAAAAATATTCTTCTGTGAAAAACATATGGAAGAAAAGGTCAGTGTTCTTTGATCTTCCATACTGGTCAAGTCTTGATGTAAGACACTGTATTGATGTGATGCATGTGGAGAAAAATGTGTGTAATAGTGTAATCGGTACGCTTCTCAATATTCAGGGCAAGATAAAGGATGAAGTGAATGCTCGTTTAGATCTGGTTGCCATGGGTATAAGAGAGGAGTTAGCTCCTCAGCCAAGAGGTAACAAGACATATTTGCCACCGGCTTGTCATACATTGTCAAAAGAAGAGAAAAAAAGCTTTTGAGAATGTCTACGGGGTGTGAAAGTGCCACAGGGTTACTATTCAAATGTAAAGAGTTTTGTATCGATGAAAGATCTCAAATTAGTTGGCTTAAAGTCTCATGACTATCACGTCTTGAGGCAACAATTACTACCAGTGGCTATTTGTGGCATATTTCCTAAAAATGTTCGACATGCCATAATTAGATTGTGTTTATTGTTCAATGCAGTATATAGCAAAGTCATTGACCCTCAAAAATTGGACGAGTTGGAAAATGAGGCTGATATCATCTTGCGTCAATTGGAGATGTTCTTTTCTCCCTCATTTTTTGATATCATGGTTCATTTAATTGTTCATCTAGTCAGAGAGATTTGAGTGTGTGGCCCAGTTTATTTAAGGTGGATGTACCCTATTGAGCGATACATGAAAATATTGAAAGGGTATGTGAAGAATCTATATCGTCCTGAAGCATCTATTGTTGAAAGGTACGTAACAGAAGAAGCCATTGAGTTTTGTTTAGATTATTTGTCAGAAGTGGCACTTGTAGGGCTTCCCAAGTCTCGCTATGAGGGAAGATGTGAAGGTAAGGGTACACTAGGTCTAAAAACTAAGAGCATGGGTCGGGCGAAAGTGTTACAAGTACATTTGTATATATTGAATAATATTGATGAGGTTGAACCTTACTTGTCTACTCACAAAAATCTTGTCAAGGCCAAAAACCCTCGAATGAATGAAAATTAGGTGTTGAAGGAGCATAACAAGACATTCATAACTTGGTTTAACGAACAGATTTTGAGTGATGATACTACTTCTGAGACATTAACATGGCTAGCACATGATCCTAAATTTAATGTCTTGACGTGGAGAGAATATTAATGACACCCATTCTTTCTCAACACAAAGATCTATCTTCATTGATGAAAATGAAATAGATGATGTATTTGCCACTCGTGATGATCATCAGGAAGGGATATTGGAGGACATTCAAACTTGACTACCAAAGAATTTTATAAGTGAATACATGTTTGTTAGGTTGTCCACAATTAATATCTGTTTGTTAATTTATCCATTATTAATATACGTTTGTTAATTTATCCATTATAATTGTTTCTAACATTGTTTCTCACATTTGTTTGTTTGTTTAAACATGCATAATATATGGCTGATCCATCCATATCAGAGTCCCCCAAAAAAAGGACTAGAGTTGTTACCACTACAGCACAATTGAAAAATAGACTTCCTCCTGGTGAGAAGTATTCTATTGCATTTAATCCAAATACTGGGCGACCTAAAGGTCATAATGTATTCAAATTCAACACTTATTTGGGGTATGTTGCACAAAGCAAGGTCCCCAATCTGATACCTAAATGGAGAAAAGGTCCCTGTTAAAACCAAAGATGTTGTGGTATTGACCTTTATCTCTATTCGTATGCATATTTGTATTTAGCTTTATCGATCTTTGTGTGTATGTATTTACTAACACCACCATTTTGTTGTGTATTGTAGGATTTGTTTGATGCTCCCCCGGATGAAAAGTTTAAGAACTGATGGTTGTCCTATGCGGGTGAGCGTTAGAAGGACTTTAAGTTTAAACTCTCCAGGGATATATGTATTTGGGAAAGGAGACAAATATGGATGCACAAATTTTTGTTAGAAGTATAATTTCATTTCAGAGGACACATGGAATGAGTTTGTTAAGAGCCGAATGGAAGAAGAGTTTCTGGTTAGTTTGAATTATATTTTTTAACTTGTCGTGCTAATATAATTTTTTTCTTATTTTAATTTGTGGTGTGTTACGTTATTTGTAACAGAAAAAAAGAGAAAAGACAAAGACAAATTCTGCAAAGAATATCTACCCCCACCTATTGTCTCGTGGGTGTTATGATAAACTTGAGAAGGATGTAATAGCACAAAAAACGAAAGCCTTGCAGGAAGAGGCTCGAGATGAAGCCTTGGAACCCCCTCCAAAACCAAATCAGTATGAGCTATGGATTATGACTCGAACAAAACCATCAGGATCTTATATATCTGAGGCTGTGTCATCAGTTGCTTCTAAAATTGTAAGTGTATCTGGCTTATTCAATATTATGTGATTTGTAACCAATTTAGGTCGACTGATCAAAGACCTTTGTGATTGAATTTGGTTATAGGAGTCATTGGTTGAAGAGGAGTCTCAAGGTACTTTTATTCCAACTGGACGTCAAGATATCTGGATTGGAACACCCGAGCACCCTGGTCGTGTTCGCACTGTTGGTCGAGGTGTGGGCTTTAAGAAATTCTTCAGAGGAACTTCACACAGTCAGTCAAAGCAAATGGACATGGATGTCATGAGATATCAGATCATGCAGGAGGTTAGTCAAATGTTTGAAACTTACAAATCTCAGTTCAATTCAGAGATGGAAGCCTAACTAAGTCAGAAGTTAGTGCCATCTCCTAAAGCTACTGTGCGTGTCAGCACCAAGGGTAGTTGTTCACCAGAAAGTGTGGAGGATCCTAAAGAAGACATTTTAAAATACATTGGTCACATGGCTTTTGATCTTTCGGACGGAAATGTTGGGATTGCCTTAGAGCATGATGATCTTCGAATTTTTTACATTTTCGCGAAAGACTTAATAGACCTATCGCTTGGTGATGAGTTCTGGCTTGCCAATCAACACTTGCAATTATGGTCCACGTAAGTATTAATTAACATATTTGTACATTTTTATTTCATTTGTATCAATTATACATAATTAACATTATTTTGTTTCAACACCTAGGTATTTGCACCGTATTTGTATTCAGAACAACATCAGTGATGTATATGGATTCTTGGATCCAACATTGATAGTTGTCAAGCCCAACCCAAAAGAGTCTAACGCATCTGTTCAACTTACATACAAAATAAGCTAATTCACCAGGACAAAGATGTTTTCTTCGGACCGTACTGGCACAAGGAGTACATTTTTATTCAATATTGTCTGATCAAATTCATAGCATACGCTTGTCTCTCTGTGCGTCTAATACACCTTTATTTTTGTTACCTAGTAAACATTGGTAGTTGATTGTCATTTGTCCTAAGCATAATCTCATAGTCGGGATATGCTCACTTCATCAAAAGCCAAACCTACAAATTAAGCGTGTACTTGAGGGGTAAACTTTTAATTTATTTGTCATACTTGTGATGTCATATATGTATTTATCTTATATCTATAACTTATATTATTTTATCAAAGCTAAGGTGATATATAATAGAGAGAAAGGTCTGGGAGAAGGAAAAAAGCCTAATTTGAACATACTCGCGGTAAGTAGTTTGTCTTTATATAATATTTACATATTCAAAGCCGTATTAGTTATGTGTATATATAATTTATACTAATTTATATTGTCATTTATAGGGGCCTTACCAAGACAACTCGTGGGCGTATGACTACTATTTCATGAAAACCATGTTGTCCATTGTCACGATAAGGATTACCTCTGGATGGGATTTGGTAATAAAATATATCATAACTTGTTAATCGATCTTTTTGATACCTTACAATATTTGTAGTTAGTTAATTAGATATGTTTTGAATTGAACTTGTAGTTATTTGATGGCCGTAGCACATGAACGTGGCAAAAACACAAGAAAGGAGGGGGTTTGAATTGGGTTTTAAAAACTTTTCGCAAATATAAGTGTTTATGAAAAACTTTTTCAAAACAACTCTTTAATAAAACAGTGCAGCAAGTAAAGAGAAGAGAGAAGAGAGTGACACAGTGATTTATACTAGTTCACTATCACCTGATAGCTACGTCTAGTCCCTTTACACACTTGAAGGATTTTTCCACTATAATCAACCTGATTACACTTGAGAGTATAATATTGCTAAACTGACTATACTCACAACTTCTTAGAACGACTTAGTACAGTCAAGCCTTTAAGGAATACAACCACTATTGGGCTTAATACAAGTTCAAAGGAGTTTTGAAACAATACAAAGATAACTATCACAGAGAGGATTTACAATGAAGAATTTTAGCACAAATAATAACTTTCAAACAGAAAGGATAACACAGTTAAGTGCTCTGTTCAATGTGATCCCAGAGACTTGGAAGATTTCTTGGTTGCTCACTGTCTCAGAAAATAGTGATTTGAAGTTTGATAAGATTGTAGGTGCTCACTGTATGATCACTTCGTATTTTGTTGCGTTCGCTTTCTTTCCAATTGTTAACCTACTTCAGTGACTGAAGTAAGGTATATATAGCTAGGGTTGAGAATAGTGTCATTGTGACACAACGCCTCTTTTTACCCTAGGTCAAAATCTCAGATCCCATTTTTGTGGCTTTTGCAGGTCACGTCGCTTTCCAGACTGTATAAAGCATTCTGGGCACTGCACACAAAATCAGAATCTTTGTCTCTTGTGAGCTTTTTGAATATGAGACACTTTGAGAGCAAGTTTCCTTGATGATTAAATTCGTTGACATTCATTTTGGCCTTTGATACCTCGTACATTAAAATGCTTAATCAATGAGGTCTCTTAAATACTTGAAGTAGCCTTAAATATTCTTCAGTCTGTTTCCTAACAGAGCCACACTGTTCACCAGAGTTGAGTAATGTACTTCAGAGTGAGCTTGAAATAGAGTTGAGTACTTCAGTGTAGAATTCAATGGGCTTTCACATAACAGAGTCTTGTGGACATGTACGAAGGCTTCTATAGTGTAGACTAACCAAAGTCTGTTGAATGTGTTGACCAATGACCAGAGCGTTGACCAAACAGAATGTGTTGACCGACATCAGAGCGTTGACCAAGATCAGAGCTAGTCTTCAGAGCTTGGATCACTAACAGAGTTGACTGTTCAACAGAGTTGACTAAGTCAAGAGCTAGTCTTAGGAACATGGGTCACCAGAGCGTTGACTGAACAAACGGAGTTAACCAACTTCAGAGCAAGGCTTCACAAGGTGACGTCAGCATAAAAACAGAGGATCACTCCCAGTCTTAGACGTGTTAAATTCAAGATTTCACCAAGTCTTCTGAGATAACATCTTCTAATGAATAGTGATTTCTGCATACTAGCAAACACATTAGAGAATAAATTGTTCTCTTAATCATTTGTTATCATCAAAACAATTAAGGGTCATTGTTTCTGAATCCACTTGATTCCAACAATCTCCCCCTTTTTGATGATGACAAATACATATATTGTTGAACAATTTTCTTTTAGAAAAATATTAGTTTAAAATAATTTCAGAGGCTCCCCCTGAATTAAGCACATATAAATATTTTCTAAGTGTAAATATCATATCATATTCAATATAGTATTAGAGCATACATAGATAAATAGCACTTATAGAGCATTGAATACCTTCCAAGTTAATGTATCAGAGCTAATAATGCAGGAAATGCAATGCATGGTGACACTTGGTTGATACATCAGTTTCATCAATTACTCTATATCTCTATATTCGTCTCCCCCTTTTGTCATCAGACAAAAAGATTATGACAGAAATAAAGAACATCACAGTCAAAACATTATAAGAAAGATAAAGTTAAAACAGACAGTAAGTGCCAAAACAGTTTCATTAAACTAAAAATATCAGTGTACAAAAGAAAATACTGAGAGCACAAGAACATAAAGGGCTAAAAGAAAAAGGCAATAGTCTAAGGTTTTCTATGGCTTGTCCATCTTGGCCAAAATCTCTTGCAGTAGATTATCTAGCATATCATGCCTTCTGTCAAACTCTTCAAAGTACCTTTCAGTGGCTTCCATAAACCTTGAAAATTTCTTGTTGTCATCAATAAGCCTATCATAGACTTCCTGAGGAATCACAACTGAATGGCTTGTAGAGGCAGAGGCAGATCCAGAAGTGGATTGTTGAATAAGCATTGCAGTAGCAGTATGAGGTGGAGTGACAGGTTATGGTTCAGGCTCAGGTTTAGGAGTAGGAGGGGCTACAGGAGCAGGTTCAGGTTCCCAAACTACAGGAGTAGTTTCCTGTTGAGATACTTGTTGTTTCCGTTGAAGAGCCGTAAGCCACCTTATGTTTCTTTCAAGTTGATCCCTTTAGTGCACTTCAAACTAATAATGCACAATTTGCCAATTTGCAAGTCTTTTTTCTTCCGCCAAGACAGAGTTAATTTCATCAATTCTTGCTGCTTCCATAATTTTGCAATCCTCATCCTCATGGTATACTTGAGCCTTGAGGCACTCAAAATTAGCAATCAGGTGAGGATACCTTTCAGGCACTACTCTTGCTTCCCTGTGATCTGGTGAGAGTTCACACCCAATCTGAATAACTGGTCCATCAATGATGGCAACATCAGAATCAGAGTCAGAATTAGAATCCAACTCAATACCTTGAATTGCCTTAGAGGCAATCATAACAGTGACTGCTATCTCATCTATATCCATAGATGCTGCAATAGTAACAGGTTCTGCCAACAGAGGTGAGTGTGGTGGTGTAAAAGATTGAGGCAGAAATGGTACAAGTATTGGGAGTCTGAAGGAGGGATCAGGTACAGGTTTGCAAGATAGAGAGGGGTTGTGCCTCAATGGCCAAAACAGAATCAGGTTCAGAACAGAAAGGTTCCTGGATATATGGTTCAGGTTCTGTTTCTGGTTCAAGTGTGGGTTCGGGTTGAAGGGGTAGGTTAAGGTCAGGTTGAACAGAGGGAGGTAAGGCAGGTCTAGGTGGTGATGAAGGTTTGGGCGGTGATTTAGGTTTAGGTGAAGGTATTTTGGTTGGTTGTGATTGGGGTTGAGGAACAAAAGTGGGGGTATTAGGAAGCTCAATTGCAAGTGGTTCAATGTAAGGAAATTGAACTTAGGGTTGTAGTCTCTGTCTGGGTCTCAAAGGTTCATGACTTTCTTCACTGTCATTTGAAGAAGAGTCAGAGGTATCAGAGAGTCCAGGAGGTGTGGATAAGTTAGAAGGTAAAGGTTTCTTTGGAGGGGATGATTTATTAGGTTGTGCAGGTTTGGGTCGTAAGGGTTTTGGTGAAGGAATTGGTTTAAGGATAGGTTTGGAAGATTGGGAAAACAATTTAGGCAACTGTGGGGTAAGTGGAGGTATCTGGTTAAGAGGTATAGGGTTTGACAGAACAGGTTCTAAGACAGTAGAACCAGTGGGAGCAGAACCAGTTTGGTAAGTAGCATCATACAAGTCACAAACTTTATCCAGTACCTTGGTTCTCTTTGCTGCTGAGAGGTCAGCAACCTTGTTGATTCTTTTCAGTTTCTGAGCAGGTGCAGCAGTAGTGGAGGTTTTGGGGGCAGCAGCAGGAGGGACAGTTGTAGCTGCAGCAATTTCTCTCTATAGCCTTTCCTTTCTGAGTTTTTGATGGTAAATGTAGCACTCTTCCTGACTTTTGGCTATCATTTCATCAAGAACATCCTTCTTCTCCTCTACCTCTTCAGACATATCAAAGTCCATTAAGGCAGGTCTCACTGGATGTACAAACTGAGAGGGTTCAGAAGTAATATGAATCTCAGTGCTTTGAGTGACTCTCCTGGTAGGTACAGTACTTCCAGTATCAACCACTTTCTTCTTTCCTTTTCTTACTGCTTTCCTTCCACCTTCTTCTTCCCGTTGAATTTCAGTACTTCTGTTGAAAGAAGTTTCATTCTTCTCAGATTTTCACTTGAGAATGTGGGTACCACCATTGTCTTCAGGGCAAGTCCAGCTTCCTCAGTGTTAAGCCCTTAAAGCTGCCTAATCAGGCCTTGATTTTTCATAATTGCAGAAAGCAACCTTCGATAGGAAATATTTGCATTCTTCCCTTTTCTGGAGTACATCAAATCTCGTCGCAGGTAGTCAAAAATGAGATTTAGAAGATTGATCTTAGCCTTGAATTCATAATGCCACATTATGAACTTGTGGGTACTGCTAACAGTATCCACAGACCTAGACTTGGGTACCAAGCAGTGCATGATAATCCTGAAGACACTCTGAAACGATTCTTCATATCCACGGCCTTGGTTCCACCAAATTTCTCAAAGATCATGTCATTGACAACACTCCAGCCACCAGCATCTTTTTCCCAACCTTCATCAGCAATAGCTCCCTTATTAGGGCATCTAGTGATACCAGCAATTAAATCCTGGGTTACCAAGATGCTCTTTCCTTGAACATAACTATGGTTGGTTCTGTCCTTACTCCATGCATACATCCAGAATTCTTTGACTAGGTTTTCATACACTGTGTAGTTGTCCATGAGAAAGAAGTCCATTATTCCCATTTCAACGAAATCATCTCTGAAAGCGTACCCTTCATGATCTAAATCTCCGAAGTTCACTTGGTGTTCCACCAACACCATCAGCTCATGTGGTTGTAAGTTCTGTAGAGTAACTTTAGATTCCTCCTCAGGACCTTGAACTTGTTGTTGTTGCTGTTGTTGTGCGGCCATTGTAAAAGTACAGAGAGTTGCAGAGAGCAAGTAGAAGCAAAAGGGGTTTAGAGTTCAGAAATCGTATAGGCTTCTCTGAGAGATAGTGTGGGTAGTGGGTGAAGTGAGTGAGTGAGTGAGTGGGTATTAAACGTGTTTGAGAAGGCAAACCGCCTTTTCCAGTTTCTAAAATAAATGAATTAAAAACTTTATCATTTCAAAATTGAAGCGTGCCCACTCAGAATTAAAGAGGCGCAGTAAAATTGTCCTCGTGCAGTAAAAGCAATAATGACTCAGTAAGAGTAAATACTATCCACTAACGCATCAACCAGTCTCAGAGAGACACGTGTACACAAAGATTCCCAGAGGCAACTTTGTGTTAAAATGCAACAGATTCATGAATACGAATAGTTACCAATAAATAATAAAGAATAACAATTAATAAAATATAAACAGAGCCAACATGCAACCAGAGTCAATATGTGAGCAGAGTCAGCATACAAGCAGAGTCAACATGTATCCCATCAGAGGTACGTGTGTGACAACAGAGCGTGTGTGCCAAGACAGAGTCAAACATCAAAACAGAGTCATATAGTCAACCAGAGTCAAATAGTCAAACAGAGTCAACTATATTCAAATTAAACACTCATTCCTTTATAAGATGAAAATTTAAATTCTTTCTTATAAAGTTGAATCTATCTTCAGCAAGGGTTTTGTAAAGATATCTGCCCATTGATGGTCAGTATCAATAAATTTGATTTCAAGTATCCCTTTCTGAACATGGTCTCTAATGAAATGATGCTTAATTTCAATATGTTTAGCTCGTGAATGCAAAATAGGATTTTTATTTAAACATATAGCAGAAGTATTATCACAGTTTATAGGAATGTTACTCTCTTTAATCTGGTAGTCCTCAAGTTGATACTTCATCCATAGTAATTGTGACCTACTGCTTGCAGCAGATATATACTCAGCTTCTGCAGTTGATAATGCAATTGTTCTTTGCCTTTTGCTGGACCAAGAGATAAGGTTTTCTCCAAGAAATTGGCAGCCACCACTTGTGCTCTTTCTTTCAATTCTATCTCCAAAGAAAGTCAAAGATCACGTAAAACCTACTAGCTTGTAATTTTCTGAGTTCTTATAAAGCAAACCAAGGTTAGTGGTTCCTTTGAGATACCTAAAGACTCTCTTAACAGCAGTTAAGTGAGATTCTCTAGGATCAGATTGGAATCTTGCACATAAGCAGACACTAAACATAATATCAGGCCTTGAGGCTGTAAGATAAAGGAGTGAACCAATCATACCTCTATATACCTTTTGGTATACCTTTTACTTGATTCATCTTTGCCGAGGGCACATGTTGGATGCATTGGTGTACTCACAGGTTTGGTTTCCTTAAGCTTGAACTTCTTTAGGAGTTCTCTCACATATTTAGTTTGATGGATATAGGTTCCATCTTGACATTGCTTGATTTGAATACCAAGGAAAAATTTTAATTCTCCCATCGTACTCATTTCAAACTCATTCTGCATAAGCTTAGAGAATTCCTCACAAAGAGATTCATTAGTAGCACCAAAGACAATATCATCAACATATATTTGAACTATAATAAAATGCTTTTTAGATGATTTTCTAAAGAGTGTAGTGTCCACATGTCCTCTTTTAAAACCGTTTGACATTAAAAATGAACTTAATCTGTCATACCAAGCTCTTGGAGCTTGTTTAAGACCATAAAGAGCCTTCTTAAGTTTGAAAACATGTTCTGGATAAGTAATGTCTTCAAATCCATGTGGTTGTTTTACAAACACTTCCTCAGTTATAAAACCATTTAAAAATGCACTCTTAACATCCATTTCATATAAAGTAACGCCATGATGCGCAGCAAAAGATAATAAGATTCTAATTGCTTCAAGTCTAGCTATAGGAGCAAAGGTTTCAGTATAATCAATACCTTCCTCTTGTGAGTAACCTTGAGCAACAAGTCTTGCCTTGTTTCTTACCACTTTGCCATCTTCATCAAGTTTGTTTCTGAAAACCCACTTGGTTCCAATGGCTTGCTTATCCTCTGGAGGAGGCACAAGCTTCCAAACATCATTCATCTGAAATTGATTGAGCTCTTCTTACATAGCAAGTATCCATCCGTTGTCTGTTAGTGCTTCATCAATTGTTTTGGGTTCTATTTCTGACAACAAAGCAAAGTCAGAGTGTTCCCTGAGAGATGATCTTGTTCTAACTCTATCACTTAGTTAGCCAATAATCTGATCCTTTGGGTGATGAGGTTTGAACTTCAGTATGTTATTGGTTCTTCTTGGGTCTTATCACCAGACGTAGAACCAGACACAAAATCAGACTCAGCACCTGTGACACATTTATCTGTTTCTTTGCTTATCTGTAGATCTGCAAAGACTTCATCCAACTCTGACGTTTCATTTCTTGTCATCAAATCTCACATGCATAGATTCATCAACAATTAATGTTTCTTTATTGAATACTCTGTAAGCTTTAGAGCGTTCAGAATATCCTAAAAAGATAGCTTTGTGCGATTTTGAATCAAATTTTCCAAGACTGTCCTTTGTATTAAGAACAAAGCAGTCACATCCAAATTGGTGAAAGTATGAAATGTTGGGTTTTCTTCCTTTTCACAACTCATAAGGAGTCTTATTCAAGATAAGTCTGATATAGATTCTGTTTTGAATATAACATGCAGTGTTTACTGCTTCTACCCAAAAGTGTTTTGCAATATTAGTCTCGTGAATCATGGTTCTGGCCATTTCTTGTAAAGATCTATTTTTCCTTTCTACAACACCATTTTGTTGTGGTGTTCTACGGGTTGAAAAATTGTGAGAGATGCCATGCTTTTCACAGAAGTTTTGAAAAGATTCATTTTCAAATTCTCCACCATGATCACTTCTAATAGTTGTAATACAAAAACCTTTTTCATTTTGCACTTGTTTGCAGAACACAGAAAATATTGCAAATGACTCATCCTAGTGAGCTAAGAATTTTACCCATGTCCATCTAGTATAGTCATCAACAATAACAAGACCATATTTCTTTTCGGACAAAGATGATGTCCTAGTTGGTCCAAATAAATCTAAATGCAAAAGCTCAAGTGGCCTTGAGGTGAAAACAATGTTTTTGGATTCAAAAGAAGATTTTGTTTGTTTCCCTTTTTGACATGCTTCACAAAAAGCATCAGATTGATACCTAAGATTTGGTAGCCCTCTAACAAGTTTTTTCTTGTTAAGCTTTGAGATTAACCTCAAGTGACACGACCCAATCTTTTGTGTCATGTCCATTGCTCTTCATCAACTGACAAAAAGTATTTTACATTTTGATTTGCCAACTCAGAAAGTTTTATTTTATAAATGTTGTTCTTTCTCTTTGCCTTAAAGAAAATAGATACATCCTTTTTGCTTTTGACTATACATGCATTATTACTAAAGCCAATATCATAACCACTATCGCATAATTGACTTACACTTAGTAGGTTATGTTTCAAGCCATCAACCAATAAGACATTATCAATAGAAGGTAGAAATTTCTCACTAACTTTTCCACTTCCAATGATTTTACCTTTCTGGTTTCCTCCGAAACCAACATTGCCACTCTCCTTAAGTTGGAGTTCTTGGAATATACACCTTTCTCTCGTCATGTGATGTGAGCACCCACTGTCCAAGTACCAGGACTGGTGTCTCAACTCTATTGCTAAGCAGATCTGCAACATATACAATTTTGTCCTTAGGAACCCAAATCTTTTTGGGTCCTCTTTTGTTAGTTCTAGAAGCAAACTTGTCCTTCTTATTTTTAGTTCAAAACAAGTACTTCTAATGTGTCCTTTCTGGTTGCAGAAAGTACAAAGTAAGCAGTCACTATGATTGTTGGTATCTTTAGTTTTCAAATGTGTGTTTTGAAAAGTGGGCTCTTCTGGGTTGTAACCAAGACCCTTTTTACCATTTCGGCTTATGCCCCAAATCATAGATGCTTGTTTACATCGTGTAACACACTCAGCAAGAAATCTTTGAAATCCCTTTTCATATTTTGAAGAGTTACATTCAACTTTTTCTTTACTGTTGGAACTGTCACTCACCACACGATGGTTTTCAGTTCTGAGCTTCTCATTCTCCTCAGTGAGTATTTGAAATTCTTTTGAAAGTTTTGAGAATTTCTTTTTCAAAGATTTATACTCATTGTTGAGTTTGGAAGACTCATCTAATAGTTCATCAAAAGCTATTTGAATATCAGGAGATGGGTTAGAGTCTTCCTTTTCATCTTCTTCTTCACTGTCTGACCCCATGGTAGCCATTAGAGCCATGTTTGCTTGTTTCTCATCATCATCATCAGATGATGAATCAGAATCATCCCATGTTGCCATGAGACCTTTCTTCTTCTTGCCTTTAAAACCATCTTTCCTTGGTTTCTCAAGTTGTGGACATTCTGACTTGAAATGCCTTGGCTTCTTACACTCGTAGCAAGTGATTTGGCTATTATCCTTGAAGTCCTTCTTCTCTTTTGAGTCGTGTCTTTCCTTTGAGTCCTTCTTATGGAACTTCTTTCTGAACCTTCCTTTGCTTTTCATCATACGTTAAATCTTCCTTGATATTAAGGAGATTTCATCATCTGTGTCTTCATTACTCTCATCAGATGAACTTTTGTCAGTTTTAATTTCAACTTGGGGAGCTTTGGAGGTAGATGCTTTGTTTGAAGACTTCAAAGCAATGGACTTTGATTTCTTGTGAGGTTCTTCCTCATCTAGCTCAAGTTCATGAGCTCTCAAGGAACTCAGAAGATCTTCAAGGCGCAAAGTATTCAAGTCCTTGGCTTCTTGAATAGCCGTAACTTTAGGTCTCCACTTCTTTTACATACTTCTAAAGATTTTCTTCACATGGTCAGCAGTGGTATAGCTTTTCTTGAGAACCTTTAAACCATGAACTAGTGTTTGGAATCTTCCAAACATAGTTTCAATGCTTTCACCCTCTTCCATCTTGAAGAGCTCGTACTGTCTAACCAAGATATTAGCCTTGGTTTCTTGCACTTGGGAAGTACCCTCATAGACCAAAGCCATTGAGTCCCAAATTTCTTTGGCAGTGTTATTTGTTCCGCATTTCTCAAACTCCTTTTCAGAAATAGCACAGACAAGGAAATATCATGCCTTCTGATGCAATGTATATTCCTTCTTTTCCTTATCTGACCATTCATCTCTAGGAATGGGATTTTCTTTGGAGTCAACTAGTTCCGAACCATATCCCAAAGTTTGAACTGTTGAGATTCGAAAAAGTTTTTCACTTTATCTTTCCAGTAGTCATAGTTAGATCCAGTGAACAATGGAGGACGGTTAACGTGACCACCGGGTTCGTTGCTTGCCATGAATATAGAATAGGATCTTTTCCTCTCACACTGTTAAGTGCTCAACCAAGAGGCCGAGCTCTGGTACCAATTGAACGTGGCAAAAACACAAGAAGGGGGGTTTGAATTGGGTTTTAAAAACTTTTCGCAAATATAAGTGTTTATGAAAAACTTTTTCAAAACAAGTCTTTAATAAAACAGTGCAGTAAGTAAAGAGAAGAGAGAAGAGAGTGACACAATGATTTATACTAGTTCACTATTACTTGATAGCTATGTCTAGTCCCTTCACACACTTGAAGGATTTTTCCACTATAATCAACCTGATTACACTTGAGAGTATAATATTGCCAAACTAGCTATACTCACAACTTCTTAGAACAACTTAGTACAGTCAAGCCTCTAAGGAATACAACCACTACTGGGCTTAATACAAGTTCAAAGGAGTTTTGAAACAATACAAAGATAACTCTCACAGAGAGGATTTACAATGAAGAACTTTAGCACAAATAATAACTTTCAAACAGAAAGGATAATACAGTTAAGTGCTTTGTTCAATGTGATCTGACGGTTCCCTAAAATGCTCATTTTCTTGCTCTTAATTGAAGGGAATTATCTTGCAAACTTAGACTTTATTCCTTGTTTGACCTCTAATCTTAAGAGTTTGAGTATTTGCTTGTTGGGATAATCTAGTTGTTAACCATGTTAGTTCTTTTGTTGCTTTGTTGGAAAAATGTCCTTATTGTGGTCTTGTCTTTTTGTAGGGTGGAAAGGGATTGTTTGGAGACATGTCTCCACTCATCCAAATGAGATGATCTTGGTCTTGTTAGAAACATAATTGAATTATCTATATCTTTGATGAAGAACTCAAGACCCAAATCAATCTCTAAGTTGGGGTAATCTGTGCTACACGTTGACAAGGTGATGTTGTCCTAACCTGACACCTGTTCAATATTTCAATCATATCTGGAGTTTTAGGTGTCCAAATGAGATTAAACCGGTGCCATTGGAAAGATAAGATCCATAGCTTCAACTTTCATGAAGACACCTTGAGCTAATTTAGAATTTAAAGAGGTGAAAAATACAGCACAACATGGAAGCCAGGGCGTAGGGCGCCTCACTAGCAGGCGCCTACGCTGCTCTCGAGAAACTTCAGGCGCCTGGCGCCGCGCCGGCGCTGCGGTGACAGTATTTTTTGCGCGTTTTGGACATTGTATCAGGCCCAAGTGGTATAAATACCCATCTTATGTCCAACCCTAGGGGATTTCGACCTGGTTCTCACTCCCAACCCTAGGGGAGCCAAGAGGCAACCCTGATCCATCCCTCTTGAAGACTCAAGCCTTGGAAGAGATCTTGGAGCTTCAATGGACCATCAATCACCTCTCCATCTATCTAGTTCTATTTCTCCTCTCTCTTTTATGCATTTTTAGTTTTCCTTTTGGTTAGGAATGATGAACCTTTGTTGGATTCTTGTGTAATACGACTCTTAATGATTAATACTTATTGTATTTGTGTTGATTGAGCAATTTCTTCCATCCTTAACGCATTTCTTTGATTGGCCATCTTAGAATTGATTTTAAATTCAATCTCACAATTGGAAAATTAGTTATTGAGTTGGACTATGAAGTTGATTGCCATATTTGTGATGATCCTAGGGATAGGACTTCATGCATGTGTGTTCTTCTAAATTCTTGCACTTAATGCTTAGTTAAATTAGGAAGGCCTAAGGAATTAGGGTTCTTGGTTTATTCTAAAGGGGCTTTTGCTCAAGGAATTGAGATTAGTCTAACTAAGTGAATTCGAACTTCAATTGCATGAATTTGACTTGTATTGGGATTGAGTTTGATTGCATGAGAAGAGGAAAACAAAGGGGATTCAAATCCTAACCACTTTTATCCATATTAGTTGTGCACACCAAGTGTTTGATATTTGGTATTATTGACACACACCAAGTGTTTGACATTTAGTCAATACAAGAAAACCCAAAAATATTGTTTCTTGCTTTCTGTTCCGGACTGGGCCGAGGCCCAATCCAGAGATCCAGCATTCACAGGCCCATTCTCACTCGTCGGTCCACCTTCCCTCGATGCCACGTCGTCCGCATGCCTCTCCGCCTTCCCTCGACGCAGCCGAC
Source organism: Calophaca sinica (assembly GCA_037113605.1). NCBI lineage: Eukaryota > Viridiplantae > Streptophyta > Magnoliopsida > Fabales > Fabaceae > Calophaca > Calophaca sinica. The sequence continues at coordinate 99,479,248 of CM073735.1, read as the reverse complement.
CCAACGGCTTTGTGCATTAAAGGAATTTAATGCCGACTTCCGGGTTTCACGGGACGGTTACACATCGACGGTAACCGTCCTCGACTCATATTTAAAGAAGACCGCGTCGAACGGTCGAGGTAAACCTCTTACTCACCTCGACACACACTGACTTGAGCGTCGGAGTGTTTGCAGGTACACCACCCAACACGCCGTCGTCATCCGTCGCGAGCACAACCGCATTGCTTCCCTCCGGTCATCCTCGAAGTTACGTTGTAACATTGGCGCCGTCTGTGGGAATCGTTTACGATTCCATCTTCTTTGTCGAAGTCTCCCTTCTTCACTCGGCGATGATCGGATCGGCGTCGGTCGCGACTAGCGATTCCACTCATGCGAACGCAGATCTTGAACAACCAAACCAGCCGATAGCTCAGAAGCGAGCCTCGCATCGGCGATGACGCCGTTCAGATCATTGCTACTCAAACCGATGCCGAACAGAGACCGTAGCCATTCTCATTCGCGAAGTTCCGCGAATTCATTCGGCCATGCCGGCGATGCAGGCTCGTAATCAACGTCTCGATCGAATGGAGAATCAGCGAAGGAAATTCCGTTCGCGTTGCCACCGCAGATCGACAACAGAGAAGATCGTGTTTCTCGTTCTCCTCAGGGATCGAAGGAATCCGAAAATCTCAGGTCTGTTCATCACCACCACCGAGGCACGACTCAACACCGCTCTGGGCATCGAGCAAGCCGCCGTAACACTTCAGTAGATCGTACTCCACCTCGCCGTCACAGATCTGAGGTTCGTTTGCCTCAAAACGGAAGACATGAGCAAACACACCGCAGAAGAGTTTCTTCCAGAAGTCTTTCTCCTGAATCCGATATGCCACACTCTCCACCGCGCCATCGCCGCTTCTCGACGCGCGCGTCTCATCGCGAAGGTACCACCACGAGCAGCGACACTCCCCCAAGAAGAGCCGCCTCAGCCTCTAGGCGGCGAGTAAAATCTCCTGGCCGCACCTCTCACCGCCGCCGTGCTCATTCTGTCTCATCAACCCCTTCTCAGAGCGATGACACAGATGACACGTGCAAGGCCTTTGGTCCTTTTACGTCCAAGATTATGAGATTCCCGATTCCGAAGCATCTTCAGAAACCGCCCTCGTTGGACTCCTACGACGGGACCACCGACCCCGACGAACATGTTGGCTGCTTTGACACTGTCATGGACTATAAGGCGCCCAGGCGGTAAAGTGCGTGATCTTTCCTCACTTTGAAGAAGCCGGCCTTGTCTTGGTTCCAAACTCTTAAGAGAAATTCCATTGGATCGTGGAGTGAGCTCGTCGACCAGTTCTCCGCCCATTTCATCGCATCTAAAGTCCAACCCAAGTCGGCAATGACCACTAGCAACGATTCAAAGAGGAAAGGTGAGTCTATCGGAGACTATGTCGAAGCGTTTCAACAAAGAAGCCATTTTAGTGAAAAATGCTCGACGAGATGAAACTATACTTGTTAGAGCAAGGCCTGGTCGAAGGAAGCCTATTCATTAAGTCGACATTGGTGTCGATAAACCGAGGTCCCCGACCAGGGTTCTTGAAGCGAGCTCGTAAATTCATGAATTACGAAGAGAAGTTGATGGCATCAAAAGCCAAAGGTAAAACCAGGAGGAAGGCGGTGGACAACGCGAGGACAAGTCGCGTAGGGAGAAGGAAAGTCGAGGTCCAAAGAAAGAGATCTGACGAATGTACTCCTTTGAACACTACCCTAAGCGCATCTTGAATGAGTGCGCGAACACCGAATCCGTGATGCTTTGGAATTAAAATTCCCGAGAAGGGAAAAGAAGCCGAATCTTTGATAAGTCAAGGTCTTGCCACTTTCACAAGTGTGTCGCACGAGGCCGATGAATGTTTTCACCTGAAGGGCGTCATAGAACAATTGATCCAAAAGGGCGGAGTTGACCAAATATGTGAAAGGAAAACCGAGATTTGGAGATAGAAGGTCTAGATCTAGATCACCTCGACCTCAAAGGAGAGACTCGCTTCTCGGGACGCAGAAGACGAAGGAACAGCTTCGTGCATCCGAGGAGAGACCTCGTCCTCCTCCCGCCGCCATGGTCATTTCCTGAGGATTCTCCGATAAGGGAGGCGAGCATCAATTCAAAGAAAGCGAAAGTTGAGAGAAGCGATGACCGCTTCTCTTGTTTTCCTTCATCAAGTCGACATAAGGAAGACCACCCTAGCCTTTTTCTGGCGAAGACTTGGTGAATGGAAGGTCGAACTATTTAATTCCCTGTTGGTGAAAGCCTATATGGCTAACTTTGACGTCGAAGAATCTTGATAGACCCGAGGAGCTCGGCGGATATCATGTTCTACGAGCCGCTTAAAACCTTGAAACTACCGTAAAAGATCTCGTCATCGCACTCGGTCCGACCTGACCGTTTCAACGGTTCGAAACAAAGCCGTTGGGCTATGTGGAGTTGATGGTGACTTTTGGAGAGCAACCAATCTCCAAAACTGTGAAGGTCCAATTCATCATGTTACCATGCAAGTCCGCATTTACAATCGCATCGTCGGACGCCTTGACACCGGGTGAGTTAGGAGCTGTAACCTCGACAGTTCACCTGAAAATGCGTTTTCATGATGACGAAGACAAAGTCGTCACCATCGAAGCCGACCAAGAAGCTGCGAGGAGATGTTATATTTTGTCTTTGAAGGCCGAAGAGCAAAAGGAAGAGAAACAACTCCCCTCGACCAAGAGGCTTGATCCTGCAAAGGCTGCTGCAGACGTCAATCTCACCGATTTCGACGCCAGGATTGAGCTCGAGGATGAGATACAGGAAGACGACCTCCTGGCCCGCGAGCTCAACCAAAAGATTAAAAGGCCAGTACCTGACGGAGAATTCATCCGAACTAGGAGAAGACCCAGGGAAGACAGTAAAGCTTGGTGTCGATCTCCCTGAACAGGTCAAATTGCAAATAACAGAGTGCCTGAAGTCCAATGCCGACCGCTTCGCTTGGACAGCTGCTGACATGCCGGGTATTTCTCCTGATATTGCCTGCCACCAACTCGCTCTCGACCCCAAAGCTCGCTGGGTAGCTCAAAGGCGCCGTAAGCAAGCTCCTGAAAAAGCCGAAGCCGCTGCCAAAGCTATCGAAGACTTAATTAAGGCTGAATTCATTAGGGAGGTCAAATATACTACTTGGCTGTCAAATGTTGTATTGGTTAAGAAATCTAATGGAAAGTGGCGAATGTGTGTTGATTACACTGATCTTAACAAGGCGTGCCCCAAAGACGCCTACCCCCTCCCTAATATCGACAAACTCGTCGACAATTCCTCTGGTTTTCAATTGTTGTCTTTCATGGACGCATACTCTGGGTACAACCAGATTCCGATGCATCATGCTGACCAAGAAAAAACCGCGTTCATGACAGATAAAGGTAATTACTACTATAACGTAATGCCTCTTGGCCTTAAGAACGCTGGAGCGACATATCAGCGCATGATGAACAAAGTCTTCGCCAACCAGATCGGTAGAATGCTGGAGGTATATATGGATGATATGATAGTAAAAACAACGAAAGAAGTCGACCACGTCGTCGATCTTAGAGAAGTCTTTGCTGAAGTACGAAGACATAATATGAGGCTCAATCCGGAAAAGTGCACTTTCGGAGTTCGAGTCGGTTTCTACCTAACCGAGAGGGGAATCGAGGCCAACCCCGATAAATGTCGGGCTGTAATAGAGATGCAGCAACCATCGTCAAAGAAAAACATCCAAAGACTCACGGAATGCTCGCCTCCTTGACGAGGTTTATCTCAAAATCTGCAGAACATGCATTGCCTTTCTTCCGCTTACTCAAGAAGGGAATTCAGTTCGAATGGTCACCCGAAAGTGCGAAGAAGCCTTAACAGGTAAAACGCATACTATCCCAACCGCCCGGTGTTGGCGAGGCCGTCTCGGGGAGGTCCTTTATCTCTACTTGGCGATGTCGAACGAAGCTCGAGTGCCGTCCTCATTCGCGAAGCGGTGAGAACCGTAAACCGGTCTATTTTATAAGCAAAGCACTTCAGGGCCCGTGAGTCGAGATACCGTAAAATCGAGAAAGTCGCGCTCGCCGCGATAATCGCGGCTCGGCGCGAGACAATACTTCTTAGCACATCCCATAGTGGTCCGAATCGACCACCAATCAAACAGATTCTACACAGCCTGACCTGGCGGGCGTATGATCAAATGGTCGGTTGAGTTGTCCGACCGGAGTTACTTTCGAGCCGAGACAAACTATCAAAGCCCGGTGCTTGGCGGATTTCATTGCCGAGATGACTCCTGGAGCTACGCAGCGTTGTTCCAAATGGACGGTCCATGTCGACGGATCGTCGAATTCCAAGCGATGGCGCTGGTTTGTTGCTCGAGAACGACGGCGGGCTGGTCGTCAATTTTCATTGGGATTCTCCTTCCCCACCTCAAACAACCAGGCAGAGTCTGGCGTGTTTAGCCGGCCTCACACGCTCGAGACTTCTGGCGAAGACGTAAAGCTCGAATCGATTCTCGGTAGTTGTGTCCCAGATAAGTGGGGAATACCAGGCTAAAGATCCACTTCTTCAAAAATACCTCGCCCTGGTAAAGAAGAAAATGAGCGACTTCACCTCCGTGGAGATCGTACACGTTCCTTGAGAACAAAACGTCAGAGCGGACATTCTGGCCCAAACTCGCCAAAGACGAAGCTCAGAAACAACGGATCGGTAATACAAGAAACACCGCCAAGCCTAGCATTACCGCCGTGGTTGATACCACTTATGACGAGGTCTTGAGGAAACTTCCAAATTCTACTTTGCAATTTCCAGGCAAGTGTCGATGATCCGCCCGATGAGCCCGACGGTTGGATGACACCGATTCAAGAATTTATTCAATTGATCGGCTACACGATGGTGAGAAGGAAGCGCCAAAAATCGAAAAAGGCATCTTCGTATTCTATGATCGACGGTATATTATATCGAAGAGGGTTCTCCACCCTGTTGAAATGCGTCGACGATACCCGGCGCAATATGCACTTGCCAAGTGCATGAAGGCATATGTGGGCAACACCTTGGAGGACGTTCCTTGGCAAAGAAAATCCTCCGCGATATCGTTCGTGAAGAAATGCGACAAATGCCAGAGACATGGCGATCTACACTTAGCTCCTCCTACAGAGTTAACATCCCTGACATCACCATGGCCCTTTGCTTGGTGGGGCATTGATATACTTGGACCTTTTCCAATGGCTCCCGGACAGGTGAAATACCTGGTCGTTGCGGTAGATTACTTCACCAAATGGGTTGAGGCAGAGCCCCTGGCGAAGATAACTGCAAAGAACTTGATTAAGTTCTTCAAAAGATATATTCTGACAAGGTTCGGGATTCCCAGGGTGGTCGTCACCGACAACGGAACGCAATTCACAGATCGCGGATTCCGAAAGACCTTGGAAGATCTCGACATCAAACAGCACTTCACCTCGGTAGAACACCCAGAACGAGCGGCCAAGCTGAGGCGCGAAACAGAGTTATCTTACGAGGTCTGAAACGAAGATTGGATGAGGCCAAGGGAAACTGGGCAGAAGAGCTTCCCCGAGTGCTCTGGGCGTATCGAACTACTCCACATTCGACGACAGGAGAATCTCCTTTTCGTCTCACATATGGGACGGAAGCCATCATTCCTGTCGAGATTGGGGAACTTAGTTGGAGAACCTCGCATCCCCAGAGTAGCATTGACAACCGCCGAGCATACGAGAAGAACTCGACCTCCTTGGCGAATGTCGGGAGCTTGCAGACTCAACGGCCAGGTCGCAGAAACAGAAAATCGCGCAAGATACAACCGGTGTTGTACCTAGGAATTCATGCCTGGGGACTTAGTTCTTCGACGAGCTGATGTTGGCCTGAAGAACGCCACACAAGGAAACTTGCACCCAATCGGGAAGGCCCGTCATGTAATTGTTGCAAAGACAGTACCGCGCCTACACACTCGAGACACTGCAAGGACAGGAAATGCCAAGAACGTGGAATGCAGGAAAGATGAAGAAATATTATAGTTGAAACAAATGTATCCTAAACACATAAATGTGAAGCAATGAAGTATGATTGGAGAAATACGCAACCAGCATTTATTTATTATCAAAGCCTTGTGCGTTGGCGCAAGCACCTGATGAAGAGATCGACCTCGTGCCGAGACCGCGTGCACGAGCTCGTGATAAAGCCTTGTGCGTTGGCGCAAGCACCTGATGAAGAGATCGACCTCGTGCCGAGACCGCGTGCACGAGCTCGTGATAAAGCCTTGTCGACCTCGTTCCGAGACCGCGTGCACGAGCTCATGATAAAGCCTTGTGCGTTGGCACAAGCACCTGTGATCGACCTCGTGCCGAGACCGCGTGCACGAGCTCGTGATAAAGCCTTGTGCGTTGGCGCAAGCACCTGATGAAGAGATTGACCTCGTGCCGAGACCGTGTGCATGAGCTCGTGATAAAGCCTTGTCGACCTCGTGCCGAGACCGCGTGCACGAGCTCATGATAAAGCCTTGTGCGTTGGCACAAGCACCTGTGATCGACCTCGCGCCGAGACCGCGTGCACGAGCTCATGATAAAGCCTTGTGCGTTGGCACAAGCACCTGTGATCGACCTCGTGCCGAGACCGCGTGCACGAGCTCGTGATAAAGCCTTGTGCGTTGGCGCAAGCACCTGATGAAGAGATCGACCTCGTGCCGAGACCGCGTGCACGAGCTCGTGATAAAGCCTTGTCGACCTCGTACCGAGACCGCGTGCACGAGCTCATGATAAAGCCTTGTGCGTTGGCACAAGCACCTGTGATCGACCTCGCACCGAGACCGCGTGCACGAGCTCGTGATAAAGCCTTGTGCGTTGGCACAAGCACCTGTGATCGACCTCGCGCAAGCACCTGATGAAGAGATCGACCTTGTGCCGAGACCGCGTGCACGAGCTCGTGACAAAGCCTTGTGCCTTGCACAAGCACATCAAGCCTCGTGTCGAGAACTGCCTCAGCAGATGTGGAACACGAAGGTCCAGAACGAACTAATGAACAAGCACGACATGACGACACTTGCGGTTCATTTAACAAAGACGTCGAACGTCGACATCAACGAACCGACAACAAGTCACCACCTCGACATTCGAGCTAGCGACTTGGGGCAATCGTTCCGGATCGGGCCGAGGCCCAATCCGCAGATCCGGATTCACAGGCCCATTTCGGCGGTCCACCTTCCCTCGATGCCACGTCGTCCGCATGCCTCTCCGCCTTCCCTCGACGCAGCCGACCCAACGGCTTTGTGCATTAAAGGAATTTAATGCCGGCTTCCGGGTTTCACGGGACGGTTACACATCGACGGTAACCGTCCTCGACTCATATTTAAAGAAGACCGCGTCGAACGGTCGAGGTAATGATCTTTCTACCACCTCTTACTCACCTCGACACACACTGACTTGAGCGTCGGAGTGTTTGCAGGTACACCACCCAACACGCCGTCGTCATCCGTCGCGAGCACAACCGCATTGCTTCCCTCCGGTCATCCTCTGAAGTTCTGTTCAGAACACTTTCTTTAATTTCATTGTTAATCAATTCAAAACACCAAAATATATTGTTTCTTGTTCAAATAGTAATAAAAATAGTAAGTTGATATTTGACACGCAATCCTTGAGGACGATATCCGGTACTTAACCGATTTTATTACTTGCAACGATCTGGTACACTTGTCGTGATCACATCAAGTTTTTGGCGCCGTTACCGGGGATTGCTATTTCAAGTGTCATCTAGCCTATGAGATTACTACTTTGAACCTTTATTTTCTTGTGTGTGCATATTTTATTTTTCTTTTGATTTCCTAATTTCCAAATCACTATCTCCTCTTTTGAGTTTGTTCAATCCAGGATTAACCTACTTCAAGCTATGGAATCCTTGTTAGACACTATTCTTCATGAGAGAAAGCTTATGACTCAGCAACTAAAGTTGTTGAACATCCTTCTTCAAAAAAAGGTAATGTCTCAACAATTAGAGTCGTTGTCTAACGAACTCCAAGCCATGCAAGTGAATGTCATCCAACCCCTCCCACTTGGTTGTCACTTTTGTGGGGGAGATCATACAAATGCCAATTGTGAGGAACTATGCAAGGTCTTTTGTAGAGAAGACTATAGTGGTGAGCAATGTGATCAACCTCATTCTTGTGAACTTTGGGAAGGAGATATTTCAAATGGCTATTATGAGGATGATGCTATGCCAAATATAATACAAGGTGGCTATTTCACTACATCATTTGATGAAGGAAAAAAGCCTTGGGAAATTGCTATTGAAAAATTGGCTATGCAAACTTCACATTTTATGGAGGAGACAAGGGTAACATTTAAAAATCTAGAAGTCTCCATCAAGAGTCAAGAAACCACCATTCATAATCTAGAGGCTCAAGTGGGGATATTGTTCGAGCAATTAAAAGAGAGGTCTTTTGAATCTCATTCTAGTGATATCATCCTAAATCCTAAAGGAGTTGGAGTAGTTGAGCTAAAATCGAAGTTTCCAAAGGAAGAACAAGGCTCAAGAGAAGAGGTAAGGGAGAAGAAAGATGATGAAGGAAAAAGGATGCGTTTGGATGGATATTTAGTTTGGGGGGAAACAAAGATTCCCAAAATTTGGGAAAAAATGGAGACTCAACAAGCAATTAACCACCAAATCAATTTTCTTTCTCATCATTTGAGTAACAAGGAGGAGAGGGATGTAAAGTTTGATCAATTTTTAGATATCCTCAATGCCTTATTCATCATCCTCCACCTTGAGAGGGCATGGAAGAAGAATCACTTATACCTCAAGTTCATGGAGTTCCTGCCTATCCAAAGAAAGAAGAAGGGTGATGTGTTCTTTGTGTCATATTATCCACCCTAACTTGGGTGTTGAAGCGTCAAGCTAATGATGTTAAATAAGCGCTTCATGGGAGGCAACCCATGCGAGGGAGTTTCTACCTCTTTCTCTTGCATTTTTTTTCTTTTTTTTTAGAATTTAGTTTGCTTGATTTTCATTTTAGTGTGTTTGTCAAAGCTTAAGTTTGGAGTTCTTTATTTTTGTGTTAAAAAAAAGAAAAAAAAAAGTGTGTGGTGTGATGTTTTTAGTCTTTTTGGTTTGTAAGTCCTAGGATGTCAAATTGAAATGACTGCTGGCTGAACTTTGATTTAAACCCACTTGTGATTTGAATTTTGTATTAAGCACCAATCGATTTGTGATGTGAATGAGATATTGAAGAGTTACAACTTGAGACTAGAAACTTTTTGGAGTGAGTCAACCATTGCTCAACTGTTTTGGTTTGTTAAAATGTTTTTGTGATTGATATGTGCTTGTCCTATGGTGTTTGTAGAGCCTCCATCAATAATTCTTTGTGAGAGGACACATTTGAGTTTTCATTCCCCTAACTTTGATTGAATCTCTGTTGCATGTTATTAGTTGCACAATGTTTTGATATAAAAAAGGCAAATTTTGTTGGAAGCCAATTAGCCAAAAAGCCAACCCGACATAGTATGACTTTTGTTTACAAAGCCCCGTTGAGCCTAAAGCCTTTTGTTCTTGTTAACCCATCAAAACAATAGCTTTTAATCTTGTGATTAACTTGTTACCCACCTAAGAAGGTTAGATGAGCATGAATTGACTAAGGTTGACAAAGAACTAAGTTTGGAGTTGGGGGGAAGTGAACAACATTATGATTGGTTATGGTTTGAGCTGTGAAAAAAAAAAACAGAAAAAATCAGAAAAAAAAAAAAAGAATGGCTTGTTTTTGGATTGGTACCCCTTTTGAGACCAAAGTGTTATTTTGGGGGGGATTAATAATTGTGTGATACAAAGTTGTTTAAGGATTGAGTTTTTGGAAAACACCACCTTTGGAAAATTGAAGAAAAGAGGAATTGTAGTGAAAATTTCTAGAGTTGGTTGATGCTCATCTATCTTTAAAGGGTGATAGCCTAAATGTCTAATCCATCCACCCTAACCTTGGCCAAGTTACAACCTTGAAAGACCTTTTGGTTAGAGCATTGTGCAAATGGTACTCATGTGAGAAAGAGATGAAAATCAAATCCATGGGGGATGGGCTCAAATAGTGTTGACTGAGAGAAACACAAACCCCAAAACACTTGAGAGTTTGAGTGAAAATTTTTCCTAATCTTTGTGAGTAAAAAAGAAAGCACTCAATCACATTGAAAGTTTCAATTGCACATTCCATTACTTGTTGAGTTTTATTGGTGAATTTATGCTTATGTGACTCCAATTTCCAATTTGTGATAGTCTCATGTTAGTTCTGATGATGATAAAGCCCAATGAATTTATCTATGATTGGTGTACATGTTATGTGATAACTTTTGAAAGTGGTGAAAAGTTGTGGTTTAGTCCGGTGGTTGGATCAAGATTGACATTTTGAGTAGTTGTTTTTTGTCGAGTTCTTGCTTGAGGACAAGCAATGTTTAAGTTTGGAGTGTTTGACGGTTCCCTAAAATGCTCATTTTCTTGCTCTTAATTGAAGGGAATTATCTTGCAAACTTAGACTTTATTCCTTGTTTGACCTCTAATCTTAAGAGTTTGAGTATTTGCTTGTTGGGATAATCTAGTTGTTAACCATGTTAGTTCTTTTGTTGCTTTGTTGGAAAAATGTCCTTATTGTGGTCTTGTCTTTTTTGTAGGGTGGAAAGGGATTGTTTGGAGACATGTCTCCACTCATCCAAATGAGATGATCTTGGTCTTGTTAGAAACATAATTGAATTATCTATATCTTTGATGAAGAACTCAAAACCCAAATCAATCTCTAAGTTGGGGTAATCTGTGCTACACGTTGACAAGGTGAGGTTGTCCTAACCTGACACCTGTTCAATATTTCAATCATATCTGGAGTTTTAGGTGTCCAAATGAGATGAAACCGGTGCCATTGGAAAGATAAGATCCATAGCTTCAACTTTCATGAAGACACCTTGAGCTAATTTAGACTTTAAAGAGGTGAAAAATACAACACAACATGGAAGCCAGGGCGCAGGGCGCCTCACCAGCAGGGCGCATGGCGCCTGCTCTCGGGAAACTCAGGGCGCAGGGCGCCCAGGAGGCGCCTGCAGCTGACAGTATTTTTTGCGCGTTTTGGACATTGTATCAGGCCCAAGTGGTATAAATACCCATCTTATGTCCAACCCTAGGGGATTTCGACCTGGTTCTCACTCCCAACCCTAGGGGAGCCAAGAGGCAACCCTGATCCATCCCTCTTGAAGACTCAAGCCTTGGAAGAGATCTTGGAGCTTCAATGGACCATCAATCACCTCTCCATCTATCTAGTTCTATTTCTCCTCTCTCTTTTATGCATTTTTAGTTTTCCTTTTGGTTAGGAATGATGAACCTTTGTTGGATTATTGTGTAATATGACTCTTAATGATTAATACTTGTTGTATTTGTGTTGATTGAGCAATTTCTTCCATCCTTAACGCATTTCTTTGATTGGCCATCTTAGAATTGATTTTAAATTCAATCTCACAATTGGAAAATTGGTTATTGAGTTGGACTATGAAGTTGATTGCCATATTTGTGATGATCCTAGGGATAGGACTTCATGCATGTGTGTTCTTCTAAATTCTTGCACTTAATGCTTAGTTAAATTAGGAAGGCCTAAGGAATTAGGGTTCTTGGTTTATTCTAAAGGGGCTTTTGCTCAAGGAATTGAGATTAGTCTAACTAAGTGAATTCGAACTTCAATTGCATGAATTTGACTTGTATTGGGATTGAGTTTGATTGCATGAGAAGAGGAAAACAAAGTGGATTCAAATCCTAACCACTTTTATCCATATTAGTTGTGCACACCAAGTGTTTGATATTTGGTATTATTGACACACACCAAGTGTTTGATATTTAGTCAATACAAGAAAACCCAAAAATATTGTTTCTTGCTTTCTTTAATTTCATTGTTAATCAATTCAAAACACCAAAATATATTGTTTCTTGTTCAAATAGTAATAAAAATAGTAAGTTGATATTTGACACGCAATCCTTGAGGACGATATCCGGTACTTAACCGATTTTATTACTTGCAACGATCCGGTACACTTGCCGTGATCACATCATGATCCCAGAGACTTGGAAGATTTCTTGGTTGCTCATTGTCTCAGAAAATAGTGATTTAAAGTTTGATAAGATTGTAGGTGCTCACTGTATGATCACTTCGTATTTTGTTGCGTTCACTTTCTTTTCAATCGTTAACCTACTTCAGTGACTGAAGTAAGGTATATATAGCTAGGGTTGAGAATAGTGTCGTTGTGACACAACGTCTCTTTTTACCCTAGGTCAAAACCTCAGATCCCTTTTTTTGGCTTTTGCAGGTCACGTCGCTTTCCAGACTGTATAAAGCATTCTGGGCACTGCACACAAAATCAGAATCTTTATCTCTTGTGAGCTTTTTGAATATGAGACACTTCGAGAGCAAGTTTCCTTGATGACTAAATTCGTTGACATTCCTTTTGGCCTTTGATACCTTGTACATTAAAATGCTTAGTCAATGAAGTCTCTTAAATACTTGAAGTAGCCTTAAATATTCTTCAGTCTGTTTCCTAACAGAGCTACACTGTTCATCAGAGTTGAGTACTGTACTTCAGAGTGAGCTTGAAACAGAGCTGAGTACTTCAACGTAGAATTCAATGGGCTTTCACATAACAGAGTCTTGTGGACATGCACGAAAGCTTCTATAGTGTAGACTAACCAAAGTCTGTTGAATGTGTTGACCAATGACCAGAGCGTTGACCAAACATAATGTGGTCTCAATAGAATGTGGTCTACCAGAGTGTTAACTGCCATCAGAGCGTTGACTAAGATCAGAGCTAGTCTTCAGAGCTTGGTTCACTAACAGAGTTGACTAAGTCAAGAGCTAGTCTTAGGAACATGGGTCACCATAGCGTTGACTGAACAAACGGAGTTAACCAACTTCAAAGCAAGGCTTCACAAGGTGATGTCAGCATAAAAACAGAGGATCACTCCCAGACTAAGACGTGTTAAATTCAAGATTTCACCAAGTCTTCTAAGATAACTTCTTCTAATGAATAGTGATTTCTGCATACTAGCAAATACATTAGAGAATAAATTGTTCTCTTAATCATTTGTCATCATCAAAACAATTAAGTCATTGTTTCTTAATCCACTTGATTCCAACAACACAAACTCATACAGTGATGAAGAAATTGTCGAGATTCGGAAAACTTGGGCACGTTTTTTTGTGACTAAGATTGAGGAGCAAAATCTAAACCCAGAACCACCAAGACGACGAGCAAGAAAAGCAACACAACAAAAATGACATGGTTTCTTTTCATTGCGTTGTTGAGTTTAATTGCCTTCAACTTTTCTTGGATGCCATAACTTTTGTGGTGCTTTATATATTATATGTGAAAAGGAACTTTTGTGGTGGTTTATATATTCTGTTTGACAGTGGTGTTTGTGGTGTTCTGCTACTATTTGTACGCGGGTAATGGAATTTTAAAAAAAAAAATTAAAAGAAAAGACTTATCACGCCGGTCTTCATTAAAATCGGCGTTAAAACAAGTAACGAAATTTTAAAAAAAAAATATTAAGAAAAAAGACTTATCATTCTGGTTTTTATTAAAACCGCGGTTAAAACTGACTTATCACATCGGTTTTTACTAAATTCGCGATTAAAAGTGATTTTTTTCGTTTTTCCCAAAAATTTTTGTTCCTTTTCACGCCAGGTTTTAACGCCAGTTTATAAACTAACTGGCGTTAAATGTTCACACTTACAACATCGGTAGAATGCACGCCGGATTGAAAACCGAGTAAAAAGTCTAATAAAACCACGATTAAAAGTGTTTTATGCACTAGTGAATATTAGTCTCCTTGTACCTAGACATATTGATATGGTTGTGGATATCACCTTCCACAATGATAGCGGAAGCTACTGGAGCTTCGATTTCTCGAGGTTTATTAGTATACGTAGGTTGAATTACTTACCACACCTATAAGAGAGATGGGTCTATGAAGACTCGTGTAGGGACATATAGGGTTATTCTCAGGACGCCTATTGTGACACCCATACTACGGCAAGTTCTTGCCCATATTGTGACAAGATTTCTGTTTGCGAGATAAAGTACAATGTGCAAGTATACACAATTGTAACAAGTAATAAAGAGTAAGTAAAGATCGTTCCCACGGGGATCGATTACGGTTAATTTCACAAATTCCCAATTTCGTTAATCTAATTAGTGAGGAAACAAAGTAACAAGTAACACATTAATTTGAGGTGATGATGACAGTAATTTAAAGTGCAATTGACAGTAAAAACAGCTTAAAAAGATGTGGTAAAAATGGATGGATAAAAATAGCTAGGATTTCATATCCATTGTAACTTGACCAAGTTGGCTAGGTGCTTTGAATGAATGCTCTGGCACCTGAACGCAGAGTACTAATATGTGTGTTTTTCAGTCACTATCACCAGGGTTAAGTAAATGATACCTTATGTCTAAGCCCCCATTATGTTCCCCCTTGTCTTCTAAGTGTGACTCAGATCAGTTCTATGGGTTTGATTGCCTATGTCTAGTTTAATCAAGATTAGAAAATGTGTCCATTACTAATACTGTCCATATCAACTCATGAAGTAAGCATATTCAACCCTGTCAGTATCAAACATGCAAGTGCCTAACCTAAGGTGCAAAGGCTCAGATCAAGCATATGACAGTAAATCGCATGAGTTAAAAGTGCAAAGCAACATTCACATAAATTCACCAACAAGGTTTTGTTACAACTTCAAATCATCCTAGCATAAAAGACTTAGCTCATGGTGAGCTTAGAAACAAGAAAACAGAAAATAAAACCAAAGCTAATATCCATAACAGAACTGAATATTCAAATTTACAAATGGAGAAATAAAATGATAGAGCTAAGGGAAAAGAAATAGCCAAGAGCTTGTTCAAGCATGAAACTTCTCTTTGCCCAAGCTCCTCTCTCTAACGTATATCTGGTCCACTGTAAATGTGCAGAAAATCAGCTCCGAAAATGGGTTAACATTGGTGGAAGATGGTGAAAATGGAAGGAAATGGAGGAAGAAGGAGATGAAGTGTGGTTGGTAGCTGAAATGAGAGAGGAAGGTGTTGTCCAATTAATTCCTCAAAACCCCCTCTACGTTTTTGTGAGTGTTCTACCCTATTTAGGGTTTTCCCAAATGACCATCCCTCTCTTTCATCCTTTTTGGGCCTTGTTTTATTCATTTAACCATTAAGGAAACTAAGGCTCATTCACAAATAAGCACACCTTCAAAAATATGAGTGGGAACCACTGTTTCTGTCACTTTATGGCACATGGAGGCTGCCATTTTATAGCTGGAACCACTTCCAAAATGAAATAATTCGCAGCTGGACATTTTCTGCATCAGACCAGCGTTAGGTGCCATGACAGGTGCCATGTGGCACCAAGTAGCAGCACCAGAATTTCCTGCATAATTCTTCACACTAAACCAATGACATTATTCACACTAAAGTGGCACTAAAAGTGCCAAAACAGCAACTAACACATTTTAAACTAAACATTCCTATACTAAACTAAAATGCACACATTAAACACTTAAAACACACTTTGCCTTTGCAAATTCAAGCTTCAAAGAGCTAAATAACTCTTATTTCTAAGAGTTATCAGTTTCCCCCGAACGCAGGCAAGCCCGCTAACTTATAACACTTAGCATGACCATCAAGCCTTAGCAACTAATCGGTGCCTATCCCATCTAATCAAGGTAACTAATCCCATCTAGGATTACAACTCCGTAATTCTAGCATGTTTTGATCATCATCCCTATGGAACAAACTATACCTTAGGGTATATTTGGATTAGTGGTATAAGATGGAATGGAGTGACATGGTGTTCCATTGTTTGGATATTTAAAAAAAATGATGGAATGGAATGGAACTCAATGGTATCTACCCCATCCCATTTTACCCCCATTTTGTTTCCCTCCCAATTTGGGGGGTATGGGATAAATCTATTATTATTTTAACTTTATAATTATTAAATTACAATTTTATCTTTTGCTCTAATATTTTCTTCACATAGTCACCCACTTTGTTGTCTATATTCTCCTGTGACGTTGATGGCAACATGGTTTCCAACAGCATCTGTAATTGCCTGCGCCTGCAGTACACAACGACCAAGAGGGTGGAGACTTGAAACAGAAAAAAGATAAGGAATTCGAAGACAGTAACAATGAAACAGAACTTTCGATATGAGATTTCTAAAAAGTAATTAGAAATGATCACCAACAACAAAATTCAAAGCATAAACTTAAAAAAAAAATCTGCTCACGATGTAGCAAATAGAAACAGAAAATAGAAGGAAAATTATATTATAATAATCTAAATAATTATTAATGTTTAAAATCTATATAATTGTTTATTAAATTATTAATATGACAGACCATACCTCCACAATATAAGTGTTAATTATTATTATTTTCATTTCATTTTATCATATTAATTATAATTTAGTATATGTTTTAATTATACATTATGGTATTTTTTTTAATAAGGGTAAAAAGGGAATTAAAAAATGATAATTCATTCCACTCTGTTCAGTTTTCAAACGATGGATTGAGAACTTTGTTCCGCTCCATCACAAAATATCCAAACAATAGAGTGGGGTCTTTGTTCCGCTCTGCTCCGTTCCATTCCACTTCATTCCGCTCCGCTCCGTTCATCTTAAAATATCCAAACATACCCTTAAGCTATTCCATCACAAAGTCAATAGTGACTCTCACATAGAGCATCAAATTGCTAGATAAGATTTGGTAAGCCTCTGACAAGACAATGTTTGTTCAACTTTGAGATTAATCTCAAGCTACCATGAACTAATCTTTTGTGCCAAGTCATTGCTCATCATCGACAGACATAAGACACTTGACATCTTGTTTTGCTAAATCAGAAAGATCAACTTTATAAATATTATTTTTCCTCTTTGTAGTAAAGAATACAGAGCCGTCTTTTTGACTTTTTACTACACAAGCTTTTTCATTGAATATAACATCGTAACCACTATCACATAATTGACTTATGCTAAGTAGGTTATGCCTTAGGCCTTCAACATATAATACATTATCAATAGAAGAAAGAAAGTCTTTACCAATGCAACCAATTTAAGCTATTTTACTTTTTTGGTTTCCACCAAAACCAACAAATCCATCATCTTTAAACTTCAGCTCTATCTACAACATAAACTATTTTATCTTTAGGTACCCAAATCTTTTTGGGTCTTTTCTTGTTAGTTCTAAAATGATACACGTCCTTCTTCATTTTGAAAGTAGAGCATCCACTTTTCAAGTGACCATACTTCTTACAGTATGTGCAAAGCAGGCTTTCACAGTGAACATTGGTGTCATCAAATGCAAGATTTGTATTTTGTAAATTAGGTTCATCTAATTTGTATCCAACACCTTGAGTTATCGTTTTACAAACACCCCAAATCATTGAAGCTTGTTTTCTACATGTACTGTTAGAACCTAAACGATTGAGAAGTTTAGACCCTCATTAATTTTGATGATAACAAAGTATTTTCAAGAAGAACAATTTATCTTCTTACATATCTTTGAGTGTACAGGTATCAAAACTTCATATATATGTACGAAACACTCAAGGAAGAAGAAGAAATTTACAAAAGAACTGAATACAATCCATAAGTGTCAGCGTCCGAACTCACTTTAGCGTCTTGCTAACAGCAAGCGTCCAGTAGTGCTACTCTTTGACACGTGGAATACTCAATTGCTGCAAGCGTCCGTCCTCTGTTCTGAGCGAACGTCTGATCTCTTTAATGAAGCACGTGATGATCATGTTTCTGCTCTTAGCCTCAGACTGTTGTGGAACGGAATTCGAATTTGATTTTATGCGCTCATTTTGATGTACGAGGAAGCAAAGGTGACACCTTTAGCATAAGACAAAAATCGTACAAGGCAATTGCAAATAGCAGATAGTACGAAAATGGTAATGTGTACTATTCTGATATTCTCTGGAAAGGAAAAAAAGGACTACATTTCAAATTACCTCACTCAATGGAAAGGAGATATTTTTACTGCAACGGTAATACCCTTGAAGACTCCTATAAATACCCCAAGGTATTCATTGAAGAGAAGTTGAAAAAATTGTGAAGAAACTTCATTCTGAAAGCAACATTACTCAAGTGAGCAATCAAGTTTCGTGCCAAGTTTCTAG
This sequence comes from Calophaca sinica, assembly GCA_037113605.1. NCBI lineage: Eukaryota > Viridiplantae > Streptophyta > Magnoliopsida > Fabales > Fabaceae > Calophaca > Calophaca sinica. The sequence continues at coordinate 99,461,053 of CM073735.1, read as the reverse complement.
TCTATAAGGAACTGAACTCAGCGTCTTATACTTTTTTTGAAAAAGCCATTCTGTTTTGAGCTTAATCTTTTCATCCTCTCTGTGAGAGATATTTTGATTGTATTCAAGTATAATCTCTTTTGTAAACTGTATTTGGCCTAGTGAAGGCTTTGTTCCTCAAAGGCTCGACTGCACTAAGTCGTTTTGAGAAGCTGAGAGTATTGTCAAGTTTGTGACAGTAGAATACTCTTGAGGAAAATTGTAATCAGTTGATTATAGTGAAAAATACTTCAGGAACGAAGGGACTAGACGTAGCTACCAGTTGGTGGAGAACTAGTATAAATCTCTGCGTCTCTTCCTTTACTGCTTTACATTTATCTTTACCTTGCTCAGTAAAACAAGTTTTCATAAGCGGTTTATTTTCTGCATCCGGTTAATTTCTCGGCATCCGATATACAAACAGTTTTGAAAAATCTGTGTTGAAGTGTTTTTTACATAAAGTTTGCGAAAAGTTTTTAACACAATTCAACCCCCCTTTTTGTGTTCACATTCAGTCAGTACCAGAGCTCGGCCTCTTGGTTGAGCACTTAACAGTGTTAAGAAAAAAGATCCTATACAGTGAACATGTCTACTGAAGGTGGTCATATGAACTGTCCTCCTCTATTCGATGGAGAAAAATTTGATTACTGGAAAGATAAGATAAAAGCTTTCTTTGAGACACAACAACTTGAGTTGTGGGATATAGTTCAAAGTGGTTACATTCCTCCCACTAATCCTCGTGGTGTTGCTATAGCCAGAGAAGATTAGAATGATGAGCAGAAAAAGAGATACCAAATCAATCAAAAAGCTAGACTCATTCTTATCTGTGCTATGACAGAAAAAGAATATGATAAATGTGGCAAATTTGATACTGCCAAAGAAATCTGGGACTCACTCGTTTTATCTTACGAAGGCTCTGCCCAAGTAAGAGAAACCAAAGCTAGCATGTTGGTTCGCCAATACGAGTTGTTCAAAATGGAAGATGGTGAAAGCATTGAAACGATGTTTGGAAGATTCCAAACACTTGTTCATGGGTTATAGGCCCTTGGAAAAAGTTACACTACATATGACCATGTTAGAAAGATCTTAAGAAGCTTGACTAAGCAGTGGAGACCTAAGGTCACTGCTATTCAGGAAGCAAAAGATCTAAATGTCCTACGACTTGAAGATCTTATGAGTTCGTTGAAAGCTCATGAACTTGAGCTAAACGAAGAAGAACCTGTCAAAAAAGGTAAGTCTATTGCCTTGAAAGTCGCTCAACATAAAGCTAGTTCTTCCAAAGCCCTTCAGGCTGAAGAAGAAGAATCAGAAGATGAAGCTTCAGAAGGAGATGTTGACACATCAGAAGATGAGCTCGCGTTTATATCCAGGAAGATACAAAGAATATGGAAGAAGAGAAACTTCAGGAGGAAGTTTCAGAAGAAAGATACTAAGGACAAGAAGGATAGCAAGGACAAGGACAAAACTCAAGTCATTTGCTATGAATGTAAAAAGTCTGGACATTTCAAGTCCGAATGTCCTAATCTTAAGGAGAAGCCCACAAGAAGTTCTTTCAAGAAAAAGAAGAAGAGTCTCATGGCTACATAGGAAGATTTAGACTTATCCTCATCTGAGGAAGATAATGAAGTAGAAGCAAATCTCGCTCTCATGGCAGACACTGACCTTGATTCAGAAGAAGAAGTTGAAGAGGTAATAGTATATGATTCCTACTCTGAACTTCAACTTGCATTCGATGATCTTCTTAAGGACTCTGCCACTCTCTCTGTTGAGTATAAGAATTTGAAAAAGAAATTTTCAAAATTATCACAAGACTTTCAAGCTTTAAACAAAGAAAAATCTGTACTCGATAAAGAGAACTGGAAAACCGAGAATCAAAGATATGATGGATAAATGCCAGTCGCTAACAAGCAACTGTGAGAGCTCTCAAGCTGAAAGCTCTAATGTTACAGGCATTCCTAAATGCAAATCAAATGATTATGAATATGCATTTCAAAAGTTTCTTGCAGAGAGTGTAACTCGAAGCAAGCAAGCTTCAATGATTTGGGGCGTCAGTAAAACGACAACTCATGGTCTTGGTTATATATCAGATGAACCTCTTTTAGAAAATGATTCAGCATCTGATAAATCCAATAATCATAGTAAATGCTTGCATTGTACTTACTGCAATAAACCTGGTCATTTGAAAAGTGCATGTACTGTTTTTAAAACTGTGAAGGATAAGCTTCCTTCAAGAACTAACAAGAAAAGACCCAAAAAGATATGGGTACCTAAAGATAAAATAGTCTATGTTACAGACATGCTTAGCAACAAAGTCAACACACCTATCTTGGTACTTAGACAGTGGATGCTCGCGTCACATGACGGGAGAAAAGCATATGTTCCAAGAACTAATGCCTAAAGAAGCTGGATTCGTTGGTTTCGAAGGAAATCAGAAAGGTAAAATAGTTGGAATTGGTAGCATTGGTAAAGGCTCTCTTCCCTCTATTGATAATGTACTTTATGTTGAAGGACTTAAACATAACTTATTGAGCATAAGTCAATTATGTGACAATAGTTATGAAGTCATCTTTACAGAAACTGGATGTCTAGTAAAAAGCAAGAAAGATGGCTCTATTTTCTTTACTGCTAAGAGGAAACAAAATATTTACAAAATTGATCTCTCTGAACTTGCAAAACAAAATGTCAAGTGTCTCATGTCTGTTGACGAAGAACAACGGATTTGGCACAAGAGATTGGGTCATGCCAATTTGAGATTAATCTCAAAATTAAACAAGCCCAGTCTTGTCAGAGGCTTACCAAATCTTAAGTATCAATCCGATGCTCTCTGTGAGGCATGTCAAAGGGGAAAACAAGTTAAAACTTCTTTTCATTCAAAAAATGTTGTTTCAACCTCTAGACCACTTGAGCTTTTGCATCTTGATCTTTTTGGTCCAACATGGACGGCCTCTTTAACTGGAAAGAAATATGGGTAAGTCATTGTTGATGATTTTACTAGATGGACATGGGTTAGATTCCTTGCTCACAAAGATGAGTCATACAAGGTATTTACTGTATTCTGCAAAACAGTTCAAAATGAAAAAGGAATTTGTATTTCTTCTATTAGAAGTGATCATGGGGGAGAATTTGAAAATGAAAGCTTTCAAAAATTTTGTGATGATAATGGCATCTCCCACAATTTCTCTTCTCCTAAAACACCTCAACAAAATGGTGTTGTAGAAAGAAAGAATAGGTCCCTCCAAGAAATGGCCAGGACCATGATCAATGAGGCTAACATTGCAAAACATTTCTGGGCAGAAGCAGTAAACACAGCTTGTTACATTCAAAATAGAATTTTTATTAGACCTATTTTGAATAAGACTCCATATGAACTGTGGAAAGGAAAGAAACCGAACATATCATATTTTCATTCATTTGGTTGTATGTGTTATATTTTAAATACTAAGGATCAGCTTGGTAAGTTTGATTCAAAAGCTGACAAAGGAATCTTTTTGGGATATTCTAAAAGATCTAAAGCTTTTAGAATATACAATAAAGAAACTATGACAGTGGAAGAATCCATTCATGTCAAATTTGATGACAAGAAGCCTGACACAGCCATGTCAGATCTAGATGAATCATTTTCAGAATTAAATATAGGTAATACTACAAATAGTGAACCTACATCTTCATCGTCCGGTGGTGACCAGACACAAGAATCTTCAGAAGCTGAATTCAGAAAGAGCTGGAAGTACAAAGCCAATCATCCTAAAGATCAAATCATAGGAAAACCTGGAGATAGAGTAAGAACCAGATTCTCTTTTAAAGAGCATGCAGATATGGCACTACTCTCAGAAATGGAACCTAAAACGATTGATCAAGCATTGGAAGATGAAGGTTGGATTCTGGCCATGCAAGAAGAGTTGAATCAGTTCCAAAGAAATGATGTATGGAAGCTAGTTACTCTACCAAAAGATAAGCAAGCTATTGGTACTAAATGGGTATTTAGAAATAAACTTGATGAAGATGGAAAGGTTGTGAGAAACAAGGCAAGATTGGTTGCTCAAGGTTACTCACAGGAAGAAGGTATTGATTTTACTGAAACATTTGCACCTGTTGCAAGGTTAGAAGCTATACGCATTTTGCTTTCATTTGCTGCACATCATGATATAATTCTTTATCAAATGGATGTGAAAAGTGCTTTCTTGAATGGTTTTATAACTGAGGAAGTGTTTGTAAAACAACCTCCTGGATTTGAAGACATTGAATTTCCAGAACATGTCTTCAAGCTTAAAAAGGCCCTGTATGGTCTTAAGCAAGCTCCCAGAGCTTGGTATGAAAGACTGAGTACATTTTTAATGAAAAATGGCTTTACCAAAGGTCTAGTAGACAGTATTCTTTTTAGAAAAACATCAAACAAGCACTTTATAATTGTTCAAATATATGTTGATGACATTATTTTTGGAGCTACTAATGAAAGCCTTTGCAAAGAATTTTCTAAGCTAATGCAGGCTGAATTCGAGATAAGCATGATGGGTAAACTAAAGTTCTTCCTTGGAATTCAAATCAAACAATGCAATGATGGTATCTATATACATCAAAGCAAATATATCAAGGAATTGCTAAAGAAATTCAAAATGGTGGATTGCAAACCTATGTGTACTCGTATGCATCCCACATGCATTCATGGTAAAGATGAAACTGGTAAAAAGGTAGATCAAAAGATGTACAGAGGTATGATTGGATCTCTACTTTATCTTACAGCTTCAAGACCTGATATTATGTTCAGCGTCTGTCTGTGTGCTAGATTTCAATCAGATCCTAGAGAATCACACTTGAGTGCTGTTAAAAGAATCTTTAGATATTTGCAAGGATCTACTAATCTTGGTTTGCCATATAAGAAATCAAAAGATTACAAGTTAGTAGGTTTCTATGATGCTGACTTTGCTGGAGACCGAATTGAAAGAAAAAGCACAAGTGGAGGCTGCCAATTCCTTGGAACAAATCTTGTGTCTTGGTCAAGCAAAAGGCAAATCGCGACAACTCTCAAAGAAAGGTTTAATATATTTCAGCAGCTAGTTGCAGCTCTCAACTTCTGTGGATGAAATATCAACTTGAAGACTATCTGATAAAAGAGAGTAACATTCCTATCTTTTGTGATAATTCTTCTGCAATTTGTCTTACTAAAAATCCCATATTGCATTCACGAGTCAAGCACATTGAGATTAAGCATCATTTTATAAGAGACTATGTTCAGAAGGGTATTTTCGAAATAAAATTTGTAGACACTGATCATCAGTGGGCTGACATATTTACAAAACCCATTGCCGAAGATAGATTCAATTTTATAAGAATAAATTTAAATTTTCATCTTATAGAAGAATGATTAATCTCAGCGTCAGATGATATGCATCATCTCAGCATCTGGTATGACATAAGCATGTATACTTGAAAGCGTTTTATTTGTCATGTGCATCATAACTCAATATCTGGTGAATCGGTTGCGTGCGTCCGAGCGCACACACTCGTGTCACACGTGTAAAGGACTTAAGCGTCTCATCACATCTACTGAGTCATAATTATTTATATCTTTCGATAAAATCTTTTTACTTGATCTTACTTTTCTTTTGGCGTCTTCATTTAATGAAAAGGCGAATCTCCATTTTCTTTTCTTTTTTTATTTAATTTTTGTGTGGAAATACGAAGCGATTTTTGAAAAAGGATTGTACCATTTTCTATCAACTTTCCCACTACTCCACATTTTTCGCTCCATCACTTCACTCTGCATCTACTTGCAAAACTGTTATTTCTCTCTCTCTCTCTCTCTGTGATTTCAAACCCTAAAACCTCCATTACCCTCTCTGCAACTGCTACCATGGCTGATAGAAAGGTTGGACAATACACTGCTGCCTTCGATGTCTTCTCAGAAGCAAAACTCATGAATGAAAACAGAATTGATTTTGAGAACTTCAAGCTCTATGGTTTTGATTTCGAAGAAGGTTTGGAGAAACTAGGCTGGAAAATTTACTTTATCTGGGAACCAGTCGATGTACTGAGTTATGCTATCAAGGAGTTCTGGGGGAACGCTTACCTACTTCCGGGAGAAATTATAGAAGGACACATCAGAGGCTTCAAGTTACGCTTCACCATCAACTCTATCGCTCAGACCATCAAGTGGTCTTGTGAAGGAATCAGTTACCATGCTAACTGGGTTGACGCTTACAAAGGACTAGAAAACGTCAACGAAGCCCTGTTCGAAAACTATCAAGAGTTGAAGAAGAAGAACATAACTCCCACTGCCAAAGACTTGAAAAGCCACTACAGAGTACTGCACAAAATCATCGCTAAGAGCATGATTCTGAAGGCTGGCTCAAGCGACATAGTAAACTACGAGCAAAAGTTCATTATGAGAAACTACATGGATGGGAAGAAAATCAACCTGCCAAGGTTGATTATCAATAATCTTATAAATGCTCTTGTCTTCTCAAGGAAGAGTGTCGATAAAAAGAATATCGTCAAGGTTATCCCTTATGGAGTTCTGCTCTCCATAATGATGATTAAAGATGGAGTTGTGAGAAAGCTGGCTGACTCTACCAACACAGAAGAAAGAGAAAAATACTTTGGTGTTGGCGCTGTTGTTCGTCCTGAAGTTTTTGGAGTCAACAAGCTAGTCAGAATGCAGTTGATAACTGGCTCTATGATCAAGAAGGTGAAATTAGAGCAACAGGAAGGAGAAGCTGAAAAGAAAACCACCAGAAGCTCAACGGCTAGTGTGAAGAGACCTGCTGAATCTCCTTTAAGGGAGACAAGAAGAATGAAACAGAAGGTGGCTCCTGCACCTACTGTTGAAGAACCAAAAGATGAGGATAGAATTCCTATCAGAAAGGTCTTGGAGAAAAAGAATAAGCCGACAGCTGAAAAAGATGCTTCAGCGTCCGGTCAAGGGAAGCAAATCCCTCCTCCTCCTCCTACCGTTGTTGCCCCTAGAGGATCAAAAAAAAGGTTGGCTAAGTCTTCTGAGCTTAACCCAAAGGTACTCGACTTTACTGCTGTTGAGTCAGTATCTATCTTTGATTCTCATGATGTTATTCCTGCACCCCCATTGTCTGTTTCACAATCACAAACCAAGAAAACCAGAATGAGCCTCCGACAAACCTCTACCCTCATTCCCTCAAAACCTACCCAAACACTATCCAATACACTCAACCTTGAGCTACCACAAATTTCCTCAAATACCTCACTTACCACATACATTTCCAAACTTCACTCACACCCCTTTAACCTATTATTCAAAGTACCTCCCATTAATCCCTTCAAACCCTACACACCTAAAACCTATACAATCACCAAAACCACTCCCACTTCACTCACCATTACCCATAAATGTACAGACTTCGGTGGAAGGAAGAATGTCTCGTGCATTAACAAAACTCGGTTTGTTAAGTATGAGTCATATCACAGCATCTACAATCGCCCCTCTACATGGCATTTGAAAACCTTCACCTCTGGAGTTGCCAGACTGGAGATTGCCTCTCCAATGAATGCTACTTTCAAGGATGGAGAAGACCATTTTCAGATGTCATTCAAAGGAAGATTAATACCAAAACCTGGTAGCAGAGCAATTCCTTTCTCAGTTGACCTTCCTAAATCCCTACCTCAAACTGAACCTCTCACACTGGAGGAGTGTGGAAGGTGGATCACGAATGAAGAAGCTACCTTCATGGCACACTGTCTTGAGATGAAGAAAATTGAAGTTATCAGACAGTTCAGAGATCCTTCTTCTGTATCCGTAAAGATTGTGCCAGATAGACAAAGGTGGCTACTTTGGTCTATTCCTGGGAAGAGGAAAGAACCTGCTCCTAGCAAGCTGCCATTCAGTAAGATCGAACTCATAGAGTATGAGAAGGCTCCCAAGAAGTATAACCTTAAAGAATTCTCTAAGCTTCCGATTGCCAAAATCACTGAGGACCATGCCAAAAGGTTTTACCTTAGTTCTCTGAAGGAAGATGAATGGAGAACTGGCTCCTCAAACTGCTGCAATGTCGAGAAAGCCACAATTCCAACAGTTGGCACTATCAGCAAAGTTACTAACACCAATCCAGGAACTACCTACTTTGATGATACGTTCAGGTGTTCAGTAATCAGGCCGCTTGACTGCATGAAGACATATGTCCAATGGGCTGTTGTGACCAAGCACTTTGACATTGGATTTACTTGGAGTCAATGGTCGGAGTCTTGGAAAGACAAAGCTATGTTACCATGCCTCGTCCCCCTAGTGCTTACAGAAGATGACAGAGAAAATCTGCGAAGAATATACCTAGCAGAAAATGAAGGACTCTCTTTCGTTTTTGAAGCATTGAGTGCCTTCATCAGAAGAATATGGGGAAAAGATGCTGAAAACAGGTTTGATGCTTTCACTGTTGATGTGCTTCTGCATAGAGAAAATATCTTCATGAATTTGCTGTATCCAGAAGAGGTGGAGAAAAGAAGGAAAATTCAGGCAGAATCTGAGCAGAGGAAACTTGGAAGTCTCATCAAATGGTTTATACCAAATGATGCGTTCTTTCAAAACGCTCAACAAAAGAAGGAATTGAGACTGAAGCTATCCAACTGGGTGCTAGCAGAGCATCAGAAGATGAAACCTGCACCAAGATGTCGGTCGGACCTTCTACTTCTACTCCTGCAGTTGAGATGGTCACCATTCCTAAAGCAGAGTTTGAAGAAATGAAGGCCGCTAACCTAAAAGTTACTCAGCTGGAGAATGCACTGAAGTTATTATATGAACGTCTCAACATCCCTCCACCACCTCCACCAAACCCTTAAATTTATTTATTTTTTTGTGTGATATAAAATATTTTTTTTGGTACTCTTATATATATATTCATTTTTTTGCTCTGACTATCTTTATATATATATATATATATATATATATATATATATATATATATACCTATATCTGGTTATCTATTTATATATATTCAAATTTTTCTAAGACATATTTTGACTATGATATACTTTACACTCTTTTTGTCTGATGACAAAAGAGGGAGTAAAAGTAAGGTTTGATGAACAAGTAAAAGTCTGATTGACAAAATTCACCGTCCGGTGTTCAAACTCCGATGGATACACTGAAACAGAAGTATCATGCATATCATTTCATACATAGCATTTGTGTGGTTATTCATTGCTCTAATATCTATTAATGCGTTGATATTCATTGATCCAGTACTCTAATAATGATCAATAAATTTGGTGCAATGAAAATCAGCATCCGATCTCACTTTGTTAAATATATGCTCTGATACGTCTACGTATTTTTTTTGTGATCTCTTAAATGAATTTG